>JAUPFR010000003.1:12406739-13006739 GCA_036925125.1 Oreortyx pictus | reverse complement strand
AGACTTTCCTTCCTCATTCTCCTCATTTTCCAGAAGTGGCTGAGAAGACGTCTGAGAGCAGCTGTAATTCTGCTGATGGGTTTAGGACCTTCCTGAACAAATAGCTGAGGAGGTAAATAGCTATATGCCTTGCTGAAAGTTCAGGGCACTGTTACTGTAAAGACCAGGTGTATTCAAATACACAGCAAATATTTAGAACATTGATTCATATTTCTTCATTCCAGTTTGCACTGGCAAATGCTAAAAAGAAATGTTCAGCTGAATTCTGACTTACCAAGTGACAAAGTTATCACGCGTTCCTTCTGCATCAAAAAAATCTTTTGACTGCTTGTCTAGAATGACTTGTAAAGACTCTAAACAGTTCCTTGCCACATAGCAACCACTACTGCTGATGCCTTGTGGAAATATCTGGAAACGATATTAAAGGAAGAAATGAAAAGGTGGAGGAGGAAGCTGTATGTGAAAACATTCTTTATCTGATTCATATCTGAATGTTCCCAGTCAACAGGCTCTCAAGTCTGCACTTGAACCGTGCTTCAAAAGACGTGGCCGATGTATATCCTCTTGTCAAGCTCATTCCAAAGTGATGCATAACATCTGTGTAATAGCCAAGGTCATTTCAAAGGTGTTTACTTTGACTGCAAACTAACTTTGTACCTCTGCAATCAGAGATGAAATCTATAATATTTGTGAACTAAACATCACAAGGTAAGGTCAGACTTGAGGCTGATGCTCATGACAGTAGCACAAAACAGCTGTGTAACAGCAGTATTTCCCTGGAGATGCTGGCTACAGCAGTGTGATGAAGGCTCTTGGGCAGTCCCTTGGAAAATGTCACTGGAGGAAGCCAGTGCCACTATTCATGAATGGTGTCTTCCTCAGGGTGGATCTGTCAAAACACTCAGCTCTGGTGGTCTCTGAGAGCAGCCAGCTTCAGGTCCAGCATATAACCAGTGCACCTCAATTTTTTAGGAGGTGCAGATTCATTCTGTGCTTCTGATTATTCACTATTCACTATTCACACAGGTGTCAGGTGATGTTGTATCCAGTATGAAGGAAACAAACAGTTGCACAGTCCATGGCGGTTTTGAAGTGATCAGGGTATGCACCATCTCTCTACAGGCTGGAAAAGCTCAGGGCTATGAATACAGAGGAAGCAGAGACTGGCTCAGGCAGCTGGCTGGACAAGAGGCCAACTTGTGCCAGTGCCAGTGGACATTGTGCTCCTAATCCAGGGCAAACCCAACGGAGCTGTTCTATCTGAATTTGTCTTAGTCCTGAGTATGTTCTTTATTTTCTTTTGTCCTCTCCTCATGTGCCACATAGTATGACTTTCACCTTGTCCAATCCTTCTGTTTTTAGCATGCATTTACAGTGTTACCAGGGCAATGTACACACAAATGTTTTTCCTGACATGTCTGAAGATTCACCTACTGGTTCTATGGTGATACTGATAAAGAAATACAAACAGAGTAACACACCTTGTGTAAAATAAGAACAGTCACCTTCAAATCATCCTATACATCTCACATCATGACATTATGTATTTTGCAACATTTAACTAGAAGAGCACCTATGTTACCTTAATGCTGCTAATGGAAGACAAAATGAGTTCTTTGTAGATAACCACCAGATTCTTGATATTTCTGACCAAACACAGTACAGGATTTAATTTCAGCAGTGGTACTGCAGCTGCTAGCATTAGCTTGTGCCTAATCAAGCAAGAAGTTAACCCTGAATACCAAATGCAAAATCTATAAACTAAAATCTAGAACAAATTTTATTCCCTGAAGGTCAACAGTATTGAAACAGAAAGGAGCAAACCCATCTGAAAATAAAACATTCTGCACGATTCCAGGCATATGGTCATATTTTCAAACTGTTTGTTAACCCTTTCCAAAAAATGTCTTAAAGGAGTGAGAGCTGTGAGCCAAATCTGGCTGTGCTTATTGAGGATTTAATGAAGCTAGGCTGGCACCCTGGGGCGAGGCTGTCATTGGACTGATGCAGAAGGGGAAAGAGAGAAATGAGAAGTCTTTCTTCCTCCTTTGCATGAGCACAGAGGTTAAGTAATCCAATTCCTCGTGCTCCAGTAAATGGTGAAGAGGAGACAGAAAGGAGATGGCTCTGCAGTGTGGGGGAGGCGAGAGCAGATTCTCCATGATCAAGGGGAGCACGATGGGCCAGATCAGTGTCTGCAGTAGGAGCTCTGCTCTACTCCTTGCTGCACTGCTCACAGTGCTGCTAACAACCAGGGCCCATCCTGTGCACAGCAGTAGGGACTTCGATGGGGGTAAGTTTTGCACATCCAGGTCTTTTGAGATTCACAGGATGAGATTCAAAGGCTATATTTAGATACCTTGTAATTTCATTCTCCACAGCTTCATTTTCAGACCAAATATTTACCTTCATAAAAGTTTGAGGGCATTTGAGATCTTGCAGTCTGGTTTGCAAGGACTTTGTTACTAGGGTATGTCCTTTAGTCGTGGAGCAGTTAATATTTGTACACTGATAACACGTTAAAAGGGCAAAGTTCAGCTACATACAATGCGTGTACATCTGAATTTAAGTGCAAATTTCAGTTTCGGTCAATGGAACTCTGGAGCTCTGTTCAGCTGCCTTAACACCAGGGTGCAGGGGCATTCTGAAGCACCTGAATGGGGCTGGTGGATGTGACCCCAAATCTTCATGCTGCAGAGGCAGCTGGATTTTCTCTGTGTCTCTGATGTGGTACCGGAGTCCAGGTGTCCAACTGCAGATCTCCCACTTTTCATGCAGTCATGGAGGCTTCAGAGAAAAGAACTGTCTCTGTCAGGCAGCTGCTTCAATCTTTCACCTCTGCATTGCTGAATGCCCACTCAACAATCAGTTTAACACCCTCAAAGATAATGTTCTGTGACCCATTGAATTTCCTCCTCAGAGCTGTAACTGCTGGCCTTGCTTTTATTCTCACATAGAGTATCTCATCTTTCACTGAAACTTCCTGAAGCACTTATCGCAATTTCATCTCTGACAGCTCTACCGTGAGCTTTGTGCTGAAGAAGTAATCTCCTGGATTTATGTTAATGCTGTTATCACAGGAGAAATATGAAACTAGAGCCCAAGTTAATTAGAAGCGTGACTGTGAGGATCCTAGGCATTGGAAGGGGTTGTATCCTTGAGTGAAGTCAAAGGACCAACATTTGCAAAAGAGGCCAGATCTCACAGACTGACTCAGTGCCTCCTGTTCAGCAGTTTCATCTGTTTGTAATCTTCATTACAAGCCTCCTTCTCCTGGAGGATAATTGCACACAGAACCAATGGAAATATTTCACTGGAATTTTCCACTGAAAAATTGCTTTCATTTTTCATGTCTGTTGATGTTAAGTTTTTGCTTTGTTTTGGATTTTTCTGCTACCAAAAGAAGAGACTTTTATCGAAAGACATGATTTTATTTATTTAGACCATTTTTGTCTTCTCTATTACACTTGTTTCTTTTCAAATAAAAACAACATATTCTCAACAGATAAATACTTTAATTTTAATTCCCGTACAAAGAAATAATGTTTTATGACAAACTGGAAGCATAAACTTTTCTGATGACTTTGAATTACTTATGGAAGGCAGTGGGAGGAGGTAAAGCACAATTTGCCTTTCCATATGTGTCAATGTAAACTTCTGAGCCTTGAGTATTCTGGCTTTCTCTCTGTTGCAGCCACCTTATACAGTCAGTATCCACCTCCACTGTTCGTCCTACCCCTACCAGTAGTTACCTGCTTAGTTTGGCCCTTTTCCAGGGAAGGGAAGGGAAGGAAAGTGGGAAGGGAAGTAGAAGGAAAGGGGGAAGGGAAGTGGGAAGGGAAGGGAAGGGAAGGAAAAAGGGGAAGGAGAAAAAGGCATATATTTCAAACAAATGGGCAGAGTGAACATGGGAGGTGATGCTTTTTCACTTACAGTCACCATAGTTTTGAAGGGGCATGCTTTGAGTGACATCCTTTCAGGAAGTATGCTGGATCAATGAGCACACGTGGATTGCTGGCATGGTTCACAGACGCAAGGATTTCATTCTTGGCAAAGAGTGGGAGCATCAGGAAACCCATTAATGAACCATAACCTACCCAAGGGGAAAATAATTCTTAATATTAATTAGGAATTGTCTGTGACTACAACAGAAGTGCTGTGTATAACCTGTGATTGTTTTCTTCCTCCCCCACTTGATTCAGTGTTATCCTTATGGTATGCAATTTTTCTTTGAAAGCCACTAAACTCTTGACCTCAGTGTTTTGTAAAAATGTGTTGCACTGCTAATTATACATTATTGAAGACAAGACATTTGTTTTTACTCTTTTTATTTTGGTTGTGAATATTCCTTCCTGGCCTGAGTGTGCATGAATATTAAAAGACAGTCTCTTGTGCAATCATTTCTCAGAGATTATGCCAACACTTTTTACTTCTTTTCTTCCAAATTTCACCTTCGAGTTCATTAGAAAGAGCTTAGATACTGTTGCATCAAAACAGAGACAACACACCAACTCCCTATGCAACATCTTTGTACCAGCAAAGATTTTTGGAGTTACATCCTCAGGCAGCACTCACTGAAGTGCTAATTGCTCAGACCTTGACTTTCCCAAATCTAGTTAAAATTACTCTCCCTCCAACCTTCCCACAACAACTGTAACATTTGTTCAGCTTTTTAAAAGCGATTTAGAGCAAAGATATGAGGTTAAACCAAAACCAAATGAGAAAATTAGTGAATTGGATGTCAGTGAAATTTTTTATTATTTACCATCTGAGTTCCACGTGGATTGTGGCACAAACAAATTTAAACTGAGTGACAGATTGTTATTTCAGTAGTGAAAAGTCCTTTCCCAGTCTGGGAGAGAAAATGCTCTAGTAATTCTTATTAAAATCATACCATCTAGGCCAGAGGCCTTTTTTGATCACATTTTTACAATAGCCATCTGGACTTTCTCTGGAGATTTGAGCTTGAGCAAGGCTGCTGGTTTTTATAACCTCTCTGCAGGAGCACACCCCATTCAGAAAACCCAAGACCTCAGGTGCAGCTGATCTAATGAATTGTATGCAGGGATGTGCTTTGAGGGGTCTCTTAGGAACCCCCTTTAAAATTCTGCTACCAGACCAGAGACACAGGGGATGACAAAGCTACCTCTCCTGAGGTCCACGAGATTTCTCCCAGTTCAGGACTGCAAGAGCTGTTATCCCTCTCGCACCTAAATATCATCTGAAGGAGCAACTGTTTTCCTCTGTAATTATTTGCACTCGTTAGACTGGACCTGAACTTAGCATGTAAAAATGCCATCTATTCATTTTGTGATTATTGACCGGTATTGGCAGCACAATTCTTGCATAGCAGAAGTGTGCAGAAGGCATTTAGTGATATTAATCATGTTAGCATCTGAACCAGTCTACCATCCCAGTGATTTCATATTTGGAATAGGAAGATAATAAGTATTTTGGCAAGAGGATAATTAGCCAGAAGGCAGACTCTTTTGTCATTCCAGAACTGATCCTGAGGAACATTCACATCAAGCTTCCCATTGAGTCTAGGAGGCCAGGACTAGGTGTCTGTAGGTCCTTTGAAGGACAGCATGTTCACACATGAAAATTATATACCATTGGGTAATGCAGTCCATGTCATCCTCACCACAGAAATTGTATGTGCATTTTGACCCAGTGCAAATGTAAAGCAACAGAATAGGTTAATCTTAATGAAGAAGGTTAAAACAGCTTATTTTTTACATGGTTGCTGCAGTCTGAAAGACCATGTACTGGCAGAATTTATGGATATGAAATACCATTTTGGCAACATCTACTTTGCACGAGCCTAGAAGAATCATCAGAAACCTCTACTATGTTCCCATGTTCCTCAGAGTCTTAGGCTGATTGAAGAGTAACATATCCAAAAGAATGACTGTCACCGCAGTAGGAAATGTCTCACCATTTTGATCTTCTGTGTCAGGAAATTTGGAAGGTTAAATCTGTGTTATTTTGTTATTTTTGATTTTAGTTTCACAGAATACAAGTCTCTATCAAACTGCTGATTCTCTTACTCTCATTTTTCCTTTTTTTTCTCTCCTCTGTATTTTCAAGAGATTTTTCAGTTCTACAGTCTTTCTGCTATTGTCAGGTCTCTCGTCAAGAGTCTTCTGTCCTTTAAGTTCCGACAGAATGAATCCAAGTTTCAGCTACCTAGGAATTAGTATTTCTGGTTGAACTGTCTCCAATGCTTACTGATGACCTGGAAGGCATGTGCACACAGGGGATAAAGCTTTCTGTACAAAGCTTGCTGAAGGACTGTAAATACAAAGGAGGAAATAACTATGCCTGGAAGGCACTGGATAGATACAAACCAAGGGAAGAGTAGCAGTACAAGCAGGAAATTGAGCAAGAGCAAAAATGATAGTTTAAAACTGGGGGTAAGTAAACATAGTGGAAAGATCTGGAGATTTGGATGTAGGTTGGCAAGGAAAACCCATTTCAGAGGGTGGAATTCAGAAACCCCAGGGAGTTACGCGGGCAAAGAACACATGGCTGGGAAGAGCCCAGCAGCCCAGAATAGGACTGAAAGCATTGAACTGAGGAAGAAGGAGGTGGAGAGACCACAAACTAGCCAACAGGAACAACAAAGAGAACGCTATGTCTGACACTGTGCTTTATTTGTAGAATTAAACATCTCCCTTCTGCCATAGGACAGAGTGCAGACATCCTCAGCCAGAACTGCTGCCTGCACATCAGCAGCTGTGGCTCCTGGGCATGGATGTTCAGACACGCTGTTGGTTACAAAAACAAATCTGTCCAGGGCCACCTGAAACCCCATACTTCATTTTTGCTTATCCCTTTTTTTTTTCCAGTAGAAAAACAATTCTATTTTTTAGGAAAGTTACTATTTTCACCAAAAAATGCTTTTTTTTTTTTTTCCAAGTAAATATTTGCTATTAAACCTTTCCAGATGAAACTTCCTACCCTGCTAAGAGTCAAGCTGTTGTAACAAACTTCAGTCTTCCATGTTATAGATTTGTTTGTTAGGTGACAGCTGGAAGTGAACACAGATTTCAATTCAGTGTCTTTCATGAGGACCAAATCCTCTAATGAAGTTCTTTCCTACAGTGTTTGGCAATGCATATAATTTTCAAGTGGAAAATAGGAATAAACAAAGCTCAACTTTAGTTTCTGTGACAGATGCCTAGGTTTGAATACCTAGGTTAAGGTAGATGAGGGTGAACAGAGCTCCTTGTATGCCTAGTTGTACTATTTTCTGAGATAGTCTAGGATTTTCCCAGTTAACTGAGAAAGTCTGCTGGTATGGTAAACTGATCTTGAATATAAGCATATTTGAACTACAGAAAGCAGTTTTCATATGCTTAACTGTAGGAAATTATTGACACAGGCCAACACAGGTGAGCACCCAGATCCAGCGAGTAGTAAAGAGTGTGCATGAGTAACAAAGTCATGGCTACGAGGTGTTTGAGGAAATCCATACCCCAAATTTCATAAGGATAATTTGATCTCATAGTTAAATAAGGCTTTACAATAAATTGTTTCAAATTATCTGCATGTTGTGGTTATTTTTCAGTAGTGTAAGTGAATACAAAATTGCACAGCTTCAGGGAGACCTCTGAATGTCGCAGTTCATAATCTTTCATGAGCCTTAGTTAACACCGGATTTAATCTGTGTGTCCCATGCTTGGCTGATGCATTGCACTCTACACTAATTTCAAGCTATGTCACATTAAATAAAGGACTAATAATTTCTTCAGGATCATATTTAATCAAACAAAAAAAGATTAGCAATAGATTGGCTTTTGTGGATAGGTAATAATATCACTGACTTTTTTTTGCTCCACTACAGACATTAAAAGAAATTCTATTTTTAAAGAATTTCCTCCATACTGCTGCATTCACTATTGATTTTCTTTCTACAGTTGTTTAAACATCAATATTTTTCTAACCATCCACTTCATGAAAATGCAGTTTATCAGAAGTTATTTTTACTTTATTATTCTTAAGTAATTTATTTCATAACTCAGATGCATAGAAAGGTGAAAAGTTAAGGGAGGAAGACAGTTAAATATCTAGGTAAATATCTGTGTTCTTTAACGTCTAACCTTTAAGAGATGAATTAGTTAAGATGCCTTTTACCTCTCTCTTCCTTTTTCTCTTCTCCGTTGATATGAAGAAAACAGATTTACTGCAAGATATTTTGAAATTAGGAACAAAAAATGAGCATTTGTTCAAGAGAAGAAAATATCCAAAATTCACCCTAGAGCAGTTGATGTTAGCAAAGGTATTTCTAAAATGATAGTCTCCTGCCCTTCCACTGTCTTCAGAATAACCTTTCACATAAGTATTTTTCTGTAGGTTCTTCTGTACAGTGAAGACATTATAATGAAGAGCTTTTTCTTGTTATTCTGTATTTACATGTTAACATTTAGACTCACAACTCCTAATTAGTGCAACTGGTTTTCCTCTGGGAATTTATATTTACATGACAGCAGCAAAAAAAAAAAAAAAAAGATATGTTGTTGTGTCTTAGCATCACAGTTGCTCTATCACAGATAGAGGTCTTAGAAAACCTTTGACTTATAGACAAGCTGTCAGGATGCTTAGTGCTTTTCAAAAACATGGAGTGTTGACCATCAGGATGTCTCCTTCCTGTAGTATCACTCCCTCATCCCAGTAGGAATTCCCACCTCTGACCGCTTCAGGTACGGTCCACAAAAGCTTTGTTGAAAGGTACTGAAAGATGGAACGTTCAGTTTAGGTTAAAATCTCTGGATCAAGGTATGCACTACATGTAAACTGAGTTTCCTGTGGGTCAGGATTAAGGAAATTTATAAGAACTGAAATTGCTATTTATAGCCATTCGCAATAAACTTTCTCAGCACAGACACATAAAGGAAGAAAGAGAAGAGAAAGGTAATTTCTTGAGGAAAAAATTAACTACTACATAAAGCAGAATTACGTTTGTCCCTACAGGACAACATCAAAAGGTCCTCAGTAATGAAGAAATTTGAATTAGTTGATGGCAGCCTTGCTGAGAAACAAGACTTAATTTCCTGGAGGTCAGCAGCAGTTCTGTTACTTTCCTAACTGGAATGCCATTTTCTCCTCAAAATTCACCATAGATGCACAGTACTGAAGAACACAATGTATTTCTCCTTTACCCTCACCTATGGCCATAGCCTTGGGCTGCCTGTGGAAAAGATGACAATTCTGTCAAGTAGCTGAAAAACTTTTCATAACAAGAAATAATTGACCTAGTTCTCTCTAAGAATAAAGTCTAGGTTAATTGACCCAACTTATCACTTGGGTAATACCTTCTGCTTAAGATTTTAAGATGATACGTTTTGAAAGAGAATAATAGCTTTTTGGCTTCAATCTTTTTAACATCTACTTGGAAAGCTTCCCACCTTCATATTCTGAGTGGTACAGATCCACAGGAAGTAGGGAAATGACTGACAGGACTCAGAACATAGATCAGAAACAGTCATTTTTAAAGTTGGAAAAAGGAAAATTGGGAACAAGTGGTTAGTCACTAACCTTATTCACACCTTGACAGTCCTAGCTAATTATTGTGCTAGCTGTTGCAATGATGGCTTAATATCAAGCTATTTCAGAAAATGAAGAAAAGAAAAAAGAAGAAGAGGGAAAGAAAAAGGGAAAAGGAAGCTTGTACATAGTAGCTTTAATCGCTGATACTGGGAAGCAGCACACTAACAAGATGAGCATTGGAGTGTATCCTTTGCACCAAGCTGTTTTAATTCTTTAATAGTTTTAATTCTGCTGCTTCGTTTGTTTACAAGTGATTTGCAACACATTTTTATCTCAAAATATGGTGGAAAGATTTGTATGGGAACCCTGTTGAAGATCAAAGTTGTTATGGATGTTTTGAAACCACAATAGATGCATTGTCCAAAAGGGTCTTGGAAAGAATATAAATAAAAGAGAGGTCAGTAACTGGAAGTTTGAGTCTTCTATATGGAGAAGGATTTACGGAATAAGGTCTCAGAGGTGAGTGGTTAAGTGGCTTTAAGGTAGCAGTTAATCATTGTTAAGAGTCTTTAAAATCTCAGCGGGATATTTCAGCACTCATCTACATGGTTGTTTTTTTTTTTTTTTTTTGTGTGCGTGTGTGAGTGTGTGTGGAGCTTTAATTAATTTAATCTGAAATCAACCTAGTTGAAGCAGTATGTTTCCCAGGAGAGTACATCATTACTCCAATGAAGTGAATCACCTCAAATGGTCTAAGACAGTTTTATATACCTCTCTTGAAAATAGTTAAGCATTGTCACAAATATTTAATATGATCCAGGATGTGAGAAAAGCTCAGACCTCAATCAGTGTGTAAATAACTAGAGAAATCTGGCTTGAAATACACAAGCAGCTGCCCTGGGTAGAATGAGTTTGGAAAGGATGATCTCTGGCCACAACACAGAGATCCTCTCTGCCTAGATAACAGAAATTATTGTCTGATCTGACCAAAAAGAGGCCGAAGAAACAGATGTAATTCCTTTTCCTTGAAATGTAGGTGTGGATATTATTGAAGTTTTCTGTGTTTTCTTTTTTTTCTTTCCCATTTTCAAGTGTATTTTTTATCTATTTTTAATAACCCTTGTGCTGTTTTTTATTGCACTTTCGTGGTTCTAGAGAAAATAGTGTTCTGGAGAAGTACTAAGGAAGAAATTTCTGAGGCCCACCAGAACTCAGACTATTTATAGATTAAGGAAATACTGAATTGATTCCCAGTAGTACATATGTAAAGTGTTCTTCAGATCCACTGCAGAACTTGAAATGTTTTGTTTTATATTTTTTATGGGCTAGGGGTATTCAAACAGCTGGTCATCAAAATGCATCAAGCCATTAACTATTATACCACTGCTGTGTCTCAGCCCTCAGCCTCTGACAATTAGGATAGAAAATATACTCACATCTACCTGAAGTATACACATACTGACTTCATGTATTACCACCACAAATCTCATAAAGTAGCTGTCACTGGGAATTATCATCAAATGGAGTGTTTCCTGTGGTAATAAATAATGTTTATAGGGCAAAATGTTGTTTTTAAAGCCACACCTTTTCATATCAATTGGCTTTGATTAAAATCAAGTGAAAGTAATACATCAAGAAGAAATGCAGACAATGGCTGCAGTAAAACAGCCAGATTGCTGTAAAGCAGTCTGGTGATTATTAAAGGATATGGTCATAGATATATTTATATATATCAACAGGAGAGTCCTGGTCTTGGGTTTTTCTTCCGTTTATAGTCTTCCTGGTCTGACTGAAATACTTGTACAGACCAACTCTTCATAATTCAGAATAGATGTTGAAAAATTAGAGAAGACATCGGAAGGAATAAACATTGCCAAAGTCCAAGAGATACTCCTTACAGGGACAACTGTAAAAGACTCAGGAATTTTAGTTAATCAAAAAAAGACAGAAAATATGTGATCGAATTTCTACCAACTAATAAAAAGAAAGAAAAAGGGAGAACTATAGACAAAGCCAGGCAAATGCAAATTAGAAATCAGTAAAAAAGTTTTAACTGAGAGCAATTATTCTTTGGAACAAATTTCCAAGGAAAGTTATGGATTCTTCACCTCATTCTTTTCCCCAGTATGGGTAGAAAATAATTAATTAGAGAATAATCAAATCTGAATCTTTTCCTTCTGAAACTTATTGAATGTGTGATAGAGAGAAGCTGAAAGTACCAGTGAAGGACAAGTATTTGAAGCAAAGTAGGTCACACCAGGCCACTGGCAGTGGAAAGGTGATATTATTTCTCCAGCAGTTTTCCAATATGAACAAACAGCTGAGATTATCTCATGCTGATCCATCCTCTCCAATGATCCACAAGTTTGGCCAGCTTCTTGGGTCCCAGATGCTGATTGCTGCTAGAAGAGAGTATTTATGACACACAGACACATCTTTGTAGGGCTACGAGGGGTTGCTGAATGACCTCTTTGGGATAATAAACTCCCTCTCTAGTTCTGAAGAGGAGACTAAGGCTTTTGGAAGAATTCGCTTCCCTGCCAAAGATGATAAACTCGACAGAGAAAGCAAGGGATGCTTTCTGTGGGGACAGGCAAACTTCAGTGTCCTCTGTGGATATCTCACTAAAATCTGAAGTACTGGTGGTTAAGATGCTGCAGGTTTGCAGGTGAAGCTGTGAAATCAGCTTGAAGCCATCTGAAAGCCCTGAACAGCATAAATGCCAAGCACACCTGTGGGTGCGAGGACAGCACTGAGCTCAGCCTGAAGGCACTGCCAGTGGTAGCCCTCACTGTAGAGCACTCTGCATGCCTTTGTCTACTCTTATTGGGTCTGGATCCACCGTGGGAGATACCCACAGTGTAGCTGAAACTACATGTGGGCAAGGTGAGGGGCAGCGGTGGGGCAAGCTGAGTGGCGGTGACAGGGTGAGGAGCAATGGTGGGAGCACTGGACAGCTGTCAACCATGACAGAAAGTGCACAACACTGTGCACAGTTTCCAGGCCCAGCAGATGGCACTCACATTGCACGCTCCTGCTGCCTGCCGCCCCACACTGCCAGAAAATCCCAGGGAGTTCTCCACTCCCCTGCCTGGCCAGCAAAGCACCTGGGTCTCTGTTGGGTCTGTGAGCGAGCCTGCCTGTTACCCATTTCCCCCCCCCTGTGCTGACAACCACAGCTGCTTGCAGCTTTACTCGGATTACTGAGTTTCCTGCACATGTACCGGTTCTTGCACCAACTGCCAAAATGCCGGATTCTGCACTCAGAGCCCCATGGAGTAGCTTAAAGCTACGCTCACTGCTGCAGCACAGCACCTTCCTACAGGTACAACCAAGCTGGCAGGACAGACTCCAGGCTGGCTGTTTTAAGGGCATACCACCTGTCTGGGGAGAAACTGTGAGTTTCTCACTGCTGTTTTACTATTCTCTTTCTGCGAAAGTGGAACAAACCTTAAACACCCACTCACCTGCACAAAACAGGCTGGGGCTGCAGCCACCTTCTGTTCTGCTGAGAGGAAGGCTGAAAAGCAGCACCGAACACCTTCAAAAGTGAGCTGATAAGGTCACTTCTATCTTCTTAGCCCCATCCCCCCACCCCCTCCGAAAAACATACTTTGATTACAGCCAGCTATGATCTTTCTTTTACCTCAAAACCAATCTCTCTAGGTCAAGAAACAGGATCATCAGAAAATAAGACTATTCCTATGTACATAACAGTGAAGTAGGCAGTCCATGTTTTCTCCTTTTTGTAGTTGAGAAAAGATAGAAGGAAGGGGAAATAACAGTCCTTAAGGCACACTCTGTCCACAGAGATAGGTGCACTTGATGATCCCAACAGCTGAAAAACTTCTTGGGTTTCCTACTTAAAATCATAGAATCATAGAATCACCAAGGTAGGAAAAGATCTACAAGATCATCCAGTCCTGTTATCCACCTATCACTAATATTTCCCACTAAGACATGTCTCTCAGTACATCATCTAAACATTTCTTGAACAACTCCAGGGATGGTGACTCCATCACCTGCCTGAGCAGTTCATTCCAGCACCTGACTACCCTCTCAGAGAAGAAGTATTTCCTAACATCCAACCTGAATCTCCCCTGATGCAACTTGAGGCCATCCCCTCTAGTCCTATTGCTAGTTAGTTACATGGAAGAAGAGGCCACCCCCCACCTCACCACAGCCTCCTTTCAGGGAACTGTAGAGAGTGATAAGGTCACCCCTGAGCCTCATCTTCTCCAGACTGAACAATCCCAGTTCCC
This sequence comes from Oreortyx pictus, assembly GCA_036925125.1. NCBI lineage: Eukaryota > Metazoa > Chordata > Aves > Galliformes > Odontophoridae > Oreortyx > Oreortyx pictus. Next base: position 12,992,985 of record JAUPFR010000003.1, on the reverse strand, counting down.
TAAGCCACTCCTCACTAAGTCCTGTGCTCCAGATCTCTCACCAGCTTCATTGTCCTTTTCGGAACATACTTTAGGGTCTCAGTCTTTCTTGCAGTGAGGGGACCAAAACTGAGCACAGGACTTCAGATGCAACATTGCAGGGCTGAGTACAGAAGGACAACAGCTTCCCTTCTCCTGCTGGCAACACTATTTCTGATCCAAGCTAGGGCACCATTGGCCTTCTTGGCCACCTGGACACACTGCTGGCTCATGCTCAGCTCAGCTATGATCAATACCCTCACATTCATTTCCTCTACACAGCCTTCCAGCCACTCTTCCCCAAGACTGAATTGTTGACTGATGCTGCTGTATGGCCAAAATATAGATTCCAGCACTTGATTTTGTTGACTTCATCCCATTTGCCTCAGCCCAGCAATCCAGCCCGTCTAGATTCCTCTGTAGAGCCTTCCTTCCCTCAGGCAGATTGACACTTCCTGCCAACATCTACAAACTTACTGAGGGTGCACTCAATGCCCTCTTCCAGGTCATCAATAAAGATATTGAAAAGGACAGGCCCCAGTACCAACCCCTGGGAAAAACCACTCCTGACCAGTCGCCATCTGCATTTAACTCCATTCACTATCACTCTCTGGGCCTGGCCCTCTGGTTCCTCACCCAACAAATAGTGTACCTGTCCAAGCCAAGGCTGTCAGCTTCTGCAGGAGAATACTGTGGGAAACAGTGCTGAAGACATTGCTGAAATCCAGGTAGACTACATCAGCAGACTACTTGACTTGCTTGGGCTTGCTTTCCAGTCTTTCCATCTACCTATTAGCCTACTATCACTGATGAATGTTATCTATCCAGAGGTCCACTGCATAGCTGATAAGTTTCACTTACATTCATCCACGTTTTTTCTTATTCTGACCTTATAATTTTGTAAGCACCTGTAAAACAGCCTTATTATTCTGTAATCAATTCCCATTTCCCTTAAATGTCTTGCTTTTCCAAACAGCTACTATAAGTGTGTCAATCTCAGATTGACACCTTGGGAAGATTTGCCATTAACACTGTCCAGTACTTTCTTATTGTTTCCTTGCAATCCCTATTGTTTCCTTGCACAGTGCCCTATGATTTGTCTGTATCCATTTGTTTTCTGTTGTCTGAAATCTGAGTTTTATGCTCTTTGGGACAATACTTTAGAAATATCCTTGTTCTGTGTTTGTACACATTTGACACAGTGGTGTTGTGGTCCCTGTGCAGCATTTTTGGAGCTACAGTAAATAAAAATGGTTGTTATTGATACTGTGCTATCCAATTCTGTAAGTTTGCCTGATGCTTCTAATTATAAGTCCCTATTCTAGTTATTTATAACTGTGAATTTTTATGCTGGGTGTCTGCCGCTGCTTAAATTTTCTTTGGAAAGTTTCAGCAAAAATAGTTATGCTATTTCCCAGAAAAATGGTTAGGAAAAGACATTGTTTGCCAATGTTAATGAATTGGTTGTACAAATTCTTTTTTGGAAAAGCTCTATTCTCCATGCTTTGACTTGAAGGTTGGCAGGCTGGAGGAATCCTGGTGCCAGGCACATAAACATTTGCCCGTATTTGGCTGGGTTTTAAGCTCTATTCATTAGTAGTATGGTAGGGTTTGGCAGATAATTTTTTCAAAATTCCTGTCTACTCTGAGCATTTGTTACCTTCTGTACGCCAACTGCATTGTCTTGACCAAGTGACTTGAGCCTTCTGCAGCCTAACCACTTTGCAAGGGTAAGGATGGTAAGCCTCAAAAGCTCCTTGCAAATGCTTTTAAAAGTAGCATCAAGCTGGCACATGATGCCTACACACTGTCAGATCAACAGAGAGCAAGAAACCATCTAACATGGGTTCAGGCAAGAAAAAAAACAAGGTCTTGCATACATGGCTGGAGAGGACCAAAAGACTGAGCTAAAAAAGCATGGAAGCTGGTGATTTTGATAAAAAACAAAATAGGACAAGGAGACCTGAATCTAAAAATGTTAAGGGAGAGCAAGGGCAATATAAAAACTGAAAGACAGGCAAGATCATGGCAGAGCAAAGTCAAGAATGAAGAAACTCATATTGGCTAGACAAAAAGCCAAGAAAGAAAGAGAACAAGAATACAGGTTATCTTTCGACACTGTTGTGGTGAATGGTTAGGTTTAAGAAGAAGATAAATTAAGTAAGAAACCAGTCTAGATGAAGAAAAACTGAGGAAAGAGAGGCAACTGAGCAGTCTGAGGAGAGAGAGATATTTGAGTTAGTGAGATCTGATTCAAAGAAGGGAAAGTTTGAAACAAAGAAATCAAGTGAGAATGTTGATAGGATAGAGTCTTGCTGGACCCAGAATGGATTTGGAGAGGCTGAGTGGAGCCATGATCAGGAACATGGCAGAAAAGAACAAGAAAACTGAAGGACACAGAGAAGAATCAGGGAAGACTGGTGATATGAGCCGGAAGTTAAGTGTTATGTTGAATACTGCTGAAGTGTGGGAATTCCTAGACAAGCATGGGAAAGAGAAGTTTTGAGAAAAGGAAGAACTAGAGGGAGCAAGGTAAAAGAAAAAAAAACAAACAAAAAAACCTCAGGAACACGTCAAGGGAAAAAATAAATAAAGAGAAAAAGCAACTAAAAAATGACTTGTGAATCAGTACATATGATCCGTGGCTACCAGGATTTGATGTTATACCCAGTTGCCATTTTCCTGCCTCAAAAAGGTATCAGTAAAGTTTGCTTTCAGACTATCTTGTGTTCCCTTAGAAAACCAGTTTACACAGAAGGTGACTGTCAAGTCTTACCTTCTCTGGGTGGAAGGTCCAGCCCTGTCAGTGACCCCTCCGTGATGCTGATATGATTATGTATAGTAAAACTGCTGTGAGGTTTTTCTTGTCTTTTCAAAAAGAAGAAATCAGATGTTAAGAATCATCAGTATTATAGATACCTACTTCAATCTTAATTTAATTTTCTTTTGGGTTAGCTGCACACAGAATGGCTCTGTTTGGAACTCACTTTCATATCCAATAAACTCTACCGGTGAAATCACAAGGAACATTGGGCTACAAATGATTTATTTAAAAAGAATAGGTATGGAAGAACAATTTTACTGAGCACTCATTTTTACTGTTCATTATATAACATAATAATTTTTGGTGTTGTACCTGTATTTAAAAGTTCACAAATACTGTATCTTTCTGCAAGAGTGAGGAAATTTTAAATCAGTGTCTGTGTTAACTCTTCCTGTTTCTTAGGGATCTTCAATCCACATGGCTTGTAAGACCAGAGCTGCATACCAAATGCTATATTGCTACAGAAGGATAAAATTTAACATCTAACATCCACAGTATGAATACCGTAATTTCTCGTTGTGCTTCTTTTTTTCTCAAGAATCCATTTCTCAAATGAAGACTTCACCATTCGTCCATCTTGAAACAAATGCCATTTAAAAGCTTTAACTTCCAGAGCGGGAAGAAGTTGATGTCAGATACCTTGAACCCTCAGCTTCCACTCTGCCTGAGTAGGCTTATGTTAAGCGTAGATGTGGAGTAGAATTTTTAGTACTTGCTGTAGCTGGTGTGTTTATTTGAAAATTAGAGTACCATTATGGAACCACCACCAGTTCTTGATGTACATCAACAAGAGGTTTTGTAACCCTGCTGTTGTTACATGGCTTTGCTCTTGAGAGGTCTTCAAAAAAGGACTGTGAAGACAATTGACTTTTGGTACTCATGTTTCACCTGGGTCAAAGAATTTCTAGAATCAGTTTGCATTCCCCTACTAATTTATATCCCAATGATTCTAGCTTAGCTTGTATATGAAGGTACTGGAAAGATTAGGGAGAAGCACCGACTTCGGTGCATGCAATTCGGTGATGATTTTCAGCTATTGCTTTTACTGTTTTGGTCTGGATGATGGGTGATGCACTTATGACCTTTCATGAGCTTATGGTCTGGCTGAGATCTCACAACTCATGTCAGAAAGGATGGAGTGGTGTCATGGTTTTATGATTTTTGTTATATTATTGATATTCCTCATAAAACCATAAAACCATGACAAGTGGGTAGGGATGGAAGTCAGAAGAGCTGACAGAATTTATACTAGCACTTCCTGAGAAAGTATAACTGCCATGTGTAGGGTGAAGTAACACAGGATTCAACACATTTCAGTGTGTATCCAGACACTCCATAAACAACTCTGATCAAGAAAGGTTTTTACACCCATGTCACAGCAAATCAGACATTTTCTGCCAGATGCGAATCTGTCACAATCACCAACATTTTGGCCACTCAGAATGAAATAGCTGTGACACTCCTCTGATGTGGAATCAAAGAAGATGAAGGTTATGAAAAATGCTGATGCCCTTTGAAAGGTGCTATACACCAAAGGACTATGAACTAAGTACTGAACTAGAGAGAAGGTCCAACCTAGGACAGCATTTCTCTATACTCTGCATTTTTCTTTTTCCTTTCTATGTCTTCCATTTACCTGCATTTCTCACGGCACTTCCAAGCAGAGGGATTCCATAAATTCTTTAGTAAGGGACAAGTACTTGTATGCAAATCAGCCTCTTTCATAGACTAAGGAATGCAAACATTTTTTTATATTTTGAGTCATTTCTCTCGTGTTGTACAGGCATTTAGAAACTGAGAGAAAGGAGGATCTAGCCCTGGCTTTATTTTTAGTAAAATTTTTTCTTCATTACAGTTTAGGAAGAAATATAATGGTTTCTCACTGGATGTGAAAGCAAAACACACAGCTTCATCTTGCTCTGGTTGGCCTTCCTGAAGGATCTGAAGAGTCTTATCTTGAAGCAGGAACAATCTGTGAAATAAGGAAATGAACTTTGTGAGCAACTGTGTTATTGAAGGTAAATTTAAGAAGTGTCTAGCTATGATATGTAAAGGTGATGGAGATACAGGCTAGGGGTTTCAAGAACTATATTGAAACACGAACTGCAGAACAGTTTCACTTGCTAAACACAGACTGGGCCTGCTTTTGCTGCGTCACATGGGACCTGGTCTTTAACAAATTTCTCGACTTTCTCTTCAAGTGTTCACAAGAGCTTCACAGCCCAGGCACGTGGGATGCTTCCATTATGTGGGCTCCATGTCAAGAGTTACTCCTCTTATGTTGGAGTTCATTTTCAAATGTACCCCAAAGACAGACTCATTTCTCTACACTCTCATGAAAGTTTAGGAGGGAAGTAATTGCACTCAATGTTCTTTGTGGGTAATAATACATTACAGTTCAAAATTTTATAAATCTGCTGGTATAAAAATATGTCATGACAAGAATGGTGGCAGGAAATGCAGATTACGCAAGTCATTTGTCTTCTTCAACCTGTTTGAGATGTGATGATCGCTCAGAAACCAGGTGCCATTAATCTGATGACAGGTACTCCAACCACATCCTCACCTTTTTTTTCTTTCTTGTTCCAGCAGTAGGCAGTGATTGCTTTCTTCAGGTGTGGACTTTGTAATAATGGTCTATCTTTTTCATTACAAAGTTGGATTACTATCCTGAGATTGCGTGGTAAATTCTTTAAGGCCACAGTGAAAGATCCATATACTTCTTGGAGACTGTGGAATGTCCTAGCAGTTACAACACAGGACAGAGAAGGACTCTTAATGTTCACATTAGGATATGGTTCAACAGGCACCAGCAGCACCTGGACAGTTTTAGAAATTCAGAAATCAAAACAAAGTTTAAAAGGTTGTTTATGTGATTGAAACTCACTTGTTAGTAATCACAAATGTTTTTTTTTCTGCATCTGAGTAACATACAGTACCACCATATCACAGGAAACCAGTAGATCTAAAATGAAAGAATTAAAAGCAGATACTGAAGGCACAAGACTTGTGTTTACGTAGTGTATGACAATATTGATGCCTCCTGAATGTTGATGTAACTCTGCCCATGAACAATACAGCAGACCAGTGGCCTTTATATTTTGAAGGAGGGTACAGACCTATTGGTTATGCAACTGAGACCTAGGAAGTGGCATGGGGTTGGTTTTGGCTTCTTTGTCATGGTTTTGGATAAGATTTTGGTATGTGAGCTTAAACAGAGCTCAGATTGCAAGCTTCAAGAATTCATCATTTTTAGTGGCTTGCAGAAGTGGTCCAAAAATGAAATCCTGTGGGACAACTGATGTTTGAAGAAATGCCACAATTAAAAAAGAAATAAGGAACATGAAGTAGCTATTGGAAAATGTGGTTCATTTTATAATATGATTGAATAATAGAACAAACACTTACGAACCCACAACTAAGCCTAAAAGTGTGGGACATGGTTTTAGATAGAAACAACATGCAGCCAACAGTTGCAGAAATAAGCAAAGTGATGTAATTGGTAAGGTCCTGAAACATATGTGCTGCCAGTTTTTTAAATGCACCAGGCAAAGTTGAATTTGTATTTGTTTTGACTCAACACCCTGAAATAAATTTGGATCAGATATTTAAAATCCAATTATGCTATCTGCCATATTTCGAATGCTAAAATAAACCCCCCTAAAGGAAATAAGGTCTCCTTACTGCTTTCAAGTGGGTATTAGTGCTGGGAACAACCAAAGAACACTGTCATCTTGGTATCCTCTTGGTTAACACAATGGTTTCACTTCACTTTTGACTCCCACTAAGGCAATCGTATATTGGAAAAAAACCATAGGAACTTCTTTCTCCCCACTAAAAATATACATGATGCTCATTAAAACCTAAATGGGTTGCCAACGCACCCACATGTTTTAGAGTTTGTGTTGTTTTCCAAGAGAAAACTTCTCAAGAACTTGAAATTGAAAAAACAAATTCCAAAATATCTTTTTTTTCATAGTGAAACTCAAGAAAATACAACAAAGAAATTAAGCAACTTTTCCTTAGTAAGACCATTATTCTGTATTTCGGAGGTCAAACTTTATCATGAACATTAATTCTTCTTCAGAACCAATGATTCTTGTACACTTTGACAGCACTGGAAAAAGAAAACCATGGAAAACAAAAGGCAGGTGTTTCATCCCTTTTCTTTCATCTTTGCTCTCAGGGGAATTCAGTAATGGTCTCAGGAGATTTTGAGCATGGATGTGATGAATTAAGTAGGGAATGCACGTGGAAGAACAGCCAGGTACACACTGAAGTGCAACACATGAAAGAGTATCACATCTATCACACTGTCCCAGACTGGCAGGAAGGTCTGGAAGAGTGATTAGCTGTGAGACAATAAGCTACTTTTTAAACTTGTCCTTTCCAGTGTACTTGTGAGAATCTCACTGCCATGTAAGCATTTATTTTAAAGAAAATTATTTTAAGAAATAACATTTTCCTTATGATGAACTAGTATTAATGGCTGTATCCATGTATGACTTGAAGTAAGAGGAACTCTGGATATTGCACTGCATTGAATTGACTGCTTTGGCTTTATATTAGTTCTGTGAAGAGTGAAACAAAAGCTTTTCAAAACTGTTATTGCTATTTCCCTTTAACTTGTGCTCAGCAAGAGTGTCCTCTCACAGAATCACAGAATCACAGAACTGTAGGGGTTGGAAGGGACCTCTAGAGATCATGTAGTCCAACCCCCTGCCAAAGCAGCTCCCTAGCCCAGGTTGCACAAGTAGGCATCCAGGTGGGTCTTGAACATCTCCAGAGAAGGAGACTCCACCACCTCTCTGTGCAGCCTGTGCCAGTGCTCCGTCACTGCACTGTGACTGTCACAGCAGCAATTTCCAGTTCCCACTGTCCTGTCAATAATAACATCAATGAAATTCTAAGAAAATATGGGGTATGTCTCAATGTAAATACTTGTATGAAATTTGGATCTGGCTGGCCTCCATTTTACTGCCATTTGCATTCCCTGCTTAGATTCATGGTGAATATTTTGTGGATGGAGCCCTAGGTTTCTTACCCACTTTTCTTTGCAAATAGCATTCTCAGCCCTAGGTCTCCTATGATTTATTTGGTAGGAGTGAAATTTTTCTGCATTCTATGGACTAGCAGTCTGAGATGTTTTTTTTTTTTTCTTTAATTCACATACACTGACAAATTAGTCCCTAGCTCCTGCACCCTTCCTGCTCCAGCCAGGCCCATGCCTGCAAGCCATGCTCCACATCTGACCTACAGAAATTTCCATTCTAATCAACCATTTCTAATCAGTTCCTGTGTCTCATTCCTGAAGAGACAAGACCAATGGCCCCAGCTTCATTTTGAATACCAATCTCACTTGCCAGAGCTCTTTCTGCTTTCCTTTCTTTTTTGTTCCCTATGACTTGTGGGGCATTTCAGTCTTGCAATGTGCAGTTGGGGTCTTCTATATTAAACAAGTGGATGCCATTAGTGTAATGCTGTACCTAAAATATCATCATACCCATTATTCACTCTCTTCTGAGTACTGTGAACTGCAATGTCCTAGCATTTCTAAAGTTTGAAATAATTAATGAAAACAAGGTAGAAAAGGTTATCATCCTCTGCCAGACTCTCCACTCAAGAATAATGAGTTGTTTCTTATGCTTATTTCAAAATTTGGGCAGAGATTTGATGCAGCCTCTTCCCAACACCTCTCAATCAAAAGCATGAACCATGTCATCTAAGAATTGTGCCACCACTATCTCAGCTGTCCCAGCACTGCTTTCACATCATATCTTTTCCTGCGTGGCAATCCTTCTCCTAGTATGAAAATTCTCTTGCAAGCTTGGTGTTAGTGCCCTTGAAACTCAATGACTGCAGGACTGGATTTATGTGAACCATTTGCACATGCATAAGGATCATCCTTACAACATTTTTTTGTAAGTCTCTCAGTTCTGAATAGACATACAACAAAAACAGTGCACAAGTGCTGGCAGCTTGGAATCCCAGATTGCCCCCTCTATGCTACCACTTCCTTCCAGATTTTTGTCATTGTTGGACACAAGCACAAGGAGCGGGTTGTCTCATCCTTTGACCTTCCACATCTCCTGTGATAGTAATTTTCATTTGAACCACATCTAAACATGTGGGTTGGCATCTAGCTAATTTTATGCAAAATATAAAAATTCCTCAAAGCAATTTCATTTCCTTTGGAACTGAGCCAAGAAAATTATCCCTCATTTTGTCATGCTCATCTTGAGTGCTTGGAGCATTTTCCTGCCATTTCCTGAGAGAAAGGAAGGAAGGAAGGAAGGAGGGAAGGAAGGAGGGAAGGAAGGAGGGAAGGAAGGAGGGAAGGAAGGAGGGAAGGAGGGAAGGAGGGAAGGAGGGAAGGAGGGAAGGAAGGAAGGAAGGAAGGAGGGAAGGAAGGAAGGAAGGAAGGAAGGAAGGAAGGAAGGAAGGAAGGAAGGAAGGAAGGAAGGAAGGAAGGAAGGAAGGAAGGAAGGAAGGAAGGAAGGAAGGAAGGAAGGAAGGAAGGAAGGAAGGAAGGAAGGAAGGAAGGAAGGAAGGAAGGAAGGAAGGAAGGAAGGAAGGAAGGAAGGAAGGAAGGAAGGAAGGAAGGAAGGAAGGAAGGAAGGAAGGAAGGAAGGAAGGAAGGAAGGAAGGAAGGAAGGAAGGAAGGAAGGAAGGAAGGAAGGAAGGAAGGAAGGAAGGAAGGAAGGAAGGAAGGAAGGAAGGAAGGAAGGAAGGAAGGAAGGAAGGAAGGAAGGAAGGAAGGAAGGAAGGAAGGAAGGAAGGAAGGAAGGAAGGAAGGAAGGAAGGAAGGAAGGAAGGAAGGAAGGAAGGAAGGAAGGAAGGAAGGAAGGAAGGAAGGAAGGAAGGAAGGAAGGAAGGAAGGGAGGAAGGGAGGAAGGGAGGAAGGGAGGAAGGGAGGAAGGGAGGGAGGGAGGGAGGAAGGGAGGGAGGGAGGGAGGGAGGGAGGGAGGGAGGGAGGGAGGGAGGGAGGGAGGGAGGGAGGGAGGGAGGGAGGGAGGAAGGAAGGAAGGAAGGAAGGAAGGAAGGAAGGAAGGAAGGAAGGAAGGAAGGAAGGAAGGAAGGAAGGAAGGAAGGAAGGAAGGAAGGAAGGAAGGAAGGAAGGAAGGAAGGAAGGAAGGAAGGAAGGAAGGAAGGAAGGAAGGAAGGAAGGAAGGAAGGAAGGAAGGAAGGAAGGAAGGAAGGAAGGAAGGAAGGAAGGAAGGAAGGAAGGAAGGAAGGAAGGAAGGAAGGAAGGAAGGAAGGAAGGAAGGAAGGAAGGAAGGAAGGAAGGAAGGAAGGAAGGAAGGAAGGAAGGAAGGAAGGAAGGAAGGAAGGAAGGAAGGAAGGAAGGAAGGAAGGAAGGAAGGAAGGAAGGAAGGAAGGAAGGAAGGAAGGAAGGAAGGAAGGAAGGAAGGAAGGAAGGAAGGAAGGAAGGAAGGAAGGAAGGAAGGAAGGAAGGAAGGAAGGAAGGAAGGAAGGAAGGAAGGAAGGAAGGAAGGAAGGAAGGAAGGAAGGAAGGAAGGAAGGAAGGAAGGAAGGAAAGGGAGGGAGGGAGGGAGGGAGGGAGGGAGGGAGGGAGGGAGGGAGGGAGGGAAGGAAAAGTTCTGATCAAACTGTACGATAACGTAATGCAAGAAATAACTCTCTGTAATACTGATATACATCTGGTATTTTTTTTTTATTGACCAAGTGCTAGCTGGCTGCACTCAGTAGGTCTGAGGTGTTGTCTAGTCTCTCATAGGTTAAAACCATTTATGAATGATGGAGTTTTCTGCAGTAGCTTGACCAGACTTATCTTTCCAGGTAATGCGGAGAGTGAGTACTGGATTTAAGAAACTCACGACTTTAACAAAGCCTGTTGCATGAAAATACATACACCATATGCAAGTATTTCATACTTTCCTCTTACTTAAACTTACTTTATTTCAAATACTTAAGAGGAGCAATGCCCATGTTCCCCAACTTATTTTAATATTGATGCTATTTTTACCTAGATAAAAGTGAAGGCTGTTTCTGATCATTAAGAATAAAATACATTGGCACATATATACAATCCCAGGAGCTTTAAAGTAATATTCAATCATACTTTTAATAAACATGTGATTTCTCCCAGATGACTTCATTACCTGAGGTCTCTCCTCTTGGAGCAACCAACTGGAAGCACTGTAACAAATCAGAGCTTCTGCACTTGCGGCTCACCTACCTTTTTCTAGAGATCTTAGGTTGTGCCACAAACATGAATCTCCACAACACCTTCACACCATTACCCAGGTATTTTACAGCATCCATTTCACAAAAGGGCACTGGCACAGAGAGTGTGAGTTGCCGGGCAACAGTGAAATCTGACTTGGAGGACAGTAAAAGTTAATCTTTGTTTAATCTTTTAGTTGTTATTTTTTTTTTCCCCCACTGGTGGTAAAACACCATTCTAATATAACTATATGCTAATTTTAAAGGGAGTACTTCTATCTTTGCACTCAAGTAACTGCTTGAACTATTAACAGGATCAGGCCTCTGCAGCATAAATCCCCTGGGAGTAAGTCCTACAGCATTACTGCCTTGCTCGTTTGGCATGGCAAAAACAAGAACAGCCAGAGGTTCCTGACTTCCCATTTTTGGCTGTGTGTGAGACCTCATTCTCTCCACAGAGAATGGGAATACAACAGAAATAAGCAGCAAGGGATCTATCAGGAATGCTGTGTGTCATAAACACGGCCAGTGCTCCAGGCAGTCCTTACAGCTCTCATTCTAGGGATTTAAACAAAATATTTCTTCATCCCTTCTGCACTGTAGAGCAAATACAGAACCAGCACAAGGTCTCTCCAAACCTCAGACAATTTTCTTTGGCTACCAGTACACCCACAGAAACAGTTTTGCGATTTATATATTTATCCTTTCCTTACTTAGTATTGATTCTAAATAAAGAAGAAACCATGCTTGACGGGAAACCTATGAGTAAGGACATATGAATTAAAGAGTTTGTTTTATCTACCCACTTTCCTTTTACTGCTGCCAAAGAATAAGTTTTCCTCTTTGTAGTAAAAGTAATGGTGCTCTGCATTTAATCATTATGATATAGATTAAACAGAAGCTTCTTTTTCAGATATTGAGCACTGAAAATTTATAAATTATTATTCCTATTCCATTATTCATATTTAATTAATCTTATCACATCTTCACAAAAGGTATTATTTGAAATATGCACTGGCAGCATTCATAACATTCACCTTTCTTGTTTGCCTATCACTACAATCTGTCATTTTATATATCTTACATATTTAATTCAAATTTGTCAGATTTTATATCTGCTGCAGGAACAAAAAGGAGGAATTTCAGTGGTGACAAGTGTCATGGAGGAAATTCAGACATCTGGATAGAGGATACTTTTGTGTTCCTAAAATTCTAATAATTTTATTTTGCATCTAGATACTTATATCAGTGGTAAAATGCAGCCATTTTTCCTCAATGGATAAGTTTAAAACAATATTTTTGTTATGTCTGTGGAGAACTATAATAGCCTTGAGCCAGCACTCCAGATGCAGGTTGCACTATATAATTAGGTACTCTGGATAAACAGCACTGTAGAAGTTAGAACTGAATGAACTTTTAAGGAATGGAAAAAAGGGGAATTATGATCCAGTGGTCCAATTCGGGCAATGGTCATGTAACAATGTTTTCCTGATGACAGTTCTACCCATTTGTTTTAGTAAATAAGAAAATACACTCGGAAGAAAAATTAGGACATTTTTTGTAATGCATACTCACTCCTTGTTTTCATATTTCAGCACTGTACATAATATTGTGAGGCGGGAAAAAAAAAAAAAAACAGTTCAGCCTATATGCACTTGCATGCACTCCATTTTATGCTTCCTTAGAAAGTACACTGTTTTGCTTTTCTGATATTGTTTCAACATTTGCCATAATTTTAACTTACAGAAAGGGCTTACATGGGGCCTGATAATATGGCTAACAGGGAGAAAACAGAAAATAATACACAGAGAAACCAAAAACACTGAGTAAGAAGACTCCAGCGGGATGCGGAACCAGCAGTACTTTCCATTTGTATCAAATTCTGTATTCTCCATCCAGGCCTTTGAAATATGAGGGGCTCATTCTGTGTCACTGCTGTTTTGAGGTCCAGGTGATAAAATTTTCTCATCTGGGCAACAAGGACCAATATGTGGAGTTGCCCCATGAATGTCAAAAGGGTCCAAACTGGCACCGCTAGTCAACTTGGCACACTGAGCTGCAGACAAAAGGTCTCTGAAATCCATGGGAAGACTCTTGCTGATTTCAGGAGGTTCTGGAGGAGGCTTTGTGGTTAAACAATTCTGTGCAAGAGATCTCTGCTACACGAGTCCTCCAGTGAGTCCAGATCAAATAAAGTGGCACTCCTTATTCTTCATTCTGAGTCCATGAAGCTGAAAACCCTTTTAAGAAGTGATCAATTCTTTCATCCTATGCCAAAATAAAACTGTCTTAATGACAGCTCTGAAATGGCCCACCACGTACATAGTAAGGCTTCCCTGGTGGTCCTGGAGGGCACCTGCTTCTCATCAGCTCTCATACTCTGCATTCCACTTTCCTTGCTCATTCCTTCATTTTAGTTCAGCTGAAGTGGCCCACACCTAAACTGGACAGGAAGGTGCCGCGGAAATAGGTGCCTGCAACCAAAATAGGACTGTAAGAGACAAATGTGCCAGTTAAAAAAAAAAATAAGATCAATGCTTGTGGATTAGATGGTGCCAGTGGTATATTCAAAACATTTGAGCAGCAAATGTAAGATGGTTTCAGAAGTGGATAAGAAACTTTCATTTGTAAGTCCCATGAACTGTTGGGGAGATGTGGCCCATGGCACAAATCTATCAGTGACACATACAGAGTTCAGGTTTGATGGAAGGCTAACAAGGAATGTTTAAGTCAGTTGGCTCCAGAGTGTTAACATGCACTTGCTCATGCCATGTGAATGGAATCAAAAGGACACATTTACAGCGGACTGTCATTTCAAAATCTTTTCCTGGAAGAGCAGTGAAGCTGAGGGCTCAGCACAGACCTGATAGCATCTATCACACACTAAATCAACAAAGAACAGAATAAATTACCCAGCCAAGATCTGATACATACCAAAGCAGATGCTTTAGCTATAGAAATGACTGTAGCAATCACTGAAATTACATTGGTACTACATTCTCTTCTTTCGCAGTAGGTAGCCTGGAAGATCTAACATCTCCCATTTGCCTCACAGTGCTGGCTTTCTCACTTTCTTTTTTCTTCTCTTTTTTGCCTTCATTTTTTTAAACTGATGTGGTCTAGCCAGATTACATGGAAATGGATCCCTATACCTTGAAGCCTTGATGTGTATACGGTCCTTGATAGATACTACATAAAAGATTTCTGAAATATCTCTTCTATTTTTTTTCCCTTAGAGCAACAATTTCCATCCTATCACACCACTACCAGAAGAAACAGCAAAAAAATATAACAGGTTGTAGCCTTTGAAGGTCCTTTTCAGAGTCCAGCTATGGGGACAGGAAACTTTAATGTTCGTTCCATTCTTAACCCTGTGCCTCTCTGAGTCATGATTCTCTTCAAAGGAGGTGATAAAGAGAAAAGTACAGAAATGACCTTAATATCAAAAAGCAACTTGAGGATCTTTGTTTCTCCATCCGATTCTCCCATGAGAAATTTCCCAAGATAGGCTCATCTGTCAAAATAAATTATAGTGACATTTAAATACTCTTCCTTAGCAATTATGTTTCACTTTCTGTTGTTTAGTAATTACTTGTTGTTTCTAATATGCAGTGACTTCAAAACTGTCTATGTTCACAACTCAGGGTTGAGGTCCTGAGACAGGACGTTTCTTTGTGTGAGGGGAAATCACAAGTGCTTCTGTCTTTGCAAATCATAGGTTTAGTGAGTGGGAAGCAGCAATTTGTGACTGGAATAGTGCAGCCTTCAGGCTAGTTGCTGAAAAGGTGACCAGGAAAGTGCAATTTACATGAGTGTTCAAAAAAGCCTTTCATGATTTTCTGAATAGACACTACAAATATCCATAGTACAAATGGTCAGAGCGTAAGCAGACACCAGGCGAGAAGCAAAGTTTTGGCAAAGACTTGGAAGTGGTTACATGGGGAGAATCCTTAGTGCAGAAAATGAATGAATTGCAGTTTAAAGCCAGGTGTCAGTACTGGGATCAGTACTATCTCAGTCACTGGTGCTAAACAGTCATCTAGTTAGAGTCTGCTGAAGACTGAGTTGTTTTCAGTAATGAAAGCTATGGAAGCTTGCAAGACAGATTTTATACACACTGGATAATACTGATGTCAATGTGATTTATGCAGATGTACATCCTCCTGTAGATATAGGACCCATACATTTCCAGAAATTTTTACAGAGAAGGTGATGGATATTATGATCGCTTCAGTGAAGATAAGAAGAGAGGACCTGTGCCTTTACTACTGCAGATCAAAATCCAATATGTGTGGCTGCCTGTTTGAAAGACCTGTAGCACACCTGGGTCTCTTGCACAAAGTCCTCAGCCCCAGAGCTGGACCTGCAGCTGCAAGAAATGCCTGGTGGGACAGAGCACTACCCTGTGTTGGTGGCTGCTGGTGCACAGAGTGCACTATTCTGACTGGTCTTACGCATGGGATTCCTGCAAAGGCACTGCAAGCGGAATCAGCATGGTAAACAGAGGAACCCAGAGAGCCACAGTGTTTACCTGCAGCTTCACTGTGCAAACTGTGGTGCTACTGTAAGGTCAAGAAATCTAGACACCCGTTTGGCTGCCTGCCCACTCACCCTGGTAGAGTCCCATCACCTCAACCTCAAACGTAATACCACAGTTAGCTGGTGTCAATGGGAAGCAGCCTCTAATGGAGTGGTGACACCAAAGGAAGCTATATATAAGTGTGTACTCAGAAATAGTGTGTATTTTTGGAGGTGAGTTAAAGGAACTAAGATGAAAGTTTCCATCTTGTTAGGAGGAAATGGGGAAGCACGCAAAACCGTCTGAGTCAGGCCTTCAGGGAAGTCTCAGGGATGAAATCTGCCTGGATGCTCACCTCACTTTTCTTGCTTTGTTGTTGTCAGAAGTTTCTGTCCACAGGAGGTGGCTGCTGAGCAGACAGCTCTGCCTAAGCCAGCAGGATGGCTGGGGCAGCCACAGGCCACCCATCATATCCTCCAACAAGTCCTGCCCCCACTGCCTTTCTTGGAATCATAGAACCATTAAGGTTGGAAAAGACCTCTAAGACCATCTAGTCCAATCATCCACTTACCACCAGTATCACCCAATAAGCCATGTCCCTCAGTGCCACATCTCCACGTTTCTTGAACACCTCCAGGGACAGTGACTTCAGCAGCTCCCTGGGCAGCCTATTCCAAGTGCCTGGCTATTCTTTTGGAGAAGTTTTTCCTAACATCCAACCTTATACCCATTCCCCATATCCCTTTGACCACCATCCCTTTTGGTAGGATCACTCATCTCCCTTCCACTGCTCAACAGTCCATTTTACAGAAATTTTCCATTTCACAGACCACCAGTTTGCATTGTGTCATTTGTATCTGGAGTTTCACTCAGATGACAGCACAGTGCACACAGGGTACTTATTAAAGAAAACTTTCCTAACTCCTACCCTGCTACTCATGAAAAATAGCAGAACATGAAATATAAAACCTTTTTAGGCTCTATAACTAAAATGCCTAAGTAGTGGTAAGACATCAAGAAAGTTTGCAGTCACTGAAGAAGCTAAACAAAACAGTCAGGACTCTTATGCTTTCATATATACCAATATATTTTCATCTACTTCTTTCTATTAACCGGGTTTCCTTGACTGTGTCCACAGCGATCTCAATTATAATTATGTAGCAGTTAACCTGTTCCCCGCGCCTAACATAACCCATAATTAGTTGTCTTGTGTCCACAGTTTATGACTCAACTCCATGTGGTTTTTCTATATCAAAGGCTTGGTTACCAGATTTTTTTTTTCTTTACCACAGTACTTGTGCCGGCACTGGCAGAGGGCAGCAAAACCTGAGCACATCTGTTTCGTTTGAGGACAAAACCACTAGAAAACCAGATAGTTTTACGAAGATCTTACTTGGGTGCCTTCCAAATACTACATAATCTTGTAGGAGAAATGATTTTCTAGAGGGATGACCCGTATATTTATATGATCAAGTAGTTATTTGGACATTGAAGTAAAGCATTTCCAACCAACGTACTATTGTTCTGTCTTATCTGAAGACAAGGGAGACAGAACTACACATTGTGGGATAGGGATGAGCTATTCTTCTCCATTGACAGGTCAGAATTTTACATAATGAATTCATAAACCTCTCCATTAATTATGTTTCATTATCTCTTAGGGATCCTCATGCAGATGGATAAGATCATTCCTTATGAAAAAATACATTAATTTGATTAATACATAGATAGCTTGGCTGAATAAGAATGAACATTTTAAGACATGTTTAGGCAAGTTTTTAGTTTGATTAATTTAGCAGTTACAAATGGATAAAAGAGGTGTACACAAAACAAGCAGGCAGTTTAAATTAATTTCAGAACAGAGCCAACCACTATCCAAGAATGGTTAGATGTGAACAATGAAATGAACTGGCCTATATTAGGTGTATTTGTCAAGTTCTGGGGAGCAGCAGGCTGTGAGATCAGAGCCAGTTCCAAAAGAGTTCAGCTGAAGAGCTGAGACATGAGTGACACTGGTAGAGCAGATTTAAGAAAGGGAAAACCTGCTGCAGAACAGCAGCTGAGAGAAAGAAATGAGAAATATGAGAGAAACAGCCCTGCAATCATCAAGGCCAGTGCAGAAGGAGAGCAGCAAGAGGTGCTCCAGGCATGAAGCAGAAGCTTCCTGCAGCCCAGGAGAGGCCCAAGGCAGAGCAGGCTGTCCTCCTGCAGCCTATGGGCACCAAACAGAGCAGATCTCCACATGCAGCCATGGCAGAGCCTGCAGTGCAGCAGTGGATGAGGTCTGGAGAAAACACAGCTCATGGAGAGCCCCTGTAGGATCAGGCTCCAGGCCAGAGCTGCAGCCCATGGAGTGGAACCCACAGTGGGGCAGGAGGGCCATGGTAGCTTCTGTCCACGGGGACCTGGGCTGGAGCATTCTGAAGGATGGACTGTCTAGATCCATGATGCAGGACTGGAAGAGCTGCAACCTGTGGGAAGCTCATATGGGATCAATTTGGGAAGAATGGCAACCCATGGGAGGGACCCTGCATGGAGCAGGGGCAGACTGGCCATGAAGGAGGGACAGACATGAAGTATTATGGCCCGATTACATCCCTTGTTCCCCTTTGCTGCTTGGTAGGAGGTGACAGGAGAGAGTGGATGGAAAAGAGATGTTTTTAGTTTGCTTTTAGTTCTCACTGTGCTAGTCTGTTAGCAACTGGCAATAGATCAGTCTCCTTTATGCTGAGCCTGTTTTGCCCTTGGTGTTAATTGGCAAGTAATCTCCCTGTCCTTATCACAAGCCATGAGCTTCTTCTCATATTCTTTTCTCTCCGTGTTCTTTTGAGAAGGGAGAGTGAGAGAGTGGCAAGATGAAGCTCAGCTGCCCATCAGTGTGCAGCCACCACAGACTGAAATGTTAGCTCCAGGTCTGTGTGTGCAACAAAAGGTTCCTGAGCACCCTGGACACCACATGCTCAGCTCAGCTGCTGCATCTGAGAAGGTGCTTCAGCAGAAGAGCAGTTTTATTAGCACTGATCTGTGTCCTCACTGACCTATGTCCTCCCCAGCAAACTGGAACAGGCACTGCCGGAAAAGTTTCACGTTGTTTATCTTTGCAGGAGGGATATACTCATTAAATCACAGCTGGGGGCATTATCTTAATGCTGTGATGTAGGCATTGCTGAGTAGTCCTCATTAGGGAGCCTTGTTCTTAGAGGAACAGAGCAGTTAAACAGCTCTGATAAGAAAAAAATGTGGTCTGGAAGGGATTTCTCTTTTTCCAAACGAGTTGACAGTTTATAGGAGATGCATCTGTCGAATACTCCCATTTGGTCATCAAGGCCTTGTGCTTTTTGTGCTTTTCTTTCAAGGAGATGATAAGCAAAATCTGATGCATGCCTTGTACAGGGAAAACAAGGCAAGTAAATACTCTTCAATGTTTTAACAGAACGGCCAGTTCGTCTTACCCTGCTTTTTCTTTTCTTGGGTATAGTTCCTCTGGCAGTAGAGCAATGAATACAAAGTCCCTCATATAATTTTCCTGGCAGCAAGGGGTAAATGATTTACTAATGCTTTGGCTCTCAGAGGATTATTAATTAACACAAATGAATAACTGAATTGTACTTCACTAAAAGGGGAAAATACCATGGCAGATGATTCAGTTAATGTGATCCAAATTATCTTACTCAAAAAATATTTGTAAAAAGTTCAACCTTGATGAACTGATGTGGATTTGGCATACCAGAGCTAGAGCCACAGACCTCTAGTTCTTCCATCTTTTATCTGTACTTCAGTACGGCACTCACAGAAGCAGTGGTCCAGAGGGATGGATTTATTCAAGTGCAGAATCTACTGCACATTTCAGATCTCAGCAACAAGGGAGGGAGTGAGGTAACAAGCTGACCAGTTCTGCATCAAATCAAAATTGATGAATAATCCAGATCCTTTAAGTTTGACCTGTAGCCAAATTCTGATTGAAAAGTACAGGCAAACTCTTGAGAGCTGCACATACAGAGAATACACAATAATAATCAGACATGATTTTTGTTACTCTTTAAAAAGCTGGTGCTATTTTTCAGTCAGCTTCAATATCTGCTTTAATAATGCCATAACATTTTCAGAATTTCTTAGTTACTTTTAAATGTTATATTTAAGATCCACGGTGAGGAATTAGAGAGGCTCTAAGTTTTCCCTTCTTAGCAAAAAGTGCTGTTCATAGTCATCATCGCCCATAATATTGTGATGCAAAACATCTTGTGTATATGTAAAGTACAATGTACCATTTCACAAATTTAAACAGAAGAAGGACTTCACGTAGAAATTTTGCATGTGTGGCTTGTAAAGAAGTATCCAGTTGCACCACTTTTCTGCTTAGGAAAACTAAAACTGAGACTTCCCATTGAAGTAATGATAACGCCAGGAGTTTGAATGTCATTATCATATCGTCTTATATTGCTCTTATCTGCTGTATTAATTTCTACTTGGTAAAACATATGTGAAAATGTTATGAATATCCAGGGGAAGATCTATGAAAAACTTATTTCCAATGGAAGATTGTGTCTGTAAGGATTTCACTTTGTTAGATTATCAAATAAAGACAAGAAAATTGCAGAGGTGATTGCTGAACCCTCTCTACCATCTTTGAGAGGTCCTGGAAAATGGGAGAGGTGCCTGAAGACTGGAAGATAGCCAAGGTTACCGCGGTCTTCAAAAAGTGCAAGGAGGATCTGGGGAACTACAGGCCGGTCAGCCTCACCTCTGCCCCTGGAAAGGTGATGGAACAGTTTGTTCTGGATGCCATCTCCAGGCAGTTGGAAGAAAAGAGAGTTATCAGGAGTAGTCAGCATGGGTTCACCAGGGTGAGGTCATGCTAGACCAACCTGGTGGCCTTCTATGATGTCACCACTGGCTGCATGCATGGGGGGAGAGCAGTGGATGTAGTCTACCTTGATTTCAGCAAGGCATTTGATACTGTCTCCCACAGCATCCTTATAAAAAAAGGGAAGGGAAGGGAAGGGAAGGGAAGGGAAGGGAAGGGAAGGGAAGGGAAGGGAAGGGAAGGGAAGGGGAGGGGAGGGGAGGGGAGGGGAGGGGAGGGGAGGGGAGGGGAGGGGAGGGGAGGGGAGGGGAGGGGAGGGGAGGGGAGGGGAGGGGAGGGGAGGGGAGGGGAGGGGAGAGGAGAGGAGAGGAGAGGAGAGGAGAGGAGAGGAGAGGAGAGGAGAGGAGAGGAGAGGAGAGGAGAGGAGAGGAGAGGAGAGGAGAGGAGAGGAGAGGAGAGGAGAGGAGAGGAGAGGAGAGGAGAGGAGAGGAGAGGAGAGGAGAGGAGAGGAGAGGAGAGGAGAGGAGAGGAGAGGAGAGGAGAGGAGAGGAGAGGAGAGGAGAGGAGAGGAGAGGAGAGGAGAGGAGAGGAGAGGAGAGGAGAGGAGAGGAGAGGAGAGGAGAGGAGAGGAGAGGAGAGGAGAGGAGAGGAGAGGAGAGGAGAGGAGAGGAGAGGAGAGGAGAGGAGAGGAGAGGAGAGGAGAGGAGAGGAGAGGAGAGGAGAGGAGAGGAGAGGAGAGGAGAGGAGAGGAGAGGAGAGGAGAGGAGAGGAGAGGAGAGGAGAGGAGAGGAGAAAAAAGAGAAAAGCAGCCAGTAATTATTGAAAAGTCTAAAAAATCAAACTGGCCATGAAATTTTAAGAAAACACTTCAGATTTACAGGAAACTAGAGGCAGAATTTACACAGAGAACTATGAATAATACTAATACAACATAAATTAAAAAGACGCATTAACACCAACAATTGTGGTCAGTAGAATTTAAAGTTTAGGAGGTTGGGTCTCTGCTAAAATAAAGTTTGATATTAGCCTGAGGAATGTCTTTTAGCAGTGGTATTTTCAGCATTTTGCAGATGGTACTTTACCATGGGTGTGGATTTATTCCTTGGCAGATTGTCCTGGAAATGAAAGACAAGGTACAACCTTGAGCTCTTAATTATGTGTTGCATACCTAACCTATTTTGTCTCTTTTCTGCAGATCAGTTCTTAGGGAGAAATAATGTTTGCCTTCTTCACAGGATTGTGGCACATCTTTATATTTAAAAACACAATAAGTTCTTCATATTAGGGGCACTTGAAAGTGTATGAAATGAGAATTCATGAGTTGGATCCAGTTCACATAATATAGGCAACTAACTTGCAGGTTAATTTGGGGGCCATTTAAAGTGACAACATTCCCTGTGTAGTCAAGATCTCAACTTGTAGAGAAGCAGGTTTTTAGAAACCCCTTGGATGGGGGTCTTCCTTGATTAGCATTATGCTTCAACACTATATGGAAGGACATTCTTCTGAAAGACTTTCAAGTTAATGGACAGTTTAGGCACATAAGGACAGCTTTGTTTGGTGCTAAAACAACAACACAATTTCATTGTTTCCTAGATGGACAGGATGGATTTTACACAGCATTTTTCAACACTTAAAAAGAGAACTACTAAGTCTTTGAGTTGCATTGATTACAACTTAGACATGAGAAGCATTAAGACCTGGGGTATGTATTTTTTTCTGTAGTTATAGTCCAAAAGTGGAAAAAAAAAAACCCATTTGAATATTCAAAGAAAAGGCTTGAAAAAAGAGCAGCCTGTTTTATTTGATCATTGAACTCTTCATAGGTAGATGCTGCAATAAGCAAACTCCCTATAATTGTGGTAGTGCACATTCTTTGCTCTCCCATGCTTATTGGCTCATGTGTTATGGGAGTCAAAATATGCTGCCTGTTTTAGCATTTAATCCCGACAGTTTAGGACAACCACAGTTTTTTAAGCATATAATTCATCTAAGTTCCCCATGAAAGTTTTCGTCATTTCATGGCCATCTGAGTTTACCAGGTCTTTGATGAACTTTGCAGCCTACTAAAATCTTACGTGAACAACCCTTCTCATGTCTCCATATTTTCAACCTTCTTTTGCTGCATTTTTTGGGCAACGCCATCCAAATTCTCAATTACTTTTCTGTATAGAGGTCTACACCTCAGTTTAGAGGTCAGTTTGGCTTTCAGCAGTGACACAAATGTATTGCAATAATACATGTTAATTTATGGGTATCCGTGCCTGAATGATAATGGGTGTCTTAAGAATAATGTTGAAAATGTAAAGAGCTAAAAATAAATGACAACAGAGGCAAAAGGCTTATAAAAAGAGAACTCTGAATCCAAGAGCTTAAAATCCCTGCACAACAAAACAGGAAAGGAAATGAGAAAGTCAGAGGCTTTGCCCGCAAATATGTTCTGGCATATGCGGGAGACAGCGCGTTCCTGAGGCAAGGAAAGAAACCATCTCTTTTGACCTTCTAAGTGGAATGGACAATGACCAACACCATCAGCTTGAATTGCCAAGGAAGGACCCAGCTGCTCAAAGTGGCTTCCTCTTACCTCAAAACAAAGGATTTCATCGGAAAATGCACATTATCCTTTAAGTTATGTTGTCTGCCTTCATTTCCTGTAAAAGGTTCACTGGAAAAGCCTCTTCTCCTTTGTTTATTCTGCCATTTGTTTGAAGAAATGGTACACAATTTCTCACCTGATAGTGATGGTCCCTCAGTGTTTCAGGTTACATTAGCTTGTTTTGGAGAATGGTCATCAGTAACTACGACAGAACCCAAAGGATCGAAAGTTTTAAGAAACGTACAAGTGACAGGTTAATTAATTTCTGGCTCTTCACTCTTCTTTTCCAATTATCTTACTATTTCTGTGCTTCAAGTGGATAATCTGTAAAGTAAGGATACCGACCTAGCCCAATGGAAAATGCAATAGACACATTAAATATCTCCTTGTTTCATTTACCCCTGCATAAGGAAATTCTAGTTGCAGCATAGATGCCTGCCTTGTAGCACACTACCCACTTCTGGTCTGCCATGGTCCCCTCCAGTCCTTGTTGGGGTATGTATCTTTTCCTCAATGTATTCAAATTTGATCAAAGACCTTCACTGGAGGCTTTAGAAGCTCCTTTTGAAGGAGCAAATAGCAATTAAAAAAAAAAAAAAACCCTCTGAAACTACTTAAAAAAATTGAGCTTTTGGTTTTTCAGTCTGTAATTACAACATCAGTCCCCTTTTATGCTTTTAAATTACAGAGAAGCAAGTTGTCCTGTTTTCTGATGTTTTATTACTTTAAATTACTCAGTGGCTTTGCGGGGACAGAGTAACTGAATATTTTTGGTGGTGTTACATAGGCGACGCCTTCCCCATTAGTGCTTCTTCCTCCCTCCCTAAGGCTTGCTTCAGGGGGAATGGAAATTAATTTCCTTCAAGACAAATAGTAATAAAGAATGTCCCCTTTTTCATGATTTTGACAGTTTGAAAAAAAGCCTTAAAAATCATTTTGACCAGAGGCTCTGTTAACCAGTGTTAAGCTGGCTCTGTTCTTGTTTCAAAGCATAATTTTCCATTTAGTGTTGCAGCATGATTAGCGTGGGTCTTGGCACAAGGAACAAGATGAGGCCCCTGGGCCGGACAGCTACAAACGTTACCCCTACTTACCCCTACCAGCTTCCCAGCTTGGCACCCACACATCACGCACATGGGCCTCAGTCCAACTGCATCACTCGCACAGACAGAGCTCGTTCTGCTGGATTCAGCCATGGTCTGGAGCAACGCTCTGGGATGTTTATAGAAGCGGCAAAGATCACTGATCCTTGTTTCAATGAAGGTTAGTATGCTTTAACTTTTGAAACTGCTGCCTTCTGCTATTATTTTCTCTCCATCTCTTCAGTGTAGGAGTCTTACAGTTTTTCCCATTTACAAGAAGGGCATGGCTTTCAAACAGACCATGAAATAATTGAACTATAGAAACAAAATGTTTCTGTATAAATATCTCTAATATCATCAGGTCCAACCACCAACCCATCACCACCGTGCCAACTAAACCATGTACCTACCTGCCACACATATATGTTTTTGAATGCCTCCAGGGACAGTGACTCCACAGCTTCCCTACGCAGTCTGTTCCAGTACTCTCTCAGAGAAGAAATCTTATCTAAAATCCAGTCTGAATCTCTTCTGGTGCAGCTTGAGGCCATTACCCCTCAGCCTATCATCGTCTCACAGTCTGCACTAGCACTTGTCCCTCTGTATCATTACACCACCACGAAGGGGTTGGGTAGCAAAAGTCATGTTGGCAACCAGAGTGAAAAAAACTGATGGTTCTTTCGTATTTAAATACTCTGTCACTGCACCTCTTGGGAATCTGCAGTCTCCTGGTAGAGCACATGGCAAATTCCCCGGGCATCCCTCCTACTGGTTCATCGCGCTGGATAGAGCAGGGCATTAAACACAGATCTGCTCGTGTGATCATGATGTCTGCCCATCTTATTTAACCACTGTTCTCTGCCACATACTTTCTGATTTTTAAAGCCACTTCTTTACAACTCTCTGTAGCCATCTGGTCATAGACAGTGTTGCTCAAATGCAACCACGGGCCCATAGCCTTGAAATTGTGCCTGCTCATAACTTCTTTGCCAGCACAGGAAATGAGCAGCATAGTCTTGTCATGTAAAGAATTGTCTCAGTTTACTACTTGGTTCAAAGAAAACATTAAGAAATTCAGAGATTCCAATTTCTAAAGATTTTCTACAATAACTTGTTGATTAGTATTTATTTATGGATTTGTAACTGTTTTGATCCATTTCTGCCGTTTTCTGTCCAAGCTGTTCTGTTGTACCTAGAAGAAGATCCAGCCAGACCACTGACTTTAATAAGGTCTAGGACTGTCTTTGGACTCCAGACATGCCAGATGGCAAACATGAATACTTTCCATCACTTTCAGATTTTAATTTTGTTGGGCTATAGCACATATTTGAATTTACAAATTTCACCAGATTACTAACTTGCTCATTTGTTGTCAGGCCTCCTTATTCTACCCATTTTATTTTGATTTAAAAATTATTTTTCTTTGGATTATTGTACTTCATTTCGAATAATAACAGTAGATACAGAGAGACGTGATGTAAGTTCTGCTTCCTCCCCTCACTAACTTAATTCAGCCTCACAGAAACAAGAGCTGGATGAAAACTAATCCAATCTTTGTTACATGCAGATAAAGAAAATCTGATAGGCTGTGGAATTCCATTTTTTTTCTGAGGTTATTAGAATTGTATTATGAATGATATTGCACTGTGTTGAATCATATATTATTTGTAATGTGCTTTTGATTGCCTTTGTATGACTAGATATGTGGTTGAACAAGTTTCATATATTTTTCTGTTGTGGAGAAGAGCAATAAAAAGTGAAAGTAGCAATCATTCTCCATGGTATCTTTAATAAAGTTGGATTTTTCCATTGAGATCCTCAAGGAAAAATCACTATTCTCAGTAGAGCTGGCTTACTTCAGAAAAACAAACAAACAAAACAACAACAACAAGCCAACAACCAAATCCAAAACATCTTCAGGTCCATTATGGTCCACTGTTGCAAAACTGGGATTAAATTTTGGCCTGAATTGCAATTGTTCAGTCCACTGTAGAAAAAAAGAAACAATAAAGTGGTTTCACAGCTGTAGGCAGGGGGAACATTTAAATTTTGTCCTGTAGAGTTTGCACTAGTGAGCACACACCACAGTGATCAGAGACTCCATTAGCAGCATTCTGCAAATGAGGATGATGCCAACAGCAGCCTGAGCCACTACTCAGCCTAAATGTCTGTCTGTGCTGCACTTTCACACACATTCACCCTGATGAGCACTGTGGGGCTATTTCAGATGAACTGAGAAGCAGCCATTGAGTAGGGAGGGAAAAATGAAAAAGGACTGAGGGGTGAGGTGTGTGGAGTTCACCTAAGCTTGGACACCAACTATGTAAATCTGTACCTGGGCTTCATGCCTAGGAGGAAAAATGACAGTGGGTGGTTGGGACAGGAGGAGAGGGAATGCAGATGGGAAGGCCAGTACTAAAATTAGCAGCACAGAGCATCCTTAGGTCAATTTATAGGGCTTGGACACCAGTACATGGTGGTTCCCAGCATACTAGTGGCATACAGACACTGAGACACTAAGTCCCTGGAGAGACTGTTTTAGTTTCAGCTGGGACATAATTGTTTTTTTTCAGGATCTGCCATGATGCTATGTTTTGATTCTAGGAGAAAAACATTGATAACCCACTGATGTTTATAGTTGCTGCTAAGCCGTGTGATAGAGAGCCAAGGCCACTCTCAGCGAAGGGCTCAAGGAGCTGGGAGGGGACAGAATTAGGACAGCTGACTTAAACTGGCCAAAGGCATATTCCATAACACATGACATCAAACAGAAGGACTTCTGAAGGGGGCGGGAGTTCATCTCGCTCTCTTCCACTGCTCAGGGGCTAACTGGGATCAGCTGGAGGCTAGTGAGTAATTGCTTGTACATCACTTTTTATATACAATCATATATACATATATTTGTCATAATTATTATCATATTTACATAGGCCTCTTTCTCAACCCCTGTTTATTCATCCCTCCAGTGGGTAACCACTTTGTTAGTGGGCAAAACTTGAGGCATGGAAAGAGTTTGACCTGTGAGCAGGAGCGGGCACCACCAGGCCAGCCATAATGTTGTCATGCAAGGGGACAAAACACTTTTATCTATCTGCTACAGTCCTAAATGATGAATTATTACCTGAACCACCTTTGTTAATGTTGTGAGCTCTTCCAGCTCAATACACAAGAAAAGCCACCACCAGTGTACCCATGGATGGCATGCAATCTGTACCCACCTGCATAGAGCCACCAGCAACAACACCTCTAGGAAGGCTGAGCATGGCCCAGAGGAGCAGAGCGTGGGCCTTGCTTTTGAGTGTGTGATCTCCGTTGTTCTGGCCCTTTTCATTGCTTCTGCTTTTTCTCTGGTCTTTTTCTGCTGAATTTGCATCAAAGGGATGTGGGAGAGAAAGGAAAATGCAGCAGCTACTGGCAGAGAAAAATGCCTCTTGGGAAATGTCTGACTTCTTGAGTTTGATGTAGAGCCATGTCAGTTTCTACTGCAACCAGGATATGCACATTATCAGGCAAAAAGTGCAATACCATTGTGGGAAACAGGACAGAAATGATGACCTCCCTCTGCTTCACATCTCTATAGCTTTAATCATGCTAGGGAAGTTCCAGGCATTGTGGCCACAGGCAGCAGCTGATGCATCATCTTCAATCTATCTGAATGATTGTGTTGTTTATGTTATGCTCTAGCTGAATTATTACCTGGACTACGAAGTCCCTCAAGACCAATCCAGGTATTCTCAAGTGCAGGTGGGCAGTAATTGCTTGACATGAGAGGGTGTAAAGTATCAGTCATGGATTAGACACTATTTCCACAAAAGGTGGAAATGTTTTGGTCTGTTGAGAAACAGAATCTGCAAGAGGGCATTTCTCTAATGGGGATTCACTTAATCCAGGAGCAGCGTGGGAGCCATCTGACGAAGATACTGGAGTACAGGAATGAATACAGATAGCAACATTTGTTAATCATCACAATATTTTCCCAAAGTAACTCTGGGTTCCCTTTTCTCCTCAATAGCATTCCTTTTGCTTACAGTGCTCGTAAGAAAGGAAGTATTGCTCATTAAGGTGTCTAGGGAAAACATTTAATTTTCCCAGGTTTCTGGGAGGAGCCATAATCTAGTGTGCTTGTTAGCTGTAACAGAAACCCCTTGGTATTTGCAACTGTTCACAGTTACGGTTAACAGACTGCACACATAAAGGTCATGAGAAATGTTTAGTCCCTTCAGCCTGTTGTGCAGAGAGAGGAAATGTGGAGATGGGAGCCTTGCTACACTGCTGCCTAAACATGGGCAACCATGAAAATAACTTCCCTGTCTGAGGTATTTTACTCCATCAGTTACATTTAGAGTTACCTTACAACAAATATGTCTTTACATATACCTCAGTTAATGGCTAAGTCAAGTAACTTGGTGCTTCAATAGCAGTCTTGTGTTAGGCTCAGAAGGTTAAAAGCCTGACAAATCATTTTCCACCACTGTTAAATCCAGGTATGCTGCACTGTAGGCAAAAGATATATGAAAAAGAGACTACGTTAATACAATAGATTTCTTTTACAAAAGAGAGCATTCTGAAAAAAGGATGAGACAGATCGCATCTGTTATTAACACAGCGCTTCCTTTAGGGTGTTATCCCACTGATTTCAGTAACGCTGATTGTGACCTATAATAAGAGCATAACAAATCTCATTTTATTTTGTTGGGTATATTTTAGGTATGAAGATTCGAGGAAAATAATTCAGCCTGTTTGCAAGAGGATACTCCGTCATAGGTGAGTATGGCAAGCCACTAAGGAAACCAGCATTGTTCTCCATAATGTTTCTGAAATACAGTTTGGATTGGTGTTCAGACCAGTATCTCATCCCTGATGGAGACACAGAAAGGGGGAAAGCGTTAGAAGAACACAAGTATACAGAAGGATGCACCTTTGTATCTTTCAAAGGGAAGTTTTGACATGCTCTGAGAGGGAGAGAGAATCAGACAGAAGAAAAAAAGTACTTTCTTATTGGGGTAATATATATTTGTTTCTCAGCGTGGCTCAAAACATGCTTTTGTGATCAGACTTTCATGTAGTATTGGTTGGTGTATACTGTGTAGACTGTGAACACATTTTGACTGTCAAAAGAACAAAAAAATAATGTGTAGAGAGCTTGGTTTCTCCAGATCCAGGGAAGTAACAGAATATGTCAGTAGCTCAGAAAACAGTTTTATTGACCTTTTTGTTGCAATACTTCTGTTCCTTCAAAGAGTCAGACAAAAATGGATGACATAAACTCAAGCAGCAAAGAAAGGATGAAGCAAATGAGTGGAAGAAGGAAACTGCAAAAGACTCTTAAGTCACTGTTTTGTATCTTCTCAGAAAACAAAACCTGAGGTCTGCTTTCATCTGAACAGTTGGCTACAGGGCCCACTTGCTTCTCTGAGCATTCAGGTTTGGATATTATAAGGAGTCACTGCAGTGGAAAATACAGTGGAGCCAACGGAGAGTCTTCACTCTTCCAGAGAAAGGAAGATTTTGTAATGGTGAATAGATGTATTGTCATT
Source organism: Oreortyx pictus (assembly GCA_036925125.1). Classification (NCBI taxonomy): domain Eukaryota; kingdom Metazoa; phylum Chordata; class Aves; order Galliformes; family Odontophoridae; genus Oreortyx; species Oreortyx pictus. The sequence goes on along the minus strand of JAUPFR010000003.1, from coordinate 12,963,418 downwards.
TGCATGAGAAGAAAAATTAATAAACTTCTGTTTTGCAAAATGGTGCTGTAACAACCTATTTGTGCAAGCACATGGAATCCAACAACTGCAGTCACTACTATACCTGGAGGTGAGTACAATAGTACAAGTGCAAAACATAGTATTGTGACCTCTGTGTGGTTTAGTTGTCAAAAAAGCAGATTGAATTACCTTTTGGCTGAGAAATATGAAGACACAACCAACTTAGGCTAAGACAGGAACAATATCTTAAGCCACACTGTGTTTCTTGAGGGCATCTCGATAGAATATAAATGAACATGACTACTAATTGGCAGTTATGCCATCAAGCTCAATCAAATTTAATTCAGTTCTTTGTGAAACACCCTGTTTAAGGACTTCCTAACTAAACAGACTACATTAGCAACATCAAGACAGATATAAAAGCTTTGTCATCAAAAATATGTCTAGCTCTTGGCCCTCAGTATATGCAGTTTCTGAAGTCTTGCCTTATTAGGTAAGAGTAATTTGAACTGTAGTCTCACATTTGTTGCTGATGTGAGTTCTGTTCTTGCGTAGAAATGACATTTAATCCCAGAGTGGTAGTGTGTGGTTGGCACCATGAATGACTACTGGGGAAGTTTCTATGGGTAGCATAGAGATGTGTTAACAGCATCATTTTGCACAGCTCAAACTTTATTTTGAATGTTAGTTGTTCACAAGGAGGTAATTAATTCAGGGTTATGGGGTACTGAAGTTTTTTTAATGTTCTTTGCTGTAATGGTCTACCGTAATTCAACACCTTGGAGCCCAGGGAGCTCATGCAAGATGTTGCAGACTTCAGTGAAGTCTGTAGTTTGTATTCAGACTACGGACTCAAAGCTTATTCTTCCCATTGTAAGAACCTTCATGATGCATTCTTGGCTTTCCTAAATTAGGGCTCTTGTTCTCTCCTTTTGGAGCTATTTTTCTTCATATCATTTGGGGTATCCTTTCTGGAGCCAAGAACTTGGCTCTCTCACACCTGAGATGTGTGCTTTGACAAACAGGCTGTTGTGAAGTCTGAGCATGCTATTTTCTCTGGAAATTCCAGGTAAGGTCAGCAAAATTCTTCCTGAGGAAGCTGGCGCATATGGTCCCACTAAAATAGGTTGGTTTTGACAAATATACACTTTCTAACAAAATGGAAAATTCCATGCCAGACCTGTACTTTCATATTTGCCACTTAAGTGCAGTTTGCTTGGGAGGACAGGGTAGTAGTGTCTGACACCTTAAAAAAATTAAAAAAATAAAAATAAACAGGTAAAAATGTGAAAGCAAAATGCAGCACTCATAACATGCAAAGTCAATAGCATTGTAGCATCAGCAAGACAAGGTTAAAAGTTACCCTTCTGCCTGAACTTCATTCTCACTCCTACTGGAAAAAATCATAATACTGATCTGTTCCCACCCTTTCTTGTCAGGAGTCCTTTTGCAACCATTTGGTGACCAGATCCTCAGATCATTCTGAATCAGGTAGGTCCAATTTCCAATACAACTTTCTTTGTTTTTCTTCTCCCCTTGCATCATCAAAGGCTATCTACATTCTGAACATCCATGCAGACATCTCTGAGGATGAATTTTATGTTGAAAGAACATACAGTGAAGAGTTTCAAGAAATGGCCGCAGTCTTTCTCCTCCACACAACAGATCTCTCCAGTCCATTTTCCTTTTCTCTTGCTTGACTCCACTGTTATAATCTGCAAATGATCTTCAAGGGCCATGCAAAAGAACAAATAATTGGAGGACTGTTTAATTTGGAAACAAATAAGAACGGACAGCCAGGTAAAGGACACCTTATTTGCCTTCTTGCAAGAACAAGGAGATATTTAATAATATTTAAAGCAGTGTAGTGTAAATCCTACCAAAGGGAAATGATTTTATATTATGCAGAAGCACTATTGCACAGCCACAGGATTTAAGTAAAGCCAAGGTCAATAGGAATAATGAGGAAATTCAATGTTTGTATGAGTTATAAGACTATAAAATTATGTCTGATGGGAATTTGTGTATTGTTAAAGAAACATTAAAACAGCATGTTTTTAAAAACCATCCACGGGTGTTATTAAATACAGCTCATAAATGGAGCTGGTGAGAAATGCAGGAAAGACTAAAATACAGTAGGGGTGGGAAAAGTGATCTAGTTCTTTTCCAATATCTGAGCCTGGAGGCAAGACAGGACAGAGCTCCAACCTCCTCACATCCACCTAACATAGCTGTGCTGATCAAAGAGCACACAAGAGCTGCCCACTTGGTCTGCGCTGACCCATGACCACTGCGGAGGGATTCAGTCCAGCCAAGGTCGCACCTTCTATGGCCAAGGAAAGAGGAGCACAGAAACATAGAATCAATAAGGCTGCAAAGGCCACTAGGACTATGTAGTTCAATCATCATCTCATGACCACCACACTACTGTACCATGTCAATGTGACATCTACACCCTTCTTGAAAACCTCCACTGGCTCTGCACCTCCCTAGGCAGCTTATTCCAATAGATCATCACTCTTACTGAGAAGAAATTTTTCCTAATATCCAACCTGAACCTCCCCTGGCACAAGTTAATGCTGTTACCTCTTGTTCTATCATTAGTTATATGGGAAAAGAGGCCAACCCCTACCTCACTGCAACCTCCTTTCAGGTGGGAATGTCTTTCATCATATTGGAGTGCTGTGCTTTGGATCTCTTTGCCAGAAGACACGATTAGACACATCTTAATAAGCAGAAACGTGAACAAAAGCTCCACGATGTTGCTTTCTGTAACGTCTGAAAGAGATGTTTCACTTGTTTTCTTATCCCATTTTAAATTTCATTTGTTATCCATGTAAACAGATTGATATAACTTAGCTTGCTAATGAGGTAGAATCCCTTCATCTTAAACCTCTAAAAGCTTTTACTTTATGGGGAAAAAAGGCCTTTGTGAGAAACCATTTCTTTCTTAATTTATTTTTGTCACTACTTTATCTTAATAAAATAAAAAAAACATTAAAGTAGTTTAAAGACATTTATTTAAATATGTTTTATTTAAGCAAATGAGGGATTGTCTTGTAAAATACGCTTACTGAAACTGAAAATTTTAGGATTATTTAATAGCAGAATTAATTAAAACGATGACACTATTCTGCACATATCTATAACTCCTCTTCAAGTGTGCACTCTGAATGTTGAGCTAAATGTAGACTGCATTAGAGCTACATTAGAATTGCAGCATTTGAACTTAAGAATTACGGACAGCAAAGTCCAACTAAGCCAAAATTCCACATTAATAAAAAAAAGTGACAAGCTTAAAATAAAGCCAGGCTGAATTTACCTGACTGCTTCAAGGCGGCCTTTGCACGTGCATTAATGAAGTAGACAGTGCTGTCAGAGTAACAAATGCTGTGAGTACTGGGTGTGTAACAGGAAGGAATTTTTATTTTTATTTTTATTTTTTGTCCGAGGGAGAAAATAGAAAGATTTTGCCAACCCTGATGCTAAAAATACAGAATAATTATCATCTGAGGTAAGTGTACTTCTGACCTAAGAATACATACATGCCGTCTATTTTCAAGTCCACTTTGTTATAATAAACAGAAGAATTTTTCTTCAAATGCAGACTTGAGAAGCAAATACAAGTAACTCTCCTGAAGTAAAAAAAAAATAGTCCAGCTGCCTCCAACTACTTATTGCAGTACTTCTTCCACTGGCAGATGAAGACTCAAAGACATGCCACAGTCTCTCTGCAGATTGTTCCACGTCGTGCGGGCCTTGGTGACATAGCTCTACCCCAATTATGGCATCTGTGTTCCTGTCCAAGCTTCAGTATGTTTCCGAGCATGGACATATTTGGTTGCTTTCAAAGAGTCACAGAATCAAAATATGGTTGAGGTTGGCAGGGATCTCTGGGTCCATCTGGTGCCACCCCTGTTCCAGCAGAAACACCCAGAGCAGGTGACCCAGGGCCACATTGACATGATTTTGTAGATCTCCAAGGAGGAGATTCCACAATCTATGGACAACCTGTGGGATAGATGGGAGTGCAAATACAGAGGGCTTGGTGAACTCACAGTCACTGAGGTAGATCTGAAAGTGTGCCAGAATCAAAAAGTGGCTCAGATTCTGGATATGGATCGTGCCTCAGCTCTTTTTACATGCCAGCTCTTCTGAAGCCTTTCCTCCTCACGTCATTCGTCACCCTCTACTTAGTTCCAGTGCGAAAGGAAGAAGGACAAGTTGCACTCCCCGAGTGCAAAGGCCTTTTTTTATTTAAGGTCATATGAATGCACATAGGCTGTGAAGCAGAAACATCAGCAGTTATTAAGGAATGAAGTCCTTTCCTCCAGAAGGGGCTAAATAACCAATTTCCTCCATAAACTGCTCTTTTCAGAATTTCCATGGAAGTTACAATTATTCATTTGTGCTGCAGAAAAGAACTACACTTCTAAATAACAGACAGTCTTATACAATGTCAAATAAAAGCTGCTTTCACTGCCAGTTGAACACAAATCAAGCAGTTTTTGTCTGGGAAAAAAAAAAAAAAAAGATGGATAACCCAATCCAGGTGAAAAAAAGTGAAGGTAATCACTCCAACACCCGACTGTTGCTCTTGCTTGGTAAGAAAAGCTCCTTTCAATACCTTCTGCCAACTCTCTTCAAAGTTTGGCTTCTCTTCTGAAGAGATGCAGAATTGCAGGCAAAATCCTTCTTACTTTGCAACTTTGGGCCCTGTTTGTTTTGGATGTCATGATCAGTGCGTTTGATTCACTAATCTGACTCCATGAAGGGGCTGTGCACGGCTGTCCCACACAGACCTACCTGAATGCACGGAAAGACACGGCAGGCAGAAAGTGGGACCTGTACAAGCCAAATGTGTCATAACGCAGTGAACTGGGAATCTTTAGAAAAGAGGATTTAAGCCAAGGGGAAGACGAGGAAAACCATGAATGCTGGCTTCACTTAAAATAAACCACTTGCTCCCCATTTTGGTCCCCACCATCTTCTCTGGCAGAAGATGCAGGCAACTGACAGAAGTGAGCTGCTGCAGCCAGGAACACAGAGATGCTTTCGGCCCCCATTTTCTCTTGTGTTTCTTCATAGCTGGCAGTTTTAGGCCAGTACATTTTGTCCTTTATACACAGAGGAATTAAACGGTTCTGTCCCTGCCCCGCAAATTGCCTGTGACAGTGCTAAAGGAAATGTTTTCTGTATCACTTTAATCTCAGAAAATACACCCACAGCATTTATACACAACGAAAGATAACACTTCATTTTCTGTCCCTCAGTCTTCTAAGCAACCTGATCCAACCATTTGTTGTATAATCAGGAACACATGACTTAATTATTTCTGAAGGTTTAAGTATACTTTATTCCATTTTTTTGTGATTTTGCAGACATACACAGCTTCTGTGGAACTATTCCACCCACAGTACTCAAGTGGAATTGCCTTCCATTTAACTCAGTTCAATTCTTTCATGTTTAAAAAATAAAAATAATGAATTTCTCTCTCTCTTTTAACATTTTTAGTCCTTTAAAGTTTAAGATATTACATTTTCTCTCTCTCTCTCTCTCTTTTTTTTTTTTTTGGCTGGAATAGGGGGAACAGAATTACCTGCTTAAAATAAATGAGTCTCTTCAGAAGGAAAATCTCAGTTTAACCTCTGGCTTTGCATCCAAGAGTTCTTTCAGATTTTCCTATGTGAACAATATAAACCCTTTGACTTTCTCAGTGGGGGTCCCCTCAGCCCTTCCAGGCAGAGTAAGGGGAAGTCACGCACAGACAAAGCACCACAGGCTGTGCCTCCCTGCAGCAATGGCCCTGCAGAGCTGTGGAAGAGGAGCAGAGCACCGGCCAGATGCGTGCAGACTGTGCACAGCTGAGACAAAGCCGTCTCCTTGGCCCAGTATAGGCAAATCACAACACTTAATTTTTCTGAGCAGCAAGATGTGAAGTGTCAGGTGACATAGAGAATATGAAGCACTTCTCTTCAAGCACACTGATACTGGTTTAATGATCTTTAACAAGGAAACGAAACTAGTGTCTCAAGAAAACACTGGAGAAGTGACTTTCAGTACTGAGGAAGCCTTGACAATAAGAATTCCCTGATAGATTCTCCTATTGGCAACCATACCCTGCAGTACCCAGCACTGCCAGCCAGTCAAGGGAAGGGGTTGTCCTGCTCTAGTTTGTGCAGGTCAGCCTCAGCTCAAGCACCAGGTGCAGTTTTGGGTGCCACAATATAACTACATAAAACTATAAGAGAGCATCCAAAGGAGGGCTATGAAGATGGTGAAAGGTCTAGAGGGGAAGCTACATGAGGAGAGGTTGTAGTCCCTGGGTTTGCTCTGCCCAGAGCAAAGAAGATGAGGGGAGATCTCATGGCAACTGCAGCTCCTCTTAGGGAGTGCAGGGCAGTGCTGAGCTCTGCTTTCTGTGACAGATGGTATCATTACCAGTGAGGAGATGTGGGGTCACCACTATGGGCTAGAGTCAAAACGGCAGTTCATGGAGTGGTGACATGTGAATTCACCATCAAACAAAAAGCTCAAGACACAATTCTCAGCAGGTAGAGTGGTACGCACTGTCTTTTGGGATAGGACAGGAGTTATCCTTCTGGATTTCCTGGGACCCAGACAAACCATCAGCTCAAATGTACAGAGTTAGACCAAAGAAGAAGTCAAACCTCCTCTTGCAACATGATAACACCAGGCCCCATACCAGTTTGAAGACCATGGTGCACACTGACAATCTGGGCTGGACTGTCCTAACACACTCCCCTCACAGTGTAGATTAGACACCTCCTGACTTCCATCTGTTCAGCACAAGGAAAGATGCACTGCATGGGCAACATTCTCCTAGCTACGATGCTGTCATCGCAGCTTTGAAACAGTGGTCATCTCTGACAGTACAGATTTTTATGAGTGTGGCATGCAGGCTCTTGTTTATCACTGGCAAAATGCATAGCTTCTATGTTCAAGAACAGTGTTTTGTAGCTGAGAATTTGCTCTGTCAAATACTGCTATTAAGCTTTTCGCATATGTTGTATTTTCCATGGATATAAAAGGAGGTACTACTTTCAGAGTGACCTACATCTGAAACCTCCTGAGATCTGCTCTAGCCAACAGCGCAGCCCTAGCAACCCAATAGCTCATTTGCTACTTCTTTCTTATTATTCATGGCCCCCGACCATCGGTGGAGCCAGAGCAGCATGAGGAACATGCCTAGGGTAGGGTGCTGAGCCCAGCCACTCTTACACTTTCAGTAAATCAAATAAAAGTCAGTGTAGGAACTCACGCAATACCAATGGGAGCAAGACCAGAATCAAGTATTCACTGAAAGATTAAATTTCTCTTCACAACGAAATTCACAAAAAAAAAAGTGCTTGCAGAAAATCTTTGTGGACCAGACTTAAACCAGACACATGAGCATGGACCAGAGATTCTTTGGGCAATCAGGTCCTGGTCTCTGTGGGCTCGTAATTCCCCTTCAGCATTCGCCTGGGATGGAGAAATGAACAGACAGTGGAGCTGCAATCCGAGCTTCCACAAGAATTTCTCTGGCCATTGCTCAGAGCTGTTTTCAGGGATTGAAGTGTCTGCGAGACGCGGAGTGGGGCGGCTGGGAAGACTCCCAGCACTGCGGTTATTGCTTGGGTAATCCCAAATGGTATGGCTGCACTAGAACGAAATTGCAGGCGTTATTTCTCAATCCATCTTTCCAGAAGCAAGATATTCTTACTCTGAATAAATACTGAAATAACATTTTTTAGTATAATTCCTCATCTGAAGACTGCAGCTGTCACACTGCAAGCATTTCCTCCAGCAGCAGTGGGTATCTCACTGCTGTGGTACAGATTGCTCTGTTTTTACTCGCCTGTGGCAATCTTTTCTTTTTTTGTTGTTGTTGCTCTTTCTTTAAAAGCTTTTTCAAACCCAGCAGAAGCAAGATGTAAAGAACACCAAGCATAAACCTTAAGTCATAATTGTCAAGAAATGTAAAATGCAAAACTGCATTTCATGGGGCTGAAATTGCCTTATCGTTTTGCGCATGAGCTATGGAACCAACACCACAGTGGACAGCACACCATACATCAGATGCCCTCCCACAGAGGGTAGTTTTCTAACATGTCCATTGCAAATAAGTACTTTTTTCTCCATTTCTGTTTTTTTCTCAGAGAAAGGAGGATTACATGCTTTTCAGAGTCTGACTGGAGAGAAAAAAGACGAATAGGGCTGGAGCACCTCTCCTATGAGGACAGGCTGAGAGAGCTGGGGCTCTTCAGCATGGAGAAGAGAAAGCTCTGAGGAGACCTTATAGTGGCCTTCCAGTACCTGAGGGGGGGCTACAGGAAAGCTGGGAAGGGAATTTTTGTAGGGCATATAGAATGATGAGGGGAAATGGCTTTAAACTGAAAGAGATGGTCATTTAGATCATTTAGATCATTTAGAATAGACCAGGCTGGACGAGGCTTTCAGCAACCCGATCTAGAGGGAGGTGTCCCTGTCTATAGCAGGAGGTGGGAACTCAACAATCCTAAAGGTACCTTCCAACCCAATCCATTCTACAATTCTATGATAAGATTTTTCAGGGCTCAAGATCTACTATTTAAAATTTAATATTTAATTTATATTCCTCAGACACACCACAGAAAACTGAATAAAACATACTCATGCAGTTCAGCTAAATACATATACAAAAAATAGTCTAAACTCAACGTTCTTACAGCATGCCTTTTAATGACAATAAAGCACAAAGTTCTCCTTTCCTCCCTCTTGCTTTTACACTTGCACAGCTTTCTTCCTCCTTCCTGACATGAGCTCCCCAGCTGTGTGATAGCAGGGCTGTGCTCTGAGCCACCAGGACCTGTGAGTCAGCATCCTTTCCCACAAGGCTCAATACTTGGGATTTTTCAACTGCTGGCTGGTTATGTCTCAATGATTTGGGTTTTTTTTGTTTTTTGTTTTTTTTTTTTGGAAAACACCTTACTTTCAGAAGATAAAACAAAAAACAACAAAAACAACAACAACAACAAAAAACCCCACTGCTTTGCACTGTGTAGGTGAGCCAAGGACTCATTTTCTCCCCAAGGGACACCTTACCAAGACAGCACTGAAGTGCTCAGGAGGTGGAGAAATGGTTCCACCTCCCTCCAGGCACCTCTGAATCTCACCTGCTAAACAGGGACATCTCTGGAGCAAGACTGAATACCTCCAGGGCTGAATTTTAAATCTAGTGCTCTCCTGCAAAAGGGGAACACAGGTGACTATGGAGGAATGGTAGTAATTGTTATTCTTATTATAATCCTTTTAATTTACTGCTTAATTAGCCAACTCTGGAAGTGCACATTTATTTCTACCATTAAACATTCTATGGGAATGGAGTCTCTGAGGCATGATAGCAAACTCAAGAAGCTGCTGATTAAGTATTTGCTCATAGGCATTTTAACCTTAAGCAGGGCCAACCAGCCAACAGGACGCATGCTTTGTGTGTGTGTCAGATTTATTGTTGCTCCAATTTCACTGGAGCATATTATAGACCTTATAATACCTGCACCGTGGGAGCAATGATGACTCTTCTCAGGACCGTATTTTCCTAGGTGAAGGGTTTTCCTAGTCATTAACCTTCATATAACCCAGGCGTCTTTGTTGCCAGACTCTTCTTATTCAACGTTCTGTGAGCGCCTGAGTTTGTCCTACACACTTCAGGACTGTAACCACCCTCTCACCACAGTGTCAGGGGGAGGGAGAAGATGTCTGTGGGAAGAAGTGCAGTTTCCAAAGCACCTTGTAAACACAACATAGCACAGGGCACTAGCAGGGCAGTGCCTTCCATTGTGAACTGCTGTGCAACACTGCATAGGTAAAATGCGTTCAGTAGGTCCAGCTGCTCAACTAGTTTAACAGAGGAGAACACCCAAAAAATTGAAAGTAGTTTTGAATTTGTGTTTGCAGTGCTGATCAAGGGGCTGACAGAGCCTCCGGCAGAACTGCAGGTGAAGCCCAGCCCCACTGCAGGCCCACACCGTGCTGCGGGCACCAGGTCAATGTGCCAGCACTCAGTGTCTGCTGCAGGGAGAGGTTTGCTACTTCTAAGGAGCTTCTGGAGTTATTATGAGGTTATGGCAGTTAAAATAAGAAGAAATATTCTCTTTTTCATCTTTGAAAGGAAAAGACGAACCTGTGGGCTTTATAATCCTTACAGATTCATGCAGTTGGGTAAAATATAGTGTTCAGTCTCACGCTCCAACTCTGAAATTAGTGATATAAGAGCTCCTCTGTGTGCTGATTAAAACTTCCCAGGCTTCCTTGGTCAGGATATGCTGCACGTCAGGGTATCATTAATAAAAATGGAATATGTGAGCTAGTTTCAGGCTTACTGTCATACTTGTGTTACAAAATTAGCTACAGAAGTGACTGTTTACTCTGGCTGATAAATGAATCCAGACCTCCTTGGGTCACAGATATCTTTCCAGTCCCTAAACAACTGCTGTCTGCCCAGGCTCATTTCTGCTTTACATAATTACCTTTTTCCACTGGCCTCATGCTCACTGGATTCTGTGGAGTCACTCCAGATCTGTTTGGACTCAAACTGGGAACAAGGGAACAAAGCCCACCACCTCTGAGGGCACATGGAGGACCAGTGATGCTGTTCTGGAGGCAAACAACATTTCAGGGACTACATGTCATCTCATGTCCATGTGCATCCAAAGAAAGGCAGCAAAGCTTGGAGGGGTCTGGAGCACAGGTCTTATGGGGAGCACCTGAGGGAACTGGGATTGTTCAGTCTGCAAAAGAGGGCTCAGGGGAGACCTTATCACTGTTTACAAGTCCCTGAGAGGAGGTCGTGGTGAGGTGGGGGTCAGCCTCTTCTCCCAGCTGACAGGGAAAGGATGAGAGATGATGGCCACAGGTTGCAGCAGGGGAGGTTCGGGTTGAATATGAGGAAAAACTTCTGAGAAAGAGTAGTAGGCCATTGGAACAGACTGCCTGGATCTTTTCAAGAAAAGGGTAGGTGCTGCACAGACTGACATGGTCTCAAGCAGTCACAGGCATAGACTGATTGTCAGACTACACAATTTTAGTGGTCTTTTCCAACCTTAATGATTCTATGTCCCACATGGTACCTGCCAGTTCTGCACTGTCCTCAAGCCTTTAAGCCACATCCTCACCACCAAAATCATCCACCATGGCCCTCCCATCCTTTTTTTTTTTTTTTTTTTGGAGGCTGAGACACCACACAGATGGCAGAATGGTGGATTAAGTCAGGAGTGACAGCTATCCCAGGTGGAAGCAGGAGATAGAGGAATCCTCTCTGTCCCAGGCTGAGTCAGGCCCCTTCCCAGCAGGTGTCTCAAGACTGGGAAAGAGGGAAATAAACCTGGCAGCCCCCTCCTGCCTGGACCTGCTGATGGGAAAGGAAAAGTGGGAATTAGCAGCACTAGGTGTGGCAAGGAAGTGGAGCGATCACCTGCACCCAAAGGGATGGGTGACTTGGGTGCATTATATCAGGAGGTAGAGCCAGGCTACAAGTCCATGTTTCACAGAGACACTTTTATCCTGTAGATCTGAAGCCTTTTCTGTGGGGCTGGGCATCCTTGTGATGAATTTAGGTATCAGAATCCTTGCAGGGTACAGATAATCTGTGGGCATCACTAAGTCCCAAGTTCTACAGCTTTTCACTGAACTATCTTCTTGTTGTCATCATTTGCTTGTGGGCAGGCTCTGTCAGCAGCAAATCACCCCAATACTGCTGCAAGGCCTTGGTTCTTAGCTGTCAAAGCAATCTCTTCCTTCCAAAGAAGGTATACTTGTTTCTCGAGCACTTATTTTTTTGTGATTATTTCAAGAGAGGCATACATTTGGAGGCAACAAAGGAATTTTTTTGCATCGTTTCTCTGAGTCCTTGTGTTTTCAGCAAGTCAGTCTTGTTAGACTTTCAAAACATCTCTCACCAGCAGTAACTACCCATTCCTTGAATCCTTGTGCTGTCTCCCAGCCCACGCGACATAAAACCAAGCTGCTCTTCTCTACCTCCCGGAGACCGGAATAGCCTGGTTTCCCGCTGGCTTCACCTGCTGCCAGCCACTCTCAGCTTATTTTGTTGCAATCCAAAAAACACACCCTTCTTGAAGCATTGACGCATCTCCTGAGTGTGGACGCCCTTCCCGAAAATGTGGATCTATGTTCGTCTTCCCTTGCTCTGACCAAGCTCCTGCAAGCACCGTGGTATTCAGCCACCTTGACCTTTGATGTCTCTGACTCTGTTCAGGTCAAGGATCTGGTCCACCTCTTACTGACATTGAGTTTCCATTGCAGTGGGACCACTCATCCTTTAGGATTCACCATTTCATCCATCCTAAGTGCCATAGACAAAGCTGAGACATGATACAAATACCAGTGCGTCAATGCTATCAGCAGAAAGAAATCTTATTTTGTGCACAGAGAAAGCTACACACAGTCAATCAGAACAGTGTATGACTTAGTTGCCAGAAAGTTTATTTAGTTAATTAGAGGTAGATGAAGGCTTTCTCTTTCAGACAAAGAGGAAAAAAAATAAAAGTATTCTCCAGAACTTTCTACATTCATGGTTATTGAACCCCACCCAGCTCTCTTCATATATGAAATATTGCCAAAGCCACAATCTTTCATCATGTGGTTCCTTTTAAACAACTTCCTAGGTACTAAAGGTCAGGGTGATTTAAAAAAAAATAATGTGGTAGTATGAAAGAACTTTTTTTAAACGTGAAAAGACAAACAGAGAAATCCTACGCAAACTTGCCATAAATACAAGGGATTGTATTTGATGATGATGAGTGGAATAAACTATGTTCAAGTTGCATTCACTTGCTTTACTTTTTCTCAACTCTAATATAAAACTAGACTCATTCAATTCATTGCAATTCTGAGCCCACTGCTGTAGCCCTTGCCCCTAGATAGCGGAGAGCTTCGCCTGCACAGGTAACAGTCACTTCCACAGTGACCAAATCCTTCGCTTGATGGACATTTCTATCCCTAAGTATGGCCAATATTGGTTCCTACCACCTACGTAGAAGGAAGAAAAATGTAAAACTCTCTTTCTTTCTTTCTTTCTTTTCTCTTCCTTTTTTCTTTTTTTCTTTTTTTCCCATCCCTTCTCTGTTCAAATTATATCAACAAAGAAATATTTTCAAGGGTGGGTATTTCCCATATCTGACATATGCCCAAAATTGAATAATTTCTGTTAGTCTGCAGAAATTTCTTTTATTTTCTACAAATATTTGCTTACTTCTGAAACACCACTTGGAATTAATTCAAAGCTCAAAATCTGGGGACTTTGAGGGTGATTTACAAGCAAATCAGACACTTCTGCCTTGGAGACTGCAACACTGACTTGTACCAGGATGTGCAGATAGGCTTCTGAGGGTGATGAAGGGTGCTGGTTGGACTGAATACATCACCACGGCCCAAGTACAAGTTGTATTCACAGTGTGCATGAGTGAAAGTGCATGTGAATGTGTGTATGTATGCAGTGTTTGGTTAGAGACACATGTAAACTCCTGACCAGTCCTTTGAGCCTTCATCATCCATCTCAACTTTTTAAGAGTTATCAAATACCAAGCAGTATTTAAATGTTCAGGCTACAGCAGAGTATATTATTGATTGGCAATTTTTCAGTGAGAGCATCCACAAGTCACAGTCAGGGACGAGGAATGTATTGCATTTGGTGATGTGCTCAGTGTAAAATATCAGATGATTAAAGAGCTTAATATCTTGCTTTTTCTTTAATTTCTCTTCTACCTCAAAACATCTTGTATATTCTGAGACACAGGAAACTGCCTCACTGGAGGACAGTCTCTGAAAAAAAAAAAAAATAGATTTTAAAAAATGGATTACTGAAGACTTTGGAATTGCAAGGTTCTGTTTTAAACCTGTAGTATTGCTTTTTAACGTCCCCACTAGCTGGAGGTTGACCAAACATCTGCTTTCACCTGAGCCTGGCCCAAAACAAGGCTGAGAAAAGAACAGGCACGGCTACCCTGATCAGAGTACCTGGAGCACAGCACCCCTCCTTCGGACACCCCAAGACTGAGTTCTGGCTGCTGCCACGTGCCCCCATCCCTCAAGTTTCCCTTCTCACACATCCTCTTTCCTCCTGCAACCTTCCTTGAAAACAAACCACCCCCCAAAGCCACATTTTTTTCCAAGCAGCCCTCCCACTTTCTGTTTGCCTCATCCCTCCCTCATTATCTCAGGTCTCGGTTTTGTTTGTCTTGGCTATTTTGGGCTGGAGGCTCTTTGGGGAAGGGAACACAGTGAAAGCATCAGCTGTTCACCATGTGAAGTGTTTGATTCCCTCCATCTGAGTGAAGCTGAATTGACAAATGAGGCATAGCTAGCTGAGAAGTGCTTACCGTAGTGTGGACACCTGGTTAGCTGAGTCAGCTTTAAAAAGCATAATTCATCAATGTGCCTTCATGTCTGGGCAAAAATAGTATCTCATTTTAAAGGACACAGGTAATAATTTAATACTGACATTTCAAAGGAGAACTAGTAGAGGTTGTGCTGTACTGAAGTACATTACCAAAGTCTTGTATTAGAAAGATCTAACATAGAAAGGATCAAGATGGAAATGTTTTTTAAGAGGTGTGTAGCATTCCTCTCCATTGTGCTGCAGCCCCCTAATGGTGCTGGCACTGGGACAAGGTTTCTATTTTTAATACCTACAACCCAAACTTCCACACCTGGCAGAATCCTGGAAAAATCTGAGCTCTCTTTTCTAATTTGAGACTCCATTGTTATCGTATTTCAACCTATTTAGTTACATGTTTATATAATTAACAGTTTCTGTTGTAAAAGTATGTAACTGGTTACAAACCAACCAAGGTAAATGTAGGGCTTCTTCTGTGTGTTTAACATCATTTTCCAGCTACGCTGATAAATGAGATGCTAACATATAGCGTGTGAAATAAAGAGGAGTTTATTACTGAATACCTGCACTTGGATCCCAAAAGTGATGTGAAAATTCAGGGGAAAATGAAACCCAGTATTTTAAGTATCTTAAGACAACATATCTCAATTGCACTCTCAGTAAGAGAGCCCTTATGATGAGGACATATCACTTCTACCAGGATTCTCTTCCTCATTCGTTGCTTAAAATACTATAATCTGCTGTACTGGAACATTTGTCACACAAGGTTAATGGCTTTTCCTTCCTTTACACAAAGGAAAGGAAGATCTAAGCTCCATCTGTGAAGATCGAAGAAAGAAGCAGAGCAGTCTCTCTCTGCAGCCACCAAAGCCTTTGGCTTGCACTGGCAATGATCAGAAGACCTTAAAGCTATTCGAGCTTTTAGTAACAACATTCATATACTCTGCTCCCATTTTTAGTTACCCATCTCTCTGCAGGTGCCTCATTCTGCAGCTGAGGGCAAAAGTAAGTGCCTTTTTTTTTTTTTATATGTGACCTCTCTTTGCTCCCTTCCTTTAAACACAGTGGCAATAAGTGAGGTTTTCCAAGCTCGGCAGGGTCAGTGCATCATCTTTCCTCCATGAAATTACAAGCTGTGGTGAGGGCAAAGGTTATGAGCTCTCCAAGAATGATGCCAGGCCAACAGTGATGCTGGGCCACATGTGTCTATAGAGTTGTAACCAGCTACATTGCATCTGTCCGGGACCTCTGAACTTGGATACTCTAGCACTTTGTACATTCTTTTACACCTATATGGTAGCCATGAAAATCCAGCGCTGGTCAATATTGGCTCACATATTAACTACTAGACCAGGCAGAGAGCAGTGGACAGCCAAGCCCAAGGTAAGCATTGAAATTTGCACAGAATGTCTTTCTTAGTAGTTCCTACTTCAGAGTCATGAGTAAAACATCAGTCAACAAGTAATCTGAAAAATTTAATTGTTTTATAAAATAAGATTATGAAACTCTATGTAAAAATCCAGCTTCTTAAATACGATACATTCACTTCCTCACAGAATATTTAAATATTCAGGTCATTTATATTTTCACCACATTTGAGTTAAAATCATTGGATAAATTAAAACATCCCTACCCAAAGATAACACAAGTTATACAAATAAAACTAAGTAATAATAATTCTTTAAATACCAAATGTAAAGAAATAAAGATTTTTTTTAGAGCATGCTACAAAATTTAGCCAGAAAAATATACGGGATCATTTTCGTTTAACTAGAAAATATACAGTGTGCTTTTCATTTCTCTTCCCCAAATTCAGTCTCATACACATTCCATTTAACTTAATAAATATGTACAACCAAAATGTTTATATCTCAAAGAATATAAATAGCAAATACTGCATTAGAGCCTGGTCCAGCATTCTTTTCTCTTCTAGTGACTGTAATAGTGGGGCTTTTCAACTCTGTGCAAAAATGCAGAATCAGGCTCTTAGTGTTATCAACAGGTTAATAGCTTTTACAAAAGTGATTAAGAACAACAACAACAACAAAAACCAACCAAGTGAACAAACAAACAACACAATAAAAAACCTCCAAGAACACTGCAAAAGACTTAGAGCTATTCCAGTCTGGCATTTCTATAAATAGAAAGAGACAATGTAGGGAAACAATGTTCCAGTTTAATTACTGCTGGCAGTAATTAGGGAAAAAGTGTCAGTGGAGAACGAAAAATAACTAGAATTAGACACATCTTACTTTCACTGATTTAAGTTGATTCCCTACCATTTCTAAAAAGAGTTTCTGGTATAATCTATACATTGTAAATCTGTGAAGAAACTTAATGACTTTCTTCAGACTTTGGATGATCCGTTTTGGAAAGTGGTACGTTTTCAAGTGCTTCAGTCCATACATTAAACCTTTAATGGTGTCCTGGTCTCCATTCTTTATTCTCCACAGATTGAGAAGCTTCAGAACTTGCTCTGCATGTTGACACAGTTTCATTGTGCGCTCGATATCTTCTTTTCCCACTTTCTTCCCTGGCAAACTTGCCATCAGTGTGTTGAGATGTTCAAAGGTGAGATTTGGTTGGCCAAGATGCTTTAAGACACTATTTTCACAAAGATCAATATCTACAGAAAGCAAAAACAAGAGAGACGTTAAGTACAGTGCATGATAACTCTACAATGCTCTCACAGGAATACTGTGGTTTTTTTAAGCTCCAGTTCCGAAAAGGACTTAAAAATGTAATTAACTTTGCTAATACAAAATGCCCCAGATTACATACAATGTCACTAGCAAGTATTTATTTCCATAAGCGTGTTTCATTTATCTTGTACAGTGTTCAGTGTACATGGCAGGACTTCTAATATTTGGTTCCAGAGAAGGAAAAATTTATTCTTCTTCAGAAATATTTAGGCAAGCTTTGCTAAAATAGTCATTTTATGTTTTGAAGTGTTCTAGACACTTCATGATCTGACGTAGCCATAAATATTTAAAAGGAGAGGCAAAAAAAGAGTTCTGCAGCATTTTTCAAATCTATTCCCAGCAGACAAAAGGTCATTCAAATGTGGTGGTTGTTGATGGTGGCTTACAAGGAAAGAGTTAGCTGGACTTCCATACAACCCCAGTGTTAACACTGAGGCACTGCTTCAAATTTGACACCTGTCTTGGCAGATTCAGCACAAACAAAGCAGTCAGTTGGCATGACAAATAGGTCCCGGAAGGGAAAAAGAAGAGAAAGCATGTCTGTGTATACCTTATTCCCATGTGTTCCCATTCCGTGTATAGATGTCCCAGTTCAAGCGATCAATCTCCATTTTATAATAAAAACAAATTGCACTCTCAGCTGCACACATCCTACTCCCTCTAACCACAGCAGTCACCACTAAGAAGCAAAAGAGGGAAATGCTTTCCCCCATCTCATCAAAATTCTTCGTATGCTGTATAGCCTCAAAAGGGAATATGGGCTGTGACACCACATGTACTCCCAAGGGCCTACAAGTCTGTGAAGAAGTCAGTCCTCTGAGCTGATCAGGAAAAGTTTCCTACCTGCTTCCCCTCAGCATCACTGTGCTTACTGCATCAATAAACTTCTGCCAAGCCCTGAGGGGCCTCCTCAGAGCATAACACATTAACAGGAGGAATCTGATCCCAAGCAATTTTTAAAATGCCGATTAGGTTTCTCTCAGTATAAGTGCTAACAATATAATGTACCTTGAATAATCTTCTTGACCGTATCCTGTTCCTTGTTTTGCTGCTTCCATAATTTCAAAAGCTGGAAGGTCTGCTCTTGTGAACTGTGCCTTTGTTTAATCTGTTCTATATTTTCTGTGCTTAGCTTTGTCCCAGGCAAGCTGTCCGCGAGGGTGTTCAGCCAGTTAGGTGTGAGATGAGTAGGTACGGCAAACCTAAACATAGCTTCTTCACACAGGGTTACATCTGAAACAGAAAGAGAACAATAGAATCGTAGAACTGTCTGAGTTGGAAGGGACCCGTGGAGGTCATCTAGTCCAACTCTACTGCAATCACAAGGATATCTACATCAAGATCATGGTGCTCAGAGCAAAATTATATGTCCATTGGTGTCCTCTCTATTGCCCTGCTCATCTTTGGACTACAAAGCATGCAGCAGGGATAATAAGGATAAATAGTTAAAAAACATTAAAATTAGGAAGCAGTCTTTAGTGCTGTTGCTCTCTATGCTTGAATTTCATTTAGTCTGTTCTGGAATAATTAAGACTCTACTCCAGCCACTACCATATCAGGCAAATGGGTATTTATTTTTATCGTAAATGCTGATATTTTCATGTTAATGACAGTCAAAGGTATGCTTTCAGAGGACTCTTGTTTAATATGATACACACCTATTCCACACTTCTGAGGTGACGTATCTGTATTTTCTTGACAGATGTTGTCACGAACTGCATTTCCTTTTAATGCCAGCTTGAAACCCAAAGCACTACAGTTCGTGTGCTTTTGACAGACTGCTTTGGATGATGTTTCATTGGAGAAAAATCCCTCTGGACATCTCTTACATACAGTGTCACTCTCAGGAGTACCTGTGGAAACAGGAAATCAAGGTACCCAATTACATACAAACTCAAGTGGTTAGAAAAATTAGAATATACATTATTTCTAAAATTATGGTCACTTCTGATTTTTGTATTTCTAATCTATGAAGGAATCACATTATGGGAAATAAATAAATAAGTACACACTTCATGTTTTGAAAAGAAATAATTTTTTCAGTGAATGATGCTCCTGATAGAGCAATAGAATAAACAAAACTTTTACATGCACTTGCTATCAGCTCCTGTAAGGATCTTTAAGTCACTAATTCCTTGAGTCTATTTGGATATTATCCAATGTCTGACCTTCACCTTTCATCCATACTAATACCACGTAAAATAATTAAATGGCACAAGACACTGCTAAACTGCACTCTAATTTCTGCAGAGAACCTTACGCAAATGGATTACTACAGCTCTAGCCAAAAATAACTCAACTAAATATCAACTAAAGAGCCTCTGATAAGTATTTCCACTTCTGAAGTATAATATTACACAGAGAAACATAATTTCACCAACATTATGATATTTTTTCCTTTAATAAAATATTCAAAATACAATCCAATATATGAAAAATATTTAATACGTATACATGTATATTTACACGGTGCTTTAAAAGACCTCAGCTTTATGCCCTCAGCTGATGACACCAAGCTGAGTGGTGCAGTTTATATGACCAAAGGAAAGAATGCCATCTAAAGGGGCCCGAACAAGCTCAAAAAGTGGACCTAACAAGGTTCAACAAGGCCACGTGCAAGATGTTGCACTCTGAGTCAGGAAAAACCCAGAAAATGTGTTCAGACTGGGAGAAGAAGTCACCGAGAGCAACCCTGCAGAGTCCTGGAGGATGAAAAACTTAACACGAGGCAGCAGTGTGCACTCACAGCCTAGAAAACCAATGGTACCCTGGGCTGCTTCTGAAAAGTGATGGCAGCAGGGAGAGGGAGTTGATTGGCCCACTCTTCGCCACCCTTGTGACGCCCCATCAGGGGTAGTGTATCTCCATCTGGGACCCCCAGCATGGGAGGGATGTGGAGCTGTTGGAGTGGGTCCAGAGGAGGGTGAAGAAGATGATATTTGGGCTGAAACATCCCTCCTATGAAGAAAGACTGCAAGAGTTGGGCTTGTTTAGCTTGGAGAAGACTTCAGGGAGATCTCATTGTGGCCTTCTAATACCTAAAGGAGCTTATAAACAGGAGGTAAATGCAGTTTTTATTTGGGTAGATAGTGATAGGTCAAGGGAGAACAGTTTTAAACTAAAAGAGGGGAAATTGAGATTAGATGCCAAGAAAAAGTTCTTTACCCAGAGGGCAGTGAGGCACTGGTACAGCTGCCCAGAGAAGCTGTGGATGCTCCATCCATGGAGGCAAGTGAGGTGAAGTTGGATGGAGCCCTGGGCAGCCTGAGCACCCCAGGGTGGCTGCCCATGGCAGGAGGTTGAAGTCCGTGTGGACTCTGAGGTCCCTTCCAGCCCAAGCCATTCTACGATTCTATGATATTCTATGATTCTGTGAAATTTCAGAATTAAACTGATGATATAACAACAGAACAATATTCCATCACTTTGATGCAGAGGAAAAAAAATTAATGCATGTGTTTTGAACCGATACTTTCCATCTAGTATAAGTGAAAATAACAGCACCAATAAATGCTTTATATTCACTCTTAATTCACAGTTATTCAGCCATCACTTAAGCAAATGCCTAAGCTCTACTATATGACATTGCATTACTGAACAAGGACTTAAGCACATGCTTAATATTATTTGCTAATAATAATTAGAAACCTTATTTGAATATGGAAGTGCCTCCACCTAGTGTATCATGGTAGTATTTACATGTGGACGCTTATCACAGCAGTAGTTTTGAAATAAATTTTGTTTATTTGAAATATTTCCTCAGAGAAAAGTCTTGAGTTTTCAGCTAGCCATGAAATACATAATATTTGCATACACATGATCTGACTTAGACCTGTTGGAGTGCATCCAAAGGACAGACACAAAAATGATCCAAGGGATGAAACATCTCCCCTACAAGGACAGCTGAGAGAGCTGGGGCTGTTTAGCCTGGAGACGAGAAGGCTCTGAGGTGACCTGAGAGCAGCCTTTCAGTACCTAAAGAGGAGCTACAGGAAAGAAGGGGACACGCTCTTTAACGAGGTCTGCTGTGATAGCTTCACTCTCAAAAAGATAAATGTAAGTTAGATATAAGGAAAGAGTCTTTTACAGTGAGGGTGGTGAGGCACTGGAACATGTTGCCCAGGGATGTGGTTGAAGCCCCTGGAGACATCAAGGAGACTGATTCCTGGAGACTTCCAAGGCAAGGCTGGATCAGGCCCTGGGCAACATGATCTAGCAAGGATGTTCCTGTTCATTATATAGGAGTTGGTCTTGATGGCCTTTAAAGACCCCTTCCAACTCTAAGGATTCTATGATTCTATGATCTAGCACTTCTACCAGACACCAGGTGAAAACAAAGGGGAAAATTTCAGCTGCTGCACATGTAGAAATCAGAGGCCCTGCATACTGCCAAACTCCAAACGCTCCAACCTCTGCAGCCAACAGCAGAGGGGCTGGGTAAGGCTGCATGCACAGCTGCCCTGACATTCACTTCCCCAACACACACTGCTAGAGGCTCCAGACCATACAAAACTCCAGCCAATACCTGCACCTGAGCAAGCAGCAATTAGTTTTTCTGAGAAGTCTGAAATTTTAGCAATTTTCCCCCTACAGACACCCTGTGTTTTGCCAGTGAGGAAGAGGAAGAGAGGAGAGTCCCTGCCAACGGTAAGCTGGTCCTTTCAGAAGTTCCCCTGTAACCTTTGCAACACAAGAGAGAAATAAATGGGCAATCCATCCCTGAGCACGAAGTAATCCCCCTGCCTTTCCAGCTTCTTCTTCACTGCTTATCTGCCTGCTCTTGTTCAGGGCCGCATCACGGCTGCCCTTCTGCCGCTCCCTGCTGTGCAACTGGAATCCCCCACTGCTGGAGGAAGCAGCGGCGCAGCAGGGAGATAACAGCCTGGCAGATGTCCTGATTCCCAGAAGATTGCTTTGGAAAGCTCCGTCACACACAGGGCTGACTGCAGCACCAAAGAACAAGACCTTAATGCACAAACAGAAACGGGGACTACCAAAGTACCACCCCAGCATAGCTACCATCAGCGGGGTAACAGTCAGATTTCACCTCTAATTCTTTATGCTTTGAACTAGGCTCTGAACCACACTATCATCCTGTGTGGCAGCGTGAGTGTATTTTTCCATATTCAGGTTTTATTTCATCTGAATTTACATCAGTACAAAGTTCAACAGTATCATATAGCAGAAAGTGGGAAGAAAATGTGGTCCACGCTTACTAAATTCCTAGCAGATAGCTCACCTCAAAGCCTGACTATTGACACAGAAGGACACAATTAATTTTTACAGAGTTTTCATTCCTTGTTTGAGGTCTGCTTAGGTTTAGTTCTTTCATTCTGATGGGCTTTTGGAAACCAATTTTCCAATAAACTACATGATTCAACAACTTTCATTCTTCTCAGCTTTGTTTCATTACAGACTGAGGAATCCTAATCTGTCTGCTATGGTTTCACCATGTTTGTAGGGCTGCAGCTTTCTTTGTCTCCTGGGTGGGCTTTCTGAGAGTTTTGCTTCTGTCCCCTTTTGCCTTGCTGTTGAGGTGTGATGGAGCCTTATGAACCCAAGCCATGAGGTGTAAGGATCTTCTAGGTTAATGATGGTTTCAACTGGAAATGTGGTTGCTGCCAGTGGAACTGCATAGAAATGCTTAATGGTGGCAAGAGCAGATGTGGAATGAGGGTAGAGAGCTCAGCCAATTACTCAGGGAATAGTGATCAGTGACACTGCTTCTTACATCAGATTTGTTCTCCAGTGTAACATTCATGAGCAGAGAGAAGACCCCTGAGCTATCACTCACAGCATGTCTCTCAATTTACAGCCAGCCCCTGTGTTTCTCACTTAATCTATGTAACAACTGGGGCAGTCATTCTGTAGCACTGGAGACCAGCTGTCTGCAGGTTTTACAGGAGATGCTTTGATTTTCTGTATTCCCTTCCTCAGTACTCATTCTGGGCAGTTACCAGTCTCCAGTACAATGACAACATACAATTCTTTCAGGTTCTATTAAATATTGGAGCTAAACTGGGCTGTGACACTTGCCAAATGACAAATAATGTACTTTGCTTAGAGAGAAGAGCTTATTACTGGTTTAACAATTCATGCTGTCTCAAATGAAGAATACACTCCACTGGAAAGCACTGCTTCACCCTCTATCCCCACCAGCCATACTATACAGTGCCAGTCTGCTTGACAAGAAAAGGTTGTTTGTATGATAATAGTAACAGTTTCCCTAAGAGTTCCACTTAGGATGCTGGTAATTAATTATCACCACATATTGCTGTGCTGCTAGAGCTATATTAATACTGTTATAATTATACAGTTGGTGTCAAACACTTAGTGGTCCTGGTGTTTGTTAAGATACGCAGTTGCTTGAAACAGCAGATTTCACAATGAAAAACATTATTATTTATCACGCACACAAACACTACATTACAGATAATGTTCCTTTAAAAGAGGCAATCCATCATGTTTCTCATTAGAGTGCAATTTGCTCCATTTGCTGCTGCCATTAAGTCACTGCCATAACGTTAGAGGAGCGGGGTATTCCACTGAGAAACGCTCCTCCGGCTACAGTTCAAATGTGGCAGCCTAGGAGAGGGTTCAATGGCCTTCACCACTTACTGTCCTGTAACTTCATCTGGACAAGCCTGTTTCCTAATCCTGAAAGTACCATGAGTTTCAACGTACGTACTGCAGAGCTCTAATCAACTCTGTGCTTCCCAACAAGAGGCACGTACCTGGCTGTGCGACCCCAAACCCTGGAGGGCACTCCGTGTGCTTCAAGCAAAACTCCAGCTCCAGGTACCGGCCTTCAATGCACTCGCAGACGCGGTCCTGCGTGCTCGTGCACTCCTGCTTGACGTACTGGAGCTCTTTGCAAACAGCACTGCAGTACTGGCATTCATCATTGCTGTTCCAGTCCTCGGCGTAGTACTGATCCGGGCATGGGGCACACACCGTCGCGCTGGCAGCCGTACAGTGCTGCTTCACGTAGCTCCCAGGAGGGCACTGGTTGCACATCAACTGACGAGATGTCCCCAGGTCGTAATGGAGATATTTGGGGGGAGAGATGTCCTGGATGCTCCACTTGACTGAGATGTCCAAGAGCTAGCCACAAGAAAAGAAAACAGTGCGTCATTCAGTGAGCACCACGGTCACACACAAACCTACACTCTGATGAGTTTAGGAGCCTAACCACGCCACTACCTTCAAAAATGTATTTGTGTTAGAAATTCATAAAACATTAGCCAGCTTCTAGTCTCTCCCATGTCTGTTTTAGAATGGGAAGAATTGAGGATCTTACTGAGCCATTCTTCTCCCTCTTACACCCTTTAGTATCACCTTTTGCCTCTTGGCACCTGCAAGCCTGGCCTGCCAGCTCCATCGTCACCACATTCATTGCACCGCAAGGTGGGGATTATGCAGTCTTCATTCTTGACTATCAATCACTTCAAACACAAAAGAAATGGCAAGTACCTGAGCAAACAAATCTGACACATACTGCACCAGTAGCACAGATACCTTTAAAAGACGGTACAAGGCTAGAACAAGGAGCTCTTACTGCCTTCCATTTAGTCTCAAACTGAAACACAGCAGCTCTGGGGGCACAACACAGCAGTCCCTGTCAGTAGGAAGAGGTAGCTTCAGACAGAGGAAGAGAATGCTACAATTTATTAATGGTGTGATAAGGACTTAATCACACAAACCGGAACTGAACTGTGGTCTGGCTAACACTCCCTATCTAAAAGCACAGGCAGGAAATGTTTAACACCATTCAAGGACCCGGTCCAGCTCCAGCCAGAAGCCCTTCTGCTTCCTCCAAGTGTGTTTTGCCAGCACAATTCAGGACCTGTTGGTCTGAGGTGGCTCTGCCCTTCTGTACAGACGGCCTTGATAACACGTCATTTTGGCCTTGTCACTAAAATTTCGGTTACGTGATCCCACCAGCCTACCAAAAAAAGGTCTCCCTTGTTTACTTCCCTAAGCACAGCCAGGAGCTTGCTCTTCACACTGAGAGCCCTGACATACACGCTGTGTACCTCTGAAAACCTGTATGTTTTAGAATCATGCAGCAAACTGGCTCTGAATGAAGAAATGTTCAAATTAAAGATCTAGCTTTGAAGGTCTTTACAGCTATTTTTGGCCTAGTGAGTTAACACAGAGTCACAAATTCAATTTCAAGAACATATTTTCCTCTTTTCCAACACAGAATCCTCAAGTGTATATGGAATTAACTCTTCCTATTCATTCAGATTCTAAATGTTCTTGATGGGTCTCAACTAAGGGCCTCACTTCTGCCACAGCCTCTTACGCGACATTCTTATTAAGGCCGAAAAGGACAATGACTTGCGCTCACAAAGAGTCACTGAATTTGCACCAAGTAACATCAGGTGCCTGAGTCAGGAATTCAAAATACTCTTAAATATTCTCATGCTGTCTTTGAATCCATTTTTTATGCAGCTGTACCTAGACAGGCTAAAGAATGAAATGCACATCACATGGATTTTCCCCACAGCTGCTGACGGCCCTTGACTGTGCCTAGTAACTTGTCTCTCCTGTTTGTTGTTGTTTTTTCCTTACACCTGTAGACTTGCTTTTCTTTGGGCATTTTCAAAGTGCAGTCTCTTCCATTGTAAGAAATTCCTCATTGCTCACTGAAGTTTACTGATGATGTATAGCTCATTTTTCTTAAATGACTAGATCTGTTTCATGCAATCTGTTTAACAAGAGGGCGCAGCACATTTTTTGAAAGTGAATGGCTTTCCATTTATGAAAAATGCACCCACCCTTGGTAAATCTACGTCTATTACAATAGTAATAAGGAAGTCTTGATAAACACATCAATTGTTGAGCCAGGTTTTTCAGTGGTTTTTATAATAGATATTGTAGCATCCCACAGAGCCCAAGACACTCCATTTGCAGATCACAACCATCTGCAATATGAAGCACAAACACCAAGACAAGGAAAAAAACGCATTTTTTTGCAGATATGCGTGGAAACCCAAGACAATACCAAACACAGATGAAAATCTGACACTGTGAAAATAATCAGGGACAGCAACCAGACATTCAGGTCACGCCTCTTCTGTTTTTGCTCACACATTTCCAGGCGCCGAATGGTTAGATAGACAATTTCAAGGCTGATCAACTCCCTCAGTAACATGCAGGAGTAGGAACAACAATGTTCTATTTTTTCTACTTGACAATTTACATTGGAAATCACAGATAAGAGGAAGCATGAGGATTAGCCGCAGGGGATGATTCCTGGGTTAAAAGAATTCAGTTTCATTAATCAAGGTGTAAGAGCACGGCGTTTTGTGGGGAAAAATGGAGGTACTCCCTTCCTGAAAAGCCCACTGCCAGGTAAAGTAAGTCAATTCAACACAATTGCAGAGAGGAACTGATTCAAGTTTTCATTATAGCATTATTTGGTAAAAAAAATTATTTCAATTTCAAGGTCCAGACTGAGAGGAACAAAAACATACCATACCTGAACAGTATGTGCGAGACTGCGCTAAGCTTTAACTCTGGAAGTACAAATAGCTGCCAAGCAAAATACTATTAATCTAAATGTGTGTAACAAATCAATATGCTAACAGGATTAATATATCAGTGTCACCAAGACTATCAGTTGTTCCATTTCTTTTTTTTTGTTTGTTTTTTTTGTGTTTTTGATAGAAAATCACATCACACTTTCCAGAAACACAAATTATATAGCTGCAATAATCCGTCGATCACTGGCTGAACCAGGTGTACGCAGAAACTCTTGTTTCATTAATAATTATGGCTAAAGATCCTTCAGTTAAACCAATGCTACAAACTCAATTAGTATCTCACTATCTTACCAAAACATTTCATACATCATTTTCAACACAGAGCTGTATTATACACCACTATTATTGTTTGACATGTACAATTCTATCAGTATAGTGACCTGCGTAATTCATTGCCACAAGACACTGTAAGCAGCTGGGTGCAAAATTCAGCAGGACTAGAAGGAACATTCAAATGAAGGGCAATTAAACACAAACATCACCTCTTCATCAAGAAATCCCAAACCACAAATCACATGATCTGGAAGAGTGCTTTGGAAAAATACCACTATATTTCCACCTTTCTTTTACATCTCTATTTATCAGCCCTTGCTATAGACAACAAATAAAGGCGTTTTAAGGATTTTTCTTTGATTTCTTTTTTCTCAAACCCAGCACAGCCATTACAGTGTCGTTAAGTGCATTTCGGGACTCCAGTCCACAATATCATCCTTAGTCACAGAACTGCTATAGATCCCTTAAAAATGTTTAGACTATAGAAGGTTGTCTGCTACGCAGACAGAGAGCAGTTAGTACATGTGACTATTCTGGGTATCAATATACAACCTGAACGAAAATCAAGCATCAAGAAAAAAAGCAAGCTGTATTTTGGAAGTTTCGCAAAAGGGCAGGAAAGGTGGTGCAAGGTGACGAAATAGGATTTTTACAGTTCTACTGCAGCGACCTGGCACAAGCAGGACAAAAAGCTTCCGGTCCCTCAGCTCGCAGAATAAGTCAGAGGGGAACTCATGCTAAGTTGTCCTGTCCCCTGGCAGAAGGCATGCTAACCAATGGAGCACTGAACAGTCTGGCAGAGAGGTGGTGGAGTTTTCTTCACTGGAGATGTTCAAGACATGCCTGGACACCTACCTGTGCAACCTGGGCTAGGGAGCTGCTTTGGCAGGGGGTTGAACTCCGACCTCTGGAGGTCCCTTCCAACCCCTACAGTCCTGTGATTCTGTGATCCCCCCAGTTATGCTTACAGTAACAAGCTGAGTCACCTGTTAGAACAGATTTGTGGTGCAGAACAGACGGTGCTGAACACCTGACATTCACATGGAGCACAATTCAGTGGGGGTTGTTTGGGATTAACTTTAGGCTGCTAGCATGCAGTTACAGCGCATCTGGTGTGTCTCCGGAGTCCATGTGTGGATTTACTTCCATCAATCCAGGTTATTTTTGTAAATCCACCTTGTGCACTCTAAGTTTGCTCTGCTGTGCAAACTAAAATATAGCAAATAAGGATGATCAGGAGAGGCCATTCAAAAGCATGTTCCTGGACCAAATTAAAATGCTAATTAAATGCATTTATGTCATTCCTGCCATTTCTCCTCCTAAGCCATCCTAAGACCAAGTTGGTAGCAAATCCTCAGTCACGTAAAGCCTCTGATTGAACAAGATGTCCATACAAAAAGACACACTAAGTGCTAAACTCCTAAATCTCTGCTGTAAAGAAACAGCACTGCTGGAGCACATCTAAATGTGGCGATCAAAATTTTCTAATCCTGAACCATCAGTCTTCCCAATTGCTGCACTGAAAGCAAGATTTCTCCTAAAATCATGCTGACACTAACGTGCTTGCACTAGCTGGAGAAGAAGGCATGTTCCAGCTTGAAGAAGGGAGAAACTGGAAGTCTGGACTCAGTTTACCTTTTAAACTCTTAAGAAACTGAAGCTGGACTTTATCAAAGATGCACTAGGCTAGAATTATGGATTTGTCATTCAGTAGACTGCACAAAATTGTGCTTATTCTTGTTCAGAAGAGGTTAATTGCAGACAAGAAGAAGTGTCAGGAAAGATAAGAAGGAAATGGAGAGCACTGCCATTAAGACAATCTTAACTGTTCAATAGCTTGGCAAGTCAAAACAGTATCTATAGATTCAGTACAGACGGTGAATGCAGGGAAAGAGAAGGACTTTCTCAGTTAGAGGATAATGTTGTCAAGTGGAAAGGGGATTCTCTTGTCAGAGGACCAGGATTTTACCAAGAAGCAGGTGCAAGAAACCCAAGTAGTTTAAGTACAGCTGCTGATGCATTTCTGAAAGCTGCCTGGTTTCCTGGAAGAGCTGGGGAATGGATGCAATAGACACGGGCAGTCTCTTTCCATTTTAAAACATAAGCATACCCTTTTTATCCCAACACTCAGAACCTTGTTCATCTCAACAAATTAATATTCGATTGACTTAGAACATCCTGAATTCCAAAGGATTTTTCTATGCTAGGAAAATGCAATGTTCCGTTTAAGAAAACAATCCCCAGTTTGTTCATTTATTTTGTTCCACGAATAGGAAGTGCAATCAGTAACAAAATTATTGCTAAAACAACAACAACAAAAATCAAGTATCATCTATCAACCTATTGCACAAAGTTCATCTCAGCCGGGCACGATGAGCCCAACTCTGAAAGGGCTGAAAAACCCAGTCCTCCTTCATCTCCACAAGGCAAATCCTGAGCATTTCTCAGGATGGCCATTTCCACGTGAGTAGCTGGGATGAACTGTAAATACCAGAATACAATCCTGTTGTTAATCAGAGCCATGCAAATATATACTGAGAGAACTGAAAGCTGGGCTTGCTGATAACTATATTGGAGTCTTTAGCATAAAGAATGATAACAAAATTGGACTGATATTTTAAAATTATCTAATAGCTCTGGGTTTATGTATTGTTACTTACAATGTTTTAGCCAAAAAGAGTTACTCAAGAATAAAAAGCACTTCCTTGATTCTGTCGCTCAATAAATTAGGCCTAAAGCAATATTTTTCCATACTGTCTTTAGTCACCATACACAAAACAGTCAATCCTCACACAAAAGGCCCATGCAGTCCATTTATTTGAGCCTTTCGAAGATGCCTCTGAAAGAGAAATAATGTGATTGTAAAAGGGCATGAAAACAGTACACACCCTTTTCTTTCATCTTTAAATGTAAGGCAAAGAGCTGCTTGCCTTTTCTTGTTGAATTAAAATGAACTGGAAGACAAAGCCCATAAAGCAATAATCTTTCCAGCATCATCCCCTTAAATCACTGCTTTGCGAAGGAAAAGAAAGTGGTTTTTCTACATATGAAAATATTATTATATAGCTTGGTATTGTGGTTTGGGGTTGTAGACCAAAGGAGGAATGTTTAATTTTCTGAGAAAGATAAATCTGTTTCTGTTTTGCATTCCACAACTATTCTGAAGCACATTTTCCTTGATAAATAATTGTTCAAGGCATTTGTCAGATTGCTCCTAGTGTTTGCATTGGGTTGAAAGTAAAATCTCACAGCTCTCTCCTACTTTGTTTTTTACACAAGGTATTGGCACAAAGCAGGAGGCCCTCTGTCCTTAGGCAGAAAGCCCCACTAAAATCATGCACAGACCCCAAGGAAATACAAATGGCAAAAATGCTGGAAAAGACCTCTGCAGATCCAGTACAAGACTCTTCATGCTGGGTCTGATCCATGGCCATCTATTGCAAGTAGCCACTGTTAATTTTTTTTTTTTTTTTTCATCTAGGGAAAAAAGAGTCAAGTCCATTCCCCAGCTGGCCAGATATCTCCTTCCTCATCACCCTCTGTTTCAGGTGGGAGCCCATGCAATCACCAAGTGATTCACTCTGCATTTTGCAGTACTTTGGAACAGAAGATGTTTTGTAGATTGGTGGCCACTGTTTTATGTAAGAAATGTAACTAGTGACTCTTTGGAGCTGCCTATATTAAATACTGTGGACATCAACCACTGTCTTCATTTCTTTCTACCATATGGGAATGTGATATACTAGCGATTCAAATCTTGTAGAGGTTTTGTGATGCACAGTTAGTTGTCATTCACAAAGCAATTTTGGGGTCTAAACAATTGCTTCATTTCCAACGGTAGGAAAATGACATACAACTGAAAAGCAGCTGTGTGTCTTCACTGATGAGAGCTGCATTTGCCTTGAAGACTGTGTTGGGAGAAAGTAGGAAAGACTAACAGGCTACTCACCAAAAGATGTATCTTAACCATAAATCTAGTTTGGAACATAATTCATCAGAGCGACAGCAAGATGTGGAGCTCACCCCAAACCTGAGATGATACCAACATGACTACAGGCTGCGCTGAACAGAATTAATAACATCAGTTAGCTAGAAAAACAGTATGGCTGATACGATGTGCAGATAGGTGTTTTTCCTTCAGGAAGACCATCAGCATAGCGAATCCACAAGTATGAAAGTTAACTACAAAAGGAGCAGAATTAAAGTTTCTACAAGATTAGATAAGTGTGTCTAATTTAAATTCTGACAACAACTTTTAAAATTCTTCTGGTAACTTTGGAGCTTTATTTTTAACCAACACACATGCAGGCAGACAGACAGAAAGACAGAAGGAAAGTCAGACAGAAAGATAACTCCTACCCTCGCGGGCTGCAAAGCCACTGCTGCCTACACACAGCAAACCCAACAGGCAGGCCAGAAAAAGCATGTCACATGCACCCAGAGATCCAAAATAGAGAAAGGTCAAGTTTAAGGGTCAAGATAGTTACGTGACAAGTAACAAGATCCAGCTCTGGGGAATTTCTTTCAATTCAGCCTATTTCATAAGACTTGTCTGTTTGTAAGCAGTTTTAGTGTTCCAACAAACAACACGTACATGCATGCATTACCACAGCAGGTCTCCTTGCTGAAACTTTCCACAAAGAGGCCAAGGCTGAAAGTACATCATGTCCAAACCATCCTTTTTAGCGATGGTGACTCCAAAACTAAGGTGTGTAAGCAAAACACTCTCAGCTCTAAACTGCTGCTGTGCCTCCTACAAGTGTTCTTACAGAGGAAGTACTCAAACTATTCTCAGAGAGCTACAGCACATCCGACAGCACATTTTCACAATAACATGAAATAAATTGCTTTTAAATAGAAAGAAAAAAAGAGTTGAACGATGAAGCTCTCTGATATGCACTGCTGTCACTGTGATATATTTCAGCTCAGAGACTCCACTACCAAGGGTTATGCTGAACTTCACCAAAAACTATGACTTCCAGAAAGAACATGATTAGGCACTTTACATTTAAGTAGACCCAAAATGCTGATATGAGTGCTTTTTGACAACCACAGATAAGAAGCCGAAATTTCCAAATTAGATTTCCGTGCTTCCTCACAGACAAAGACAAAGAAGGCACAATGTTACGCCTTAGTTGAAAAAGTTGTCCTGCATTTCAGCTTGCCAACCACGAACCTGATCATTTTTGCTTCCCTTGCACCATTAATTACTTTGGTTTGTTTCTCAAAAAGCTCTTTCAGAAAGTCCTTCAGAAAGTAATAAACATGCATTACTCATCAGATCCTGGAAATCTTGTGCATTTATAAAGAGCTTTCAGAGTAACTGGAACTGTTCTACCACAACATTAATGTCACTGTACTCACCAAAACAAACGAGAAACAAGTTATTGCGCTGACACACATAACATCCTACTCTGAACAGTATTCTTTTAATGTTTTTATTTAGATGTTTTCTTATCCAAAAGGTGAACAGTCTCCTAGCAGATGCCACACAGTATCCATCTGTGTGCAGGTTTTAATTAAACTGGCATCCAATAAAATTCCACACAGCTAAACAGATTAAATGTCCTTTTGGAAGATTTACTGCACTGCTACCATGTCTAAATTTGCATCTGAAAGTATCTTTGTAAATCACCAAGTAAACAAAAACTTATTAAATAAGGGACTTCACCAGATTTAATAACATAATTTTTTTTCTGTGAAAGCTGCAGACACAGCTCCCAATTCATCGCTTTCTTGCACATGAAGCCGAATTTTCTTAGCCAAAATAAGCACACATGCCTGTGTTTTTTTTTTGTTTTTTTTTTTTCTGGAGTCCACAGTGGTTTCTCAGGGAAAGAAAGCCAGCCCAGTATGTGAGACACTGCCTTGTGCCACCGTAGGAACACAGGCAGTCCGGGATGGCGTTTCTGTGAATTAAGTACAAACATCCCACCCTGCTATTTCCGAAAGTCATTCCTACATACCGTATTTTATATTAGCACAGCACAACGAAGGCTTACAGAAGGTGAGAGGAAGATAAGAAAGAAGGCAAAACAAAAGTAAATCATGCTACTACCTTAAGAAAGGGATCGAAATCTCTGCTTCCCGACGCGAGATCTGTCCATCTCACTCCAAACCTCACCAGGAAAGCCCAGTGTGATTAAACAAAAAGAGTTCACCAGGAAAACGGAGAACAGGCAAAAGAAAAGGAAACAAACAAAAACAGAGCAAAACAACAACAAAAGTACAAAAGAAAACCTCTGTGTCTTTTCAGCCTCATCTCTGAAGCTGCAGTCCATCTCAAACCCTATCTATCTCCCTGAAGGGACTTACCACAAGCGTGCAGCACAGGAACTTGTTCATTGTGGTTGGTGGAAGAAACCTCAGCGCGCTGGGAAATCAGGCAGAGTTAGCCAGTGCTCCAGCCTCCTAGCAGCCTGCTGACATCCCCCAACATTAAAGACACGGTATATATATAGTCCCGGTGTAACAGGAAGCTTTGGCTCAGCTTTGATCACTCATTCCCTACTATGACCAAACTTTTCTCTCTCTCTCTCTCTCCCTCTCTCTCTTTTTTATTATTTTTTTTTTTTTAAGGAACCTGTAAAATCTGATGATTTAATGGAACTCTTTGAGCGCTGTAACCACAGACTGGAAAATACAGGAGGGAGTGTCAGGGGCTGGCCAGGGGAGGGTTTAATTGGGCTCTGTCTGTCTGTCTGTCTTTCCCCCCCCCCCCCCCCCCCTCTCCCCTACGGAGCTGGCTTGGTGGGGAGACGCGCTTCCAGGACAGCGTGTCTCAGCCAGTCAGGCTCACAGGGGACGTGTTTAGGAATCACTGCCAGTGGGTGAGCTGCAGGCCCCACAGCCCCACAGCCAGCCCCCACAGGGAGCCTGGAGCTCACCCAGCGCTGCCGTTTTCCACCGAGCCCGCAGGCTCCTTTCTGCCTGGTTGCCCAGGGATTTCCAGGAGCGGGGCTGGCCGGGAAACAAAGGTCGGGAAGGGGAGGTGGAGGGGAAGGATAAACCCTGCTGGTTTCCCTTCCCTGCCGATGTGGGAACACCAGCAGCAGCCCTGCTGCCCTGGCCAAGTGCCCGTGCCACCCGCTGGGCAAAGGGCCCCGTGCTTCTTCCTTCTTCCCTGTCTCATGTGGTGCTTTAAATGAGATAAGAGCATTTTTTTTTTTTTTTTTCCTAAAGCGGTGCAGATCAAACACTGGTGAATTTGCATCCTTTTTCCTCAGTAGGCCCTCGGCTACCAGCCTGAAGCTCTGTGGGTACTCGGAACCAATGGGCCCTCTGTAGGCTGGCGCCCCAGGCCATGCAGCCAGAGCATGACTTTCCTCTCAGAGGACTGAACAAAGTACTCCTTTTCCTAACCTGCAGATACCCAGAAAGTGACTATAGTCCGTATTTCAGACACTGTGGGATCCTGGAGTAGAAGCCAAACCTAGTCGTGCATCCAGTTTTCACAGATGGTTTTCTGCCCTTTTTCGCAGGCCAGACCAAAACCTCAGGTCTGGATATTCCAGCTCTCAAGCATTTGAAATCTGGGGCCCACATTGCCTCTGAGTTGTGCAGTTTTGCCCCTCTTGAGTCACGAGGCCGTGTGGGATTGGCAAGAGGGAGGTGGAAAAAGGCTGAGCATTTTTTTTACAAAATCCAGCTATGCTAAGTCAGGAAGCCATAGTCTTCAAGGACAGCCCAGCACGTTCCTCCTTGTACATCTGTAATTGTTTGAACACCCATCAAGCATAACCTGAGACTGAAACAGATGCTGATTATACTCGTCAACATGATAAAAATTCAAGACACTTGAATTAGTGATGAGTTCTTTCTAAGAAGCAATGTGAAAATTGGCATGGAAATCCAGCTAACCTAGAGGCATATTGCTGGCATCTGCCAGGTAGCTGTTACTATTTCATGACTTGGATGGATGCGCTAACTGTTCTTGTAACCTTTTCAGAGACTTCTAGTACTTTGATATCTACTTTTAGGTATATTAATGGACATGCTGCCTAGATAAAGAGAAAGCAGTGCTGAGAATCTAGATCTACCCTGACTGTTTCTTTGTGAAGAGAAGGACCATTTTGTAAATGTCCGTCTTTGACCATGTACAAGTAGCTGTACTGAGTACAGTATTTTCCATATAGAGGCCAACTTAAAGCGTTACAAAGAATGCTACATCAGCTCCATCAGCAGAAGTTATTTAAGCCAAATTAATGTTATCATCAAGAGCTGGACACAATAATTTAGTCTTCTGATTGACAACACCCTGCAGCAATGTCAACTTCTGACCCTGGGGGGGTAGGAGACACCAGTTGCTCTCTTTCAGCTACAAGAGAAGCAAAAGCAGCAAATCCATAGCAAGCTCCCATAGTTAATCAAACAGTATAAGCTAGTTGCAGTAGGCTTTGAGTTAGGCTTGTCATCTCATCTCTGGTGCCAGCCATAAATACACAACAGCTGGATCTCTAGAGAAATAAAAATGCAGCTCATAAGCCTGTGCTTCTGCCAGTTACTGTTTATAGGGAATATTGTTCATATAGGAAATTTCTAGAGATCCAATTTTTTTTTTTATGCTGTGAAACAACTGAAAAAATTAAAAAGGCAGTCCAACAGCTTAGCTCAAAGCGTGGCTATTGTTAAGAAGTGGCACTGTCTTCAACAGTTCTGCATTTTTTGTATATCTGCATTCAGAGCCAGATTTGTTGACGTGCTTGAAAAAAACCCATACACAGTGGGGGTGGGGGGAAAGCACAGGTTAATGAGAATAAGACAGATCTTCCTTGAGCTCATTCACCTTAATTAAAAGGGGCCGAAATGTTCCTGTTTCAGTGAGAACAGCGGGTTTGGACAAATGGTAAGGAGACCATCATCTTAAAATACATGAATTTGAAAGTTTCAGCTTCCAAATCCCATTGGGATCTGTGGAGAGCTGGCTGCAAATGGTGCCAGGGAACTATATAGCTGTACTTAGCATGTTTGATCTGAAAATCACAAATAGACAATAAATACAGAATCCCACAATGCCATTTTTAATGTCACTTTCCAGAGAAGAACTATGCTTTAACAAGGTTTAAACTGCAATTTGAATGTTTTCACAAATGCTTTACAGTGTTGCCACTTTGCCTTTGGGAATTAGTTAAGATGTGCTTTGCACAGAACAGAATCATAGGACGAGGCAGCAAACCCTGTAATAAACACTTGTCCATGCTACAACCAAGTTGTTCTCGGCAGTGTTTAAAAGAACCACGTTTGTGACTATATCCCATGTGGCAGGGAAGGGACACAGCCCGGAATTATTTCATACAAGTTAATTTCCTTTAATTATTCATTATCCTTAGCACAGTTTACAAGATGTAGTGAGAAAAGGAACTTAATTAACAGGATTTCTTTCTACTAACATACTTAATATAGCAACTCTAGGCATTAAATAGTCTGTTCCATGTTACGAGAATATGAGTAGGTTGTTTTGAAAATAATTAGTTAACAGTGATGTAGAAACAGCTCTCTGGTCCACATAAATGGTTCACTGCGACTTGTAACATTCACAGAGCTGCAGAAAAAATGGCTCCTGTTATTGGGCAGACTGAAAGATGCTGATACCACTCTGCCTTCAGACTGTAATGATGTGCTTTTGGTAAGACATCAGCTTATTGATTCAGTAGTAGTCATATTTCCAGACACGTATTTGTCTTTCCCTGTTTTTTATCCTCCCTGTTTGTAATGCCGTCCTGGATGTTATGATTGTTATAAATCTATTTTTATTCCCATGCATCATTATAATCACCAGGTCTATAAATGGCTTTGCTCTTTAAGCCAGTCTGCTATCTGGAAAAACTCACAAGTCCAAACCAGGGAGTTGGTGCTGGCAGGTGAACGCTGCATGGCTTAGTCATCTCAATATATCAGTGTGATGTTTATTGAGCCGAAGCAACAAACAGTGGGAAGACTGTGGCTTCAGGCTTGGGACTCAGGAGTTCACCACACATTGCATTTAGAGAACACTCAGAGCTTCGTCATTAACAGATTTCTGTCGAACTAAGGGGAAGAGGGATCTCAAGAAGATCGATGGCCTCAGAAAGCAAACATATTAGTAGCTGCAAGGAGGAAACAATCTGGCATTCTACCATGCAGTCCCTTAGAAATTAATCTCCCTCTTTAAGGTGTAAGAGCTGATGATCTGAACTATCGTGGGAAAACCTGAAAAGTGGAGGCTTAGAGGAACCTGATAATCTGCAGACAATAAAGTGGTGTAGGTAACGTGAAAACATGTTTCAGATTTTTCTAAAGAAGGTGAAGTACCCTTGCAGATATTTCCCTGTCCATGTTCTCTCATGTAACTCAGGAGCCTGGGGTGAAGACTGTGCCAACATAGACTGAAGGAAAAGGTATTTAGGGCATCATGTTGTCAAAAGGAAACTTATACCTAGGTGGTTATCTTCGTTTTAACTGTGGCTTTTTTTTTTATTTTATTTTGTAGATGATTCTGCCTCTTTTTTTTTTTTCATTGAGATCTTACTCCTTTTATAAATCTGAGCCAGGTACAAGGTGTTAATATGCCCAAAGGAAAACCTCATTTATCAAAGTATGTATTCAGAGAAGGAAGATAGATCTCATCCTGTCAAAACACATTTTGATTTGCATTATAGGATTTTGATGTTGCAATGGAGGAACTGAAAAATTAGTCACAGAGTGTACATACAGTCACATAAAGATCTAAGTACGAAAATCTCATCCATCTTCAGAGTAAAGTAGAGTATCTATTTTTTGCTATATTTATATTTTATATCTTTATATCTATATTTTGCTTGCCTGCCTAGTGAATTTAGTCTGCTTGTGAATCTCAAAAATGCTGGTTGCCTCTATGGTCACCATTGGCTTGCAGATAACATTACATGCTTTGTTTCCCATTCAAAGTGTTTTCGTACCATGTCACTGATCTAGATTTGTGAATTTTTCAGATTGAATAAGCAACCTGAAGCAGGTAAGATCAGACTTCTTACTTTTGGATGGATGTAGATGAGAGTATGCCTGTAACTGTGAATGGGTTCCACCAAACTGCTGCACTCAAAATATGTATCCCAGCCTCCTTCCCAGTCACTCCCACCTACAGGCAAACAACGGTGAGTGAATGGGATTCTGGAGATCTGTGAACAGAAATGGCAGTTTCATTTAGTCATTCCTGCAGTGGCTCTTTTGGCCTTTAATTTCTTCCTAACTTGATCTTTGTGGAATCGGGAGACTTCATGCAATGATTCAGATCCTTCAAGCAGGAGAAACATTAATGCCTTCTGAAAAACTTGGTCATAACACCCAGCCGTTTGATAAGAAGGAATTAATCTTTCCCAGAATCAGCATTTCCAGTTAACACCAGTACTCCAAAGGAGACAGCACATAATTTACCGAAAGCAAGAAAACTGGAACTGAAACAAGACAAGCTTTAGCCAGTAAGATTTT
The DNA here is from genome assembly GCA_036925125.1 of Oreortyx pictus. NCBI lineage: Eukaryota > Metazoa > Chordata > Aves > Galliformes > Odontophoridae > Oreortyx > Oreortyx pictus. The sequence goes on along the minus strand of JAUPFR010000003.1, from coordinate 12,925,052 downwards.
CTGGCTAACAGGTTTTTCTTTTTTCTCTCTACTAATTTGCTTTCTACTCTGTAATTGAAGGTCACTGGTTAAGGAAAACGGTCCCGTTAGCTCATGAGGAGCGGCTGTAATTTCATTGCTTTCAGTCTGACTTCATTGTGTATATTTGGGTGCACTAATTTTCCCTCCTGCTGGTTTTCCACATACGCAAGGATGTCAGGCCAGCAGTGATGCCATGCTCATCCGTCAGTGAATTTTGCATGGACGTTTGATTATTTTTGCTCCAGGCTCCGAATCTCTTAGATGCTGGGTTCATTCAGCTGTGAACCAACTATCCAATTGTGCAGCTTGATGGATGGCCTGCATCATTTACATCCAAGTGTCTTCACCACCCGTGGATTGCTATGCTCTTCCCTTCCAACCAGGAAGGTGGATAAAAACAGCTGTCATCTATGAGAGATTGGCTGCTCCCTGGCCCAGGAGTTTGGTTGCTTATTATGGCAGTAAACCTCTACAGGGTAGCAGGAACTTCAAATGCTGAGGTATCTGAAGTACAGACAAGACAAGAGACAGGAATCTCCGGTAATGACTTTTAGTGAGGTTTGACAGAAAAAGCACTGTGAGGGAGTGCAGCCATTCAATGAAATGAAATAAGAATATTAGGTATAAATGTCATATTTTCCAGCTGCAAATATCAGAAAATCTGTGTATCAGTCTTGCGAGGGATGTTGATAACATTACAAATCCAGAAACCCAGACACACAGTCTGTTCTCCCTTAATTATGAAAGAACCTATCAGTACCATACTCCTTTCAACGTCTCCATCAGCCTCTCCATTTCCCACTGAGTTGAGTCAAAGTTTCCTATCCACACCTTTCAGAAATACCTTTGTCACACCTTTCAGAAATACGTTTGTTCCTTTCCCTTCTCCTTATGTTGGCTTCTGTTTCCTTCACCATGCCACTGAGGCCAGCCTCAGTTTGTCAGATTTCCCACAACTGTCTTCATTGGTTCTGTCCTCTGCTCATTTATCGTCCCTCTGAATGAAGTTTGAAGACTCCCTCTTGTCCATTCACTCTTTCTGGGAGCAGATCTCTGCCTGCAAGAGATGACTAGCTAGGAAGCAGGCCAAGCTGATGTAAATGTTGTGCATTTTTTTAAGTCTATGTAATACCTGTGTGTACACAGATTATACAAATTGCATTTCTCTGCCTTCTACACGCTACATTTTTAAGAAGTTTTACAATTTCTTAAGGAAGTACGTTTGACTTTGTGCAGTATCACCCACAGAAAGCCCCACTTATGACTACACACAGAAAGAATTGCAATACAGAAAGGGAATCAATAATGAAGACTCAGTGTTTCCTCCTCAAAAGAGCTATCAGAATTTATTTGTAGTTCCTGCTTCAGTGCAAGCTCTGCAGCTTCTGGTTTCATAAGCATTGCAATGGTGTAAGCCAAGTGAAAAGGAGAGTCCTTGGAGAAGAAACACAAAAGGAATATGCAATTTAAGGAAGATGGCAAGTCAATTGGAAAGCTGGCCACGTCCCTTCAGAAATAGCACAGCTCATGTAGTAAATGGTCTAAAGCACCTTTTAGGTACTTTTCCTTGTGGCTAGACTTCAAGCATAATGAAGCTTTTGTCCTTTTCTTGGCAAAGGAGCTTCAAAGCCAGAAAATGCAGGGAGGGGAGAAGGTGGAAGGAATTTCAGCCTCCTCAGAAGATTCCTGACAGCCAGCGTGGACTCTGCTACATCCTCTCTGGATGCTCTAGCACATTCCTTTGTTCCCTCTGACCAGACATTTTCTTTTGTTTAGACCATCAGTGCCCTGCAAAGTATTTTCTACCCGCAAGGCAACGTGGACTGCATTGAACAGTCCTTGTCTCCCAGTTTCTCAGAATCACAGGGTTGTAGGTGTTGGAAGGGACCTCTAGAGATCATCGAGTGCAACCTCCCTGCCAAAGCAGCTCCCCAGACCAGGTTGCACAGGTAGTTGTCCAGGTGAGCCTTGAATGTCTCCAGAGAGAAGGAGACTCCACCACCACCCAGGGCAGCCTGTCCCCTGGATTTAATATTTGTATCACGTGCTGCTCGCTACTCACTGTGTTAACAGTTAACAATTCATTATTCTTATTAATTTCTGTTATTCAGTGCTGACAAGTGAGCAAAATTAAGCTTTGATGGAAGCGAAGCTAACTGTCAACTTCATGCATATTTAATCCCCTGCTGCCATGTGCACATCAGGGTGGTATACCCTGAGAGCAACAGCACTAATTCTCAGTGCATCAGCCAACAAGGACCAGGGCTTCATACAGCAGCTTTTAAAGAGGCTATCCAGACACAAGGGACTGTTGGCCACAGGGGAATGCTGTTGATTTAAAGACTTTGTATCTACCACACTGTGCCACAGTTAGTAGTGTGCTGTATTTCATGTGATGTGAATTTTAATCTGTGGACGTCTCTGTGTGTATGTGCATGTGCAAGATGTGCCGCTTCCTTGAATTCACCTTGATTCACTCCTCTAACCAATTTTCAGCTTCCCTCAACGCTTTCTTCTAAGCTTATCTGCTCCCGTTGCTTGGGAGCTTTCACCTTTGATTCTTCTCCCCAGCCCTCTAGCCACTGCTCTTCTTTTTGTATGGCGATCTTCATGCATTCTTCTGATCTGCTCTCAGAGTAGACAATACAGCTGCGTATTGTGAAATAACTTTGCATCTTACCACATTCCTTTTGAATCAGGATTCAAGAATATCACTAGTGAAACACATACCAAGGAAGCAGCCCATAGTTCACGGTGGTGGGCCACGAGCCATGCTTGTCTCAGTGAATGATAGATCAAAGGCTCTTTCCTCATGACTGCAAGTAAGAGGAAGATTTATTTATTTTCTTAATTGAGATAACTTGTTTGATAAAGTCATGTATTGCAGACAATCCTATCCGCTTGATCTTTCATGGAATTGTTTTGTACATGTTTCTGCAGCTGTGATTTTAAATCCAGGAGCCAGGAGCATGGCTCTTTGGCAGGGTCTGCTTTTGCACTGGCTCTGAGTCAGGAGTCTTGAGAACTGCGAAATGAAAAGAGGGGAGGCCAGTGTTCACCCTGTCAAAGAGGATCAACATAACAGAGACAAACAGACTTCTTCTGTATTTTGGCAGATTTTGCAAACGAGAAAGAGTAATAATAATTTTAAAGCACCCTCTCAACTGAAGAATTCATTGCTGCTGCTTTAAATTGTTGATGTGGGCTGTGCAAGGAAAGCTAACAGTACACTGATTTGTTGTGAGAACTTCTGCCTAAAATGTAAAAGCATTTCTTATCAGAGAAAGCCTTTCCCTTCTGCTTCTGCCATCTTTTTTTCATATCCCTGTAAAAGGGCTAACAGTGAACGTCAATGAAAATGAAAGCAATGTGGAAATACATAGAAATGGCTGCTCTATTTTTTTTTCCCGTGAATTCTTTTAAATAATTTTGATCTGCATCCAGAGCAGTTTATGGAGGCACGAAACAGTGCATGTGGAACAGCAGGCAAGAATGTGGAGTGAATACTAATGCACGTGAGCACCCTCCCCCAAGCTCTCTAAGCCTTCTGCAGCATAACTACCAGTTCCTGTTGGGCTTGCTTATATCTTCATGGAGAAAAGTCCTTTACCATTTAATAGAAAATGATTATTTTTTCATACACATTTTGAACTGTTAGAATTTAGTGCAAAATTCTCTCCTTGCCATATAGCGGTTAATAAATGAATACATGCATACATCAAGACTATCACAAATAAATTTTAAAGGCTGTTTAGGGCAGATTTTGCAGGAGAACCATACATTCTTATAGGACATGCCTGAATACCTCTGGTTAAGTACAGTGGGATTTTTTTTCACAGTTAGCATCTTAAGAAAAGTCAGTTGGAGTAGGTGGGGTACCAGGGCGAATTTTGTCTCTTTCTTGCAGAGAACAGAAAGGGCCTTCTCTGAAAAACAGAAGAAAACAGTGAAAATTAAAATAAATAAATAAATAAATAAGTCTTTTTATTTTTCCCAAAGATAATATCAGTTCTGGAAGCCCAAAACCATCCTACACAAAGATCCACATAGAGCCATTCTTTATGTTTCTAATTTCAGAGACCTAATTGTGGTCTGACCTACAACCCAGAGATGCTACTGAGGTACACAGAACACAGTGTTAGGCCAAACTGGTATCAGAACATTTCATTTCAGTAGAAAAAAAAGGATCAAAGGATGTGTGGCTTGTGATAGCAGAAGACTGCAGTCAGTGACATCCCCTTTTCTTCACTCTCAACCTCATATTTCTCATTAAATCACAGAATCACAGAATTGTAGGGGTTGGAAGGGACCTCTAGAGATCATGGAGTCCAACCCCCTGCCAAAGCAGCTCCCTAGCCCAAGTTGCACAGGTAGGTGTCCAGGTGAGTCTGTAACGTCTCCAGAGAAGGAGACTCCGCCACCTCTCTGTGCAGCCTGTGCCAGTGCTCCGTCACTGCACTGTGAAGTTCTTACGCACATTTGTGCAGAACTTCCTGTGCCTCAGTTTGTGGCCATTTCCCCTCATCCTATCACCACACAGTGCTGAGGAGAGTCCGGCCTCGTCCCTTTGCATCCTGCTCCTTAGGTATTGATAGACATGCAGATTATTTGTTCCACACATTCCACCCCGAAATGATTTTACATGTTCAACCAGAGGAAAGATACACTTAGGTAACAGCATAAAGAAAAGATGTAAAATTTCAGTACACACATTGGATGCCTCTCTTCTGCACAGACTTCGTCAACTCTGAGGACAAAGTGGCTGCTGTTTCTGCTCACAAGCAGTGCTTGAAGATGCACAGAGATGAAAAGCATCACAGTTCCATGACTAAATGCCCCATATTTACTATTTATAAACCTCACATGTGGGTGGCTTGGGCTGTTAGCAAATGTTTTGCTGCATTGAACGGCCGGCCTCGTGCCCCTGGGGCCTGGAGCTGTTTGGGGACTGGGAACGTGGACATAAAAGGAGAAGGAAGAAACTGCACATTGCTTCTCCAAGGCCACTTCTCCACAAAAGAATGGCTGGCCCAGTGTACTGCTCTTGAAAGAGCTGAGTTCAGATCTCTGCTGTGGCACCACCTCTCTGCAAGTTCCCAGCAAGACATTTCAACTGATGTCCAAGTTATTTTGGCTCAACAAGCAGAGATGGGATCTGAGCTTCTTGCAAGATCAAGCCTGACATCTATTTTTTGCTTTTTTTGTGTAAGAATTTTTATTATTAAGTTTGGGTAAAATGCCATAAGCTGGGATTGTTAACAGATTAATATTTTGAATTGGATGCAGTGAGAAGAGCTATATAATTACCTTGGGGAGGTAATGGTGCTGACAGACCTTGGCATTTACTGCACTGACTGTGACAATGGAAAGATTTATTCAAAACTACCGTGTCAATTAAAGGCTGTATTTTATTTCACTGCAATATGCTCCTTTGGTGTTTTGCTTTGTAGCTTATTTAGCAAAACAGGATCTCTGTTGAATATATCAGCTGACTATAAAATGAATCAATATCTATAGACTGCACAGAAAGAAGGAAAGCAAACCTATGCCAAGCATTCTGTCCAGAGGGATAGAGAAGATTTATCAGCCACCCCAGCAGCAGCAAAGCCAGAGATGGTTATCTCCCAGTGTCTCCTCTCCCTGCCTCTGGGTAGGGACTGAATTCAGACAGAGGGCAGAGGGAATCTGGCTGTTCAGTGCAGAACCCAGGGCAAGGGCCTCTGCACAACCTTCAGTGGATTTCCACTCTTCCACAGTGGTTTTGTCCTTTCTGTCAGTCCCCACATTTTCAAGCAGCCCTGCAGCATGCCCCCTCATTCCTCCCAATCTTACCTCGTCTTCCTTCCAGATAGGAAGAAGCATGAAGCTATGCTGTTGCTTTATGCTATTTCCTCTTCCATTTTTCTTGCGTGTTATGTAATTTCTTTTGGGAACTCTTTTGACTATTTCTGTTTTACACTTCTGTTTTATACCTCTCACAACAGGGCTATGGCTTCTTGAATATCACCAAATAAATAGCATGGTCAAGCACACAGCAGCAGCATCCCACATGTCAGTTAAGAGTGGCAGGCACTATCTTAGGCATCAAAACCTAATTGAAACTCGAATAATGTGAGGGTCTCGCAGACACCAGCTAGCTTCACTGTATCTAGAGCCCTGTTTCCCAGCTCTGCTCCAAGTGTATGAGTAGGTCCTCTTGACTTGGATAAAGTTACTCACGGTATGAAGTACCTTTCTGAACTGAGGCTTCAGCATTGAATTGAAAAACAGAGAAAAAGCTCTTAAGATCCAAGTGAAAAAGTGCTAATTCAGACCCTATGTAAAATGTGGGCTAGCTTGAACCAGAGACATTATTCCTCAAAAAAATATACAGCCATCTTGGCAAAGCTCGTTTGTTATTGAGTTTATTTTTATGCTGCAAGTTACGGGAAATTAAATAATACCTCACATTTTTCTTTGTTATGGTAACAATGTGAAAATATTTCAAGCTAAAAAATGCTTACATTCTTTAGCAGTCTTTAAAACTATAAAATTAATGTTCTTTGTAATTGTCCTAGCTAAAAATCACAGATAAACACAAACTCGTTCCCCTGGAAGAATAGGAAGCCATTTTAAGTAGGGCCATATCCATGAAATAAAATGAAAACTAAATGTAACAGTAGATGTGTTTCTCATTAAATAACTTTTTTTTTCTTTTTTCTTTTGCAGGCATCTTTTCTGGAGAGCCTTTTCTTTCTCATGTGGAAGATGGTTGCTTTGGGTATGTCACTTGTACAGAGTCATGTACATCTGCCTACCATTGCATTTGTCCTAATGACTTTTCTGTGGAACCACAGTTTGTTCCCCTGAGGGTATTCACAGTGTAAACTTTGTGCATCATTTTAGGGGCTTGAGATAAATGAAGTACAGGGAATACAGACGCACAGGAATTTCCCTCACCAGTAGAAGATTAAGTAAACAAACAAGAGAATAAAATTTCATCGCAAACCCTCTGAGGTCAGAGTTGGGTTGCCATGTCAAGCAGTACAGAAACAATTGCTTGGGTTCCATGCTCATTAAGTACTCCTGTCTGTTGACATTGCAAGCAAGAATGCTAATTAGCACTTGCCACTGTACATTGGACTGACACTAAGAAGTCTAAATATACATCTGTCTAAAAAGCTGCAGTTTCTTCTGACCTAAGTGATATCTGAAGCAATGATTTAGAGGTAAACAATTCTGTTTCCCATCTTCAAAACGTCTCTTCTTCCATTTTAAGGTGTTCTAATCTTGCAAAAAAAAAAAAAAGTTTTTAAAAAGCCCAATCAATTATTAATACAGTGATGTACTTCACATTGCTCAAAGCATCAGTTGACAGCCATAATATTTTGCACAATAAGTGTTACATTGATTTCAAACAGCTAGGAGGAACTACCAGATTAATGGGCTCATAAACAGGGGGATCATCTTCTTTAGCAAATCTGATGACTTGTGCAAAACAGATCATACATAGAGAAGATAATTGGGAAATGCATCCCATTGGATTGTTGTTCCACTGCTTAATTAGTAACAGTGTAAAAAATGTGTGGCTCATCTTGCTTGCATCCATACAGTATCAGTTTCCGTTTTATGGAGTTCGCAGAATACCGTCCTGCCACCTCAGGATTGAACTCAGCAGCTTTTGTCCACTTTTTCCAAAGAGACATCCAGTCTGTATTCAAAGACATCAAGAAATGGAGAACACACCGGAATTCTTGGTACTTTGTTCCAATGGTTAACCACCACCAAAATTATTTCCTGACTGTTTATTTTCGGTATCTTCTGATGTAAATCATGCAGACAGTTCTTCCTGATGTCATTTTGAACAACTACAGCCTCCATCCAACACCTATTTAAATCAAGGGAAACATTCCTATTGATTACAAAGAATAGCGAACCAAGCTCTGAATTATATATAACACATCTCAGTGGTTTATGAGACAAATGCTAAAGAAAATCTCTCTTAATATTCCAGCAGAGAGACAATGTGAATGATAGAGAGAATGCTGCCCTCTTATGGTTTTGTGGACAAATATGTTCTCATAGTATATTAAAAATTCAAACATAATATTTTTAGGCTTTTGCATGCTTATCTGCTCTGTTTTATCTGTTGTACTGAACAGCAAGCATATAATGTGCGGAACTACTTTCACAATAAGTGATGTGAAAGCACTGAAAATGAAGCCCGTATTGGCAATATTAAAGGTAATAGTGCACAACAATAAAGCGTCATGCAAGAGAAAAGTTTGGGGTTACTGTTTTTCAGACAGCTTTATAAGCTGAAGTGGGCTGGGGCACAGCTGGGTACTTGTTTTGTTTCCCTTGCTTGAAGGCAAGAAACCTGTTCCCATGATGAAGACTCCTTTGTTCTCCAGAGGAACTGATTCATGCAGTGTGCTTTCCCTGCAGGAGAAAGTGGCATCCATGGATACCACTGAGTAGGATGTGCAGGAGAACCTCTTCTAGTTTAAGAGTATGTCAATTCAGGACCGTGCACTCAAATTACTAGAATCCTTTTTCCCTTTCAAGGAAGTAGTCTCCTTTGCATGCATTAAGGAACAGGGATATGTGTAAAATGACTGCACCCAAATCCAGCATGTCCTCGGTAGCTATTGAGCAGTATGAAACATATCCAGCATACTCCACATGCATAACCTATGTAGGGTCCAGGGCAGATTCAGATCACACACAAAGATCAGGGCAGTCTCTGGCCTCCTCTTCCTCCATGGACACCTACTGTCCAGCAGACAGTTTGACCTTTATTGTTTCCAAGAGCAGTTGAAATTTCACAATATATCACATGACCTTAAAAGAGAAGACCCTATGCAGTGACCTCCCTGGAAAAGGGCTTCTGCAGCCTGTTCAAAGAAGCCTTCTATATTTTTGTAAGAACTGGGCATAATACACTATAACCTCAGACCATGAGCTCAGTCATGTCCCACATACAGCAAAGTCCTTCATGTGCAAAACCATGAAATAAACCACATCAAATTGTGTAGACCATTGAAAACTTTAAGAAAACATCACCCACATTTATCTATCTCTTCTGTACTAGAAATAACCAAATTCTGTCATGACTAACTACTTAGACATGTAGAAATGGGAAAAATGCATTAAATAACTAGTTATATTTAAACAATTCATATGCCAGAATAGAACATTAGGTCATGTAGCTTCGTCTCCTGCATAACGCAAATCGCTGAATTTCACCTAGTTACTGCCAAGAAGCTGTGTCTAACTGTAACAGCAAAGCACTGGTGTGAAGATTTCCAGAAAGATGATTTTGATCTTCCTATGCCAGTCTGTGAAGGTTTAATCGCTCTCATTCTTAAGAGTTTGTTTCTCCTTCACTTCTCATTGGAAGACATCTGTCTATCTCTCTGTCACTGTTTTATGACCTTATCGACCAAAGAAATCTATTAATTTTACAGATGGATTACCCAAAGAGGTGCTACTCAAAGGATATGTTGCTTTATTTTTAATGCAGGCTTTCCAAACGTTACTGTCTTTGTCCCCATAATGGTGTTTCTTAATAGTTATGGCTGTAGTCATGACAACATACTGCAAAATAAGCTTTTGTTCTGATGTGGGGTGGTAAACCCGTGATGTTATTGCACTGAAAGAGGAACTTCACCCTCAACACATTGTTAATGATATGATATTCCTTTCCTCAAAATAGAACTGAAAAGTTTGAGTTTGGTCAGACTTGAAAGGAAGGATAAAAAAATGTCTTTGATACCAAATATAAGTTTTCAACGTATTTCAGTGCACTTTATTTTGGGACAGGTTGTAACTGTGTAAAGGACTGTATGGCAGCAGATCAATTCTGGTTTCCAGTTGATCTCAGGGACGAAAATCTTCTATCACTTTTCTCAGTTAAGAAGATTAGGTTTTGCTACTCTTTGGTATCCCACAGAAAGTCAGAAGTCCATACCTGCCCAGGTGGTTGTCTCTGTCTCTTCCTCGTGCCAGTACTGTACATTATGCTAATTAATTTTAAAATGTCAAAATAAAGGTAAATATATATATTGCAAATTAGTTTTGTGAGCTTCAGGAGTCAACCTATACAAAATCATAATCAAAAGATCATTTTAATACATATCATTGTGTCCTTTTCCAATGTAAGAACATCAGGAAGAAAAAAAAGAAAGCAGAACAGAACAAGGAAAACTTGTGACTCTTAATGTTGCTGAACAGACCAAAGCAATGTAACTTTGTCTACTGTGTATGTCTACCCATGTAGATCCACACTGACTAAGCAAGCTTACAATGGCCTCAAGTTGAGCTAGGGGTGTTTGGATATTAGGAAAATTCCTCCTTCAAAAGAGTGGTCAGGTGCTGGAATGGGATGCCCAGGTGAGGTGATGGAGTCACTGTCCCTCAAAGTGTTTAAGAAAGTGTTGATGGTTGGACTAGATGATCTTGTAGGTCCTTTTCAACCTAATGAATCTATGAATCTATGAAACATTTGGATGTTGAGCTTGGTTTAGTGGGGAAATATCGGTGATAGGTGGATAGTTGGACTAGATGATCTTGGAGGTCTTTTCCAACCCTTGGTGATTCCATGATTCTGTGATTCTTTAATCCCTCTGAAAAGACTCAGCTGGAATAGGCATCTGGCAAATCTATCAGATAAGAACCACTTTGGGGAAGACCACGGACCTCAAATTTCCATTCCATGAAGGTATTCGATGGTGGCAAGCAGAAAGAGATACACACACAGAAAATCCACAGATTCAAAGGGACATTTTCACAGATCTGTATCTTCTCTTGTCTATATAATAGTGTATAAGGCTTGTGAATTACTCATACATGCAGCTTATTTGCAAGGCTATCTTGTTACCCGTGTACTCTGGGTTGAAATTATAAACATTTCCTTAATAGAGGGTTACACTGAAATATGACCAGTTTGAATTTCTTATACTACATTGAAAATGCATATAAGCAATGATGCAGGTTAAATAATGTTTGCCAGAAACTATCGTGGCATTTTGATTTACTCAGTGTGCTGATAAATGTTCCTTTTTCTCCACAGATGTGCTTTTCTTCTTCTCCACAGATGTGCTAAGTGCAGTGTGGTGTATTTTATATATTTGGGCTTGAAAAGCATTTAATTCTTTACATCATGCATCTTCAGGGTCTTAACTAGAAATATCAAGTACCTATATTTATGTCACTGAAAAAAACATAATGCTACAGGGAAGAACTTAGGAAGACTTTGCTATCTCCACAAATTATACAGCCTGAAGCTTTAGTGATGTGACTCACAGGCAATATTATGGACGCTCCAGCTTCACATTCTACATGCGGCCAAGGAACACTACGCTAAAACCCAAGCCAATGGGAAAAATAGTTGAAGTAATTCTAGAAGATGCTTTTTGGTTAACATTGCCTGGAGCTCCCCTTGAAGGAGCTGTTGGGAGGATGACATATTCTATCTACCACTGTACAGGAATGTCAGTTCTGAGACAAAAAGAACAAACCGTGGGAAATGCCAACTACTTATAGGTATCTTTGAGTGCACTGAGCCCTGCTTCTCCTTGACACGTGACCACAGTGCAGTGCTGGAAAGCAAATGGTAGAGACTATATGCCAGATGTACCAAAACTTAAGTGTTCTCATTTACTTTAGAGTTGCTGCCCTGTTCTCTGTGGAAATCTGTTTACTGGACTTTCAGAGCTGAAAATAGCCCAAACACTTCCCGTGCTGTGAGGTGCTACAAAACGGAGACTTACCTCCTCTGTTTTGTATCTTCTATTTTTTATTTTTTAACCCATACCTCATCCTTCCTTATTAGTATGGATAAAGGAGATGATGATTACTGAGATTACAGATTTTCATTCAGAGTCCCTCAAGGGACACTGAGCATTTTTGTAGCTATTTATCTACTCAAAAGATAAATGGGCAAATGGAAGAGAGCTTTATGGTAAGAAGGGACTGACAGCAATGGGATGACTTAGTCTAAAGAGATGAAGGGAAGATGACTTCCAAAAAAATGAGAGGCAATAGCAAAACTGGCTGTTCTCTACCCACACTGAGCACAAAAGAATAAGAAGTCAAGTAAAATGACAGGAGAGATATGGGCTGGGCTCTAGAAAACACATTATGCTTGGAAGACAGTTAAATACCAGAACAGAATACATGGAGAAGCTCTGGCTTCACTGTCACTAGGATTCTATAAGGAGAGGCTAGATAAACCTTTGTCTGATCAGGCTGATTTTACCTGTTGGCAGCAAGAGGTATCCAGTAACTTTTCAGTATCCTTTGTAGGGAACAACCACAGTCTGAACAAACTCTGGCAACTTCAGCTCTCCATCAACTGATGCTGAAGTAGGTTTTTATAGCAGTCTCAGGAAAGAACCGAGAAAGCTTTCCAAAAGGGTTAGTGTATGGCTGCACAAGCACACCTGAAGACTTTAAGCCTATTATATACACTGCCACCATCCTGGGACGGAGGGTTAGCAGATGTGGAAGGATGAAGTCATGTGGTTAAAGGACATTTGCTATTCGATGTTTACACTGGCAGACAGGAAACCAAATTAACAAACTCTTGGCAGAGTTACCAGGAGAGAGCTTTTTATTTATCTCTCATATGGATGTATTGCTGTTTCCTCCCAGTGAGCCTATGTTCCTTCTCCTCTGAATGCAGTTTCACCTATCTCCTGTAAATTCTCCAGCTTGGAGGCCAGGATGTGTTTTGTTTTAGGGGCACATCAGGTGAGCACAAAATCTACAAGAGAACTTCAGCTGGGAATGTTGGTTTCAAAAGGAGATCCACCCAGGAGCTATTTAAACCTGTCCCTTGTTTTTGCCAGCAAACCAGGAAGAAGTCCTACACACAGAAAATCTCTTTCTCCTAATCCTAACCAGAGGCCTTGTTAGAAAAACAGAAAACAAAAATCTCTCCCAGTGGAGCTTCTTCTTCTGTCTCCCTGTCAGTGCTTGCCTAGCAGATCTGACAGGAGGTAAGGAGATGCAGTACAGGTTTGAAAGGCTTGATTGGATATGGAGAGAGTAATAAAGCTTGGATTTTGAAGGAGCTCCAAGTGCAGGGCTGAGTTTGGAGTCTGCTCTCTGCAAAAAAAGTGGGAAGGTAATTGTGCCAGCTGAGAAAGCATAGGGGAATACACACATGGAGTAATCCCTAGAAAATCAATTTACATTGACTTTAAGCCTCTGAGTTGCTTTGAAAAGTCAAGGAAGCAACTTCTAAGGTATCCTTTGTTCAGCAGAATGCTCGTGAGCTCAGAGAAACCCAGATGCACATCTGGAATGTTAATCTTTCCCCTGATCACACCAATCCCTTCTGGGGAATCAGGAAGCAAGTTCAAGGGTGGTTGAGTCTCTTAAACACACCACAGTGCTTTTCTCTCTGAATGGCAAATCATCTGCCTGTCCCAGGGGCAGTACCAGGTACTGTATTTCCCAGCTGTCACGTAGGCTGTCGCTCTTAACATCCAGTCCATTTTTTTACTGGGCCTTTTCATCTTTTCCAAGCAATTTCAAGTAAGACACGGCCTCTTGCTGCAGTCAGAGGTCCTTTCCAACCATTTCTAGGATTTATCTCAAGTGCACCACAGCCATTCTGTAGGCTCTGCTCCAAATTATGTTTCAAGGACCATTTGCTTTAGTCATTTCTGTACCTCCCAGCACAGCCCAGTCCAGACACTTGCTATCCCAACACAAAAGAGACTCACTGCGCCAAGACACGGTCTTCTCCACCCCTTCTCTCCTGAGTGAACTCACTGTCTCCAAATCATTTAATCTTCCCGTTTGGCTGTAGGATAGCAGCTGTCTCTTCCAATCAAACTAAAGCCACTGGCAAGCAAATCTTCATTCCTGGGAGTCACACCAAGAACAGTCCATCCGCCTGTTCTGTGATATTTTAGAGCTGTTTCTACCAAATAGTTGGAGATGGGCTATAGAAGGAAATGCGTTCCTCAATCACAGGAAATTTAGAGGGCAGCCTTGAGGAGAGGGGAAGTAACTCAGGAAGGAAAATGATAAAATAAAATAATAACAATAAATAAAATAAAGTCTGATGTTTTGTGCCAGAATCCAAGTGGCATTTAGAAGTGCATGGGAAAATCTTTGCGTGTATTTGGTCTCAGTGTTTTGTGAGTGTAATAAAACTAATGTAGATTCAGTCCAATCTCTACAATCCTGCCACAGCATGTTATTGCTAACTCTTGAAGATTAAAGCAGCCTTTGGCTCTTCCTCAGTGGCCCAGTATGTACTGCCGAGTGCCAGAAAATAAACAGGCAGTATTAATTGCCCTCTGTGGTGGTGTTTTTGTCCAGGAATGGCTGGCAGTCTCACTGTAGCCATCGCAAGTTGTTGCCACAACTAAGAAGTGGATGAGTAATCATGTAACCATTTTGTGTTTCCCTACATTTGCCAAAGATTCATCATACAACAGTGAATTTGATATTAAAGATACTAAGAGTGGACCATATCAAATGTTTTGCTTTGAGCATTCATCATCTTGGATCAGAGTAATACAGAATACGTACATAGACTGAGAGAAGAACTCCTTGATCCTTCTCCTGTGGAGAAGGATCTGGGGCTCCTGGTGCACAAAAACTGAACACGAGCCAGAAGTGTACGCTTGCAGCCCAGAAGGACAACAGTATCCTGGGCTCCATCAGAAGAAGGGTGATCAGTAGGGACAGGGAAGGGATTGTCCCTCTCTGCTCTGCCCTCATGAGGTCCCACCCGGAGTACCGCATCCAGGTCTGGAGCTCTGAACAGGAAAGATGTGGAGCTGTTAGAGAGGGTCTAAAGGATGGCCACAAAAATGATCAGAGGGCTGGAGCACCTTCCCTACAAAGACAAGCGGAGGGAGCTGGACTTGTTAAGCCTGGAAAAGAGAAGGCTGCAGGGAGACCTCATTGCAGTCTTCCAGTATTTAAAAGGGGATTATAAACGGGGGGGGGGCATCAACTCATTACAAGAGTTGACCGTGATAGAACAAGGGGGAATGGTTTTAAGCTCAGTGAGGAAAGGTTTAGATTGGATGGCAGAGGAAGTTCTTCACAGAGAGAGTGGTGAGGTGCTGGAACAGGCTGCCCAGAGAGGCTGTGGATGGTCCATCCCTGGAGGTGTTCACGACCAGGTTGGGTGGGGCCCTGGGCAACATGGTCTAGTACCACATCTGGAGGGTGGTGGCCCTGCCTGTGGTGGGGGGGCTGGAATTTGATGATCCTTGGGGTCCCTTCCAATCCAATCCATTCTGTGATCTACAAGAAAAGTATTGAACAAGATATCCCAAGGTTAAACTTTGCAGTAACTGAGGATTCGGTTTCATTAAACAGTGGAATTTGCACTGAAATCACAACAGCCTTCTCCTTTTCTGAGCAAAGATTTGACTGATGACAGGATTTTCCAGTAAAGAAACTCAGTGGAGCTTTAATTTTTTAGTTGAAAACTCTTAATTATAAAACATCTGACAATTATATTCCAGGGAAATAGAGAGAAAACAAAATAAAAATTATGCATTTCATTCCATTGTAAGAATGTGGGTGTTTTTTTCCAATTTGTTGGTAATGTTTTTTTTTTCATCAACTCAGGTATCAGTTCAGATAGTTCTCAGCTTTTACAATTTACTAATGTATTTCTTATGGGAAAATTGTAGTCTTGGATTCAGACTTATTTATGGTTCTGTTCTTTCCAGTTCCCCAGGGAAACAACCCATTTCCAAAGTTCCTTCAGTATTTATATTTTAGAGGTAATAGCTTGTGTGTGAGATCACTGAGCACATCTAGCCTTTTTGCTTTGAGGCTATTCACATAAATTATAATAAGAAAAACATGTTTTGCAAACTGCACTGTTTCCAGGCCCAACAGTTGTTATAATGGTTCATGCTTTGGTTAGTACTTTATGTGGGTTTTCTCTTATATTTAGGTAAAGTGTCAAGAGGAGGCAGCAGGTGGTTTGGAATACTGACATAATTTTCTGATGATGGGAGAAGGGAAGCTTACAAATGAGATCTGACAACTCTGAAAAGTTACGTGGGTAGAAGTGAGAATACAATATGGATCAGTGTATCAAATTTCCATTGCGTTTTATTAAAATATAAGGAAGTAAAAAGAAATTGTTGAGATGCATAAGCTATTATTCAATTGTGGACTACAGCTCATGCAAAAACACAAAAAGCTCTTGCTTTGGAATAGATAAAAAGAAAGGTGTAGCATTTCCCTAATGTAACCAGCGATCTTGAGTAAGTAACTCGTGTTGTGTAATACACATAGGAAACTAGTGTTGAATTCTGTGAGAATGAAAAGCATTATGTTATCATATTTCATTTATGAGATAACTGTATATCTGGAAAAGGTTAATCAGGCCCTGGGGATTTGAGATTAGTGATATTTAATAGCCACCTCATGGAGACAGCAGGACACAGACACTGCAGATCTGATCAGTTTGTTTCCTGGTCTTTAGCCTCTGGTTTTGGCCTCTCTGCTCTGCTTGCTTCATCATTAATTCTGGAGCTCAGATTTGAGAGAAAGGAATTTTTGGAAGTCAGCACTCATGAGTTCCATGCACACTCTTTGCTTTTCAGTAGCAGTTCCTTTTCCCACTTGATGGCTTGGGACCAGTGGCAGGGAGAAGAAGAGAGGAGGGTGTCATTCCAGCCTCAGTGGGAACTACGTGCTCATATAAAACAGCAGGGCAGCAGCTTGCTCTATATTCTTAATGCTGCTGAGCACATTTTGCCTTCGGAGACAATGATGAGGCCCAGCCTAGCAGCCATCTGCCCTGCAGGACCACAGAGGCACTGTTTTACTCAGCCATACCTTGCCCCTGTGTGGTGGCATGGCCTAGGCCATGCCGCTGTCTGGAGCATGGCTGCCCGCCCAAAGCCTTACACTGCCATCCCCTTCATTCAGGCAGTGGCACCATGCCACACTCCCATGGACACGGAGAACTTCTTGGGAAGATTATTCATCGCGGCAGTTGCATGGGGATTTTCACAGCAGCAACGCCTTGACACATTTGTTGTTTATAACGAGTGCACTGCAGGATGGCAGCCACGGACTTTCTTGTGGCTGGAGTTTTCTCCTGTAGGAGCAATGCGTCTCTTAAATCAGAGGAAATGGTTTCCGGTTACTGGTAGTTTGATTCACAAAGAGAATTACCTAAAATGCTCTGCTGTAAACAGAGGTTCACAAACCCAAGGTTCTCATACCCAAGCACATCCTTTCCCTTTCCTCTCTCACTTCTGTGGTTAAAACATTGCTTACAGGAGCAGGAAAGCAAGAGGTATATTACAAGTCCTCTCTTGTCTATGTTGTTGGTCATAATAGAGTCAACAGATACTGGTTGATCCTGAGATGCTCTCAGGCTCTCCTTTTGTCAGAAAAACTGTCAACACGTTCTGCTTTCCCTCCTAGTGATACAGTGGCTAATATCATAGGACAAGGACTCAAAGGTTTGGATCTGCATCATCTCAGAGTAACTTTGCGCAAGTTAAGGAGGTGTTGAATCATCAAAAACCTCTTTTCTTGCTAGTGGGAAAACCCAACTAAACTAGCAAATTCAAATGTTACCCTATCCGATTTAATTAAATTAGGCAAAGGAGAACTCTATTCAGGTTCTCATATGATCAAAAAAGACATCTGGTTAACCTTGTTAGAATGGAGTTAAATGAATAAAAGTAGAACACAGTTGTGGTAAATTTTAAGGGATTGAAAGTGTAATAGATTTATTTTAAAATCATAAACATATACACAAGCTTACATACACTGTGTCTAGCAAGAAAGTATCACGGTTTGAAAAGTAAAGCCTTTGATATAAACCCAACACTCTCACAGCACATGTGAGAAGAATGCTTGTGTTCAGCAAAGGAAATACTTTGTGTGTTTTTCCTTAGCTGAAGTAGCGCAGAGAACAATTCGTACTGACCTGAAGTTTTGTGGTGTCTCAACTTTGTTTAAAACACTTTGTAGAGTCCAACTTTACACCGACTGCTAAAGAATCTACTTTTTATTTTCAATGATTTAGCTGGCACACAGTGTGGTCTCATTTGAAGGATGCAGGGCAGTCAGGGTAGTGAAAGAGCAACTGCCTCTAAGATATGAACAGACACAGTAACCTCTTGAAAAGGCCTCAGTTCTTTTTTATTGAAATACAAAGTGTTTCTTACTCACTTAGATGAACTCTAGGTCTCAGAAGGCCTGTAAAATAGTTCTGTTTTTTTTTTTTTTAATGTCTAAGAACAAGTTCAGTAACAAACCCCTTTGCAATAAAGAAGAGCTCCTTTAATACCTAAAATGGAAGAAAATGTGTGATTCTGAATCCTAGTGATCCAGGAAATCAGGATTTAATCCATACACGCACCTGTAATTGGCTGGGCAACTGCAGTTACTGCTTTTGCTCACAAAATCCACTACTTCAGCTGAGATCAGCATTCAGAAGCCCTTCTCCTGACAAACGCTGTTTGGAATCCACAAAAAAAGATAACTGCAGCCATAAATGTCTGGATTCACTAGGTATGCTCACAACACAAGTAGAGTGAGATCTATGGTCACAGCTACCTTCAGTTAAAGACAGCAGGAAGAAGTGAGCTGTGCAGCAACGCAAAGATTTTCTTGCCCAAGTAGAAGAGTTGACTTGTGGTCCTTCTATAGGTTGGTAGAGCCTGAATCCATGGCTCTTGCTTTGCAGGAGAACATGAGGCCATGGAGCCATGTAACACAGTGAGTATGCAGTACATTTTCCTTCTTGTTGACACAGGGATGCTCTGCAACCCGAATTCGAGATCCATGATACCAAAGAGACAGCTGTGAGGAGACCTACAATTGGCAATATGGCAGTTAGGGAACTCTTCTGAAGCAGAGCTTAGCTCTCAGTTGTTCAGTATGAAAACGCTCAGGCTTTTTTGGTCTTTTGATCTTTTACCTCATGAAAGCAAGTGAATCTTCAGTAGTGCTGCTTCTGTGTGATATAGACCAAAGTCTGCCCAGAATGGAGGCAGACTGAAATGAAGACCCATTGCAAAGCTTCAAATGAAACATGGGCTAACAAAATTATCCTTCGCCCCCTGAAAGTTTTCTTTCCACTTTCCTCCATAAAAAGACTTACCTTTCCCTTTACTTCTGTTTGGGGGGTTCTTAGAAAGGCTTAACAGAAGGTTGGAGGCCACCTATATGGTTTTCCTGCACAGAGTAACTTCAAACTAGCCGCAGATCTAAATCATTATTAATTGCCTGAAAATATAAACATATAAAATTCAAGGATGCATTGTTAATTTAGCCTACAACATAGCCAAGCATTCTTCCCTGCTATTTCTATCTTATTATTGGGAAAATGCCCAATGCTACTCGTTCTTACAATTCAGCAGGTTCTTTTAGCCAAAAGAGTGTTTCAATGAGAGATGAGCTGGCAAATTCACTTTTAAGTTTTTGTTAACTAATTTCATGTGACCTTGGCAATAAAATAATTATTAAATAATTTCATGTGACTATGATGATCAACGCAGACAGAGGGCTGCTAGAAATTGCTGGGCCTAAGGCTGAAACAAAGAAGCTCATTCTTCTAGGGGAAAAAAAAAGGATACTGCTTTGCCATTCCTCTGGTTTTGCAATAAACTTTTCCATTTGTGCTGTGCTGTTTGTGTCTGGTGATGAATTAAATTCAACAGACAACAACAACAACATCCCAAGTATTTCAAAAAATATTTTAATTTATTTTAAGCCTATTGAAGTAGATAGTAGATGAAAAACAAGCACAAAATGCTGAAGAATTAACTCTTTTGAAAAGAGGTCAGGAAGCAGAATTTTTCAGCAAAAGTACTGTAGTTGCAGACTGCAAGGAGCATTCGAGAGGCACAGAACAAATGTAGGGCTCATTAGAAACTGGCAACAGCAAGCCATATAGGCTGCTTGGGTGTTTCCATCTCCATCTCCTAAATTTTAGTCATTCAGGATACCAGTAGAGTGGCTTCTCTGAAGATGTGTCCAATTTGATAAAGGATCAGCTAGCTGAGCCAAATCAGCAGGTCTCAGGAGGAAGACCACTGATTTTTTATCTGCTATATGGCTTTGAATATAAAAATTGCAACTAGCTAATTTGAGTTTGTGTTCATGTTTGTGGCCACCCACATATCACTACTTTCAGCAAGGCAGTAGTGATTGAAAAATTCGTTCTTGCAGCTGTTTTGAAAACTGGAGTAGTGAGGAACTGCTCTGCATTATCTATAAAGAATTTGGCTGAGGATCTCGGTAATAAGAAATATCATAAACCCACAATATACTTTTGGGTGATCTATAAGTAAAAAGAAAAATGCATTTTGGCATCTAGTTTATTTACTTTAGTGGTCATTCAAGATACTGGGTAGGTTAGAATAATGAACTCATTCCTCAGTTTGTTCCTTCTTAACATACACTGCTTCTCAGCTGACGTAAAAAGTCAGCTTTCAGGCTAGAAATGCTATGTCTTGTTTCAGTTTGACCCTGTTGCATTACTGAAAGCCAGCCTACAGGTAGTAGGAAGTCCAGCAATAGCTCTACTCCAGCAGTGAGAATAAGAGAAGCCTTGGTACTAAAACATCTATCAAAACAGAAGTCAGCGATGACAAACATAAGGAGATCCATTATCTGCTTCCCTGTATATATTACAGACCTTGGACCTCCCTGGTTTTCAAGATCAGAGAGTCTGAAATGTGTGTCAGGATATGAGGCTGAAAGTACTACTCAAATTCTCCATGTAGGACTTGGTAGGACTTGGACAGTACTGAATTTTATGCCAGCTTCATGGGCAGGTGTGCTTTTCACTCTGGCTAAAAGACAACATTTGCTTAACTCCTGACAATTGTGGAATGCATTGCTAACCTCACCACAGCCTGCCGCAAGCGTGAATTGCAAACTACTCCAGCATGACAAACCTTCCTCCGTGTCTAGCTTAAAGCCTTCTCCTTCCAGCCACATGCAGCCTGGCAATCATTCAGTCCCTTACTGTCCCTCACCTGCTTTTTGTGAAAACAATGTAATTTCCATTACTGGCATCCAAAACCCAAGGTTATAAATATAAAAATTAGATGGCTATTCCCTCTTTCTTTATGGGATTTTCCAAGATCGTCTTGGATATATTTAGTATTCATGTGTAATGAGTCAGAGTGTCCACCTGTGGTCTCCATAAACCAGTTTTGTAAATAGCATTGACTGATGTGACTCAAAAAAAAAAAAAAAAGAAAGAAGAAGAAGAAAAAAAGAAAAGTCCTGTTTCTGTTTTCCAGTTTTAGTCTGAATTCAAACACTGTTTGCAGTTCCAAGAACTCTGTGGGTTTCATGCTCTGGGTCAGTGGGTGGGGAATACTGGAAAAGGCACACTCCATCCTGTCCCCTCGTTCCGGTGGGATGGAGGTCTCAAAATGATGACTTAATTTTATAGCACAGTAAGCCACCTTTTCATTTAGGAACTGTTTAATATGCAACCTGTAGATGAGGCCCTGGCATACACCATTCCCTGTGTTTGTTCCTCACTTGGAGGTTGCTGTTGAAAAGTCTCAGTTTTGCTTCAGCATTAGTAAATGCACAATAAGAGCTGTGGTCTGGTTTTCACAGGTGCTGAAGAGCACAAAAGCATGAAGTCTCACTGATATTTCAGTAACACTTTGAAGAACATGGGAGAATAACTTGACTTTGTTACTATGTTATCTAAGCTCAGTTTAGCCTAACAGTAGTGGTCACCTTTTGAAGTGACACCTGAATTGTGTCCTTTGGATTGAAGTCATCCGTGCATGGTATGAAGCCCTGTGGGGTAACAGTATGTGCCCTCAGACTTCAGACGTACGACTTGTAGGTCTGAAATGCTCCTGTCCAAGTTGAGAGGGAACTTCCATGCCTTCCTGTGCAAGAGAAGTTTTTGGAAAGAGCAAAAGAGTGGCAGCAAGGAAAAGGAAGCAGCTTGAGTCCTGTTGGTAACTAATGAGCTGTGATAACTGAAGCTTAGATTAGCTCATTTGGCAATATGGATCAATATCTCGAGGTAAAAGCACCGTCATGCATAATGTAGGGATATAATGTATGTTTGGGTTTATAGTAAACTATAAAAAGGTAACAGGAATCAGTTCTGCAATGCAGACAGTCCTCAGCTCTGGATAAACACACCTCAAATGGGAACTCACGGTCCATTTTAAAACACAGTGTTTCTTCAGACATTCTTAAGGCTTAAGTTCTTGCCTTAAGATATATCTGCATCCCTTTTAATCTTTGCACGAAACAAATACCTAGACAGCTGCCTCATAGTTGTGAAAGGATAAGTTGCCAGTTTGGATGAAGTGGTTAAAAGGACCTGCATAAATGCACAGGTACCTGCACTTAGAATCTGTAAATGGTCAAAAAATAACTGAGGAATTGAAGTAAGATGATACTTGCTGAGTGCTTCAATGTTCTGTTGACTTTAGTGGGAGTTCTGGCAAAAGCTAGATGCAGGCTGGCCCCCTACTAAACAGAACTGAGTGAAACAATTTCTGACTGTGACCATATTGATTCTTCCTGTTTTAGAGTCTAAATGAAGTGTGCTGTGTTTGGGGTCTAGCAAGTGACTCCGGACTCACAGCACATGTATCAAAAGGACCATTAATATTGACATAGCTTCTGAATCTGCTCTGAATTGCAAACATAATGATACTGCATAGTTTTCTTTCACCAAAATGTTAGGAAATTTACAGTTTGTTTGCTTTCGTTATGAAAGTCAAGACGTGATACCTTGAGGAATTTTTACATTAAGGCTTCAGACACACTTGAATTTGAAGCTCAAAGCAAGCTTCAAGGCTTGCAAAACCATTTAGCTTGGAATGTATAATACAGTAAAAGGCGATAGTTTGCACAAATCTTTGCCAACTGAAACCCAAACACCACACTGATTGATTAAGGGCATGGTTCTCTAGGTGCCAGTGTGTCTTGTGAGTCTCTGAGTGCTCTCAGAGACCAACAGAACCAAGCAAAAAGACACTCAGCACTTAACCAAGATCAAGTCTCTAACAATGAGTAAAAGAATATTTTCTGCTACATGTTTTGATTAGAAGAATAACCTCAAAAATCCACCCTAGGGCAGTAGAATTAATACAATTACCAAAGAACCAGCATTTTTCCACATCATAGTGAATGCAAAGCAGTCAGCTGAGCAAGCAGATGACATGAGTCATGTTAATTTGGAATTACAGCAGCATTTGATAGCAAGGCAATGGCTACAGTTCTATCAGCTTTTCCACTATGTCACCATAAAAACTGACTGAAAACAGATATTTGTTGTATATTTTCTGAGCCTCAGAGTCATTCTAAAATTTACATTTGATTAAGTAGTTTCCACTGAAAATAAATCAGTTATTATTACAGCCTTCTAGATAAAATTCAACTCAAGTTTAGCAGAATTACGTTTATTTGGGCTTTTATTACCTAACAAATTTTGGTCCTTTGCATTAACTGCAATGCTTATTTTTCCATATGTGTTACAAAAAGCATCTTTATTTAAAAAATAAGCTGCGAAGGAGTGAAGTTACTGCTCATTCTCTATGACCACGGGCTGAGTGTTCCAGAGCTAGATACACACAGCTAACAATTAGCTGGTGGTGCTTCAAGTATGTGCTAGAAATAAAATATAATAACCGACTGAAGCCAAGCATAGGGGAATGGAATCTTCAGCCTATTGTACTTGTGCTCTGTGGTGCCTGTGGTGCTATGTATTATTTACTGGCACAGCACATGTCTCCGGGGCACCTCAGGCTGATGGTGTCCCTATTTTGACATGAACTCCACCATTTTACAAATACAAAAGGCAGTTCAGTTTTTGTTTCAGTAGTGTAAAAAGCTAAAAAAGAACGGCTTAGAAGCATCTCACCACTCACTGAAATCTAGCTGGGCATCAAGCAAAACTCATCACCCCTAGAAATGCAGCAGCTATTGTAACTGTGCCAGCAGCATGACAGAGCAAGAGGAAGGAAGTACAGAAAAACAACCACGGGCAATTAGAGCAGCCAGGACATTAAGGTGATTACCCATTTTGTAATAGAACTGAAAACCAAGACAGATGCTGCTGTTCTTGTGACAAATGTCATCCAGCATTTCATGGCATGCGGAAGTCAGCAGTCAGAGCCTCGGTGCTGGGACTCGTCTGCAGGAGAGCAGGAGAGCAGCCCAGCAGGGAAGCTGCCTGTTGTTGCACGGCTGACTCAGGGTGAAGAATGTCATCTGCTGAATCACGAGTGCCACATCCTATGGCACTGTTTTTCTTTCCATGATTCCCCTGACTGCCTGATACTAGTTAGATTGTGAGATCTTTGGAAAGTTGAATATAACTAATGTCTCGGACCAAGTCTGTGATCGGTGCAGTCCAGTCAGCATGTCTGGCTTTGCCTCTGGGTTGAAGCTGAACCATTAATTTTCTCAAGTCCATATAAAGGTGGGAATGGCAGATCTAATTTTAAAATATACCCTTGTTTTTCATGAGCATTGCCTAGCATTCCTGTTTCATAGTCATTTAAGGAGCAGTCAGTGTTTCCATGACAAACTTTTCTCTCAGGGATTTATCATTTGCAATAACAACATATTCTAACAGCAGAAATATACTCTTTGAACAAATCCTCTGGTGAGGGAAGATGAGTTTAACTGTCAAAAATTGCTATACTCTCTCTGATGGATGTTTTCTACCCTCTAACGGAGACTGGTTTGATAACACAGTAAGTCTTCCTTCTACTTGCTTACACAGATATAAGTGAAAAATCTAATATATATTAAAGTTGTTGGAAGCAGACTAATCTGTGACAGAAACTGAATGACCTTTCTGTAGATGACAACGCCTTCTGCTGAGGCTACACTCTAATCCAGCCTTTCAGCAGGAGAAATTGCTCCTTACTTCATTAACACGCTCACAGGATGGGATCTGTTTTGTCAAAAGTATTTCTCTAAACAAAGCTAAGAGAATTGTGCCTGTATGATCCAGTGATACAGGTAGAGGCTGACTTGAAGGTTGAACCTATTAACTTCTGAGACACAAAGCAACTTGCTAACACAAATTTTAAAGCGCTATAGTGTAATAAAGGAAGAGCAGAAACTTCATTATAGTTGCAGTACTAATGGTATGTCTAATGTAACAAAATATTGATTCTTACTACAGTAGCTAAAAAAATTGTGTAAGACTTCTGTAAGTAGTTAGGCATAACAGATGCACAACATTGCTTCTTGATGAAACTAAGAGATGGGGTTCAAAACAAATAGTGACAAAATAGTTCCTAATATTTTAACATTGTAATTATATGCCTTGCAAGAAATAGAGAGAATTTGATACAAAAGTGAAAAGAAGCCAATAAAAGAGAGAGATCAGTAGGCATCTTGAACCCATTTGTAGAGTTCATGCCTTTTAATTAAATTCTCTACTGCAGTTACCACAAACCCACATCAAATATTCCAAGAAACTGCCATGTCCAACAGACTTAGCTGTAGGCCAACTGCATATGCCTGTGGAAATCAAGGAGGGAGGTTTTGGACATTCAAGCCTACCATCTTTTTTCTTTTCTCCTATTGAATTGATCTGTAGGTACTTGTAAACAACAGCAGTCATATCCAAAACAAAAAAAATCCCACTTTCAACAACATCCATTAAAACTACATCTTGACAACAATTTTGTTTTCTTTTTCCCCATGTGGTCCATTTTATCTATAGAAATGGCAGGATAATATTCTAGCCATTGAAAGTACTACACCTTAATAAACCACTCAGATGGTTTTCATATTTACACCCTCAGTGAAAAGTAGTGAAGTGACTGCACAAGTCTTGCTTCCCTCAGCCTTCCTCTTCACAATGCTGTCAGTCCTGCTGCTTCAGTCTCATTCCATAAATTCTTCCTAAGGGACCTATTTGTAGTGTAAAATAGCTGTATATCATGGAAAAAAACACTATATAACATGGCATGATGAAACTTACTTTATATTTTCTTTCTAAAAAGAGATATTACAGTTCTTCATGCATTGGAATGGCAGTCTTCTTTGAGAGTTTTCTCCAGTTCAGTCACTAACCAAGCAGCTCTACATGTTCAATTTCAGCAGGCTTTGATCAACTTATGGAGACCTTACTGGAACAATCTTTTTCATATGTTTGGCCTGCAAGGCTAAAATTACCACAAGTTAGCTGTATGTCTGGAAAACCACTTTGAATAAATTTACAAAAGAACCCATAATATTTTCACACATGGAGACAAAATAAAAGCTAACAAACGCGCAAAAACATAAAAGCACAAACAAACCAACAAAGACACACAAAGCTGCAAATCAAAGAGGTAGCTGTGCAAGTGAAGCTGTTGGACACACGGTATGAAGAATCAGGATGGGCACTTTTAGAGCCAGGTGCTGTGCTGGGTCTGAATCAGTTGACTCTTTTTTTTTGTTGTTTGTTTAACATCTAAGCTTGAGAGGCTGGAAGAGTATCAAGATGAAAAGAAGAACTACAGTCTTTATTGAAAATAATTACAAAAAAAATACCGCAGACATCTTAATTTTCAAGAAAGATTTCTTGAGAAATTTACCTTGGAGCCAAATTCCCTTTTCTGTATCACACGCCTCTCCCTGTGGATTGCAAGAGGAAGAATATGCAAGTCTGGGGAAAAATATGAGGAATGTTTTTAATTTTGTTAACTCAGACCTTCTTGCCATGGAATTTATCTAAACCTCCCAGTCCTATTGGAATCTCATTCCACTGGGCAATCTGCTGACAGGTGTTCAAGGAAGTGGAGTCGCTGAGGAATTTTTATAGGAGTTCTCCGTAACAGTGAAAGACACCTTAATACATAATCAGTTTCTTCAGCTCATTTTGTTCTAGCCACGGGAAACCTGAAAGTAACAGCAAAACATAATAAAACTGACAGGGAAGGGCTGTGTGTTCAAGGTTGAACACATCAACCCATCCTTGACAGTCTGTGAAATCAGCCAGCTGTGAAGCTGGACTGACTATTAAAATGTTTTATTGCCCCAAATTACGTAGAAGGAGGTGTTGCAGGCTTCCCACCTGCCCTTCCCAAGGGAATTTCTCTTCAGAGCAAACTTCACTTTAAATACTGTCTTAGTAATAAGTCTTACAGAGGTTTTATGCATGTGGTACCTACTACAGAGACTGGACGCAGTGCTTCTTCTCCTGCAAGAGCTGCTTTGAAGCATAAGGCAAGAATCTGGGTCAAGCCTCATCCCTTTTACACTAGAGAAGTACAATAGCCTGTGTGCTTTGTGTGTTCTGCAGCCAATCTCAGGATTGGATGTATCCCCAAGATAACAAAATGCTGCACTCATTTTGCTGAAACAAATCCAAAGCAACAAATAAAGCAGCTGAGGATACAAACCACTCCTAACAGTTTTCCCCATGCGGGTGCTAGACTGTTTCTTTGATACTCAAAATGGTGCTTAGTCACATTTAGTCCAAAAATGACATCAAGTGCCGTTCTGTTTCAGATAACAAAAAAATCTCACAGTAATATCTTCTCAAAACTCAAGTCACTTTCAACCACTTTTCGTTTATGGATACAACAGCAGGAACTCACATGCCTTTGGGCACTTGCAGAAAAAAGCTTCTGCTCTTTGTAAGGGGTCAACACACTCATATGCAGCAAAGTACTGTTGATGCAGAAAACTTGGTCATATTTAGTGTGTTACGATGGAGAACAGCCACTTGGGAAGGACTCTGTCTTAACAATTCAACTGCATTTCTTCACTTCTGCTGGCACTGCACTACAAAAAAGTCAGCAAACGATTCTTTGCAGAAGAAGAAATTAAATTGGAGCTGAGAACTTTGAAGATATTATTATTAGATTCACCTTAGGCATTCACATGAAGGAATGGGAGAGTCTGCAAAAGCCTGCCGTGTAAATAAACAAAACACTGAATGTCCAGCGGTCACTAACCAAAGCAAGGTGCCAAGCCTCAGCTCAGCAGCCTGCTGCAAGACTCAAAATAATAATAATAGTTTAGAAGTGTCTGTAATATATAGACTTCGTTCAGTCTGAAGATGTTTTCTAAGACTTCATGAGTTGTTTGGGGTTCTGGAGACGAAGTTTGTAACAGCCTTTGGTTCAGTTACTTGAAAAGTGATAACAGGTGCAAATGAATGGATGAACTGACACCCTAGTGCAGTAATGTCGCATTGGTAACGATCCGTTCACATTGCTGATGCTTTAAGATTTTTGGAATACAAAGGGATTTTTCTATATTGTTTATTACCTTCCAAAAAAAAAAAAAAAACCAAAAACAAAAAAACAGAAAAACAAAACAAAACAAAAAGAGCATGAATAGATTGCAGCATTTGCAAAATCCAACTTTCAGAAATTAGGAAATTGTACATTTCCATTTGACCCAACAGCCTTAAATTTGACATTTTTTCTTGAGGGTAGGAACAAAATGGAGAAGTTGCAGAACTAAGGATACATGGGAAAGCCCAAGTTTCATACTTCCTAATTTCAACGTGTTGATTTTGTAACCAGACTGAACTTAATCAGGGGCCCTGGGAAGACAGAGTTCACAGTGAAGGCAATTGAAGATCATACCAGAACATGCAAACACAACACTAAATTTAAGCTGGCTAGACAGACAAATATCTGGCATTTCCCAAATTCAGAGCACTTGATTTTCCACTTATAGAAAGAAAAAAAACAAAGGAATTGTGAGTTTCAAGTGTGTATTGCTATTCTGTATTTTAAAGAAAGCCTACGTTTACCCACCTCTTCTATATCAGTAGGATTCAGTTCAGACTACTTGTGATTGCTCCACAGAAGCCAGCTGACGGAGAAAGCAGGTTAGCAGTCTCAGCTATCAGCTATACATGTTGTGTGGAGAGAGCTGGTGGAAGAGGGGTCCTGGAGTGGGACAGAGGAGGGTGCTCATCCCACAGCTGTTCCAGCATCCCAGCAGATGCTGGCTCACCCTGTCCCACTGCACTGGCAGCAGCAGAGCCACAGGCACACTGGCTGTAGTGCTGCCAAGCTGTCACAGTTTTCCTCAGCTCCACTGGATCTCTGATCTCTGGAAAGCTTAAAATTCTGTGAAACAAAGGAGTGTATTTTTTTCTACATTTAGAGCTCCCTCCTTTTTCTTCTGCCACATGTGTATGTGCACACCCTTCACATAACTATTTCAAAGGCCTGTTGGAAGCAAAAAAGATGTTAGAACTTCTCAGGATGGAGTAACAAGAACTTTTTGTACCAAAATGGGTCAGGGCTCCCAGATGAACAGGTAGCACAGCTGCCACCTCAATGATTAAAGCGGCGTTAGGTACAGCCTACTTCAGTGCATTGGGTTCAGTGACAATTTCCTCCTGCTTTTTATCCTTTCCTCCAGTGAATACCCACGTATGGGGTGGCCACTGCTGGTCCAGATTATCCCAATAAAAATGCTACCTCTGACTCCAGGATAACAGGATCCCTAGGCAACTGTTCTCCAACCTTCCTGAACGAAGCAGAATTGTAAATGCGCAAATGAGTGCTGAACATCTGGCACCGCTTTTACAGGAAGGAAAAAGGAATAATGCCATCATGATAGCACATTTCTCTCTCAAGAAGCTCTGATGTCGGGAAATGAAGTACCCAAGTGCAACTATTTTTCTAACTTGTTCATCTTTGGGGGTTGCCAGAAGGGGGTCTTTTTTCTCTCACAGACTACTGCAAAGTTTAGAAACGGAGAACAAGTCATTGTCCACATGACTGTTCTGTGAAAGTTCTGGATTTTCCAAGTGCCAGTGTACACTTACATGTTTATTCACTTTTCCAGTCAGTGAGTATTACAAAAATAAAGGACAGAAAAACAGAGGTTTATGCTAATAGTTCCCAAGTGACTATCAACTGCATCACGCAGTTTCAGTCTCTGACGCAGACGATGGCAGATTCTCTCAGGAAGTTAAGGAGGACGCGGTTCTTAGACAAAGAGGAATTACGTGGAAGACAACAATCTGTAAAGCTATTATTTGTAAAGCCATATCGGCTACTGGTTTTTAAGGAGTTCATTGAATTACTGGTAGCTTTCAGCATGTTGACTCATAGATACCAACTCTAAGAGGCATAAGGAACTGTTGATGGAGTGGAAAAGCCCTTAGGTGAGCAAGTACATTTATAACTGAAAAAACTACCAGACTTTTGATTGTCTGTCAGACATATTCTACAGTTGAGGACTGACATTCAGACTGTTTTTAATTAGGTTTCTGTCTTCAAGAAAAATCAAATCAAATTAGTAAAATTCTGTGGAATTGACTAAATACTGCCAATGATGGCCTGTTTTACAGCTCTGCAGCGTGATTCACTGAGCTGAACAGTGCCACACGTAGTCTTCAAGTGGCGGAATAAATTATATTGCTTCCTTGTTGGGATGTTGATAATAGATAAACTGTTCATAAAGAGTTTTTCTCAGATTTCTCCTTCTGCAAACTTCAGAAACTTCAGCACCAAACATCATACAGATGGATGAGCCCTCGCAAACTGAAAACATTAAAGGGTATAAAATTGAACTGCTGGGTTGTCTTCTGCCTAAATCTCACTATCTCTATATATAATTTCTCTTTTGAATGTAGTCTGTATTTATTTTTTTCTGCTTTCAAAAGCAAGTGAAAGGCAATCACTTGGAATGGAAGGATCTTTGGTATGTCTGCTCTTATGTTCTTCTGTATATACCTTTTCACACTGTGAGTTTATGCCTTTCTGCGGAAGTGAACCAGGTGAAGAACTAGGCTCTATATATTTACACATTCCATTTCCCATGCTATATAATGCAAAAGGATTTAGTCCAAAGCTGAGAAACACTGATATGAGTTTCTGTGTTTCTCCATCACAGACCTTTAACTCTTCACTATCTTTCTGAATGTGCACCTTCAAAAATCCTTCTCTGGAGTTTTAATTTTTCATTCAGAGGCCCACTGGAGGAGCTCATTCCAGTTCTATAGCTGTCCCATATTTTTCTCTCTACCTGATCTCCACAGAAAGGCAGCTTGGCATATTCTCTGTTGCTCTCATCTCTTTTCCAGTTTCACCATGCATTTCTCCCAGACCTCACATCACATGTCCCTGCAGCATAACAAAGTGGGACTAGAAGAGTTATGTGGAGTTACCATTGTCATTCGTCATGGAATTTATGTTTCCCCCAGATAGAGGTACAAAGTCAAATGCTTTACAGAAATCTTTTATAATTAATCCTCTACTCTCCAGAGATATGAGATACCACAGGGAAAGGAAAAACACAGACAGAAGTCATTCGGGACCTGAACTTTTCTTTGGAGTAATTGCATAAGCAATATTGTGGCACTGATCTTGAACTCCTTAGCATTTCTGGACCCAAACTGACTCACATAGCTCTCTCTTTAACCAGAACACTGGCTGTTCTGCAAACCAATCTTCTTGTGCATAATGGGGAAATGACTCTTTGCTTTATCAAACTGGATGTCTCATCAGAAAGGATATTCAGGCAAAATGTTGAGGTTT
The DNA here is from genome assembly GCA_036925125.1 of Oreortyx pictus. NCBI lineage: Eukaryota > Metazoa > Chordata > Aves > Galliformes > Odontophoridae > Oreortyx > Oreortyx pictus. The sequence goes on along the minus strand of JAUPFR010000003.1, from coordinate 12,893,571 downwards.
TGTTCCAAATAGTTGAGCTCACTTTTTCTTGACAAAAACTTTACGGAACATCAGAAAAGAACAACCAAGGTCACTAAGAACACCCAGCCAACATCTCAGTCACTCCCTTCCATGAAAAACAGTGGTGATACCAAAGCCACCAACTTAAATAGCTGTGGAGTTTGTCAAGAACACTATATGCTGTAACAAGATAAGATCATTGGAGCTCAGCATTGTTATGTAGTGTAAAGGAGTAAACCAAGAAACGTGCATTGCTGTGTACCAGAAAAATTCACTGGTGAGAACTGCAATATTTTGGGATGAAAGTTGCTCTCTGTGATGCACTGTGTCATCAGTCAGCTTTTAGGATACAAGATGTAGAACTGTTTGGCAGTTGGGCCTAAAATTGATAGAAAGTTATGGATATTTTAATGCGCTGTTTTATTTATACAGCTATACGTATTAAGTATGCTCAAATAAATACATAGTGAAATGCATAGTGAAAGAACTAGTAGGCTATAAAATTAGCATAACTGGCCCTCAGAGCAAGTTAGTTGGTGCACTTTCAATCACTGGAAGTACTTAAATAAAAGTTATACACTTTTCTACACAAAACTTCCCAGCATCACCTGCAGCTGTGAGCAGGAGTCACTCAGTGACATTCCAAGGCTTCTGTTACGTAGGAGGCCAGCAGGGATCGTCATAATGATCCCTTCTTGTTTTAAAAGCTCAGAGTGCTATATGTAATCCCTGTAATTAATCTAACTCCATAGGCTTCTATTTACCAGTCAGTTATTTTGGCTGTCTGTATCAGGAGAAATAACTAGTTGCAGCCAGTCAGAGTTTATTGAAAATAGGGAATTACTATTTGGAGCAAAGTCTGTTTCTAAAAAGCCTGCTGTATAAGTCTCTGCTCTCTGGAAACACCGAAGTTGATCTCTATGACACATCCTATTTGCCGAAAGTTTACGGTAGATTGACTCATGCAGTTTTATGTTGTGCTCTGTTTAAAATACTATTTTTTTTTGGTTGAGTGGTAGCTGTTTCAGTGGTTACCTTTTGGTTTGATGGTTTGTTTTTATAGGGCAGAGAAAGTTTACCCAAATTACGAGCAGTTGCCAGTACTGCCTGAAGAAAAATGTCATCCTGACATTGATTTCTTTGGGGAATGAATCATGCAGCTATATAACTTTTAGGAGCACTGTCTGTCTAGATTTGTGATCTTTTTTCTTTCTTCTAGTGCAAAGTTTGTCACTTGTAACAATGCGTGATGTCTGTCTTAAGCATATTTATAGTTTACCCTATGTTTACTAACAGTTCTGTTCTGTGTCATTCCTGGTGTCTGGTGGATGCATCATCAGTAGTTTCATTTCAGGATGGAAACCTGTAATTTCACTTTATATTTTGTCCATATGCATCATTTTTGTGGCTATATTTTACCCATTATGGGGCATTAAAAGGAGGACTTCTTAATGACAGAAACCAGAACATGTCCCAAATATAGCACGACAGGGATAATCATAGGCAGAAGTTTAGAGGTATCTTCGGTTTTCACAATTAATGACTGCCTGCATTAAAGTTTTAATCCATTGCATCACATAAAAAACCACTAGCAAAAAGCAATGGTGCATTCCTTCAGAGTTCCCTTGAGCTCAGCTAATCCAAAGGAAATCAAAACGGCCAAACCTTTAAATCAGCACAAAAAGAAAGCCTAAGTAATGAGTGCAGTTTTATGGATTACTTCAGGTCAGATCCTGCTCTCTTGAAGTGCTCCACTTAGGAGGAAAGGGCTGAGCAATAAAATCAGAGTAAGCAGATGTTTCTAGTCTGATTTTAAACCCATGCAATTAGAATAACAGACAAATAATAACTTTTCATTTTCCCATCCCTGTTTTCCTTTCGAGATTGCTTGATTCCATTTTTCCTTGCTCCATTGTGTACCGTTGTTACTTATGAATTGCTGGTTCACACAAATATTTGGAAATACAAAGCCATCATACTTTTACTGTGACGTTTAGGGCCTTCTAGTCAATAAATGTCAACTTTTGTCACTGGAAAACAGTGGCTTGGAATTCAGGATGTGCCTCCATCACTTTCCCCACCACATCATAAAGAGACACTCTCTGAATGCATACACGTAGCATGGGATGACAGAGGGGATGGTCATCACATCTGATGGAGTCAGCAGAGAGTGGCACCAAGGCCCTGGCATCCACACACAGGGAAGACTCACTGTGTATGACTCAGTCCCTACCACAGGTCCTCCTTAAAGGAAAGCACGTGCTGTCTGTGAATAACTTCCTAGTGCTAACAGGCAGTAATTCCTCTCCAGATCAATTCAGCCTAGAATTTAAAAATAAAAATAAAAAGAAATGTCGTTTCAGAAAAGAGGCCAGTTTCAGCTGGAGAACTGACATAGAAGCATCCAGCAGGATGCCAACCTAAATCCACTCACAGTGCTCATCTGTAGCCACATTACGTTGGCTTCCCGCTCCTGTGAGCAGGCACCATGCCATCCTATGGCACGGGCATCGGAGCAGGGAGCCGAGCAACAGTGTGCACGCACTGACTGTGAGCAAGCAGGGCATGAGGCCAAGCACAGCGACAGGAATGCAGCAGCACGGCTGGAGTCCCTGCACAGATTCAACAGTTAATGGAGCATGTCAGCAGCATGGAGCTGGAAGCACCTCCGAGCTCTGCCAAGCAGCCTCCTCCATTGTCTGAAGTCATTTTTGTCACCAAGAGATCAGGGCATACACTGCACAAGAAGAGGGAAGAGAAAAAGAGCGATGGGAGGTTTCATAATGGTGGACTGTGTGATCAAGCTCTGCTTTCCCTTTGCATGGTCCTTGTTCTTTTGATGAGGCTGCTGGTCTTTGGGAAGAAAACATACCTGATAAATGATGCAGCACTGTGGATGGAAATCTCTTCTGCGCTATAAAAGCAGGGACCAGTTAGCATTAAAGGCAGCTTCTTACCACTAACACAGCTCTTTGCAAGTTCAGCCTTATGCTGAGTTGATTCTGACTAAGAGTAAGACCTCTTCACTACAGCACAGGACAAAACTCTGCCAGGAGCAACTGTTTCACCCCAGCACATGCTGCTCTGTCCAGCTGCAAACACCGAGCAGAGTGTGACAGTTTCATATCCCTTCGACTGAATGTGACTGTGAACCCTATAACAAAGTTGGGAACTCCAAAACACTTGGAGAAAAGACAATGCTACATAATGCCTTATTGATAGTGTTGGACAAGGTCCAGCATTGTCCTTGGAACTGATTTAATGTTATTTCTAAACTCATAAATTCCTTTGAAGAATGTCATAAAAGCCCACATATTAAACAAAGCCATGCACCAGATTTTGGTGATGAGAAATAGCATGCTGATTTATGAGCCTTTCTTCTGTATTACTATAGCCAGAGAGAAGACAGATTAAAAAGCAAAGCACCCAAGCATGTGTCACTTTCTACATGGGGATGAGATAAATGCAAACTTGAAGTCTGGGGGAATCCTGCCTTGGAGAAAAATGCTGGAAACTCAGTGGCTCACGACATGTTCCCATCAGCAGCAGAACAATTGCTACTCAGAAATCTTTCTATAAGCCCTGTAGCTCAAATTTATCCTTGCCAGGGATGGCTGAGCAGCAGTTCCAAGCAACATGATTTACTCCAAATGGTAGAAGTCACAGCAGTCCTTTTAGCCAGTCCAGGCTAGTGATGTACTTTATATGCTAAACTACTTTTAAACTAAAACCCAGTTCTTATGACTCCACGCTGTATGGGTAAACAAGCATCTACAGTTCAGAGACTTGCATATGGAGTGGGGACTGGAATGCAGCCTTCCATTTCTCACAGCTCAGCAGACAGATGCTCCAGAGGCACTAGCAATAATCAGAACTGAGCAGAAAAATATTTTCCTTTTTTAATCTTTCTTTACACAAAACTTGGAGTTGTAAAATGTCAAATTCGTTATCAAGCTTTACAGTACTGCTTTCTGAGTATGGGCTGGGCAAAGGTATTTTTCCTTTGGTTTTGTTAGGATGTCAAGCAGAAAATGTGCCACCTCCATCACCCTCCTCCCCTTTGCTACCAAACAGTCTGGCAGCCAAGACAATAAGTAGGAAGGTGGGAGAATGAGGTTCAACATTTTCTTACCAGAAACACACCCACGCAGACATGAAACCAACGTTACAATACGTTACACAACACTGTGCATCCCCAGACACCAGGGAAACAGCTCAGGAGGTAGGAAAGAGTTCACTGAGCAGGACAGCAGATGTCTGCCTGCATTTGGTAGCAGGCTTCAGGCAGTGAGCAGGGCAGGGGCTCTCAGAGCAGCAAGTCAGCCCCTCTGAAGCACTAAGCAGTCTCTGTCACCACTGAAGGTGTTCAACAGGACAGCACAGCAAAGGTCAGGAATGCCTGTTTCAGACTGTGAATGTATTATATGCTCATGGGCTAAGAAGGAGGTCTTCAAGCTTCCCCTAGCCTCCTGTGGATCCTATTATGTCTCCCTCTCACTAGTTTCCTTGCAGCCTTGCCTTTGCCTTTTACCAGAGGAGCTCATGAATCCAGGGCAGGTAGCTGCTCCCTGGTTTCCCGGTTTCATTTGGCTCTTTTTTTGCAAAGTGCTGAAGAAAGTGGAAAAAGCTGCTTGGCTCTAGCTGTGTTTGGAAAGTATGTGGCAGAGTTTGAAGTGAAGAAGGGGAAAAAAAAAAAAGAAACACTCCATAAATCTATATAATCTATAAATAAGTGTGTTCAATTAGCAGGTCAGATGAGTAATGCAAACCACCACAGTTGAATGCCAGGAGCAGAAGATGAAGAACTGAGACCCCCATAGGACTGACGAGCTTGTGCTTTTAAATTTTGTCAGTGTTCAAGACAAGCAGGTTTCGTACAACGTGCACAGGCCAGCACATGACCTGGGAACTGAATACTCATGCACATTTTACCCTGGGCACAAGCTTGATGCTTGCATCTCCCGTGAATGTGTCCTGCCATCACACAGCTTCCTCTGCAGCACCCTGAAGAGTTCACCACTTCATGGAAGGGTTAAGAGTGAGCTGTCAAGCAACGTTGAGTTTTGCACTGACTCAACACTTCAGCAGTGTGCCTCAAGATCAGTCACTCTCTTGCTCTCTTAAAATGAAGAGACCTTTTTTATTTTGTCACGATGGGGAATATTCCTATTTTCTTGCAGCAACTCATGCCCAACTTTGCTGCTAATCACTTCTAGAAACTTAGGAAGCAAATGCAGAAGACTGCATGCCCGTTCTATTTCAGTTCATATAAATGTGTTTAGGTCTGTTTCTAAATATAAATGCTTCCATTAGTCATGCAATTCTCAGTTTAATTGCTTGAATTAATTAATTTTTTTAGGGAGCAGCCTCAAAGCAGCATGGGAAGGCCATAGCTGGGTAAGACAGAAACGTGATTCCAGGCTGAACATCACATTTGGCTCTCCTCTCTTCAGCCCAAAATACCAATCCTACAAAGAGCACTGAGGATACTTGAAATTCAGAGCCAGAACTAAGCTCCACGACACAAGGCATTATGTGATCTCTAGAAGGAGTGTAAGAGAGTTCTAAAAGACAGGAATGCCTGAGATAAGAGTGTAAAAATCCAAGGCTGGATAGATGACCATAATCTCTGGTGTGTAAACAAACAGTTAAATTTGTGGCAGGGAGCAGCATGCTCAGTTTTCTGAAGAAGACATGTTTCCCAGAAGGAATTACATAAATATTTATGAAAATGAAGCAGGAAATATTTTCCCAGGGTAGGGCACTGTTCAGCACTACATCAGGTCAGCAGAAGCCGGGGTTTATTTTGTCAGTCTTCCCCTGGAACTGAATCATTACCCTCTTGTTTGCAAAAATCTGTTCTGACACAGGAAAAGGCTGCACTTAGATAAACACAATTACAAACCACAGTGAGTATTTCACTTTCTATCGCATCTCTAAATACATATCGGAATGCCTTACTTTTTTGGACAGCTTCTCTGAGTGATTGTATGGAAAATAACAATAGGTATCTGTCTCAGGCTTCTCAGGAAGTCTCATGCCCTATGAGTAAAGTCAAAGGCATCTTCACTAAAATTAAAGCCAGCAGACAAACTGTCAGAGAAGAATTCTTATGTGTTTAAAACACATGAGCCAATGATTTTTGGCGAAGAGCAAAAATTGAAAGCACAAAGATATAAAGCAGTACAACCTGAGTAAGCAGAAGTTACACGCAATTGAGGGATGCTTAAAAAACAAGGTACAGTGTCTGTTCAGTACCTCACAGGGAGCCCAGAAGCTCTCCGAGTCTATGGTCTGACCAAGCTCCTTCTGAGGTGCTGGTTCTGAGCAGCCATCTCGCTCCCTGGGCACCAGCTGTCTTCAAATCCCTCTTGCCTCGCAGCAGACAGGCTCTTGCAACTGGAATCCAGTCAGCATTGCTGTTTAAAGGGTAAAAAGATAAAGGCAGAAGGAAATAGGAGGAGTAAAGAAGAGGTAGGAGCATCCCAAAAAGACATCGTTTTTCCAAAAGATCCAACCCTGAGTCACACCTGGGAACACTCTTGACCGTTCCTCAAGGTACCAAATTCAACAGAGTTAAACTCACTTGCAGGAAACCAGTGGCACATCTATTTCTACACTGCTGGTGCCAACAAAGCACCTCAAATATTCAAGAAAAAATGCCTCAAATCATTACTGTCCTTTCAGCTCTGTTTACTAAACATAGAAGCAAGGAGATTTTGGAGGATTATTGTCTTTGTTCAGTTCTTCTTGGTAGTTATTTGACAGCACATTAAGGTCTAGTCATTGCATATATCTTACTCAGAGGAATAACACTGGTGAAGCCTGTTTACAAGATCGAGCAGACAGTGCATGGAGTCAAAACTAAAACTGATATTTTATAAAAGAGCCTTAGGTTTATTTTCCTCCCTACATTTGGCAAACCACACAGTACCACTTTTCCTCTTTTGTTCTCTCTAAGCTTTGCCATCATGCGTCCACTATGACATCCTGATACACCCCAAATCATCACGATCAGTTTGTCATACAAGGAGAATAGAAAACCATGTTGGGTTCCAAAGCAGAGAAACACCATCCATTTTTTCTTTTACTTCAGATTCCCCAGGGCTTATTCAATAGAGTGAGGAAGAAGAGCAAAGTTCTCCTTAATACTAAACTGAGGATAGAAAGGATGGCAGCAGACTTCCAGCACTTCTGATTGGATCAATCCATGGTAATGGGCAGTGTATATTTATGTGGAGTTCAGTGACATAGGGTCTGGGACTATATGAATTATTAAAATTGGCTGTAGATCTGTTCACCTTTTGATGAACACCATTTCAGCATGTTGTTTGTACTCCTTCTATCTATTGTAATCTGACAACTAACATCTGAATATCCAAGTAAAGGCAAAACAACCTGCCACATAAGTACCTGAGATCCAAGGAGGAATAGTGGTACATAAAGGTTACCTGACTGCTGCTCAACTCAAACCAACAGAATCATTCAGGATTTTCCTTTCTGCTTTCTGAAGGTTCTTGTAGAACATTCATGCCTTAGGAAATCTTTGTTTTATGTCTTTTATGTCTGGACAACACTGCCTAGTTTGTTTTTCTCTCTTGCCTACAGAAACTTCTCAAAGCCTGATTCAATAAGAATTAACATGCACAATAGGCAGTGTGCCTCATTAAATCTCCATCAGCACTGAGGCTGCTTGAGGATTTTTCAATGAAACTGGTTTGATAAATATTGATTTGCCAAAACCCAAGCTTTTGTGCTAGCACTATGTTGTGATAGATTTCCCGTTAAGGCCGATTTCCTAGCCTCAGGATAGGATTTCTGGTCCAACATACAGGAAGACATAACTGATTATCAAACAGCACAATAATAAGGCTATATATCCTTAAGGCTGTAGTTCAAAAAACTAGTTTGAATTAAGGAGAGAAAAAAAATTTAGTCTGGATCTCCTACATTTTAAGTAGCTCTTGTATATATTAAACTCCATTTCTCGCAGTGGGTTTTTGTGACATTCATGAAGGAAAAGAAAAGAGTAAGGATTTTATTTCATTTCTAATGTGGAAGGAGAACATATGATAATGATTGTTAACAGCAGTGGTATCAAAAAAAGACTATCTGCTTTGTCTTGGTCAGTAACTTAACTGGTTAAATGACTGGTTTCCTCCCTTAGATAATACCCCCCGATCACTGATATATAACAAAAAAATTCTCTGCAGATCTCTCAGTATTGTGGAGCAGATAGCATCATTCATGTCATTTTGGCAACATTTCCCAAAATGCCTCCTCCAAAGCTAAGTGCACTAGCTTCCCACTCCTACGCTCTCTATTCTTGCTCTTACATTGACCTTCTGCTCACAAAATGGAAAGTGAAGAGAAGAAAAAGATAAATAAAGCAGATTTACAGTTTACAAGTCAGAGGCACAGTGCCCAGCGCAAATCACAGAGGAACAAGTTTATTCTTGGTACAGTTCTATCCATCTCTAATCCCAGCACTCACTTTCCTTCTCCTCTAGCTGTGTGATGTATCTGTTATTAAGGCCACATTTGAAGGTGTTAGTTAGATTACATTCTTTAGGAATGAGACCACTATTTATTTATGAAAGGTAGTGTATATAGTTTAACAAAAGACGAAAGGGTTTTAAAGAGTGAAACAGTCTGTGACCAGGATAGAAAGAGAGAGGGAGAGGAGTACCTCAACCCTTCCTTTGGCTTTGGCCAACATTTCATCTCACATAAAAGCTTGAAATCAAAGCCTTTCTGCTATACCTTTCTGCTATACCTTTAAGAAAAGTTATCCACTTTTACACCAGTATTGCTACATTTTCTATCTACTGAAAGACTAGTATGTGAAACTAAGGAACTAATATTGTCTAAAATAATGAAGGAAGCATCTCAAAAGCTATTATTACAGGAAATACATATTTTTTTTAATCTGGGATGGAAAGCAAATACACACTCGTGCTGTAGGCAGCACTGAAGAGTTGCTCAGCTTCATTGTGTAAGAAACTAGAAGTTAATGAAATTCCTGGAAAAATTATAAACACTCACCTCTTTCTTTATGCTTCCTTGCTCCTGTGTTCTTCCTAAGAGAAAGCTGGAGATTTCTCTAGGAAGAGATTGCACACGGATGGATAGCTGTGACAGTTCCTTCCAAAACAACACATATTGGTGTTGCATGCTACCCATTCCTCTACCTACACCTACTTTCAAGGTCCCAGAATCCTGCTGCAAAATTGGCAGCTAACTCATGCAGATTTGAAACAGTTCCATCTTCCTTGGTAACCCAGGAAAAAAAAAAGCAAAGGCCTTGGGGCATGTGCTGTACCACTGTCCTGATATACGGTTTCTCCCAGTTTGCAAGCAGGGGAGAAAGATGGTATGGGAGGTGGTTCTGCAGTCGTTCGATCACATTCTACTCTGGATTTAATCCTGAAATTTGTCCTTCTGTACTGTGTCTAATAACAATTTGGACTTGGAGAAAACATGGTGGAAAAATTGGTAAACATAAAACCATCATTTGTGGGTTTCTGGCTAGAAAACCCGTTGCTAACATCAACCTTTCATCTTTCATATGGGGCTGCGGGTAGATGGCATCCAGAAGCAAACTGCACCAGAGGCATCCACTTACAGCAGACTAGGAGCCAGTCCATCATCCCTAAAGATGCCCTTGGCAGAAAGCTCTCATTAGAAGTCTCTTCATTCATTATAAGGAATCTGAATTATTTTTACAGCACAAAACCAGCTACAAGTGTCCTATAACTAATTAGCATCCACTTGGATAAAATAAACACAGTTTTTTCTCTCTTGAGTAAGTGGAAAGCTGGGCATGAAGAATCAGAGCCAAAAGAAAAAAAAGAATGATAAAAGAGGTTACCCCCATATATTGAAGAAATTTTCCATGGCAAAAACAGTGAAACTTCTCACAGATAAGAGATAAATTGGAATAAACAGCTGTCAGTGTAAAATAAATATCCTGGATAATGTGCAGGACAGAAATATCTACAGCATCGTCAAACTCCTTTCTTCACTTTATTTAGCTGTTCTTGCATGTAGCTCTCAATGTTTTCACTGCTTCAGTTAGCAGAGCATTTATTTTTGATTCAGCTGCATTTGTTAAGACTGTAACAACGAAAGGCATTTCCTGAGAAGCTGCAAGGATGAGCAGAAAGAAAGAACAACAGCTAAGGAAATACGGGACCCTAGTAGTGCTTTTCATCTTCCAAGTTCAGATTTTTGGTTTCGATGTTGACAACCGACCTACAACAGATGTCTGCTCGACACACACAATTTTACCTGGACCAAAAGGTGAGGAAAATCAGGTTACTAATGCTGAGACCTGTACTGGTAGAGGCTGATTTTTAAAAAACAGAGATGTGGAGGGCTTGTGGCATGGGATGTGGAAGAAAGAGCTCAGTTACTGCTGTCTGTAAAAACATCTAGAAAAGTGAAACCGTAATGGGGAAAATGGCAGAGCTAGGAGATTTGAATTTGTTTTCTTCTTTAGTTTCAATTACACATTCTCACATATTTTCATACAAATTAAATGTGTCCTTTTGCGCTTTTCACCAGCCACATAAATCTTCTCTTCATGTATTCGTTACAGAACCAGTACAGTTAGTAGCTGTAAATTGAGGAACTTTGTCTGAAAGTAAGCACCTATTTAGAACAGTTAATGGCTCACTTTGCTAATCACTGGAGAGAGAAATGCAATATTTAAAAAGACAGTGATGACATTACTTCCAAATGCTTACCTGTAAGCTGAGTTCTGCTGCATTCATCAGACCTGATCCAGCAGTTCCTGTTGAATTAAACAGGACCTTCACTACAGACCTCAAGAACTCGATCAGCTCTGGCATGTGCATTTCTTTTATCTTCTAAATTCTTTGCAAATATCTAAAACCAAATTTTCTGCATTAACTTCCATTTTGTGTAACATATCTAATGTCAATGGAGTTGCCTGAAGGCACCACAGCTGAAAATTAGGACTATGACATGCAAATCTATCTTGCAGTGACAGATCTAAAATCTATATTCAACACTACAGCTATTGCAGTTTGGACTATAGCTTTCTTTTTAGTAATTCATTGTATTTTTCTATAGGCACCAGAGAAAAAAAATGCAACTGATTTAAATTTTAAGCAGAAAAAAAGATTATCAAGTCAAAAGTATTGCTCCAGACTAATTTGTTTTTATGATGGATTATTCAAATGCGTGTTGCTTAAAGGACTATTTTTAATCAGCAAGTTAATTTCTTTATGATTACAATCCAAGCTTAAACTTCTGCTGCCGCAGCATAAATGCAGAGAGATGTAATGATCCCCAAGGGAGCAAGTAGGAGTTTGTTTAATTAATGTATGAATAATGTCAGGTTGAAGAACAAAGTTTGACAGAATTGTGTTGAATAAGTCACAAGGCTAATGAGTTGGTCTTTGGACAACATGAGAGTAGCTGGGATTCCAGTTGGTTTCTCTGGTCTAGCTGTGACAGGGAGTATTTAAAGGTTAGATGTGATTCTCTGCAAGTGTGATACATAGAAAGTCAGGATTTAGCCGTTATCAGTCCTACTGCCTCCTGGCTGATACCAAGATACAAGAGGAGACAAACATCTATTGGCAGGGTCCTCACTACCACGCTAAAATGAGATTACCATAGCCAAGATCCATGACTGCTGAAAGTGTTGAACGAATCAACTCTAAATCACTGGCTCAAACCCACTGCAGATCATCAAAATATCTTGCAGTTAATATGATATGATCCTGTAGACTCCTTTCAGTTCCTACCAGATCTGAGCTCTTCCAGGGCAGCTGTAAGCTGCTCTCAATGGCAGACTGCTTGACTGCCAGTCAGCTGGGCAACTAAAGATTGAGCAGGCTCAGTGTGTTACTGTTACTCCTCAGGTATTCCGTGTAGTTGATGAAAAACATTGCCCCAATATGGCATAAGAAAGTCTATCCTGATCCAGTTTTCCTCTATCCATCTTGTGCCTAGATACTCAGAACACACAATCCAACCTTAGGACCAACCACACAACAGCCATAGGCAACACTTCACGCTCAGACAATAGTTAAGCCTTGACAATGGACAAACATCTGACTTCCATTGCTATAAGGTTTATTTTCTGTGCTCCGTTTGTTAATGCTCCTTTGTTAACCATTTGCCTCTAATTTGCTCAGGGTCTTCAGCCATGGTGGAACACAGTGGTGTTCTCACACGATGGAGGTGCTGATCTCCCACAGTACATTGTTCAGCTTCTTCTACCACCACAAGCCAGGTTGCTCTTGTGGCAACTTCTTCCTTCTGCATTAGTATCTAATAGGACTAAGCACCTAGAAGTGTAAAGAACTGAGGAGTATTAAATAGTTTGGCAAGGAAGGCTGTGGTGGCACAAGCTGTTCAGTAGGCTGGATCAGGCTATGAGTGAGATTGGCCTTGGTACTACACAGCAGCACTGCTGCTCCGCCAATCACACAGCACAAGGAAGGTGTGAAGGCTTGGGGAAAAGTGAGAATGTTTGGAGAGATTCCGAACTTATCACCTTTTGTTTCTTGTGCTGTTGAAGGTTTCATTACTCACTTCATCATCGTTCACAGTTGCTACAAGAGCAAACAGTTGACTTTTCTGCATTCTCACCCTAAAGATCACCTGTTTGGTGTCCTGAAAATCAGCTGCTGCTTGTAACTTGTTCACAGAATCACAGAATTGCAGGGGTTGGAAGGGACCTCTAGAGATCATGGAATCCAACCCCCTTGCCAAAGCAGCTCCCTAGCCCAGGTTGCACAAGTAGGTGTCCAGGCGGGTCTTGAATGTCTCCAGGTTAATTTGTGTCAGGCAAATTCTTCCCCTTCAGAAATACACCCTTTTTTATGCTCAGACTTGGGATGTCACGTGGGAAGTATGATGTGAGTGATGAGATGAAAAGAAAGGGTGATTCCAGATTGATTATCAGGAGAGTCTTCACACCAGTTGCTCCACACTCACTTGGTCCTGAAGAGTGTCAGCAGAACCAGAAAACAGAGCTAGAAAATACTCTGGAAGGATAAACTCTCCCAGGAGCAGGAGGAAGGCAGTAGATGTCCTTTAAATCTTTTGCACTTTCAGTTACTATGATGAAACTCTGTCTGAATTAACAGCTCAGAATCAGAAATGAATAGGAGTTTCGGCCTGACCTCTGCTGGTCATGTGTGATACAAACCCCGCACTCTGCAGTCCCCTCCATCTATCTGCTGCTTTGCCATCGCTGGTGAAAGCAAAAGAAAATGAAAACTGTTTTGAAAGAATTATGGAAAGAAAAAATATATTTTTTTCAATACAGAAAAAAGAGGAGAAAAAAAAGCAAAATCTGCTACTTCTCTTCCTTTTCTATGAAATGCTCAGAGGTCACTTCTCAAAAAGAGAGGAATTCCTTAATGATGTGCCCCAGTGCAATGACTGCCCTGTCCTGCCTTCTTGAGAAAGCTGAGGTATGTTGCCAGCTGTCTCATACAGGAGATAAAAACAGAAATCTGAGAAGCAATTTCTTGGACTTTCAGTAAGAAATACTAAAAAAAAAAAAGCAAATTCGTTCTTCAGATCGAGACGCATTTTCAGAATTTGTAACTGATTTTGGTGTTTGACCTGAGATGTTTATGAATGACTTGGATTTAGCTGGAATGGTTTGGTGTAAGACCACTGAAAACTGAAGGTAGGTAATGATTTTTCACAGTTGATTGACTAAGACGACAGGGACCAAATTCTGCACTCATTAACTTCTTGGGTCCAAGCAAAACCAGATATAGCATAAATAAAGCAATGAATTTTTCAGGGAAGCCAATTGCTTGGACTAGCAAGGTTAGTCATGGCCTTGTTACTTACTCTGCACCCTCCCAATCCTCAAAGTAGACTGGTGACTACTGCTGCTTTGAGGGGAATTGCGGGGAAGCAGTGGTTAATGCTATGAGAGGAAAAGCACCAGCTGTTGGTCCATGCTTTGTCCCAAATAAATAAATCATCAACAACATTAGCGAAGAAAAATGCAAAGTCCAAAACTTCAACTCCCATTGAAAGTAGAAGCAGGGGGAGCAGAAGAATGGGGATGGCTTTACAGAAGTGTGGAACAAGACTACAATTGATTTAATGTGAATTTGTAGGAACTCAGTGTTCCTGAAGTCTGTCTCTAGATCTTGCTATCTGTCCCAGGTCCCAGCTCGTTTCCTTTGAAATCCAGGCACAGGACTTCAAAGACCTTGAGTAAGATCCAAGTTGAAAAACTGGAATGAGATGAATACTGAAGAATACAGACTGTTTCCCATAGCAATTCAGATGTAAAGTGTTTCCTTACTATTATTTTTGACAAATGGTGCTTATAAACTCTATGACACTGGCTAGCACCTCAAAATAGCACTTACTGTGGTCTCCTGTATAGCTGTCCATCTCTTAGCTTTAATTGTTCTTACGCAATTCCACTCCTGGAAAACCTAAAACTCGCTCAGAAACCAGATTATGCTGCTATCCACATTTCCTTCCAAAAATAAGAAACGCCTCACCACATCCTATAGGCAGTTCAAACCTATAACTAAGCTCCCCCCTTAGCGCCTCATGTTTGATCTGAAAAGCACCTTATAATCAGCACATAATTCTATTTTTCACGCATTTTAGCCTTCATATATTTTAGCATATGCTATGTTTATGCAGTTCTTCATCCGGAGCTACAAAGCATCTATGAGGGCACTTAAATGAAAATTCAAAATATATTGGGTTTGTATTTCTCACCAGTGTAGGTTTGATTCCTCACTCAGACCACTGTGGTCCATGGGTCTTTGAGATCACATCATAACGGCAGGGGATCTGGCTTAGAACCTTAAATTGGGACAAATCAAGTGAAAGGAGAATCATACTTAGAATAAATTATTACTGTGTTATTAAGAGCACAATATATATCCTGTTTATACACGAAGTCCCATACTTTCAAATAATACAAGTCAGCAGAGCTTCACTGACCCTAGTAAGAGTTTGATTCTAACTGTGAAATGCAATAGAATGAGGGGCTATTTCTAGTGATATCAATGGATGTTTGGAAGCAGAAAACAGAAAAGTGAGCAGACAATCCAATTTACTCTTGAGATTCTTTCCACTTCACCAAGAGTCTAACTTGTCTTACTTGGAGATGAGTGAAGAAAGAAAAGAACGTACAAGGAAAACACTTCTGTTTCTCCTGGTACAAACTGTGGAGCACTACAGCACTACCCTGTTTCCCCCTGGGCATGGGGAAGATAGGCTGTAAGTGAAGCTACACACTACAGCTGGATGAGGCGGTCCGGTTCTTTTCCAAAAAGGGACGCCCATCACTCTGGCCATAGGGCTCTACCTTCCTCTTGCACTTAATCAACTGTTTATTCATCAGACTTCTCACTGAGCTAACTCAGCTCACTAAAAATAAGTATGATTTGCATTATTGGTATTCCCCTTCTCATTTCTGTAATTGATTAAATGCAGGGTGAGATGAGTGCTCAAAATCCGACAGGGTGGGAGGGAAGTACGCAGGTCAGTGCTGAGGACTGACAGGAAGAGGCACGGGGCAGGGGACACTGCATGCCATTGACTCCAGCCAGATGACTTCACTTAGTTCCAAGACATCACAAGAAATCCTGTCCTTGTCATATATAGCTTGGAAACAGGAACCCCCTCAGCTACGGGAAACTTGCTGAGGATCTAAAGGACACTGAAAGTGAAATTAGAGGAAATCTTGAGGCTTTCCATTGACGTAGCTGTGACACACTTGTGCAATGGAAAGACAAACTGCTTTATTTGTTTATTTCTTAGAGTCTGTGACTCCCTCTGGTGACCAAACCTCTCAGATGGGATTGTACACATGCACACAGGTGCTGCAGAGGCTCAATGAGTGCTTGGGCTTACTCATGGTCAGTGGGCTGTAAATTGAAGATGCATAGGAAACCAAGTAACAGAGAACTAATCCTGTGGATATCTGCAAAGCTTTTCCATGGCAGTCAGTTGCTCCTGGAGAAGTTTCAAAGCTTCAGAATTGCACATGTCTTTATTCCTTTATTTTAACGCTCAGTGGCATCATCTCACCTCTCCTCACTGTCTGCAGAGATGGGAAGGGTCCCTGTGCCTGTAGCAGGACTCCAGGCATGAACCATGAAGAATAGCAGAGCTTGTAACACGTGATCTCAGGGTACAACCACACAACAGATTGCATATAAAGCCTCTGTGGTGATACTCAATGCCTAGAAATGCTAAATGCATCCAAAGCAAGAAGTGCACAGCCCTGCCAAAAAGGACCTGGGGGTCCTGGTGGATGGGAAGCTGGGCATGAGCCAGCAATGTGACCTCTCAGCCCAGAAAACCAACTGTATCCTCAGCTGCATCAGAAGAAGCATGACCAGCAAGGTGAGGGAGGTGATCCTGCCCATCTGTTCTGCACTGGTGAGGCCTCACCTGGAGAACTGCATTCAGGTGTGGAGTCCTCAGTGCAGGAGAGACACGGACCTGATGGAGTGCAGCCAGAAGGCAGCCACAAAAATGATCCACAGTATGAAACACCTCTCCTGTGAGGACAGGCTGAGAGAGATGGGGCTCTTCAGCCTGGAGAAGAGAAGGCTCCAGGAAAAACTGATAGCGGCCTTTCAGTATCTAAAGGGGAGCTACAGGAAAGAAGGTGACAGAATCTTCAGAAGGGTCTGTGGTGACAGGACAAGGATTCCAAGCTTAAGCAGGGTAGATTTAGATTAGATATAATGAAAAAGTCTTCTAGAGTGATGGTGGTGAAGCACTATAACAAGTTACTCAGAGAAGTAGTAGATGACCCGTCCCTGGAGATTTTAAAGGACAGGCTGGACTGGACTCTGGGCAACCTGATCTAGCTGTGCATAACCCTGTTCAATTTAGGGGAGTTGGTCTAGACGCTTTAATGGATTCTTTGATTCAGTGTTTCTGTGATATTCAAAATTTGTGATACAGAAGTAAAGGAGCTTGAGGGAATATGAACAAAATAGAGTGATGGACATGCTTCACCTATTGGCTCCAAGTGCTCCATCAGATGCTAATGCAATGCATTATCTGAAATCCTTGCAGCAACAGTTTTAAGGTGAAAATTTGCTAATTGGGTTAAAATTTAACCTGATACTTTTCCAAAGGCACAGCAGCACAAAGGAGAGTTTAAATTCCAGGCATAGATTACAAGCATGTGACATAAGGAGCAGCAGGAGCAGAACTTTTCTTTCCTATAAGACAAGACACAGAGCACGAAGCACAGTAGTTCAGCAATTCAGACACTGTCCAGAGCACAGCCAGGAGTTAGATCTAGTTTTCTGGCAAAATACAAAACGAAACAAAGCAAACAAAAACAAACAAACAAACAAAAACTAATTAAAATTGTCTACTACAGTGAAATGCTGACACATGAAGTCCCAGAAGGAATGGAAAGATGCTCATAAATTAGAGAGGAAGCCAACTCAGCACTGTTGGAAACAAGAGCAACCAACCTTTCAGTCTCTCCTACCTCGCTACAAATCATAGCAAAACCACAAGGGGGGAGCATAACCCAGGAATTCACATTTCTTGCCAAAATCTGAGGTCAGTGCGCACAGCACCTGAAGTTGGGCGCAATTAATTGATAATTGTAACTCCATATCGTGAAGCACTGGAATTAATGCGTTATCAAATTCACAATGAAACTGTACCACTAATTAATACTGTTGGCTTCTGCACTTGCCTACCCATAATGAGACACGGGGGGAAAAGCCTTCTCTAACAGATAGGCAAATTAGTGTAATTTCAATTTCCAGAGTATGGGAACTAAGGCAGAGCATGATATGTGAATTTATGACAAGATGAAAAAGGTGATAGTTCTGCCTCCCCTGTCCCTTAGGTTTTTACATGGCTTGAGCAAACACTGGGACCTCAGAATTTCTTAAAATCTCCAGAACAAACTTTTCCATCCCTTTTACCCCTTTCACCTCCCAGCTCTCAGTCTAATGGTTGACATGTAAGAACCGAGTTTCATCTCTGGCAGCCTCACGTGTGCAAAACTTGCTCCAAAGCCTCGCAGTAAAAGCCACTACAGCTTTTATTGGCTCTGTGTTGTAACTGAAATTGAAAGAAAACACGTTTGGAAAGTAATCACAGCTTCTCTGCTGGTATATTGACTTTCATTCCAGGGCTCTAAGATTAACTATCTAAGCAATATTTTTTAGTAAATAAATAAAAGCATCTTTCTTGCAGAGAGGCCTCCTTTCTGCAGAAAACAACAGTCTCAGTACAGCCTTTAACCCAACAGAGCAGCCTGTGAAACACGCAGGAGGTAACTGGCTGGGCTGGCAGGTGATGAGGACTGCCAGGGTGACAGGCAGAATTCGGAAGGTTCGCAGGAATCCTCTTTGTTCTTCTGCATGATGCAGGCCAAAGAAACTCCCTCTACTGTTTCTCCCACAGAACCAGAATTGCAGTATATTGTATGTACATAAGGGAATTCGTTGCATAGGTAGACTGGAAGTCTCTTAGCTGTGCTTCCCCTGCTGGAAATCAAGGCCCACTTCCTAAACAACCTCATGTTACCTTTCTAGTCAGAACTCATCCAGATTTTCCAGTCTTTGAATCGCATCCTGATTCCTTTCTATTATCACACATTTCTCCTCCCCTGCATGGGTTTGCAGACTATGATCACATCAGCTCTTAACCTTTTCCTGGAACAATGTTTTACAAGGTCTTTGTCTGCCTCTGGGAATCTGAATTTCTCTCCTACTGAGAAGTGACTCTTACAGTTTTCTCAAGGGCTTCATAGCGAAGTTTGGAAAGGACAATTGCTCGGTTTCTCAGTCATAAATGATGTTTGCACTGAGGTCAACAGCAAAATTAAACTGCAGATTCTCTGACTCTGCTGTTTGATGACCCCTAGGCAAGAACTCAATACGAGTTGTCTTTCTGTCACCTTGAGGCTTAGACCTACAGCTTCATCATGCCTTCAAGGAGCTTGGCTTTTGAAAATATATGACTTCTCAAGTATCTTTGAAGAATCAGTAAGAATAAAAAGGTGTTTAAAAATTCTCCTGTTGGCTGCTTATAACCTTTTCCCTTCCAATTTTGTCTTGTGGCAGCAGATGTTGAAAACAAAGTTGCCGAGTGTACAAGCACACACAACCCCCGATGTGTCTTACTTGTCCCTTCCTCTTAGGAACGTTTCCTCCCCCAGCTCAGCCCTTTACCACCTTCAGTTTAGACCACTGCACACCACCCCCGAGGACATATGGCCACAAACTGAAGCATAAGAAATTCTGCACAAATGTGCATGGGAACTTCTTTACAGTGCAGTGACGGAGCACTGGGACAGGCTGCACAGAGAGGTGGTGGAGTCTCCTTCTCTGGAGATGTTCAAGACCCACCTGGACATCTACCTGTGCAACCTGGGCTAAGGAGCTGCTTTGGCAGGGGGTTTGGACTCACTGATCTCTGCAGGTCCCTTCCAACCCCTACAATTCTGTGATTCTGTGACATCCTGACTAATGGGATGAGCCTGATCTCTTCCAAAGGGTCTCAACACTACAGCTTTTTGCAGCATACAAAGACAAACTCAGTCCAGCCTCCATATCCAACACGAAGAGGACCCATTGCTATGTTTTATATGCTGCAGTTAAAGCCCACTGCTTCTCATCTCTCCTCACCCCACAGAGCAGCCCATGATATGCCGCCTGTTGGCTATGAAAGTAGCACAAGGTAAATGAAGAATGAGTGGGTGATGTTTTTCACAAAACAAGAATGAGAGAATACCCAATGAAGCAATCAATCTGAAAGCAACCATGGGAAGCTACTTTCTCCCCCAGCATGTAATTAAATCTTTGACCTTTTTGTCACAGGACCTTATAGAGACAAAAAATATAAATGGGGTTAAAAGGCAGAAGACTTTGCAGGGTAGGATAAGTAGTGCCTCTTCACGTGTGACTGGACGCAGTCCTTCAGCCAGGTAAACCCTAACACCACTGCTAATAGTGAACAGTCAGCCTCAGTAATACGCTCAGTTCCATGAACATCTTCTGCTTGGGCTGGAGATGCTGTCCTCACTGAGACAAGCCATTTTGCTTTTCATGTAATGCTGGGGAAAAAAAAGAAAGATGTTCTTGGGATCAAAACTAAAAATATGAAGATACAAAAATCATCTCCAGTTGTACCTCTGATTTTCTGTTTTCCTGCATAAACTCAAGAAAAAATTCTAAGCAACATTAAAGGCGAAATTTCTTTCTTGTTCCTAATTGCAGTCTTACTCTTTTAGACCGTAAGCTGTTCTGTGATTTCTATAGGTATATACAGTAACCTGTGTAATAGGACCTTGATCTCATTTGGGGAAATCTCTGCACTACTGTAACACAGTGAATTGTCCTCCTATAGATACTCTGTGAGTGACTAATTCAAAGTAAAGTATTGGAGTAACTGCAAAACATGTTTGCTATATTAAAATATGCCACCTGTCAAAAAAACTGAAGGCAAGACTTTGCCATACTAAATGCTCTGGTTTATGTTAAAAACTACTGTGATATATTTACATTCTTCCTGTTTCTATAGAATCTAAATACCTTGAACTCAAGTGTCACGAGGAACAATTAATAAACACCAATTGCTTCCCTTGGCATTTCTTCCAGATCTCCCAACAAATAAGCACCTTTACAACTTTACAACTACTAGGCCTTAAAGGCCCAGAAAAATTTCTCCAAAAAGGGAAAATTTTTGCTTTTCGTAATGGTCGAATTTGTCAGCTCTTCTTTGGAAATTTATCCCATGGCTACAGTGCCTTCAACGTGAAATAAAAAGAAATCAGGAGTGAAAAAATGTGACTGTAAACTAGACTTTCTGAGGATGTATAGCTGCATTTACTACATTGGGTGAAATGTATCATGATGTTTTACTTTATGTCTGTTATTTATTTATTTATTTATTTTTCATCAGGAGATGATGGTGAAAAAGGAGATAGAGGAGAAGTGGGCAAACAAGGAAAAGTTGGACCAAAAGGACCTAAAGGTACTTATGATGGTTTGCTGGCTATTACTGGTACATGAATATTGGTACATACAACTGCATTTAAGATCAGTGAACGCTTTGTATTCCTTTTGCTCCAGTGGATTTCACAATGCCTGTCAAACATTAATCAGTGAACCTAACCACGTTCTGAGGGCTTGGTGCAATTCCTGCCAATACTTAATGAGAGTCTGTCAATAAACGTAAATACGTAATAAGACAGCATACTGACTGCTGCTCTCTCATGTGGTCACCATGAGTGAGATCCAGAAGACTGATACCTTCCCAGATCATATGTATAATCAGAAAGAGCACTGTTAGTGAAATAATGTTTTAGGTGAAACTGAATTTTGAATCTGGATGCTCAGCCTGACAGCCTCGGCTGTCCCTCTTTTACAGTAAAGCAAACTGAGGCACACACTGAGAAACGCAGTTCTGATCAAGCAAGAGCACCGGAGCTGACAGCAAGGAGCATAAGATGTCTCAGGACTCAGCTCAGTTAAACAAATCTCACATCTTCCCAGCTACACAAGCACAGCACTCAGTGCCACCAAGACAGCATCAGCTTTGTTTGCACATGCCAGCTCCAAAGCTTAAGGTGCCAGTAACCTGGATAATGCATACCCATGTTCTTTCTTCCTTGACAGTGACCTGATATTATAAGACAAATCATGAAGGTTTTTTTCTTGTATTGAACCTTTAAAATTGTCCTGTTATTAATGTCATAATGAAAATCCTTTCCATTTTTTAAACGTGCTCAGATGACTTTGCATCTTACTTTAAAAAGATCAGATAAGACTCAAGCGGATCAGGTAATAAATAAATAAAAACACTTAAGAAGCATCTTAGTGATGTTAACCACATGAAAACAGAGGTTAACTAAGCTGGACTCTTACTGTCACCCAGATACTACAGAACTTACACTGCTAACCAGTCAGAAAGGCACCCAGAATTTTGGCGCTCCAAGGACTGGGAAGCAAGCACAGTGCAAGTAGCAACTCCTTACGTGCACTTCTGCTTCCAGAAGGATACCCAGCAAAGCCATGAGAACTTCACCTCCAGAACAAAGCAAAGGCTCTTGTCTACAGTAGAGAAATAATAATAATTTAAAATAATAATAATTTTTTAAAAAGTAATAAAAAAAAATGAAACAGAAAAGAAACACACTTCCCAAGCAACCAGCTGATGGTCTAGTTTAGTTGTGATGTAAATTCAATATTTGAATACTCACTCGCAATTTTAGTTTGCATTTTCTATAGG
The DNA here is from genome assembly GCA_036925125.1 of Oreortyx pictus. Lineage (NCBI taxonomy): Eukaryota > Metazoa > Chordata > Aves > Galliformes > Odontophoridae > Oreortyx > Oreortyx pictus. The sequence continues at coordinate 12,871,314 of JAUPFR010000003.1, read as the reverse complement.
AGAATACAAAAGTTATGGCAGATGAACTGGCAGTTTTACTAAGGTGCCTTGCAGAGTCCTACTGGCCCACCAGCAGCTGTGATCTGAGCTGCACGAGCCACAGCAGACCTGGTTTAAGTGCTGTTTTCTGGCTCTGGAGTCACTTTGCTGTTCCCTGCCAAAAACGTGGGGCTGCCAGCAGCCCTGAGGCTGACAGACGTGCCTCAGCAGCCCAAGTTAGTACAAGCAAGTCTAAATAAAAGCTAAAGCTGTAAAGCTTGCAATGTGCCCACGTGTATACTCACACGAGGATGTTTATTGTGTCTGTGTCTTACGTTGGGACTTGCCATACTCAGGAAAAACAGCAGCAGTAGAGGGGCAGCATCTCAGGAAAGAAATGACAGAAATCACCCGTAATCTTCCTCATATTTTCCTCTCAGGAAATAAAGGAACTGTGGGAGATGTTGGTGACCAGGGAATGCTTGGGAAAATAGGTCCAATTGGTGGAAAAGGTAAGCCCTGGTCTTGGAATTTTCTTGTATTTTTTTTTTCTTCAAGGTAAATATGTGTTTTGTGTGAGTTCCAGGTATGGAGTATCATCAAACACTGACTGCAAATAGTGCTCTCCACAGAAAATTATGCAGAAAGATCAGTGATTAGAGCTAACTGAAATATTTATGTTTCCCACGTGCAATATATCACTTACTCAGCTAAAAATAGTTTGCTCAATAAGTTAAGAAATCAGTCCTAGCAGATGATAAAAGAGAAAGGGAGAAATCTGGGGCTGGTGACGTAAATACACAAATCCTCCAAGACCTCAAAAAGAGAAGAACATATATGTGCCTGTGCATCCAATTTTGAAGGGCCTGAGCCAGTTCTGCTGCTGCTCAGGATACCACAGCTGCACTGTGTGGGAGATACAAGCAAGAACTGCATAGGGCAGCCAGGTAAGGAGAGGATTTTAAGAGAGAACTTCTATAACAAGGAACAACTACTGCACACAAATCAAGGTAAACTCCAACTCTACTTGGATTATAATTCCATGAAGTCGCTGCTCTAGCCTCCTGAAGAGATTAAGCATCCTTTTTAGAGCTGAAGAAGAAATATTACTTCTGCCACAATGAGATCTGCCTTAGCAGCTCACCAGGGATCCACTGCCCTAAGGGGAACTCTGTGGTCTCCAACCAAGCAATCGACCCCGCCATGCGGGTGAGTGGGTGGAACAAGTCATCCCAAGAGCTTCTCACACCAATGATTTTTAATAAACCTCTGATGGCCTCCAGCCAACCCCAGTATCAGAGAAGAACAAAAGAATTTGGCCTGGAGAATTCATTTTCAAAATATCTAGACAACTGAAGACACAGATAGCTATCTCCTAAGATGCTGTCAGTCACCAAAGGAAATTAGAATATAAGAATGCCACAAATCGTTTATCTGAAAGTGAACTCAATGCTCTAAGCCTCTAAATCTGTCTGTCAGCCTAACTGTACAATTTATTGTCCCTTTATACTTGTGTCGTTTTTGCTCATTCCCTTTTTTATTTGCAGAAGCAAAAGCCACTAAGTCACTCCTTAGGCTTACCATTAAACATTCAAGTTCTTAAGGAAGCAACCCTGAAATTTCAGCATATAAGTGGGCAGGGTGCCAAGCAACACTAACTGAAATGCCAGTCAGCTCCTGAGTTCTTTCTTTAAAAAACATGGCCATATCTAAGAAAAATCACATCAAAACATAGCTATCAACAAGGGAGGGCATATTAGCAATATATGACCTCGAAAGGTTTTAATTTATAGAAGAGCTGACATCAATTTCAGATAAAGCTGAGACTTTCGACAGCTGTCAAATTATAGCTGAGATCATTAAAAAACAGGCTGGTCACCTGTATTTAGATATTAGCATGGCATTTGGAGAAGCAATTCTACCATTTTTTACAATGTACAGAACAAGGGGAAAGCAAGGGGAAAATAAATCATCTTTCTATGTCTGAAATGAAACACTGCTCCCTAGTGACCTCCTTTTGTGCAGGTGCTAACTGCTGCCAACAAACACAACCTGTTGCACACATGAATTCAGTGCCTCAGCACCCACTGGCCTCATCTGGCACCTTGTCCTGACATGAAGCTGCCAAACCCAGGAGGCTCTTGCAAGGCAGCAAGTGGCCAGGTTTCACCTGCCACAGATTCCTGAGTGCTCTCAGCCTCTCGGGATCATAATGCAGTTAATATTAAAAGCAGTACCAGGAACCAGTAGCACACAACATGCCTGTGTTATCGGCAAGTTAGTTATTAAAGGGTTCTCCTTTTCATTCACCAGCATTAATCAGGGCTTGTTTGACTTGGCACATCAGCCAGTACAGTACATTAGGCCTTCCTATTAGAAGCACACCACTAATGTGTTATTAAACAGGGTTTTCAGATATGCTCCCCTGACATCTGCACTGTCTGAGACCTGAGAATATATTTTCCTCTTTATCTAGGTGACAAAGGAGCCAAAGGCATATCAGGAGTGTCTGGAAAAAAAGGAAAAGCAGGTATGCTGGGCATCCTTCTCTGAAGAATGCTCGAGTTTGCTTTTACTAGGTCTTCAATTTCAGGTTTGGTTTGTCTGGAGTTTACAATATGTTGAGGCCAACAGGTAAACTTCAGAATGGGTGAAACAAACAGGTAGAGTCTGAAAAGTTTTGTTCAGCAAAATGAAAGCTAGTGACGTAACTGATGGTGATGTTACACAGCGTACGGACAAACTGTATCAATTAATGGGCATTGGTTGATAACACAAAACTTCATCAGCGCCTCAGGAGAAGTTTAATACTGAAAACTGGAACAAATTTTCTGAATACCAAAGGAATGAACTCCTTTAATAATTTTCTCTTAGAAGCATAGAGGCAAAAATATATGTAATTTCAGAAAGGGCATAATTTGTTGTCAAATGAATGCTACAAATTGACTTGCAGGAGAAGAATATGGATTTAATCACCTAGAAGGTTCCTCTCAGTCCTGATAACCATGCGTGTTTTCCCACCTTCAGTGTTCAGCTGTGTTCACTTTGAAGGCATTTAATATGCAATATCATATTGATTTTAATGAGAAAGCATCAGCAACTTATTTTCTTCCTGATTATTACAGAACTATATCAAGTCAAATTTCAGTTTATCAACCAAAAATACAACCATGATTTCAGTGCTTGACAGCTATTATTTGAGTTTACATCAACTATTTCTGCTGTACCACAGCTGCATGCAGCTATCGTGGTCCATCCTTCAAGTTTTTTCCAGTTCCACCTCAATGCGTACTTTGAATCCTCTATCAGTGAGAAAACAGTGGTGATGTTGTTTCTATCAGAAGTCTAGGGAATCAGTGCTGTCTGTGGATCCAAAGGTGCCAAAGGAGACATTTATCATCCAGATGTAACACTGTGTGATCATCACCGTAAACCACACATCCACAGTCAGATGGAATTGATGATAAGAAGGGCAGAGGATGTGTAAACGCTACACTGATATGGGGGAAAGGAGGCTGGCAAACTCTTTCATCTGCAAAAAATATATATATTTCTGACCAGATAAATCCTCTGTCCTTTGTATTGCATCAGGGACGGTCTGTGACTGTGGAAGATACCGCAGAGTTGTTGGACAACTGAATATCAATGTTGCTCGGCTTAACACATCCATCAAATTTGTAAAGAATGGTAAGGATCATTATTTATTTGATATGATTTATTTGGCTCTTATAGTTATCACAGCTATTTTACTACTGCTGTCTACAGCAACATACAGGCCAGGACAGAGGGCCCCACTGTGCGAGGCACTCCAAAATCTTACAGAAGAGGGAAGTCTGGCACCTGTAAGAATATAAGAAGCTGGTGAATAAAAGCAACCACAGTACAGCAATAATCAGTAACACAAATGAAATAATCATGAAAGAACATAGCACAGCTTGCTAACTGCCTCTGCACTGTCAGCCCACTCACCCTCAGACTCAGTGGCCGTTCACACAACAAAAGGAAAAAGGTTGTGCCAACCTGCTTCATAGAGCACTAGGCACCTCTTGATCTTGCTGCTGCTGCTGCTGCAAAGAAGAGATGCATTCACACACAGTGCTCCTCTCATGCCTCCCTTCGTTGCAAGCATCTTTCTCTGTAATAACAAAGACACCAACACCCCAAAGACCCATAGGTTATAAGAAGTCATGTCTATAGGCAGTGCTGTCAGCAGGACAGTGCAAAATGGCCCTCCTGAAAAGAAGGAAGAGCATTTCCTGGTGTAGCAGAGATTTTGGGAAGGCTCCACAACCACTTCTAGGACTCAGTCTAATCTATAAAATAAATGTGTCTGAGGCCATTCTCTGGCACTATAAGCAACTGGCACAGCTCTCATCTGTCCTGCTAAATCCTACAAAACAGAGTGGTCCTCTGCTAACTCCTCAGCTGTTTATGGAGTAGCTCCAGAATAAGGGGATTGTTCTTTGTCTGAGGCCAAACCTATGACCAGGACCACACCAGCAGTCTAAGAGCAGGGACAAACTGGCACCAGCTACCCAGGAATGCTTCTTGGCACTGCTTAATTCACTAGGATACCTGCTGCCTGAGAAATTTGCCTTTTAAAGCGGCTGAGCAGCCACACTTTCCTTCCTTTTCAATGTTCCCTTAGTGGCTACAGCATCTGTGAACATCAGGCTGTACTTAAAATGACTTATTTTAGCAGTCCCTCTGATATTCCTCTGCATGGAAGAGGTCCTAGCTCTTCAGTTCCCCTGCATTCCTATCCCACAGCACTCTTTCACAGTCTGTAACATGATTTGGCAATAGTATACAAAGCAATCAGGGTGAGTCAGACTTATTCACTGCTATTTGTCCATTCAGCATTCCTTGATTTGGTAACTTTTACTTCAAGGATGTCCAGTACTAAACAGTCAAAAGGGACACGTGCCAGTCAGGACTGAATGTGTGTAAGGTTCTTGTCATTCCTACTGGTAGCATCAGTCTCTGATCATGTCTTTATTGCTCACCCTAAATTCAGCAGTGGAAACAATTTCCCTGGCCCACTTTCATTAATCCCGATGTAAAAACCATGCGGTTGTCACAGTGGAACAGAAGAACCTTCAATAGCTGCTGAAATGTCATTAAGAATTTGTTTTCCCCCTTTCAAGTTATAGCAGGCATCAGGGAGACAGATGAGAAATTCTACTACATTGTCAAAGAAGAGAAGAATTACAGAGAAGCCCTGATGCACTGCAGGGACAGAGGAGGAACACTGGCCATGCCTAAAGATGAGGCGACCAACACCCTGCTTGCTGACTACATCTCCTCAAGTGGCCTTTTCCGAGCATTCATCGGGATGAACGACATGGAAAAAGAAGGGCGGTTTGTGTATGCAGACAGCAGCCCGCTGCAGAACTACAGTAACTGGAAGGACGGGGAACCTTATGACTCCACAGGACACGAGGACTGCGTGGAAATGCTCAGCACAGGAGAGTGGAACGACTCTGAGTGTCAAGTCACCATCTACTTCATCTGTGAGTTCCTCAAAAAGAAAAAATAAATGTGCCTCAAAAGATGTTTGGCACCTTCTGTACATACAGCAACCCCTCCTCATTCATGCACTGTAGGGAAAGCAGACAAACAAGGATCGGGCTCAATCCAGCATTCACTGGGTTAACCAAGAGTAACTAATGCAACATGGCAGTGACCAGAAAGCCAGCTCAGGTCAGGGGGCCCTCAGGGCTGGGGGAACTGAGCCAACAGTGAATTTTTATTTCGTTTTTATGTATAACTGAGGGAGGTTGGGCAAATTTAAAGCACACAGAGACGAACATGATTTTATTAACGCAGTGGAGGACTCACTTATCTCTGTTTCCCACTCTATCGCCCTCTTGGTTGGCTGAGGTGTGAAGAACTAATCAATTGGCACTTCTGCAGGTCTGCACAGCTTGCCTGAAACCTGAGAACAGAGAGAATGCCCACAAAAAGCTGTGCAAGAATCTAGAAAAGTCTAGCGTAAACAAAACAGTACAAAGAAAGCAAAGCCACTGCTGTAGGCTGTAAACAAAAGCGAAGAATTTGCTGTCAGAGCCTGGTTCCTCAGTTATCCATGTCAGCATGTGCATAACGGATCAGATTTTCATATTGTTGCTAGTACCAAAGGAGCACATTCCTTCATACAGTGAAAGAGTTCACATTCGCGGGGTTTCTATGACACCATTGCCAGCATTGTACTGAAATCCAGGATGCTCCTGAGACACAGCATCTGTTTTACCTTCAGAAGTGAGCCTGTTTATTCTTAGTCTTTCCTCATGTTGTTTAAAAGTCTCACCTTTCCACACAGCAGGAGATGCTAGTAAAGACTCCAGGTTCTCTGCAAGAAAGTCTGTCGATTTTCTCCCCACTTGGGACTAAAAAGGACAGAATGCTACCTGGAAGCTGAGACTGCTGGGCACTAGTCACAGTGCAGCCACTCACAGCCACACTGCAGGTCACTCACAGCATTGGATGCAAAATGTTTCTCAGGATATATGAAGAGCTGGACATGAAACCAGTCCAATCAACAAACAGTGTGGAGGGTCAGCTCTGAGACTTCCTTCTGCAGCCGTGTACAGCACTGCAAAGGCAATGAGACAGCTGTCATTCTTAGTCAGCCAGCTCTTCGACAGTAAAATCCTCCGTGCCATTTTCTAGCTGGTAGTTTGACTTCAAGCTCATCTCTGAGTAATGACCAACACCAGAGCATCCCAGGAGACTCTGTGACTCAGAGCTATTTTTCTAAGCCAGTTCATCGGCTACTTGTTCTTCCAGAAAACCATTTGTTGCTACCAGCAGTAAATTACCTGCATTGCTACACACCCTCCAAGGAACTATTCAGTCCCAAGAATGCAGGTGTGGGACCACACATATTTTCATTGCTCCCCAACTATGCTAAAGCATACTTTGGCAAACAGGTTTGCTTAGCATAATGTACCTCCTCCTGAATTGTTCCCTTCCTGTGAATTTACATTCCCCAGCGTCAATCGGAATTATACTTTTTAGGATCTACTGTAATAAACTTGTTAAATTATTTGGGCTTTAGAATCATTAGTGAATAATGATAAAGAATTAATGGAAAAAGTTTATTGAGGAAAAGTAATGCCTTTTTCAAGGTCGCCTTTTTCAAGGTCAGGTCCAGACACCTGCAGTATGTCAGTATGTACATGCCATGGGGAAATGGCACACTAATATTCCAGTGGATAGGAACAATCACACTTGTACTCACCTTCCCACCCTTCCCATCTTTACCTCTGACCTGAAATGTTACCAAAACATGCTTCCCAGATAGGGGTGTCTGCATTCAGGAACTGTCTGGTCATATTGGGATCACTGGCTGCCAAAACCAGACATACCTTTTATGCTGACTATCACTAGTAGGCCATTGTTCTTTCGGAGGAAACTTGAAGCTAGAAGGTAAAGCAGCAGAAATGCTCTGCTGCAGGAGCAAGTTCTGCCTAAGATTTGACCAGTCTCCCTCACATACAAAATCAAAGAACACATGTCTAGATTGAAGGCAATGGATCAAGATTGATCAAGGCAATAAAGGCAGCTGGATTCCATCTACCCTTTAGGCAGACAGTGAGTTACAACCCAAGAGCATGCCCCACACATGGGAAGGAATGACTGTCACGTGGCTGAAGGAAGTGAGGAACTTGTGTTGGGTTCCTGCAGCAGAAAGGCCATACCACGCCAGATTCACTCTTTCTTAAATAGAAAAAATAAGCAAAAACAACCCTTCTAGTCACAATGCATTCATCGGGCAAGTAGACCCTGGCTGGCTGTTTTTTTGCGAACTACAGAAGAGGGACAGCAGACGAAAGCAGCACAGATGTTCCAACTCACTAGGCATAAGCAAGATCATGTGCTCATACAAACCACTCCTGCAGCACTGGGTCTCAGTTAATAATTTCTGCCAAGAAGTCTAGCTCATAGGCCAAGCCAAATAAGACACTGCACCATACAGGAAACCTGGCAGGTAAGCCCATATAGCTCTGTACCATGCAGACATGAGCTTAAGCTTGCACTAACTCAAGGATTATAGCTGTGTTTTGCAGGAAAAACATGCCTGTTATAATTAAGAATTTGGGCTATATCACAGGTTTCGTTGCTAGCCAATGGAAATTCACTGTGGTGGGTAAAGTTTCTTAGGTTTCTACATCAAGCAGATGGATCCAGGGGCACAGGAAATGGTGTCTGACTGTTCAGGATTTGTGGTCTGTCGGAGCAGGGTACCTAAAACATTTAACCTAATCTCAATATTATGCTTTTCCCATGTTTTTCTTTTCCTTATACCCAGTCTGAACCTTTCTTGTTTCAATTTATACCCACTATTATGTGTACTCATACCAGACACCACTGTGTACAGCCTTGCTTCATCATCTCAAAGACATTCCTGCAGGTCCCAGCAGGCAGCCACCAGGTTCATGCAAAGCCACTTCTATTGGCTGAATAAATCCTCTTACGCTTACCTCCTCTTCACCATCCTCAGCAGAAAATGTTCCAAGTTCCCCGTGTCTTTTCTGAATTGAGTTGCTTAAGAGGACAGTGGCTAGGTGTGGTCTAATAAGTGATGTCTGGGAGGAAAATCCCTTCCTCGATCTCCTGGAAGTGCCCTGCTAGCACAGTCAAGGGTGCTGTGAGCTTCCTCTGCTGCCAGGCCCCATTCTGTCTCATGGGCAGTGCTGTCTGCCAGATTTCCCAAGGGCCTTCAGTAGAACCAGTCAGCACCAGCCTCCATCAGAGTAGAGTTCTGCCTTCCTAGCTGCAGGAAACTTTACATTTGTCCTTGCTGAGGCCCATAAGGTTCCTGTCAGTCCATCCCTCCAGCCAGCCTGGCTTCCTCTGCGTGGCAGCCCTGACTGTGAGTGTACTGACTGTTCCTTCCAATTTGGAGGCATGTGAAACCTGATGAAAACAGACTTTGTCACCTCCTCCAGCTAACTGAGAGATGTTAAACATGACAGTTCCAGTGATTAGACCATAATGTCCTAAATTGGGTTTAAAAGTATTGTTGGAGAAACAGTGTCAAAAGCCTCACTGAAGTAGAGATAAATGACATCCACTGGTCCCCCTCATCCACAGATTCAGTCATTTTATTGCAGAAAGCAACCTGGCTGATGGAGCATGATTTACCCTTAGAAAATCCACACTGGTTGTTTCCAGTCAGCTTCTCATTTATATGCTCCAAGAGGACACCCCTAAGTTCTGTAGGGACCAACATGATGCTGATAAAGTTCCCCAGATTATATTTGGTGCTTGTGAAGAAGGAAGCAACACCTGCCTATTCCAGACATTAGGAAACCTTTATGTTCACCGTAACCTTTCCAAGTTAGAGTGGCCTTGCAACCTTGCACTCTGGGATGCATTCTTTCTGGTACCATGGAATTTTCTGATGAAATCCCTTACTCAGCCATCATATATTGCTAGTAGTTCTCTGAATGCTTTCCCTAAGCACAGAAGAATAGGATAACTTGCTGATAAAGACAGCAAAGAAATCACAGAGTGCTTCATTTTCAGCTGCCTGCTGCCACTGCATCACCTGCTTCATTCAGCTACATTTTCTATGCTCAGCCTTTTCTGATTGATACAGTGATAGAAGTCCTTGTTGCCCTTGCTTGTGCAAGTCTCATTTTAAGCTCTGAATTTCCTAACGCTACCCTATATACTAAGGTAGCATTTCAAAATTCATCTACTGCTGCCCTTCCCTTCTTCCACCTCCTCCTTTCTACCTTTTTGCTTTGGAAATCCATCAGGAACAGCCCCTGTTCAGCCACACCAACCTCCTGATACATCTGCTTGTTGCTGAGCAGTGTATACATGTCAACTGCATAAGATTTTGCTACATCACACCAGGAATACTTCAGCATTCTTTCTGCTCTGAGAGAATTGGGACTACAAAATAAATATAACTCATTAGGAGTATATTTATCTCAAGCATTCCAAGCAATCTCACATGGGCATTAAGCAGATCCACTTCTTTCACTGCCTTTAATGCAGTCAATTGCTTTAAAAATAATAATAATAAAAATATTTAATACCTAAAGCAATGGGTGCCACATTCTCAGCCACAGCCACAGGAATAAAGAGGCATCTCTACTTAGTTTCAGATACAGTCTTCAATGGTACATTTTAGTTGTAGATCAACCACATGAAACAGTTGTAAAGAGAAGTAATTTGACACCGTGTGATGATGAAAATGGTAAATGTGTCACAGGGAGAGAGATCAGCTTCTGGTTATGTTGGAAGGCGTTGTTCTGTAATTGTCTTGCTTTAATACATTACCACATTTGTACAAAAGGCATGACTGCCGTTTCTTTTTTTCTTTATTAAAGTCACACTTAATCTACTCAACATGCATAAGAAAGAATGAGGAAGATCAAAGCCGCAGTGTAATCTGGGTTGGTTTGTACTTGTGGGAGGGGAGAACAGCAAATCATAAAAGAATTGCGTGAACTTGGCCTACCTGCAGCATGCAGCACTGCCCCACACCCCACCCTCCCAGGCCTGAAAAGGTTTCTCCACGTCGATGTTTCAACACAGGAAAAGTTTCACTGGATTTTCATTACATGGGTGTGACCAGGAACTTGCATCACCCTGTTTTGTAGAAAACAGCAGCGACCGACCAACGCATGGTAGCAGTCTACCAAAGCACAGGGTTCACCTCACAGAAATTTCAATGGCTCAGAAGTGTGTGTGTGATCATGTGCATTTCTGACTTCTGAATCTTAAGACCCACTCCATCCTCCATGTTATATCTACACTTAAACCTCATGAAGTTCTGTGCCTAAACAAGAGCAGATCTCCTGATGATGGGGCAGTGAATGGGTTATAGCTGCCCGGTAGCAGGGTGCAGAACATGCATCATCTGCAGAATCGTGGCCCTGCCATACACTGTCATTTCATTTCACTATGTATTGTTCCTCTCCACACAGACAATAGCTGTATTAGTTTTTAACTTATGTCTTTCAGAAAACAGCCACAACTTTGTAAAAGTAGCCGGATGCCAATTATTGCTTTAATCTTACTGCTTCAGACATAGTTCAATCCTTGTGAGTATAATAAATACAAGTAATGTTTTTTTGGAAATTGATTTCAGTCATGAATCCTCTGTTCATATTTTCTCTTTAGTAGATGTTTCAAGCTATCTTAATAACCTCTCAGCAGCATACTGTCCAGCAAGAGATGCTAGTTTCCCCAGCTTCATACAATAGCAGCCTTTGTATCAGTTGCCCCACAGCATTCCAGGAGCACGTGGGACACCACACCATGCGGAGGGTGGAAGGAGCAACAATGATCAACACTTAGTCAGGAGAAGATTACATAAAACACTGCAAAAAAATGTGACTGTGGAGTTGGCGGATGCTTAGCATGTGAACTGTGGAATTTGTTTCTCACTGTGAGCCAGTCTCTATGTCTTGAAAATGTTTAGAAGCTCGTCTGAGAAAATCTAAAAGGCTGTCTATAGAGCCAAGGAGAAATTTAAATTCAGTAACTCAGGAATCCCAGAGCTGCTTGCAAGTTCATATATGTAACCAACAGAGCTTTCTCAGGGCTTGAAGAAGTAGAAAAATGTTTTCTGCAAAAATAAGGACAACTAAAAGAATTTCCTTTTAAAAGCCACACTTTTTCATTCCTGTTTCCTCAGATATGAACCTTTTCTAGTGTTGGCAAGTACCACTGGACATACTAAAGTTTATGCAAGGAGTGCATATGACTGTCCTGCATATGGTTTTCTCCATGGATAGGACAGTGTGGGACAGGTGTTAGAGAGTGGACATGTTCTGCCCCGCCACATCACTAGAAGTTCTCATCAAACAAAGTAACTAACCAGTTACTGCCATTACTAGAAGCAGAACATGAAGACTATACAAGTCTTCATTTTAAGTGTTTGGGAGCAGAGGAACCAGAAAGATGGAAGGTTGTGGGATAAGGTAGGTATCCTTGCTTATCCTTCCCAGTTGTTCTAATTACATGTAACTCACTTATGTCAGAAGATTCAGGCTGTAGTTCCTCCTGATATGCAGGGATTAGATCTGTAAAAATGGGACATTGTATTAAGTGGAAGGCTGAAGGAGCAACAATGATGATCAGCCAGTCAGAAGATTAAAATGAGAGTGATGTCAGATTGTGTATTCTGTGAGCAGTCCCTGTATTCATTCCCTTTTGGTCACTGCAGTCAGGGAATTTTCTCCATGCATTGATATCAGACAGTTCCTACCCCCAGTGGAGACAAGGCTTTCTTTAAAAGCTGGAAATGAGAGAGCTAGCTGCCTGTGTGACTCAGGAAAAAACAGAAAGCAGAGTTTAGTCAGGACTGATTTGGAAAAAAAAAATGGAGTGCAGAAGCCCAGCCTTGCACTGGACCTTCAAGGAGGCCACTGCTAGGGGAGGAAGAAAGAGAAAGCTTTGTAGGAACACAGCACAACCACACACTAGCAAAAACCTGAAAGAAGAGGTTTTCCAAAGAGCCAGACTGGGATGTGTAAAGAAGCAGTGGGAGGAAAGAGGTTGTTCACATTCAAGGTAAGGTCCTCCAAATATGGATAGATGTGGATTCTACTGACTACCAGCTGATCACAACTGCTTCTGTAAGGCTGGGAAGATTGAGGCAGAAGTCATGCACTCAGCTGAGTGCACGTGGGGGAGGCTGTAGAGGGTTTTATGTCTGCCATAGATCCAAGAATGTCTGTTTGCTTCATGTTTGCCGCAGAATACGCAAGTGTTTGCAAGATATCACCCCCACTGCTTACTGACACAAGAGGCTGAGAAGATAAGCTTCTCCTTCTGTGGCAAAGATTCTAATTGCTAGCAATGCCTGTCCTGCTTTTCTTTGTGCTATGGGCATAGTAGTGATGGGTTGATGATCAGACTTCATGATCTCTGAGATCTTTTCCAAGCTTAACAATTCTGTGAACTCTTCCCTCTTCAGAGGGAAGCCAAGACAGGCTGATACAGCAGCAGGCCTCAATGGGTTTGCTCTAGCAGCTTAGCCTGCCAGCTGTTGACAAAGAAACACACAGACTTTGAGGGCAAAGATAAACATCAACATTTTTCATTCATCATGTCAGGCATAGCTGGAACCACGTCCACACATATATGGCATACACAATCTCTTTATTCCATCAGTCATGTCATTCAAACACCTGGAATTCTATTGGATTCATTGTAGGCAGTCCTATCTTTCACCGCAGAAAACACTGCAGAAAAACTGCAGCTTGGTTCAGAGATTTTTTCACACTAACTTTAACTATCTGCAAGGTAAACGTCCAAACCAGGCCCAGCCACTGTAAACTTCCATTATAGTTGACAATAAGACACATAATATTTTCAGTTACCTACTTCAGCATAAAGAAAGTCATTCCTCAAATGTAGCTATTTCTCTGCCATTTTCTAGTCCAGTAGTTCAGAGATACGCACACTTGGTCATATTCACCTCTTTTATTTTCCGTTGAGCATCAGAAACCTCAAGGATTTTATGCTAGGTTAATAATTTCACCAGGAGCATACCTAAATGTAGAAGCATATAAACACTACATTAGTCCAGTACAACAAATTACACCTTCAAAGTACCATATAAACATTAACTTAGACGAATTAGACTATTCTATTAGTAAAATAATGCAAAGGATACTGCCTTACTTATTATTTTGCTATTATGTAAAACTAATGACCTGTATTTTTTGACCACTGATTCCTCCTTCCTCTAAATACCTGTGGATTAAAATGTAAGCTATTCAAACAGCTCCACAAAACTACTGCTAGGAAGAAAATGGAAAGGCAAGTACTTGAAATGCACTGACGCACATTCTAAACACTCGGAAGGATATGTTAACATGAGATCCCATGCTGAATCTGATTCCAGAGCAGAATACTTTTGTTTAGAATAAGAGATGTTCAGGGAGACTCCACTTTTAAGTTCATTTGGTTTTGGTTTTCAGTTACTGTTTTATAAATAAGCTACAAATTTTTTCTGGTAGCTAATTCATCTTCCCTTTCCCTCCCCTCATTCAGAATGTCTGAGGACAATGCACAACTCCAGCCTAAGGAGTGGCAAGTCCACTGTGCCCTCATGAAGCCCCATCTGGAGCAGTGCATTCAGGGCAGGGGCCCCTAGCAAAAGAAAGACATGGAGCTGTTGGAGTGGCTGTAGAGGGCCAAGAAGATGATCAGAGGTCTTGAGCACCTCTCCTATGAGGAAAGTCTGAGAGAGCTGGACTTTTTCAGCCTGGATAAGAGGAGGCACTGGGGCCTCATGGCCATCCAGTACTCAAAGTTTATAAAATCTGAGTTCATAAACAGGAGGGAGAGCGACTTTCTACATGGGCATAGTGACTGGAAAAGGAGGAATGGTTTTAAAGTAAAAGAGGGAGAATTTAGGTTAAATGTTAGGAAGAAATTCTTCACTCAGAGAATGGTAAGGCACTGCAACAAGTTGCCCAGAGAAGCTGTGGATATCCCATCCCTGGAGGTGTTCAATACCAGGCTGCCCACAACCCAACCAACCTGATCTGATGGGTGACAGCCCTTTTCAAGGCAGGGGTGGAACTGGATGGGTTTTAAGGTCCCTTCCAACCCAACCCATTCTATGATTCACTGTAAAGGATGACAGCACTCACTACAAAGGAGGAACACAAACAAAAAGAAGAAAGGTGGCTCAAAAAAAAAACAACAACAACAACAAAAAACAATACTGATGAACACAAGACTTATTAACAGCTGTGAATAAACTGAAGTATTCATTGGTATTATCTGGGTTAGTAGCTGCTGTCGTTGTCTCATTAAAATCATAAAGTGAAAGAGAGATAGTTGGTTTTTAACTTACTTTTCACAGACTGAACCATATCATAACAGTGTGTCTCAGTGTGAGGACAGCACAGACCACCTCACCTTGCTTTATGAATCCTAAGTTAAAGGATGCTAGTAGAACAACAGATTGCTTTCTATCTAAAAATTGCACACATACTGTGCATAATACTTCTTCAGGAAGGATGCCATGCTAACCAGGAATGCAGTGTAACTGGTTTAGGATTTATGAAAGAAAAAAAAACCCTCAAACCTACTTGTTTTCCTATGAATCAAGACCTATTTGATCAAATGCTTCAACTTACCAAAACACTGTGTAAGAACCAGAGGCTGGGCTCAGTAGGAATAGTATTTGAGAGTTCAGTAGGAGCTGAGTAGTTGAGATAGGTCCAAAGATACATACTCACAGTAATTCCCTGTTCATAAGTACTTGACAGTTCATTGTATTTGCAGCCAAGATTCCTCAAGCATTTTCCCCCAAAACGGAATCTTTCTGCACATGGGAGCAATCACAGGTTTTCCTAAACTCACAGTGCAATTAGAAATAAAGACCTCTCTCTTTTGTGTTACTCTAACCTAGTTGATTTGGAAACAGTTACTGTTT
Source organism: Oreortyx pictus (assembly GCA_036925125.1). Classification (NCBI taxonomy): domain Eukaryota; kingdom Metazoa; phylum Chordata; class Aves; order Galliformes; family Odontophoridae; genus Oreortyx; species Oreortyx pictus. The sequence goes on along the minus strand of JAUPFR010000003.1, from coordinate 12,855,911 downwards.
GGAACCCACCATCAATATCGGTGTTTGTTTTCAGAAGATGTAAGCACATTAATGAGCAGTCTGACTTATAAAGCTCCATTAGAAATAGGGTTCATGTTTTGTAAGAGGCATCAGTCTGCAAATACCTGAGTGTCGTATGGAAGTCTATCATTTCAATAGACAGACAAGTTAATAAAATTCAAGGCTACAGACAGGTATTTGTGATTACTCTGCTGACATATTACATCCCATTTATCTCTATTGATACCTTTGGAGTTTCCCAGGATAGATCCCACTGTAAGTTTGGTGTGTTCAAATAAATTTGACACTACGTTCACTAAAATCACCTGTATGTAAGAATGTTCAATTGCTTGTGTACGATTTGAATTTCACCCTGAAATTACTAGTATTTCAGTATAAACAGATCACTGTAGTGACACAGTTTTGCCTTGTTCTGACCTACTCTGTACCCTCATTGACATTAGCTCTGATGGGACACAGGCAGAAACCATGGCTGGGGGAACAGGGACCCCTCATTTGGCAGCAGCCCAGTTACACTGGCTTACACGCAGCTTGAACAATCACAAGAAAGTTCATAAACACCAGAGGCATAAGATTCCTGGATGCTGGGGTTAAAGACAATTTTCAGATGAAGCACAGTCAGTAAAAGGACTGTGGGTCCACCCATTATGCAGTACTTGAGGAGGTCCCTCTCAGCCTTACAACTCCTGTAGTTACGTGGAGTAGCAACAGACAGCAGTAGAGTATGATCCCATTTTAACCAAACTGAAACTAACTACAGCTATGCAGAGGTTACTTATGGTTCACTTAATGATACCATAATTACATTCAAATAGTTATGCTTACCGTCAGATATGGCCTGATATATATGATATATGCACTCAAATAAATCTTATACCGAGATGAGTTCTCTTTACTTACAATTGAATAAATTCACTGTTTCCAAATCTTGCTCTTTTTGCACGTGTTTTTATGTTACTTCAAAACGCTACTGAGTTTCTGTATACATGCATATTTTGTCTCCCTGCTTCTCTTTTCTAAACTCATTCATCAAGTCACCTTTGTATTTTGCCTAATTATCCTTTGCCTTCTATTGGAATTTTAGCCAGGAATTCGCTCAATAAAACAAACAGTTTAAAGCAAACAAAATGCAACTAGGGAAAAAGAGTGACACGGTCAGCACGGACAGTTCATCAAAACACCAGATACATACTTCTGACCAGAGAGATAAGAGCAGCAGCCATCACATTACGATTACAGACCAGTACATCACACTCTGACTGATTACAAGTGAGCAGCCACATGCTATCAGCAGCCCTACAGGCACAACGCTGTGCTGCATCCTGTGCTGGCAGCATTTTGATGTTGTCTTCCCACATTTGCTGCCAAATCTGGGCTCTTTTGCAACCAGATGGACTGCTCCTCCCTTCTGCCATGAAGCTGGAGTCTGACCAAGAGAACAGGAAGTATTGCTGGTGTGCAGTTCCTCTACCAGTTTTCCAGGAAAATGCTGTCTTAATCAGTGCCATTTACAAATCCCTCATCTACAAGCACGATACATGCTGGTTAATACCTCCGAGACTTTCACGTTTTAGCTGGAGACATCCACGCAATTCATTTTCCCTGCTGGCTAACCCACGCCAAGAGCAGCAGGATGATTTCTGACAGTGCTTTGCTGCTTGGTGGGAAATGCTCTGCCATATGAGTCTCCACCCACCCAGCCTCCTGCACCATGTGAGTTCAGAATCCTCCCTTCTACCCACAAAGGCACTTGGCGTTTTACCTCTGCTGCACTTTCACACATTTAAGGAATTTCTCAGAGTACCACTGCAGGCTTATGAGTGAGCCAGAATCACTGCTGAGAGCAGTCCTGATACCACTTCAACCTGCTCTGGTAACCAGCCATTCCTGGGATGGATGGACCAAGCATATACATCTCCATCTCACAGAATCACACGTAGGAAGGTTCAACCTCCCTGCTAAACAGGTTCTTTACAGTAGGTCACACAAGTAGGCATCCAGACAGGTCTTCAGTGTCTCCATAGAAGGAGACTCCACAGCTTCTATGGGCAACCTGTTCCAGTGACCCATCACCTTTACTGTAGTGAAGTTCTTCCACATTTTAGTACAGAACTTCCTATGTTCCAGTTTTAGGACACTGCTCCTTTTTCTATCACCACACACAACCAAGAAGAGCCTAGCCTCATCCATTTGCCTCCCAGCTCTCTTCAAATATTTATAAACATTAATCAGATCCCCTCTCAGTCTTCTTTTCCCCAGGTTACTCAGCCTTTCCTCATACAGGAGATGCTCCTGGCCCTTTATTATCTTAGTGGCCCTCCATTGGACTCCTTCTAGGATATCCCTGTCTTTTTTTTTTTTTTAAACTGGGGAGCCCAGAACTGGACACAGTATTCTAAATGTGGCCTTACCAGGACAGAGTAGAGGGGGAGGATCACCTCCCTCAACCTGCTGGCCACCCTCTTTTTAATGCACCCCAGGATACCATCAGCCTTCTTGGCCATCGGGGCACACTGCTGGCTCACAGCCAACCTGTCATCCACCAGGACACCCAGGTCCTTCTCTACAGAGCTCCTCTCCAGCAGGTCATCCCCAACCTGCACTGGGTTACTCCTCTCTACTGCAAGACTCTACACTTGCTCTTGTTGAACCTCATCACGTTCCTCCCTGCCCAAGTCTCCAGTCTGTCTATGTCTTGCTGAACAGTAACACAGCCTGCAGGTGTGAAAGCCTGCTTACTTACTGAGGGCGGATTCTGTCCCCTGCATCCAGATCGCTGATGATCTCGTCTTCACAGCAGGCATCCTAAGCACAGTTCCACTGGATCAGGCACGTTATCTTGGAATGGCCACAAGTTGTGCCAGGGAAGATTTAGATTACATTTGAGGTAAACTTTTTTCTCTGAAAGAGTGGTCCGGCACTGGAATGGCCTGCCTAGGGAGGTGGTTGAGGCACCATCCCTAGCGCTGTTCAAGAAGCATTTAGATGAGGTGCTAAGGGATTTGATTTAGTAGCTTGGTGGGTAGGGATGGTGGTGGGAGGATGGTTGGACTAGATGATCTTGTAGGTCCTTTCCAGCCTAATGTATCTATGAATCTAAGAATCTCAGTAGTTATTTTTCCTTTATTTAGATGATGCAAAAGGTGCCAGCACATCATCAAAAGCCTGACAAAGCATGTTAAAAAACAAAAACAACAACAAAAAACCTGCCAGGCTGCCTTTCAAGAAACCTCAACAGTGTGGTATTTGTACACCAATTCATTATATGCTCTGGTCTGAACATGATGCTAAAATTCTGTTACCACTGGGCAAATATATTACACAAAAGACATTTAAAAGTTTCCCCATCATTCATCTTAACCACACCAGCTTTACATCAACTTAATTACACTGGCTAAAGGGGAATGATTCCAAGTTTCCACCACTATGAGATCAGAATCCTGCATACAATTTCCAGGGGCACATTAAATGAATTAATCCATAAACAAAATGGCCTGCATTTTACACAATCAGTTTCTTGTTTTCTGTCATTGATACATAACTAACTATGGGATTAAGAAAGAGAAACTTTGCAAATCTAAAAGAAACACAAAAGGCTTTGATAGGCAACTTTCTCGAGATCAATAATGTAACTGGAAAAATGAATCATACCCCAATGTAGGGTGAATAACCCAAAAGAACAGTATTCACAGAAAATAATGAGGTGGATGGTATATTTTGCTTGGCTTATTTAGATGGTAAACAGACAACGGGTAAAGAAAGAGAGGCTCACCTTTTGCAGATGCGTGAGACTCACCAATAACTCCACAGGGGAGGGATCTCCAACAAGAAATCCTTCCCCAGTGCTGGTCAGCCCTTAAATGGGGTCTGGGAGAGATGGAGCCAGACTCCAACCCTTCTGGTTACACAGGTGCATTGCCTTCACCTGTGCTCCTGCAGCTGACTCAGTGCTCACCTCAGATGATCAATCAAATGGTTCAGGCCGTAATTCAACAGTTCCCATACACCCAATACTGTCAGCAAAACCTTTCTCAGCGCTGCTCTGGCTTAGGAGATCTGTTCATGCAGGTCTATGTGTCAGTAAACAGGGCCATCTGAGTATCACAAAAGACAGCTTGAATCTTAGCTCGAATACTTAGTAGCTTACTGCAGAGTTTCATGTTTTTATACATTATGTCTAACGGTCATTTCAGGGAGGGAGATAATGAGGACATTCACATCCAGATATTTCTATTTCAATGTATATTAAATGTATGCACATATTATGTCAATATACTTAGAATTTAAATCCTCAGCTGATTAACTCACCCTTTGTTACTTGCTGCATCTTGTAGATTATTTGTTTCACTTCCTCAGCAATACACTTTGCAGGAAGTCCAGCTAAATAAATACCAAGGTGCTCTCTTCATTTTGAAAAATGTTTCGCTATCAGCAATCTATGGACTTGCAGAGAAGCCCCATTCTTGATGTTTCCACTGCAGTAATTAGTGAATTGCCATATGTACTGACCTACACGCTCTTGGGCTTTTTAAATGCTGGAATTTTAATTTATTTCACTTGAGTCTCCTCTCATCTTAAAATGACAGAAACTGATCTGCAGTTCTGTGACAATCCAACTTTACGTTAGGTTGCAAAAAAGCACTTCAAGAACACCAAGGGGAAAGCTCAGGATATATTCATGTAATATTTTAAGAGAGGTGTTTAGCTCCTTCGGTGGCATAAGCAGACATATGTAGAATGAATTAACATACTTCCATCTGCTCGCTGACTCTGGTGGACTTATAGCAGCATCAACAGTTTGCCCTGCAACATAAAAAATAACAAAAATTCTACAAAGACAGCTGTCCAACACAATGCTTTTGCCATTGGAAATTTCAAAACGAAATCCTGATACTGATCTCTTACAGAATTCAGATTTTTGAAAGGTTCAGCCTGTATCCAAATTGGTATACAATCACATGTGGCACTGTAACGTATACAGCCTGAACACTGTCAAAATAATTTAAACAACTGCTTTCAGTTAAAAGACTTGTATTTATGCAAAAGAATTGCTATAAATCTGCCTTAGGATTACTTGTCTGTACATACATCTGACAGTGAAATTTAGACTTTCCTGTGGCAGACAACCAAAAGGGAAGAGTATCAGTGTTAGAAGGAAAGTGCAGGTTAAATGAGAGGTATTCACAAGGGAAAGAAAAAGAATGAAATACTGTACGTGGTATGTAATCATCAAAAAAATCCCTTGCTGCTGGATTCCACACTGATTGGCTGTGCGGCTGGATAACAAACATAGAAATGTTTATGACCAAGTGTTATTTGTACTTCCTCTGTATAAGATAAGCATACTCACGTTTCTTGTTCCAAATCATAAACTGATCAACCTAGATTTCCACCCACTCAGATTTCACCCTGTGCAGGGCAATCTCAACAGATGTATGGCCAGACTGTGAAGTTAATTGGACATATGGTCTCCAGAACGCAATCCCAAGAAAGAACCACCTACAGCTCATCAATTAGACATGAGTTGAATCCTATTCCCTTCCAAAACACAACCAAGTCAGGACCTATAGGCATGCACCTCCAGGGTCTACAATCCTTTCCTGAAGATAAATGAGTGGAATACAATGTTCATTTTTCAAATATATCTAGAGGAGGTATCACTCCTCCCATTTGGTAACCAACAGGTTAGATGGTTCAGAAAAGAGGAGGCCAGCTTCTCTGGCTCTGAATGAGGATCTACAGCTTCCACCTTTTAGGAGTGGGTGAGTCATCCAGCTACAAGCAGCAAGGCAATAAGGAAAGAACACATGATAAAACAGAAACTGATGTTTCTTCCTCCTCTGGCTGACATGATTTCAAATCTGAGCTACTATTACGACCTGTTTAGAAGTGTCCTACTAGGTACTTAGATGTACTCTAAACACAGATGAGTTGTGTTTAGAGGAGTTGACTGCTTCCCTATGTACATTCTGGATTGGGGTGGGAGGACAGGGATCTCAGGTTAAGCTGCTTGTCACTGAAAAAGCAGAACTCTGAGAAACATCATGCATCTGACAGTTAAGGAATGCATCATTAACTCTCTTGCTTGTTCAACATCTGGAACAGCTATACTTGCAAGAAACCTTAAGACACAGTATTTTAAATCATAAATGAAGACACTGAAGATGAATACCCAGAAATACTGCATGGAGTAACTCTGGGTGAAATAGTACTGTCATCACAAAGGACACATGCAGTCTTCAGACTCTGGGAAAGTCTTCAGACTCTGGGAACAAGTCCTCCTAGAAACAACTACAAACTAAAAGAAAAAGGAGATTAGAAAAACCCAAGATAGACTTAAAAGCAAATTGTGCCTAACTAACCTTATCACCTTCTGGAACAAAATAACATCTAGCCACCTGGGGTGAGCAGTGGACATTGCTTACCTGGACAAGGTGCCTGCAAGGCACACATTGTTTTCAGCAGCCCTCTCCTAGACAAACTGGTACAGATTGGATGGGTGGTCTGCAAGGTGTGGTGTGAAACTAGCTAACAGGCTGCACTCAGAGGCAGCAATCAATGGTTTTTACTTAGGCTAGCAGCCTGTCACATGCAGGATCCCCCAGGAATCAATACTGGGCCCAACACTGTTCAGCATCTTCATAAATGATCTTGATGCTGAGATTGGCAGAACCAAGAGTGCTGATGACACTAAACTGAGTGGTGAGATGGACGCATAAGAAAGGAGAGTCCTATTACAGAAAGACCTGGGCAGGCTGGAAGGGTTGGCAAGCAAGAATTGTACGATGTTTAACAAGCTCTTGCACCTGGGATGACACAAAGTTCAGTACAAGCTTGGATCTGTTGGGGGCAGCTTTTCTCCAAGCGACCCTGGACAAGCTGGACATGAGTAAGCAGTGCTGCTGCTGCAGCAATAAAGACAAATCAGACGCTGGTGGGGGAACAACCAGCAGAGACCGAGATGTGATCACAGAATGACAGAATTGTTGGGGTTGGAAGGGACCTCCAGAGATCATCAAGTTTAACCCCCCTGCCAAAGCAGCTCCCTAGACCAGGTTGCACAGGTAGGCATCCAGGTAGGCCTTGAATGTCTCCAGAGGAGACTCCACCACCTCTCTGTGCAGCCTGTGCCAGTGCTCCATCACTGCACTGTGAAGAAGTTCCCACACACATTTGTGCAGAACTTCTTATGCTTCAGTTGTGGCTATTTTCCCTCATCTTATTGCCACACACAGCTGAGAAGAGTCTGGCCTCGTCTCTTTGCCTCCTTCTCCTTAGGTATTTATAGGTGTGGATCAGATCCCCTCTGAGCCTTCTTTTTTCAAGGCTGAACGCACCCAGTTCTCTCAGACTTTCCTCATAAGGGAGATGTTCTGGGACCTTTATCATCTTTGTAGCCCTCTGCTGGACTCTTTCCAGGAGAATCCGGTCTTTCTTGCACTGGGGAGCCCAGACCTGGCCACAGTACTCCAGGTGAGGCCTCACCAGGGTGGAGTAAAGGAGAAAGATCACCTCCCTTGACCCGCTGACCAAGGTAAGTGGGATCAGCCCACTCCACCAAGTGCTGTCAGGTACCGCGTGCAGCACTGTGCCCAGTTCTGGTTCCAAAAGGATGAAAACAGGCCGGACAGAGTCCAAAGGACAAAGATGACCAAAGGGCTGCAGAACCTGTGAGGAGACACGGAGGAGTCAGATCTTTGAAAGAAGACAAGCTGCGCAGCTCTGACTCCATACTAAGCCGTACCGCAGGACACCGCGCGTGTCCCCAGCACACCCCGTCCAGCAGAAGCGGGGCGGGGCGGGCAGCAGAGCGGGAGGCGGCCGGGGCGGTGCGCGTAGGCCTGCCCGCACCTGCTCCCTCCTCCCGCCCTCCTCCTCCTCCTCCTCCTCCTCGCCCACCTGCCCGCGGCTCCGCGTCCCCGCCGCGCTCGGCGGCAGCACCACCACCACCATGATGCCCAGAGGATCCTCGTCCATGCCGCCTCCTCCCAACCCCGCTGCCTACTTCCCGCCCCCCCGGGTCACGCTGCCCTCCGGCCTGGAGATCCTGCGCACCTATTCGGGAGCCTTCATCTTCCTGGAGATCGTGAGTGCGCGGGCCGGGCTCCCCTTCTCGCGCGTTATGGTGCGGTCCGCGCCCGCCGCCCTCGCGCCCTCCTGAGGGAGGGCACCTCACCTGCCATTTTGTGAGCGCCCGTGTGGGGAAAAAGATGGAGCCGTGCCCTCCCGAGCTGCGTGCGGGGCTCCCCTCGGGCCCGGCGGGCTCGGAGGAGGCGCGGAGAGTCCCGCGCCCGAAAATCTCCCCTGAAAAGTTGCTCTGGTTGCGTTATGGGTTCTGCGTGAGCTCCTACAGGTGCGCGTAGTGCGTAGTGCACACAGGGCTGAGCGCCTTTTGAGTTCAGTCTCTGCAGAACCGCGGCTCGAGGGGAGAAGTCTTGGCAGGGCTCGCTTTATGAAGGTTTCACGTTCAGAGTAGTGGGACTGTTTTGGCATGTGTCTGCGTTTTGTTTCCTGCTGTCCTTTCTGCTTCCTGGCTGCCCGTCGCTGTCTGTGCATAACAGACCTGCACCTGCAGCCTTGGGAGCTACAGAGAGGTCGGTTCCTCACAGCAACTGAAAATGGAGCCCCAAGCTGAAGGCCAGTACATAAAGTGCTGCGAGTTCTCAGCCTCACCTCACCATGCAGTTTACACGCAGGTGCAGCGTAACAAGAGAGAGGACACAACTAATTTTATCAGCAATTCTGTAGCAGTCATCTTCTGAAACATGCCTCTCTCCCAGCCTTCATTCTGTGGAAGTTCTCTGAGTTTGGAAGTGTGACCTCTGACTTTATAGCCTTAAATCTGTAGGACTTGAGTAAAAAAGTAGTAGCTTGCTTTGAAATTAATTGTAGCTGTCCAGCAGCAGATTGGATTATGATGTTAAACCTTTCCATAGCAAATTAATATGCCTAAGATGCTGAATACTTTTAATGTCAGGTATCATAAAGAGGCAGGATTTGCGGAGATGGTACCTTTATCTAGGCCAGCTAGGCAAACTTTAGAGTGTAAATTCAGCATTAGACCATCATAGAATCACAGAATTGTAGGGGTTGGAAGGGACCTCCAGAGATCATCTGGTCCAACCCCTGTAGCACAGTATCCTCACTACTCATTCACTAAGATCTATGCTGAAAAGATTGGTGGTGCAAAATTCTTCCCCTGGTTACAATAATTCAGGAAAGCTCTTGTGTTTTTTCTAGTCAACACATCATTATTTACAACTCATCTTACTCTGTAATCTAGTTTTCTCTTTCCTTTTTTACTTGATGTATTCTCTTTCAGCTTGTTTTTACAAATACATTAAAAAAGATGATGCAGTTTTATCTCCTTTGCATGTCTCATCTGATTACCACTACGCAACAGTATGAGATTGAATCAAAATTTAATGTATATCCCTATCATGCTAACTTCAGTGTGTGTGTATATATATATATATATATATATATAGTAAAATTTTCAGTAGGAAGTTACCTGAGTTTGTCAGTCCTATTTTCAAGACTATTTTAAGAGGGGCTTTGTCAGGCCTAGTGCCTATGGTTTGTGAGAACATCACTTGGGCTCTTTGGAGGTTACAGAACCGTAGAATGGCTTGGGTTGTAAGGGACATTGTAGATCATCTAGTTCTAACCCACCAGCTCAGGCTGCCCAGGGCCACATCCAACCTGGTCTTGAGCACCTCCAGGAATGGGTCGCTCACAGCATCTCTGGACAGCCATGCCTGTTCCTCACCATCCTCCGAGTAAAGAATTGCCTTCTGATATCTAATCTAAATCTCCCCTCTTTTACTTTACCACCACTCCTCAGTATCCTATCACTATCTGCCCATGTTACGAAGTTGCTCTCCCTGCTGTTTATGTAAGCTCCCTTCTTTGAGTACTGGAAGGAGCAGTCCTGAAGTGTTTAGTTTTCTGAAAGCAATCCCAGGGCTTGTTGAGGTGTGATACAAAGTGCTAATTCTTAGGCAGAGAGGATGAAATTGGAAGTTCTCTCTCAGTTTTCATCGCCTGTTTTTGTTTTCTTACAGCTGTTTGGAGCAATAGTCTGGATTTTGGTAGCTTCTACACAAGTTCCACTGCCACTGCTGCAGGGATGGGTGATGTTTGTAGCAGTGACTGCGTGGTTCCTGTCCGTTGTGTTCCTGTGTGTGTTCCTCTTCGGTTATGCAAATAGAATTGCTGTCAACTGGAACCAAACAGTAAGACGTTTGAGAAATATATTTTTAATATAAATATGTAGAAATAGAAATAATACATATGTTCATTCACATGTATTTGTAAAAAATGTATATTCTGTTTTATATATTGAAAATATTTAAATGTACTCAACGCCAAGACTGAATGCCTGGCCTTCTGCTTAACAGGAATTCAGAACTGGAAAAGGACACAGTAGGGCTACGAGGATGACAGGGGAAGTACTGGACCTTTTTAGAGTGGTGGCTGGAAGTTCTTAGCTTTTGAAAGTGATGGAAGCGGTGTACTTTTCCTCTATAAGCACGTGAAAGGCATAAGCTGCAGGAAGAGGACAAGTTTAGTAAAGCATGAAAATAAGTTGATTCAAACGGAAATAATTATGAACTGGAAGTTAAAAAATATTTTCCAACTACTGGAGAAGTGATGTGTAAGGATGTACCGTTTCCTTGAAAATATTACATACGTTTTTGAACTCCTTGTGTGATGTGGTTGTCTGGGATAGCACCAGACCAAAGCACTCAGATTGTCTCCTTCATTTCCTAAGAATGTCTTCATCTGCCTGGTGGGTCAACTCCTTAAGGCCAGGTCTTCACCGACAGCTGGCTGCTACAGCTTAGATAGTCAAAGAAGGCATAAGCTGCAGTGTGGTATTGCTTAACATTTTTTGTAGGAGATGTTTGTCATCCTTAGAGGAATCTCAGATAGACTGCAGACTTCATTATGTTCTGCTCAGTTTCTGTCTAGTGTGAAGATAAGACTTAATTCATGCTCTAATGGAACACTGTGGCTTGTACCAGAAGTTCTCACAGACTGTACCTTCCTATTAGAAAGGGAAGTTGTGGTTCTGGTTTTTACCAACCACGCAGATATCTTGGCTTATTGGCTGCTAATGTATCTACTCCTGGGTTGTCATAAACTGGGTTGGTTTTGGGTTTTTTTTTTGAGGTTTTTAGTGCTCAAGTGTTTGAATGCAAGGAGGCATGACTCTAATAATACTGGAAATGAGTAATAACAGGTGGCTGAATTGTCATCAAAGTGTGAATCATCAAAAATGTCTTTCAAAAGTACCAAAACTTTTTTAAAATATTAAAGCATATTTGTTTGTAACTGCTGATCACCTTCTCTTTGCTCCTGTGTCCATTTTCTTACTGACACTTCTTGATCATTGCTGAAGAGCACAAATCCAGCTTCGGCATACTTGGCTATCTGTCTGTTCTGGTTGTTCACAGACATCTCATTGAGGCTAATACTCTTAAAAGCACAGTTATAGAGCTTCATGAGGCTCTGACTTCAAGTCCCATCGATGGTAACAAACTGGATTCTATTAAAATGAACAGGATGCTATTAAAGCAAATACACGTTCAGTCTCAGCTTTCCGACACAATGCAGGCAGTAATTAAGCTAATAATGAGTTACAATTACAGAGGGCTCTGCAAGGGTTTGTGCTATGACATCCTCACAAATTATGATGCAAACAAGCCTTGAGCATGTGCATCACTTAAGTAAATTAGTAGTGTCTTGGGTTTCATTGAAACTATTTACCAATTTACAACTATGAATCTACTTAAGAGTTGCTGGATGAGGGGATAGTCTTCTATAGACTGAAAATCTTCATGTTTTAACAACCTTGTGTCTTATATATTGGCTGCTTGATGCTGACAGTGCTTGGCTGTGCTGTTCATTTTCTCTCCTTGTGTATGATAAATCACTGAGAAACTTTCAATGTCAGGAAACTGCTAGATGGCTTGTATAAAAGCTGTGTCAGTGGGACTCTAACTTACTGTCTTAACTAAATATCTGAAGCAAAGGTGTGAATCTTTTCATCTCTAGCCTGGTAGCTGAAATCCACCCTCTTCCAGTCTTCAACAAAAATAACACTAGGTATATCATTTGATCACTGTTCTGAGGTCTACCAGTGTTCTGCAGCTTGGCATTAGAGTCCTCACTAGCACTTCACAAGGATTTTTGCCTTCTGTTTCAAATAAGTAATTACTAGAAGTACTGAAATTATTTCATATTATTATTCAATAAAAGGACGTAGCTGTTTATTTTAAGTTAACGTGTATTTATGTAAATACACATGTTTTTTTTTGCTACTTCAGGAGCTAAATTTGCAGTGGAACTCAGAAGATGCAGGCCATTCAGATACCTCTGAATGGGTGGTCATGGTTTGGTTATGTTAGAGTGCTAATGTCCCATATATAGATTCATGAAGAAATGTTGGCTCAGATTCCGGACGTTTAGGTGTAAATTTGAAGGACAGGATTTTTACAGATGTACATTTTGTAATGCTTTATGACATAATTAGCTCCATTGAACTCATACTTAAAAAATATATATATATGATGTTACACACTGAAAAGTTGGAGGAAAACCTGAACCTTAATACGTCACTCTGAATTAAAGCAGGTGGTGTGACAAATAGGGTTCTTTGTGACCTGACTCACAGCACTCATTTACAAAATCAGGTGTGAACTGACGTATCACACAGATCTGGAACTGATTTATTTTTCGTTGGAGGTTTCAGTGATTATACAAGTGTTAATGTAATGGAGAGTTAGGCAGCAAGTGCACAGTTATTTTAAATATATATATAATATATATATATATCCTTTCAGCAGCAACATGTTGGGTTTCTTGGTTATAGAAACCGTAACCATGTGAATGTGAAACCTTACTGATGCTGTGTAGCTTCGCTGTAATTGCTGCCAGGAGAAGACAATTACAGAGCTTGGCAGGAGAACGGAGGGAATTACAGAGTTTGTCTTTTGAACGTGCCTCTCCTGTATACAGCCAGCACTGCCTTCTACATGGAGCCATTTGTGCTTCGTGGTGACCTGTGGTGCCATATGTCTGCAGCCTGTAACACTGAAGTAGTTGCATGTTCAGTAGCCCAACAATAGTAAATGTCCTTGATTATCTGTGGGTTTATGCAGAGCTTTTGAGTTGCTGGAAAGCTGTGCTATGAAATTCGTGTGTCAGGCCGTGATGGATCTGGTGTTGGTCACACAGTGAAAACTTTAGTAGCACCTCATTTCATAACTTAAAGAACTGAGCCAGTGTGCTAAGTGGCATTAGCTGCTAACAAATATGGAACGATTAATTTGAAAAGGAAATTCTCTCAGTAAGAAGAACCTAACACCTGTGAAGAAATAGCTATCTGAAAAGGGAAGTGTTCTCTAAATAGGGAAAGGCAGCACATTCCTACCTTGATAATCTATAGATAAGAGTATTGCACGGTAACTTGCAGTGCATCTGAATGCTGTCTGCTGTAGTGATTAATCACATGGAGTGCTTCCTAAGTTCTCAGTCTTGACATACTGCTAACCAGCATTACAGGTGTGCAATGATTTCATTAGTGTGTGAGACATAGAACACTTAATCATGATTGTCTTCAACGGGCTTACCTGTACTGGTGTATAATCCTCAAAATGTCTGCTTTTGCAGACCTGACTATGTGTGTGCACAGAGTGTGTGGTGTATACAGGCAGGAACTGAGTGGTGTGCAAATGTCTGCTTTGCAGAATCAACAGAGGGAGGTTATGGAAGAATATTTTGGATGTTTTATTTTAGACGTTTTGGATCTTTCGACGTGGAACACTGTGAAACACAACCCACAGAAAGACTGAGACAACAAAGCTGCTTCTTCATGTGCTTCAGTATTAGAACCAGAAGTGTTAGATGCCTAAACCTTGTATTTAGCTGCTGTACACCCCAGTGCAGGGAACTGCCTAGAGAAGGCTGGGAGAGATGTGAATATAAAGCAAATCCTAGCTCTTCTCAAGTCCCAGATGTTTTATTCAGTGGTATCACAAAGTATTTCCAAACTACTGCATTTTGCATAGAGCTCCGTCAGAGAGAGTTGTGGAAGTACTGCATGTCTTGAACTGCGTGCCTAGAAGAAAATTTCAGCTGTGTCAGGGCTGGTGTGTTTCTGGGCATTTCCACGAGCAAAATTTAAGCATGAAATGGGGAGCTTTTGGAGTTTAGGTTATAGCTGCGAAGAGACTTCAGAGACTGCAAGCTTGTATTGTATTGTTTGTATTGTGGTGGAGTTGACCTTTATCTCCCTTATTTTTTATCTAAGCCTCACTAAGGGGGAGTTCTGTAAGCTCCCACTTTTACCTTTAAAGTAATCTTGAAAGATCAGTGTATGTGCATATAGATGAGCACGTGCCTTTTAATTTGGAAGTATGTGGGGTCTGGGGAGAGGGAGGACTACCCTTTATTACTAGCTATGTTCAGCTGCTTCTAATTGTGGGCAGTTATGGAAATATGTTATATTTAAGCACTGCTTATGGATGATTATTGTTATCACTGCTCGTTTTGTGTTTCAGTGTTGGATTTCATTTATACCGAGACTGTAAGAATTAGGTACATGTAGCAGCCCAGGCTGAACCTGTTGTTTGCTTTTCAGGACTTCCTTTTCCACGGTGCTACTTTCATCTTTTATTTTGGAGCTTTTCTACTGCAAGCAGCAACTACATCTCTGCATCACTACCCCCGCAGATTAAATTCCACCACATATGTGAAGATTCTAGGTGATCATGAATATAACATTAGCATAGCAGCCTCGGTATGTATTCCCTTAACTTGTATCTGGCATGGCATTCTGTTGTAAGCACTGGCAACCAGCCTTTCAATTTGGGAAAATAGCTGGAACAGGGAGAGGGATTGTTGGGGAAAAAATAGTCTCTGGAAGCAGCAAATACTCTCACAGAGGCATGCAAAAAAGTGCAGTAATCTATTTGTGATAGATGCTGAGATGCAGTAGTGTTTTAAGGCTATGATTACTACAGAACCTAGTTTTAGGTGAGATATTTTGTAAAAACAATGCTAGGTATTGGAATAGAAGAAAAAGATGAAAACTGAACCTTCAGCAAAGCGTCGGGTGTGACTTTCAAGCCTGCTTTCAAACTTGTAGTTGCTTGGGTTTGTTTTTTTTTGGTACCCTTTGGATAATCCTGAATGTGCTATATGGAAAAATCTTGGACTAGCTCCTTATGAACCTCCAGATATGTATTTTCTGATATCAGACATAACGAGCTGCAAGGGGTGTGCTGTCTCCGATGGCAAGGAGCAGGGAGCTTTTATTGATCAGCTGAGCTCAGACCTCCTTTTTATCACTATAATTGCATCATCACTGACTCACTGCATCCAGTGATGTGGGTGTGCATCGCTGAGTCAGAAAATACACAGATCTTTAGATTTCTCCCTAGCTGGACTCCTGAATGGCAGGTAGAGGTGTGCCAGCACTGGAGGTATCTCGTTGTCCTCAAAATCAGAAAACCATAAATGTTACACAGTAAATACCTTCTGCTCATCAAAATGGATGAATCTAAAGTGTAAGATCTTCATCCTCTCTGCAAGAGCAGAAAAAAAGGGAAAGGTGTTTTCCTTTGGCAAACCAAGGAGCGAGTTGAGCGTGTGTCACCATGTCACAGGTTCCTCACCATGACCCACTTGCTGCTAACACATTCTAGCTCAGTTCCTGTATGGCCGTGGCTGGCAGATGGTGTCTCTTTACTGTCTAAACTTAAGGAGAGCTTTGACTTAATTATACATTTCAAGTTCTGTGCTCTTCGGTCCTTGTTTCAATGTGTTCAGATCCTACTTGATACATGGTAACTCATGTGACTGAAGAAAAGTATTTTATCTTCTCTGACAATGGAATACTGAGGGCTACAAAGAACTCTGTACCCCTTCCGTACTCTTTTTGCTGTGGAGAACTCAGTACTTCACAACCCTGGGGATCTCTGTTAGGATTGAGGATGTTATTTTGTAATTCACCTCAGTAAACATATATTAAGTGATGCTGGGAAATGGTGAATCAGGTGATGAAGCATTGAATGTCCTCATGCTTTTGCCAAAAGTACCTAATTAGAAACAGCATGGGAAAAAAAAAGAAGTGACCCTGTGAAACACTTCATTAAAACAGTCCTATGATCTACATGAGGAGAAAAAAAAACCCCACAAGATAAAGCCTTGCTGACATTTTTTTTGTTATTATTTTAAAATGTCATTCTGGTTGTGCGTACTGTGATTAAAGTGCATATTTTGCTTTTATGAGTAGTAGTTCTAGGATCTGTTCAGAATTGCATTTGTCAAATGAATGCTTGTGTGGAAAGCGAGGCTGTTATCACATGATTGAATGTTCTAAGAGAAAGTGTCCATGGTCAGTACTGGCCAATATGAGAAACTGTCTTTTTCAACAACTCAGTTTCTAACTTCTTGTTTCTGTTATTTATTCGCTTTTGCCATGGCGTTATCTGCAGTTCTTATCTGTTCAATTTCTGAGCAGTAGCAGCTTCCTGATATTTCTCAAGAATCTGCTCTCGTGTCTTTTTTTTCTGGCTAAAGAGGCACAACTTCAATCTGTTTCTTTATTTCTGCGAGTGAAGAGCTGTGCTGTTGAGAGAGATGTCTCCTTAATTGCTTGCCAGGAAAGGCATTCACCAGGGTACTTCTTCTAATCATGCACTGATCTTAGATTATCAGTCTAGATAAAACTGAAATATAAGATGGAAGTACATGCAATTAATTTCTGCAGTATCCTGCAAACACATTCTGTTCATATCCTATTTCAAAACATCTTCAGCAGCTAGCAACTGCGTTATAATGTGCGCTTAAAACAGAGATGCTTATGAGAAAACTTGAGAGGATTCCAGGTGTCTTTGCAGTCAGGGTGGTACCTTTTAAGTCATTTGTGTTGCTATATTCATTGAAAACAGAAAAGAAAAAAAAAAAAAGGCAGAGCAATATAATTCACTTCTTTTTTTTTTTTTTTTTCTCCCTGCTCGTTTTTTAGATTTTTGCCTTTGCAACAGCTGTTTGTTATGGTTTCAGCACAGCCCTGGCACTGAGGAGATGGAAGCTATAGCAGTGGAAGAGGCTCTGATTCCTGAGTGTTCTACTTCGGATCAAATTGAGTACTACTTGTCTGTTTTACTGTAATGTAATTCCAGAAAGACTTCTTGTTTAAACTCTGTTTTTGAGTGCTGAAATGCAAATAACCCTTAATCAGGATTTCTTTAGCAGAAGACAAGTTTCTGTCTCTTTATTTTTTACTTTCATTGGGAATTCGTGAGAAACATTATTCATTGAACTGTAATAGAGTTCAGAGATAAACAGATGTTAGTAGCAGATAGCAGAATTCTGGTGCTAAACCAGAAGAACAGGAAGAAAACTGAAACTAAACAGACATGTTACCTGCATAGGCAGCTAAAAAAGCTACCCCTTGTTAGGGCCTGGGGTTGGGCTCTACGTGTGCTGCACCATTACAGTGTGTTCCACACGGGCCTTGAGGCTCTTTGTGGAGCTGTTGGTCTTATGTGTGCTGCTCCTTGCGTGATCAGAGTCCAATCTGACTGTGATACAGCTTACTGTGTGTTAGTGACTTTGTACAGAGAAAATATTTTAAGTATGCATCCCGTGCAATCTTCTGTTGTTATTTGACAACCATATTCAGCTGTGGTGATCTAATCGTTCAAGCTTACTGTATTCTTTTGTAGATGGAAAATGTCTGGGATTGTCAAACAGTAATTAGTTGGTTAGTTTTAGGAAATTAGCTCAATCAGATCTATTTATACTGCAGAACAAACAGTGCATTTGTGTGGTGCCTGTATATAAGTGGTATAATTTTGACAGGAATATTTGCACTGTTTTGCTTTGTGGAAATACAGCTTTGTTTTTGTAACTGAAGTGCTGCTTTTGTCACTCATTATGTGAGTCAGCATCATTTGAATGGAATGTTACCAAATTGTGACTATTGCCTGACCTCAATTCTTGCGGTGCAGTATTTGTTACATCCTCACGTTGCGTTGTGTTGTAAAGGTGTTTTTGTTTGGACAGATGCCTATGCAACGTTATCTCTGAAAGCAGTGAAATGCAAAGCAGTCCATCCCATTCCAGAGTTGGTTTTTGGCAGGAAGGAAGGTTAACTGAATATTCCAGTTGTGTAATGACACAATTAGAAATACAGAATTAATGATAGCGGTGCACCCTGCTCCTTAACAACTCTTGTCACTAGTGCCAAATTGATAATCTGGGAGCGTAAAGGTTCCCTGTCATTCGCAGAACTTTTTGCTCACTGCTTCTTGCCAGTGCACCTTACGCCTCTGCAGTGACTGCGCCTTAGAATTCTGCAGAGAACAGCAGTGGTTGGGTGAGGGAAGGCAGGATTTTCCTCATTCCCAGGCCTGCTCTTTCTCCTTGAGCCAACCAGCGTGTGAGCCTGTGGTGAAGGGCACTTGCCAAATTTGTCAGGAGCAAGGATCTCTGAGAGCTGCCATCCTTGTGGGGTCCCTCAGTGCCTGCTGACCCAGCACAGAGATTTTTGTCAGTAACACGGCAGTGAGTGGCAGCCTTTCCAACTTCTGGAACCACTCAGTCCTGAATGAATGCAATGGGATGTTCTTGTATATCTTGTTTTCTAAAATTTTTATCTTCCAAAGATTTTGTACTCCGACTGATTTTATTGTGGGTTTTTATTTTTCCCTAATCCTTTACTTGCATTGGAACTTGTTTAGTGAATGTTTTATCTGGAGCCATATACTTAAAAAAAATATATATATATTGTATAAAACATGTACAGTAACACTGGACTAGATGGATGAAAATGTTTAACAGCCTTAGCTAAGCAGCATTAAAGTTACTTAAAATGTTTTATGTCTGGTGATTGATCCTGTTTGGAAGATAAAAGCTCAGACTTGCCGTGTAGTTTTTTTGTTGCAGAATCTCACAATCATTTGAGTTGGGAGAGACTCCTGAAGGCCACCTAGTCCAACTGCCCTGCAGTGAGCAGGAGCACCTACAGCCAGAGCAGGGTGCTCACAGCCCCATCCAGCCCTGTCCTCTGAAAGGCCACTTGTGAGTACAAACACACACGTTCACGTGTATGTGCTTAAACAAAGACGGTGCGTGTTCTTAATCCTGCAGAAGGTGAACTTAACGTTAAAAAACGCGTGCTCTTGATGCCAGACATAGAAAATTGAGGCTAAGATTTCTTAAGAAGGCACCGTTTAATTAGTGTTAGATTTGTACAGTGATTTGCACAAATGTTTGAGAAGTGCAGGGTCAGCTACGGCACTGTAAATGGGCACAGGGCTTTGGTGTGGTTACTCCCTCACCCTGCAGTGCAGATGTGCACCACAGAGCATGCATGCCACAGCCCTGCAACCAGCTGGGATGATGAGGGAAAGGACTGAACTTTTTTTGCCTGTTTAACTGAGGAGTGACGTGATGTCAATCAAAAAGCTGACCAAGTTTAGTTGGCCTTTGTATCTAACCTCCGAGTTCGAACCTGAGGTGGGAAGATGATGACTAGTGGGTTTGGTTTAAATCTCCTATAGTGTGCTTACAGAAACCAGATAGCGGAGCGCAGTTAGAATAGCTTGGGAACTGTTTGCATAGCAAAGAAAGGCTACGCTTTCCCTCTTAACTATCAAAGACAAACAAAGGGCAGAGAAGAAATAAAGGTAAGAACTACAGTAATGAAGAGGTGGCTAAAGGGGCATAAATGTTCTGCTAGTATGCAAAGAAACTTAATGCTCTTTGAGGAAAATCTAAGGAAGGACACACCAGAACATGGAAGCAGATGCATTCTTTAAAAAAAATGGCCCAACAACCGGTAATTAATTTGATATTACCTTATACCTAACTAAAATGACAAGGTGTGACTCACAAACAGTATGTGTGTGCGTGCTGGGAAGTCTTTATCGAAATACTTACAGGAGAGTGACACAACCCTTGTGATAGCTACTGTGGGTGATATATGCGAGCCCATTTTATACACCTCATTCTTTTCTCTTAAATTAAATGTTCAGAAATGCCCCCAAGCCCATGACTGGTGACACTGAAGAACACAAGCTTAAACATCTGCAATGGAAGGAGATGGGGATATTAACTGCTGCAGCGAATTTGAGGTGAAAGGAATGAAAGTACAGCTGCAAAACGGCGTTTTCCTCAGATGTCAGCTACAGTGTGGGAGAATTGAAGTTACCATACAGGTGCCTACTCTTCTTCAATCATGACATTTCATAACATTTTGCGTACCAGTGTTCAGCAACTGCTGTCGCTGAGGAGAGAAAGCCTGCAATGGAGGCAAGGAGAAGCAATTACGTAATGGCTGTTGCTGAAGAGAAATGGCACAGTTTACGAAGCTGAACCTTTGTTTGAAAGTGCTCGGAAAGGGATGCACAGAAGGTGCCTCCCAGAAATCCCAACTACTGCCTTGCTGAATTCTCTGGAAACGAAGTGACACAGCTCCTGCAGTGACTGCTGATACGGTCTAGTCACGATTCCTTGCACCTGTGCGGATGGGTTAAAACCTTTACAGCGAGTGAAGTTTTGCTAGTTAAAAATGCAGCTGTAAAAACGCATCTGTAGAAGGTGAGAGAGTCAGAACCAGGCAGAGATCATGCAGATCTGTGCCCTCCATAAACCATTAAAGAAAAAGCACTGAGCGAATGTCTTATTAGCTTCAAAAAAAAACCCCTCACAGAGCTGACTCCCCTTATGCTTCCTGTAATCACTCTGTGTTTGCAACTGCTTTATAACGTAAATGTTGGCATTCAGTATATCCCCATCTGAATTTGAAAAAGAGAAAAGAAAAAAAGTTTAAAACTCTTTGAGAGCTATTTTGCTCCACTTTTCCTTGCATCCTGTGACACTGGTCTCTGAACACCGGGATCCTGATGCATTTCATGCTTGGCTGCCAGTCAGCCAGGTCGTACAGAAAAGCTTCCTGTGGTGTCTGAAGATAATGGTGAACTGGGATTCCTAAAACTGAGATGCAAATTCATCACTGGGCTTTCTGATCTTAGCAAAAAGAGAAAATGGATAGTGAGAGCATGTCTTATATATATGTATATATAATTTGCAGTTTGAACAATTGGTCACGACACGTTGCTCTTTGCTGTGGCACAGAAAACCATCAGAAGAAAAATCTGACAAATTCAGTAAACGACAATGAAAAGACTTTTTATTTTTCTTTGAATTCAGCACAACTGTTCCCCCTCCCCTTAGTGGATGAAGTTACCTTTGGCCCATTACAACCCTCGTGTAAACCCCCTTCCAACCTGAGTAGCCCAGACTGCAGTTATACCCAAGGTGCTTCTGGGAAGAGAAGTGCCATTCTTGCACAGATGGGAAGGACGCTGAGACACCAGGCAGCTTGTTCTCTGGAGGCCTCACACGGGAGCCCTGGCTCCAGGCAGGAAGGCAGCAGTGTTCTGTGGCCTGCCTGTGGGCTTGCCCATTTTTGTCTCTGTCACAGCAGTATTAAGTCTGGCAATCAGTTTGCATGGGGTTAAAAGGCAGAAGAATTGCTTGTTAAGGATCATGAGTCAAAGAGAACCAAATTGGCTGCGCCAAGATGGGATGCTGGATTCTGGGTGTTCTGACTTTTAAGTTTTGATTATCCAATTATAAATAGGTGACCTAGCGTTCCTGTTTGAGCTGCTGGTCTACTTCCTGCACCTTAGAAAGGGAAACGTCCTGAAGAATCTGCAGTTTTCAGCTCTTTCTCCTGTGCAATGTTAGAGCTCTGCATCCTTGGCATTAGCAAAATGCTACCGCATCCAGCCTGACAGGGCACAGCAGCTCAGAAACCTCAGCTGTTTCAACAACTGACTTGTACAGCTGCATTTCAGGAAGCACAACGATCAAGTCATTGGGCTGTGGACCTTAGCTGCTATGGGATTATTGCAGTTATCTAAATGGATTCTGGAGATTGTGAGTGATTCAGACTGATCATTGTGAAAGGCTCCAGAGAGGCTCTTTTCCAAAGACTGGCTGCTGCAGTCCTTGATTGCAGCATTAATTGTATTCTTCAACAAACTACTGGAGCTTTTAATCTCATCCAAACACATCTTCAGGTCTTCTCAGCCAAGTGGAACCCGTATCACCGGACCAACAATGTGGAGCAAGCCCAGAGGGGTTCCTTGCAAAGAAAGTTATCCTTCTGCACTCTGCAGAGCCAAGGCCTGCCCCATTTTCCTGTACAGTGGTGCTGAGCTTTCCCAGTGATCTGATAACGTGCTTGGGCAGTTCTACTCACAGCACCCAGGAACGACTTGGTTTTAATATTACTTTGTTGCAGGTGTTGTTTGCGGTTCAATGAGCTTTATGAGACAAATTAATGAGGCAAAAATTGTTTTCTTATTAAAAATCTTTGCTGCCTCTTTTTGTCTGTCCATTCAAGTATCAATTTTTCTTTGCGAACACTTTTCAAGTGGAAAACATACTGTAGTCTAAATTACTAATGTTATTAAAAATACTATAGATCTTCTTATTTCCAAATTGAAGGGCCTGAAGGTATTTTTACTCTCTCGGTGCTAACTGAACACTCCAGTAAAGTCACAGCTCTGTAATGGTGAGACCAAAAAAGGCACTTCCTTCTCTCTCTGCGTCTTGCCTGCTTTTTGGAAAGAAGGTTGGGCACCCAGGCAAGCAGGCAGTTGCAGCGTGATCTGGACAACCCAGAAACCAGTGTTTGGTTCCACAAAATAATGCACAGAATTAAGGCAAATGGAGGAATTGTGTGAAAGGTCCATTGGTTGCAAAAGGAGGGCTAAGACCATAGCACTTGAATACATTTATCCTATATATTAAATCTAGCACTTTGTGTGAGTCTTGACTCCTTACTGTGCCTGTTTTGCAAACTGTAAATACCTTGGCCTGGGTTGTGACGCCCTGGGGAACCTGTAGGGCCAGCTTAGAGCCTAGGGCTGTTTAAATAAGAGGCAAAGTCAATAATCTCCGGATGATTTAACCCAAGATACAGGATCAGAGAGGAAGGGGAAGTGTTCTCCACTTCCCAGACTCACTTCCAACTCTAAGGGTTGGAAAAAGGACAGAGTAGTTCTTCTCTTACTCATTGTTCCATGAGCCCAAGCAGCGTGGGGCCTGGATGAGCTGAAGTGTCAGAAAGGAGGAGGAGATGGACAGAGGTGTCATCTGAGTGCTGAGGCATGGCTGACCTGACCCATAGCAGCGACAGCGGTTCCTGGGCCAAAGCCCAAGCTTCTGTCCCTGACCTAAAATAAAAAAGTAAACACACTCTGTAACGATTTTGTCAACCAGACTGAGTCTTTGCTGGAGCAGATCTTCTTAGAAAAAGGGGATGTCTCATGACGAACAAGAGGCCAAATTTTGCTTTTAGTTATATAAATGACAGTTCCTTTGAGCTCCAGTCGCAAGCAGTTTCAGTGATGGAAAGAAGAGCAGAATTTTCCCTCAGCACTAAATAGAGCTGACCTTTGAAATAAATGGTATTACAAATTCCTTGGCCTTGTGTCATTTGCCTTTTCTCCTAAGGGTCCTGCTGCTGGGATAAGCTCTTGCTGGAATAGCTGCTGCCCTTAAAGGCAGAATAACTCTGGTGACTGTGGTGGAATTAGAAAGCATGAAGGCTCCAAGTTTAAAATCCAGCATCTGTAGGGTCTCATTGTTTTAGGGGACCTGAGTGGTAGGTTGTGATCGGCCTACAGTTGGATGAGGTATGAGGTACAACATCATATCAAATTCTCAAGGTGGATTACAAGAGCATCAACGCTTTTTGGTACCACCACACTGCGTATCTCAGAGACCCAAGTGCTTCTGCTGAATGGAAGGATATCAGGAGAAGAAATTAATGGTGAATTTGATTTCATTAAAACAAAGATCTCTGAGAACATTACTCATTCCCACACAAATACGGAGATCACACCAGTTAGTACCAGTAGATGGGGCTACAGCCACAGAATGCCCTTCACTGCGCACTGACCTTTCCACTCACTCCTCAGGGCTTCCTCGTACCTTAATGTCTAAATAAGCAGAGCTGCCAGGAGTGCAGTTACAAGTACTCCTTACAACTGAAGTAAATCATCTGAACGGATAGCACTCACATTTTCATCTTGTTTTGTTTGACACAGCAACGTCTTAGTGCCGTAAACTACTTCATTCACCTGTCAGAATGTTCATTTTACACATCTGATGCTTTTCAGGGATAGTCCCAGCAATCTGATAGGAAGCAAAGTCTCCCTTCTGTGGAGATGGAGACAGTGTCCTTCCCTCTTCTCCTTACAGAACTCCATTGTCTTTACAAATCTCTGTAACATGTGATGGCTCCACTAGGTTGGACAAGTGGAAACAAGCTTTCAGACCTTAAGGGGATTATTGGAGTGGTTTCTTTTTTCTAGGGAGTTATGAGTGCTAACCAAGTCATCCCATCTGAAATGACAGCTGAAGAAATGGAGTCACAGAGTTCGCAAATGATAGCAAGTTCTTTCAGTCAAATTCTGTTCAAGCCACAGGGACTTGACCAAACTGAGCTTGCACTGAGATGGCAGATGAACTTTAATATAGATAAATACAGGGCAAAGGATCTAGGAAAAAATGATCTATACCAAATTTGGAACAAAGAGTTACAACTTAGGAAAGACATCTTGGAGTCATTGCTGATGGCTGTCTGAAATCATCAGCTCAGTATGTGATGGCAAGCAAAAGTCAATAAAATGTTGGAGCTCCTAAGAAAGTTATTAGGAACAGGACAGAGGGTGTAATGTTGCTGCTACATTAAAAAAATAAACACAAAAAACCTGGTGTTCTTGTAGTAGAGTAAAAGGGAAGCAAAACTTGTTGAGGAGTTGAAGCTCAGACTGAAAACTGGGATCTAAAGAGAAGGAGGCAATGGAGGGATTAATTGTGATTTACAAAGTGATGAATGTGCTAATTGAACTCATCTTGCATCTTGTTTCCCAGATCACGTTATGTGATCTAGGAACATTGGAGGCAACCAGCAAAAGATCAAGTTAAAGCAGAAAACAAAGTACTTGCTTACACAGTGACTCTCTGGAGCTTGCTGTCACAGGATTTTGTGGAGATGGATAATAATACCTTGCTCAAAAAGGATTAGATAAATTGATGAATGATGGGTTTGTATGCTAAAAAGATGCTCTAGTATCCCTCATCCAACTGTTAATGCTGAGAGAAAGGTCTGCAGATAACAACCTGTCTCGTAGTTCTTCCTATATAGCGTCTCCTATTGCCACCAATCAGAAACAAAGCAGTGCGTGAGATAGCTCACCTGGTGTGGCCCACGGGGAATTGCATTCTGTGGGTCAGCAAAGAAGTTTGTGTTCTTTTAAAAGGAAGCTGCCCTGTGGGATGCAGCCTTACGTACATGCACCATCCCTGACTCGTTACCAAAATGCTGAGTGCATTTCAACTGTCAGTGCCAACTGATAGTTTAAAATTGAGATCCAGCCAAATGAAGGATGTACAACTTGTTATGTCCCAGCAGAAACAGAGCTTCTTCATTTGGTTCATATGAATAACAGTAGTTGCTCCTGGTGCTTCAGAATGAAATGGAACAACAAGAGGTGAAATTAAAAGAGGAGACTGACAGTGTTTTCTCGTTCCCTCCAAGATACTTTCTGTCCTGTTCTTCTCTCCTCCAGTTCACTACTTTGCTTCTACAGGTCTGCGAGGACTGGGCTGCCTGTATGCACTTGTTCATGCATATACGTGCACACATGCACGGACACACTTCCTCATCCCACTCACAGTCTTTGCCATTAATTGCAAGCCTCCCAGCGTTCTGGTTCAGAGCATCCATTTCCTCTGCACCACAGTTGGTTTAATGCCAGTTTCCTCTTTGCAGTGTTCTCAGCCTGAACAAGCCTTGCTGACGGTTTGTCCTTGCCTCTTCTCCCCCTTCTTATCTCTTTTTAAAACTTCCCTATTGTCAGCGTTAACTGACTCATGTTAGGTACCTGCTTTTCCCTAGCAAATCATGCAGCTGCTTAGTCATATCATTACAGGACTGTTTCTTTTGTTACAGGCAAAGCAGTGCAGCTTTTCCCAATTGATCTTTTGGAAAAGATTTAATAACTTCTGATTAAATCTTTCCCAGAGAGCTCAGCGCGAAAAAACAGCAACCAGCGTGGAGAATTTCATCCTAATTGGTTTAAAATCTAGCAACTTGTAAGCAACTGGAAAAGCCTTTCAAAAGAAAGTGTTGCTCCCTTAATGACAGGCACTGTAAGCTCCCTCAATTATGCTCTAGACATAGCATCTTTAACTCTTCACGCTCAGCAAGTCCCCTTGATACCAGAGGAATGCTGCCTTTTTTGGACAAAGCATCAGCTGTACGGTCATCGCGGAAAAATGCCTCTATTATTACAACCAAATATTCTCAATTACAGCCTGAGTGGCATTTTCCTCAAATAAATGCTAGTGCTGTCTGCTTTTCAGACTGGCTGAGAAACAGAAGTATTTGCTCCCTTCCCAGACTGTACCTTCTTCTTCCCTCGAGGTCTGACACTGTGGGGTGGTTCTCCTGGCTTCAGCTGAGTGGTGCCAACTGAGATCAGCTGAGCATCCAACCCCAGAAGAGTTCTTTAGGAACTGTTTTGTTCTGTGTTTCCCTACCCAGCAGCCACCACAAAAGTGGGGGGACTGCTCTGATGGTGCCCACTGGCTGCCAACCACAGTTCTCCCAGACACACGAGTAGATGGAGCAGGTGAGAATGGCCTATGATGGCTGGGTGATCAGCACGGAGCCCCTGGCTCTGCCTGGACCTGTACCAGGCAGAAGGGAACTGACTTCTCACGGAAGTGTTTCGGAGAGGTTTGCAGTAGCAAACAGTTGGCAGAGATGTGGCACTGTGGGACATAGCTCAGTGGGCGTGGTGGTGATGGGTCGGTGGCTGGACTAGGTGATCTTAGTGGTCTTTTCCAGCCTTAACGATTCTATGGTTCTATAAACGCACGTCCTTCAGAGACTGTCTTGTATGTGATAAAGGGTACCAAGATGCTGTGGGATTCAGTGGAACTGTACGGTCAGTGAAGAGGCTGCACAGCTCCCTGGGTTGCCTGTAATGGGAGATGAGGCAGGCCTGCAAAGCTTCCTGTTTTCCAGCCTGCTGGTTTTAGCAGTAATGGCATATAAACCCAAAGGGAGACAAGTGACCTTCTAGCTCAAGCTGTTTTGCTGGGAATGTCTATAAACAGAGCCTGTAGCTGAAGGGCGAAGAATTTCACCAAAAACAAGGTCTAAGGCAAAGTTCTTACCTTTACCTTTCCATGTAACACTGCTGTGATAAAATTTCCCTACTAATGACTCCTGGCACCTCAGAGGTTTAAACTCACCTATCCTGTTGTCAAAAGCGATCCTTAAACACCATGCTTTCATCTGGACTGAAATGTCTTGTAAACACACAGAAGGAAGCCACAACATAACCTATAAAGCTGTTTTGTAATCACAAGGCAAGAGCTGTCAATATACTTCATCTGATGACTGTCGTCCCATGGTGCCCTTTTCTGCCATACCAAATGGCAATAGAACATCACTGAAAGAGTCACAGAATCCCAAAATGGCAGAAGGACCTCTGGGTCCATCAGGTCCAACTCCTCCTCAGGCAGGCACACCCAGAGCAGGGGGCCCAGGGCCACATCCAGGTGCCTTTTGGAGATCCCCAAGGAGACTCCACAGCCTCTGGGCAACCTGTGCCAGTGCTCGGTCACCTGCACAGCACAGAAGTTCTTCCTGATGTTCAAGGGGAAACTCCTGTGCTCCAACGTGTGCCCACTGCCTCTTGTCCTACACTGGGCACCACTGAGCTTGCAGCTCTCTCCAGGATGCGGGCAGGCTGTGTGGAGATGCACATCCAGAAGAAAGGAGAAAGAAAAAAATAGATGTAAAATATTTCCTAGCTTTAGCATTTGAAAAATATTGACTGTTCCATTGTAACGGTGTGCTCCTTGGGGCTTGCTCTGCAGCTCCATCCAGCTCTCCCCTTTGATGTTTTGCCCACAGTATAGTAAACTTCAACAAAGAAAAGAAAAACAGCTTGTCTCCTTCAGAGCAAAGAACAAATGAACTGCAAATGTGAGCTGAAACAGTACCGTGGTTCTTGCCACAGTGGATTCCTTTAGGTTAAGTGGCCTAAAAGGACTGTGTAAAATTCAACCAACAGAGAAGTGGTCAAGCCAGCTGGAATTTGCCTGGATCTAACTGAGTAGAAAAGGTTGTGTTCAAGAAGTTTTGGTAAATTACTAAATTTTGCTATCTGTAGAAAAGAAAAAAAAAAAAGAAAAAGAAAAGAAAAAGAAAAAGACATTTTTCAGGTTTTTTTTTAGTTCTTTCTTCTGTTCAGACTCCTGTTTCAGGCAGCCCAGTATCAAAGAAACCAAACTGAAATGAGAAAAATGTAATTTCTGGGAAACAATTAGTTGTGGGGAAAGCAGAATTTGTGTCTGAGAGTTATAATCAGACAAAAATGATTTCTTTCAGAATCACCAAAGCGTATGGCCAAATCCCCAGTACCCTTTAAGTTAAATGTCTAATCTATCTTGAACACATCTGAAAGATGTTTTTTTCCTCTTACTGTGTTCTTTGCTGTTTGTGTCATTCCTGGAAAGGGACTTCTTTTTTTGATATCGTCTAATTTTGTGGTGGGGACTGTGGATTTTGGCAAAGCGCCAAAGTTTGAAGACTTTCAACACTGAAAGTTTCTAAGAAAGAAATTATGTCAGATAGACTTTCTTACCTCACATGACACTTGGCCTGAGATTTACTGCTACTTTTTTTTCTAGGATGCTGCAAGAAAGCTATGCTAGATTGGTAGAGCAGACTGAACCTGGACAAGCTCAAAAAGTGGGCCCAAGAGAATCTGTTGAGGTTCAACAAGGCCAAGTGCAAGATGTTGAACTTGTGTCAAGGCAATCCCAGATAAGAGTACAGAGTGGGAGAAGAACTCATTGAGACCTGGAGGTCTTGAGGGACAAAAAGCTGGACACAAGTCAGCAGTGTGCTCTTGCAGCCCAGAAGGCCAACAGTATCCTGGACTGCAACAAAAGAGGGGTGGCCAGCAGGGCAAGGGAGGTGATCGTCTCCCATCTGCTTTGCCCTTACAAGGCTCCATCTGGAGGTCTGGGGATAGCAGCACAGGAAGGATGTGGACCTGTTGGACCAGGTCCAGAGGAGGGCCAGTAAGATGATCAGAGTGCCTCACTTTGTTCCTTATTTCTCTTTTGCAGAGCATTCCACAATGACCCTTGCAGAGATCCCTTTGTGCTTTCGAGTAAAACTCCCATTCTGCAGTTAGCTTTTACACATTTCAGGGATTATTTTAAGTGTAGGTTTTCATTATTAGGGACAGAAATTAGGCGTGTGAATCATTCATTACTGTGCTCTGACTTTTCCAAAGTATCTCCCAGTTTAAGTTAATCAGAAGTAATGAGAGCAGACAAGGGTTAGAAAAATGCATTTCCATGCAGAGTGTATTCATTATTTTTCTGCTGTAAATTCCTTATGTAATGTAAACTCATGCAAAATGCCTCCAGCGGAATGCCAAAAAGACATCCCCCATCATAGAGTGACACCGACGTGAGACAAGTGGCTGATACACCAGAGTGTTGTGCTTTCCATCCAGAGGGACCTGGACAGGCTGGAGAACTGAGCAAACAAGAACCTTGTGGTGTTCAAAAAAGGAAATGCAAAATCCTTCTCCTGAGGGAAAAAACAACCCAAGGCACCAGCACCTTCCAGCTAAAAACAGTTTGCAAGAGAAGAACCTGAAGGGTCCTGGTGGATACCAAGTTAACCATGACCTGGAAGTGTACTTTTGCATCAAAGATGGGCCATCAGTATCCTGGGCTGCATTAGGCAGAGCATTGCCTGCAGGTCAGCAGAGGGGATCCTTCCCCTCATCTCAGCCCTGCTGAGACACATCTGGTCTGTTCCATTCAGCTGTGGGCTCCCCAGTACAAGAGGAACATGAAGACCCTGGAGAGAGTCCAGTGATGGGACACGATGATGATTAATAACTTGAAGCATCTGACACACAGGGAAAATTTGAGAGTACTTGGGCAGTTCAGCCTGGGGAATAAAAGGCAGCGCAGGATTTAGTCTATGTGCATAGATACCTGATGGGGAGAGTAAAAAAGACAGAATCAGTGGTGCAAAGGAGCAGGACAAGAGGCAATGGAAACAGTTTGAAATTAAAAAAAAAAAAACAACCAACTAACCAAACATACACCACATTTTGATTTTTTTTTTTATGCGAAGCAGATTGCTCAGAGAAGTTGTGGAGTCTCCAACCTTGATGATATCCAAAACCCAGCTGGTTACTTCTCTGAGCAGGACAACTGGACCAGAGATGCTGAAATTGATTCTGATCTCAACTGCTCCATGACGCTATGAGTTTGGTAACACAAACAAAGCAAACCTCAAAAGCAGAAAGGCCTAAATGAGATTTGAATTACACTTAGATGGATATTGTTCAGATAGCTCAGCAGCAGGAGCACAATGTAAGATCAGTCACAGAGCATGTTGCTTTGTTAACTCAAGTGATTCTTCAATAGCAAATAACCATAACTGCTGGCCCCATGTAGCACTGTCTCAAAGGGAAAGCAGAGCTGCTGCTCACTGGTACAGTGCACAGTTTTTCAGTTTTGTTGAAGGAGTCATAAATCACAGAAATGCGCCATTGTTGAGTTTGGAAGGACCTCCTGAGATCACCTGAAGGATCTTTATTGTGTGTACAGTTGCATCCAGTTACACATGTTGGAGATATATGTACATTGTCATAGTCAGTAAGACTTGCCTCCTTCTCTGTAAAACCTCCAGACAGTTGGAAACTGCTTTGGGTAAGGATGCTAATGCAAATCTCCCACCTACACGCTGTCCTCAGAGTCCTTTGCATGTCATATGAATGTCAACTGGTTCATCTTTCTTTGAGTTCTTTTTGGCTATCCTTTCTCTTATTTTCTCCAGTCTCTACCACATTTTTTTGCTTGTTTTTTTTGTCAGTCTGGGATTGTATCACTGACACTGTTCATCTCTCACCTTTGATCACACAACTTTTCTTCAGGTGCAAGCATTTAATCTCTTGCAGTGCCTACAAAGCACTCAGAGGCTTTGTGATGGATGTCAAAAAAGAAGTGGCATTTTTCTGAAGAAAAGCACTAGACCACATTTTCTTTATTTCTGACATCTAGTGCTAAAGAAATGCTGAACTCATTTCTTTAGTCATGTGGTGCCTAATCCAGTCTGTCCCTTGAGGAACATCACAGTGTTTCCACCGACTTTCATATGTCTGCATCACGTACACGGTGTATGTAGTGTGTCTCCACCACATAATACATGGAATTTTATCCTAACTTTTAAAAGGTATATGGTACACGTCACACACATGTGTATACACATATATAAAAGAAGCTGGATTTTACAGCCATGGCTAAGACTGAAAGTAATCATTAGGAAGCCG
The DNA here is from genome assembly GCA_036925125.1 of Oreortyx pictus. Taxonomy (NCBI): domain Eukaryota; kingdom Metazoa; phylum Chordata; class Aves; order Galliformes; family Odontophoridae; genus Oreortyx; species Oreortyx pictus. Next base: position 12,824,406 of record JAUPFR010000003.1, on the reverse strand, counting down.
TACCTTGTACCTTGTTCCTACTCCAATACTGAAGGCTACAGCAAAATGCAGAATCTGGAGGAATGAAGGGAGGCCATTATTACTTTTTCTGTGAAAATGCTATTTTTATTAAAAGCAGAAGGTGAGCTTAAGGCAGCAGTCCTCTTTAAAATAACTTGGATTTTAGCGTCAATAATGGAAATTTATACACTGTGGCTGGGTTATGTCTAGCACCTCTCCCATCTTTTCTAACTGTCCATAAATAAAAATGTTTAAGGCCAATGAATATAATCAGTGAATGATCTTAATGTTCTGCTCTCAAATTGTTTCCATTTCATAGGAAGTTCAAGTTTCCTTCAGTAAATGTTTTAAACTTTCCCATTCATTCTCTCATTCTAGTAAAATCCATTTTATACAGATTAAATCCTAGTTTACCTATTGGTAAAAACAAGAATGACACAGAATAATCAAGAATGAGACCATTTTAATGTTAAATTTATTAAAAATAGTTAGCAGCATCTTTTCCCCCGCTATTTGGAATAGGAAAAGTGACTGACTGCTTTCAGTTTCTCAGATACATCTAACATTGGTCTTCTAAACTGACTACCTGAAACGCAAGTCTGAGATCTTGATCAGAAGTGATTACTAACATCTACAACTGTGGAGGGCCCACTGCGTCCCATGGAGCCCTAAATGGGGTGGCAAGTCACTGTGTAAAGACCAGAGCCTGGGACTGAGTCCTTGATTCTCCAGGCAGGAGGAATTTACCAGCCAGTGTCTCAAACAGTAGAAGTCTGGCACATTTTAACCTGCTCTCTGACAGTGTCAAAACTTGGAACCTCAAGAACATGGTAGGAAAAGAGGAAATGTCAACTGCCCCTATTGAATGTGATTTACTATAAGCAAAGAGAAACATTTTTTTTTTTTTTTATAAAACCACATAGCTATTTTTCTGCGAACAAATTTTCTCAACAAATTAAACACTTTCTACTTTACAAGGAACACAAACCACCATTGATTACAAATACAGTCCATCCTGTTAAAATACTGAAGGTAAAAGCCTAAGCTTTCCTGCAGGACCAAACTCTAACATTAAAGAGCTAGAAACTTCCATGTTTCTTTTATTAAAGTTTATCCAGTATTCATAATGAGCCCTTTATCACCAATTCACTTCAAACACTCACTGGCTTTTGGTACTGCTCTAGGAAAATCATTCACTCACTCTTGCCACTTTCCTTCCAGCGGTCTAGAGGGAGGTTAGTTAACAATCTTTCCTCACCTACTCTTTCTTCATTCCCTGTGCATCACAAGTATTTAATACACGGTCCCAGATTCTGGTTAAGTGCTCAGTGCAAAAATTCCAAGCCACAAGCCAGGTGCTTGACGGGGCTGGGGGAGGAAACAGATTACTCCTACCTATGGGTCCAGGGATTTAGAGCTGGGGTAGGATGAGTGGTGGAGCCGTTTCGACCATCCCTGGGGTCCTGCCCTGGAGGAAGGCTCTGATAGATGGTCAGGGCAACAGCCCCTGGGAGGGGCAGCTTTGGACAAGTGCTTAAATTCACACAGGTTCCCTGGCCCTGGACTTGATGTGGACAAAACAGTAAGATGGAACTAGATACCGGAAAGTCTTCAGAAATGTAGCAGGTGGAAAATTTATTATGTAAAATAAAATATTGTAGAAGCCTACTGCCAACATTTTAAACAAGATAATTCCCAGTAACAATCCACCTGGTTTTACCCTGGGTGTCTGAGAAACTGGAGAATCTATTCAGCCTTCCAGATCACCAAATGCTCTCCCACTTCTGTCCCCTTACGTGCCCAGCACTTGCCTACATAGCACACATTGCTTCATGCTGCATTCTGCATGGACCAGATATATGGGTAAAACTAAACCACACTTGGCTTGTTGACCCTAAACCTGTGGAAGAAGAGACCCTGGGACAAAAAGAAGAGTATTCTTGGTATCTATTTCTGGGAATTTTGTTTAAAATTCCTCCCATTTTTGTGACCTGGACTAGGCCAAGAATAAGAAAGAAAGAAATGTGCTCTTTGGGAGTATTTCAGTAAAACCTAGCGATAAGTTGTCTCTGGCAGAGATTATTTCAGCAGGGTCCAGGGAGGATTTAAGATCTAAATAGAAGCAGAAAGCAGCCCAGTGCTCCATTTGAACTGGTGGTAAAATTAAGGCAAGTGTCTCAGCAGTACCCAAGAACTTTCGCCAAATATCTCTAGGATGGCGTTTTAACCTTGGATTATGTTGTGGCTGCTCCTTTTCAGAGCCTGTAGGGAAGTTAAAGGGCATGAGCCCCACAACGAACTGTGTCACCAGTCCTAAGTAGTACACAGTGAATGAGGAGAGGTCAGAGGAGGTGTAAACCGTCCGCCCCTACCTCTCAGCGCCCGGTTTGATGTTAAAAGATCTGCAATAGTAAGTGAATAAGTTTGGCCTAAATCCCAGCTTTATGTATACTCTTGCATAATAGAATCACAGAATTGTAGGGGTTGGAAGGGACCTCCAGAGATCATCGAGTCCAACCCCCCCCCGCCAAAGCAGCTCTTTAGTCCAGGTTGCACAGGTAGGCGTCCAGGCGAGTCTGGAATGTCTCCAGAGAAGGAGAATAGATATGACCAGTGAGTGGTTATAGGTCTGTCTCTGTTCACATTATAAAGTGCTTCGTGTTTTGCTGTATGACTGCCAGCTAGTTGAGGGAAGGGAAGGTCCCACTCTGCTCTGCAGTGGTGTGCCCTCATCTCCAGAACTGTCTGCAGATTTGGGTGCCACTCAAAGAAGAAGCACATGAAACTATTAGAGAGCATCCAAAGGAGGGCTACAGAAATGGTGGGGGGACTGGAAGGCAAGGTGTGTGAGGAGCAGCTGGGGCCCCTGGGTTTGCTCAGTCCAGGGCAGAGGAGCTGAGGGGAGGCCTGATGGCAGCTGCAGCTCCCCACAGGGAGCGGAGGGCAGTGCTGAGCTCTGCTCTCTGTGACAGCAACAAGGCTGGAGGGAACAGCATGGAGCTGTGTCAGGAGGGGCAGCTGGGGGTTAGGGACAGAGTCTGCACCACAGGGCAGTGGGCATGGAACGGGCTGCCAGAGCTCCTGGAGGATTTTAATAACATTCTCAGAAATGAAGTTTGAATGTTGAGTCTCCCTGTTTGGAGTCAAGCATTGGATTGGATGATCCTTGCGGGTACATTTCAACTCGAGATGTTTGATTCTGGAATTCTAAGTGCAACCTCAGTCCTGCTTCCAGGGCTTTGGCCTCAAGGGTAAGTCATCATCACAGCACAAAACTCTTGCTATGTATTCATAAGAGCTTGAGAGAATGGCTCCTGTTGTGCGATCTTTGCAGAAAGCAAAGTTGTGAGTGGGCCATCTCACAGCCTATGTCTAAAGACTGAATCTGATTTGGCAGCACCCTCTGTCTTCATCTTTTAACTATCAGTCTCCTGCATTCATGTCCATAATGAGAAGAAGTCAAGTAGTGCATTTTGCAATTTCATCACCTGCGCTCCGAAAGAAAGATGTAGGTGTGGTTGCACATGTGGGTTTCTGCAGGTACATCTGAAGTCATTGCTGTCACTTTTGACAGTTTTCCCCCAGCACTGGCGGAATGCCTCCCGGCTACAGCTCATGTATTTGAAGGCATGAAAAACTGAACTTCCAATTAAGAAGGCATTGAAAACACAGGTGTCTAGATCGGATGCTTGTCAGGTATATTGCAGACTCCATTTACCAGCAGAATCATGTTGCTAATCTGTTTGTAGAACTTGATTTATGAAGATTAATAAGACAGCCAAATTATGTCAACTTATGGCAAAAACCAAGTATTTTTCTTTTGGTTCAGATTCCAAAAGGTTATTTTCTTTCTCATAAGGCTATTTTTAATGGCAGAACATATGTGTATGCTACCCAGTCCTGCATGGAATGCCAGGACAGCTCAAAACACTGTGATAGTGACCCACCAAAAGTTTAAACAAAAAAAAAAATTATTAGCCATTTCAAACCTGGAAAGAACCAGAGTGTGACAGTTACTTATTTTCTGTCTTAGGACTTGATGCAGAAATCCTTGGTTTCTTCTCCATTTGTCTCCTTATCCTTCTCAGTGCTAACTGGAAGATCCTGTTGTCTTCTGGTGTCTAGAAAGCCAAATTCTATGAAGCCTGTATAAATACATGAATAAATGGAAATCTCTACAGTAAACACTGTTAATCTTGACAGCCTACACTGTCACAATTTTGCCTATCCTCTTCCTAAACACAAAGCTCTCAAGGATATGAGTAGCCGCAGACCTCTAACCAATCTTACTGGTCACATCTGTTCTGTTGTGCAAGAGAAGACACAAGGCTGGGCTGTAGGCCAAACTCAACACCCATCCACATATTTTGCCCTCAGGGATATTTCAGAGTTCTTTTCTGAGGTAATTCATCAGATTCTCTCAGCTGGGATGGTCCCTGGTTGTTCTTCTTTTAAGCATTCAAGATAACCATCCCGAGTGCTTTTCCCCATAAAGTGATATCACACGAATGATGGCAGAGAGAAAAGACATTCACTGATGAGGATAAGTGGGGAAGTCTTTGTTAAGAAATCCCCCTGCCACCTAACACTAAAATGTATCAATTGTTGAAGCCTCTATTCACGTTTCTTGAGTTTAATAAATCCAGACTAGACCAAAATCTACATATGTAGGACTTGGAAGGGAATCCATTCATTATAGATATTGGGAAGGGGAGGGAATCTAAGTTCTTTCATGTGCTTTGTTCCACAATCCCCTAACATTTTCTAGTATTAAAAAAAAAAAAAAAAAAAAAAAAGCCAAGACTTATGATTGCACCTGCACTATTTTATCTGCATATGTAATTAATTAATTACATAATTGTCCTGGTCAGAAACAGCAGCAAAGGAAACAGGGCCAGAACAGTGACTGGAAAAATCTGGGGCTTTGCTGACTACGGGTAGAATAAGGGTTCATTGACTAAAAAGTAAAACAAAAGCAAAACAAACTAACAAACAAAACAAAAAAAAACAACTTTAGTCTAGAAAATCATTTTAGTTGTAGAGTCATAAACATAAATCAAACACTGTTATGCAGCAGAAAACAGGATGACTTTCACATCATAGCCAAGCTTTTTTATATTTTGTGAGTAACATTTCCATCCCAAATCAAGGAATTAATTATTAAATAATTGTATATTATGTTTTCCCAAGTCTAAATATCATACAGTCCTCCAAACCAATGAAATCTGATTGTCTCAGGAAGTCTCATATTCTGTTTGAAGAGTTGGACTTTACGGATCAAAACTGAAACTTTTGTGTACTCATATTAATTTCACTGCCATGTGTATGGCGCTGGAAATTTAAGTATGAACCTGTCTCCTAAAAGACTGAGCAAGTTCTTACAATAGTTCTCTATCTTATAGTAGCTTTTCATATTCCTGCTTCCTGTCTGGCCATGGATTTTGGCCAACAAATTATGTATACAACAGTCTGTAATAAAATACACTAGCTGACTGTAAAATTCCAGGAGTTGAAAAGTTTTAAGATTTTAACTTCTCTGTATTACACAAATTTCAAAGTCATTTTCATTCCAATTTCTTTCTCGCTTTGGGCTTTTAAATGTATGATCCTGCTGAAGTAACTGAAAATTATCCCATTGACATTTTTGACACCCTCGTATGATAGGAGAAAGAGACGAGGAAGCCTGTTGTTATGTGGAGGAAGAAGTAAAATTACTAATTCAAATTATTCTTTTTTTTTTTTTTTGCAGTAAATAGCTAGAGGGAGATAGGCACAATTAGTCAGCACTTGATTTAAACTGCTGAATCTTCATTTTTTGTGTTAGCCAGTACGTGCTTATTCCTGTAGTTTTGGAGCCTACATGCTTATTACCAAAAGCTTCAGATATATGTGGGTGCTGTCTACAATGGAGACTGCTTTGGCTAAATGTTCTGGAATGCTGAAGTCTTCTGACAACAGAAGCAAAGGAGAAAACCCATCACTGTGTGTGTTAGGCAATAAATGCAACTTGTGCTTATCTCAGTCTTCCATTTTTTAAATCTTTGATAACCATTAATCATTTAATTCTACCAACCCTTCCTTGAAGAAAGAAAGCAGCTGAAGTTATTGCCATTGCACAGATGGGAAGATTGAGGCAGAAATATCACAAATCATACAATATATCACAGAATCACAGAATTGTAGGGGTTGGAAGGGACCTCCACAGATCATGGAGTCCAACCCCCTGCCAAAGCAGCTCCTTATCCCAGGTTGCACAGGTAGGCGTCCAGGTGGGTCTGGAATGTCTCCAGAGAAGGAGACTCCACCACCTCTCTGTGCAGACTGTGACAGTGCTGCGTCACCCTCACTGTGTAGAAGCTCCCACGCACATTTGTGCAGAACTTCCTGTGCCTCAGTTTGTGGCCATTTCCCCTCATCCTATCACTACACACTGCTGAGAAGAGTCCAGCCTCATCCCTTTGCCTCCTTCTTTAGTTCAGAAGTCAGAAATCTGTATCACTTAACCCTGAAAATTCATTAGCGTGGTCAAAATGGACCAGTATCCTTTGGGAATATCATAATGACTCTTCACAGAGATACATGCTCAGTACACTTTTATGTGTGACTTGACAAGGAACTGTTCTTTGCTCAGGGCTCTGTTTGTGAGCTACCTCTCTGTGAGATACTGTTTCAACTAATTTGGTCTAAATCATACTTTATCCAAAAAAAAAGAAAAAAAAAATGTTAGAACAATCTTGGGCCCAGCCTGGAATTATTCCTTATATCTCACTTGTTAGATCATTATTTTCTACTGAAGAAAAAGATACATCATTTTCCACTTCTACACCTCTCTATGATATTGCTCAATACTTTCTGAGATGTGGACTTCTAAGCAACAAGAGCTTGGATGCCTGAGACGGGAGAGCCCTTTGTGTGCACTCCCACTGCATGCAGAGCTCTTCCATGGTTTGTAGATCTATGTAGGTTCTTATGATCAGGGCAACACTCTGAATGGATATGCTGAAAAATTTACCAGCTGGGAGAGTGCTTGCTGTTCCAATTGCTCTACAATTAATTGTGAACAGATGACATACCTGAGTGCTCAGCTACCAGCAGTAAAGTTCTTTTAGGTACATGACAGGATCTGTGATCTTAGAAACATATAAAAGCCAGGAGGGTGGGTTACAACTTCTGTCTAGCCCAATCTTCTGCATGTTGCAAGCACAGTTTCTCCAGACATTACTTACACTGTGCCATAACTTCTGGTAGAGCAAATGAAGGCAAAGGAAACCTTTCTGACACTGCTTTCATTTGACAGAGACCCATCGTGCCTGCAGGACTCATGGAGAAATAAACAGTGAGAGACATTCCTGGGTTTTCTGCTCCACTCAGGAATGGGCCTAAGCTGAGTCTACTTGGATCTCAACGTCCCCATAGCTTACACCTGTGCAACAGCAGATACAGAGCTGCACTGAGCATACCCATGAACCATGCATGGATAATATGCCACAGACTCAAGGCTCTCACTAACACCACAGCTTTGTACGAAAGAGTGCATGACTAATCCTGAACTCCCTTAGCTTTTTGCTGCTCCTACTCTCCTCCACCAGCAGCTTCAGTCCAAAGGGAGAAACACTGAGCTGTGACAAGCAACTAATCCATTAATTGTTTATTTATTTTCACTTTATTTTCCTTAGAAATGAAGCTAACGTAGTACTGGAGGGGCAGTCACCTCCTACTTAAACATAGGTGAAGGTAGCTAAGCTTGAGTCAGGTATGCTGAGACTCATCCCACATTCCCCTAAGAGACAAAAAATAAAAACACCAAAGAGTTTAAAATGTGGTGCTACAGCAATGGTCAGAATAAGATTTTGAAACTGTGTCAGCTTCATTTCAGGCAGTTAAGATCTGCTGTGATTGACTGTGGCTTGAAGGTAGGCTTCACAGAGAACATCTTTAAATTAACTTGGATATGAATTTAGACATACAGTTACACACACACACCTATTTTTAAGGACAGGGATATTGATGTTGGCAAGGCAATAAATTCCAGTAATATCTCTCTGTAGGGTAAAGCCAAGACAATTCAAACTCATTTATTTTTTGTCTTCACAACATTTTGCCAAAACCATCATTTTGTTGGCCACATAATTCTGATTTATATTCAACAAGAGTAGTAAAAAGCCTTTATAGAGGAGACAGCCGGAGTGACATTTTCCTATAAATCACAATGATTTTTACTGCCACAAGATCCTGCGGCTCTACTTCAAATACAACTGTGCTGCAAAATGCGTGGATGAAACTGCATTCTTTCTGAATGAGAACCATGTTTCCCTTTCTCCGTGAGTGACTCCACATTCCTATCAGTCTCTAGCAGATAATAACAATATCCAAACAAAAGCAGTTTTCAGAGCTGATAGAGTACTGATGGGAAAACATACTCAAAGTGGGTGCCACTCTGTATTATATTATTCTTAAAAAAAAAAGAGGTAGACAAAGTGCATAATGGACAGTAAGTTCTTTTCCTTGTGTTTCTGTTGGTTGCAGCTCTGGGGGGAAAACTGTCCTGCTGGAAGAGTATGGAACAATGTAACTATAACCAAAGCAATATTTAACTACTGCTCCGGAATCTAGTACTGCACGGCTTCTATGTAATCCTCTAGGCACTTTAATCAGGTAAGGGAATTCGGAAATACCTATATCCATTTCTTAACGTCACAAAGGGAAATCCATCAAGGATTGCTGAATTCTTTCAGGAAGAGCGATGTCATGCATGAGTATAAGCTGAGGGTCACCCAGCTGGAAAACAGCTTGACAGAAAAGAACCTGGTGATAGTGGTGGACACCAAGTTGAATATAAGCCAGCATCATGCCCTTGGTGCAAAGAAGGCTAATGGTATTCTTGATTGCATTGGCCACAGCATCACCAGTACATCAAGATAGGAGATCCTTTCACTGTACTCAGCACTGCTGAGGCCACACGTGGAGTGCTGAATCAAGTTCTGGGGCCCCCAGGGAGACATGGTCACATTGGAGAGAGTCCAATGAAGGGCCTTGAAGATGAGTGTCTCTCCCATGAAGAAAGGATGAGAGAGTTGGAACATTTTAGCTTGGAGAAGAGGAGGCTCAGGGAGGGATCTTACCAATGTCTATAAATACCTGAAGGGAGGATACAAAGAGAATGGAGCCAGGCTCTTCTCAGCGGTGCCCAGTGCCAGTACAAACAGTGGTAGGTACAAGCTGGAACACGGGAGGATCCCTCTGAACATCAGGAAACACCATTGTGCTGTGCAGGCGGCTGAGCACAGCACAGGGTGCCCAGAGGCTATAGAGTCTCCTCCTTGGAGATCTGCCTTCAAAAGCCACCTGGATGTGGCCCTGAGCTTGCTGCTCTGGATGCCCATGCTTGAGCAGAGGGGTTGGATTAAATGACTTCCAGAGGTCACTTCCAACCTCAGCCATACTGTGGTTCTATGCAATTAAAAAAACAGTAACTTGTTATATACAGTAAGACATTTATTTCCTAATAAGAGCTGACATTTCTCTTCCACAGTCCCTTCTTTTCATTGTTTGGGAACAATTATTTGTATACTGCTCCATCTCCCACTCTCAAGGTTAAATGATGCAGAGAAAGACTTCTGTTTGGATCAGAGATGTAGGTTATTGAAAAGAGAATTGAAAGTGGGCATTTGCAGTACCACTGGAAGACAGAATCTGAACTGATTTTATAACAAAGATCTGGAACGAAGTGGTGTGAGTGTAAGAATTGGAAAAGAAACATCTACTTGGAATGAAAGAAAATTACTTTGAACTCCATTACCCTAGATCAAGAGTCAAAGCCTGTGGTACTCAACCTGAGACTTGATTTACATTATGAAGGGTTCAGAGGGTGACCTTGTGTGCTTCTCTTTTGCACTAGAGAATATGAACAGAATCATGTACTCATTTTGAGATATATTACTGAGATCCAATTCTGAGTCCCCCAACACAGGAAAGACGTTGACAGACTGGAGGGAGTTCAGTTGAAGGTAACTGGATGGTGGGGGCAGGAGCACTTGTCCTTGAGAAAGAGCTGGGGGAGTTGGGCTGGTTCAGATGGAGAAAAGGCAGCCTTGAGGGGACCTGGCAGTAGTCCCAAGTGCTTCTAAGATGGCCACCAAGAAGATGGGGAGCCAGGCTTTCCACAGCTTTACCTGGTGAGTAGATGAAAAGACTCTGAGCATAAGTTGAAAGAGGAGAATTTCACACTGAGTATAAGCTGGAACTTTTTCTCTAGGAGGGCAGACAGGCAATGGAGGAGAATACCCTGAGGCTGTGCAGTGCCCATCTTGGGAAGGCTTCAGCCCTGACTGGACTTGCTCAAAGCCTTGAACAATCTGGTCTGACCTCAGAGCTGACCCTGCTTTGAGCACAAGGTTGGGCTAGCGACCTCCCGAGTTCCTTTCCAATACGAATTTTCCTATGATCCTATGACTTATTACATTTTTTTCAAACTATGTTTGAGAGAACAGATAATAACTTTCCCTAATCTTTTTAAACTCTATTTCCAGAGACAAATTTCACCTATCATGTCCAGCAAATTCCTTCCTCTCACTGCTGAAAACTGCTGATAAGTGTGTCATTTATTATGGCAATTTTTATGATTTGGCACTGCACTCACAAAAACCATTCAGGAGTCATTTCATATCAGTCGGCAACCATACACATTCATTTCAAATGGAAACCACAGGTCATGGTGAGCTGGGGCTATTCTGTGATTTTTGTGAATGAGAACTGAAAAGTCAACTATTCGTCAAGTGTTTAGTCTCCATATCCAACTAAATGGCATCTTTATTTTATTGAGTATAGTTTACTTGACTATACTAAAGAGTTTTAAAATATCTTTTCAAAGACCAGTGGTCAGTTTATCACTACGCATATGGTCAGGCACATGGATGCCAAGAAATGCTCTCGAAGTATTAAGCTGTTCTGAACAATGCTTCCATACAATTGAGGCTGCTGTTTTCACGTCCCTGAAACAGCAAAACCAGAAATATTTGCAAGCTGTGTTGACATTCTTGAACACACCATTAAGCAACAATAAAAGAGGTTGTCATAGCTGCTGTGTCATATTGGAATGAGTCTGTCTCTCCTCAAACCAGCAGTAGCATTTTGCTTATCAGAACACTAGGAAAAAAATGTTAAAACCAGAGCCAGAAAAAAGAAATGCAAGACAAAAAGACAGTATAAATCTTATTTTGTTTTATCTTAGTTCAACATTTATTCCTTTATTCCCATTTTCTTTCAATCTTTAATGAAACCTAAACTAACCAAGACTGGCCACCTAACTATAAGAAAATGTTTGCATCTATTTTATTTCTTTGTCTTGCACAGAACGACAAAAGAAAATTGCTTAAGCAGTTTGCCTTCAGTACTTTGCAACTGAGTTTGCATCTTGTATATTACCTCTCTGTGTTTTTTAACCCAACCAGAAGCACTTCCCATGCACTAGCCAACAGGTACTTAAACTGCAAGTACGTTGTTATCCCCCCACTATTTATGGATTATGGATTACGACTCAGGACTCGGGACTCAAAAGTAAAACACAAAACACATAGCAAGGAGTGACTTTGATGAGATTCTTGATGCAATCCTCTTTAGCATTAGAGTTCTCACTAGAATTTACTAAATGGCAAACTATAATCCCAAGAACATGATTTTGTCTAAATATTAATAGTGATATGGAAACAGCTAAAATATGCATCCTTAAAATCTTTAATTGCACATATTTCAATGAGTAATATTAATCTTTCACTGACATGAATTGTGTAATCTTAATTCTATAACCAGTGTGGGATTGCACTGTTTTGAAGAAGCAACTATGGACTGAAGGTTATTCCCTTCAGAAACATGTTTCTCAGGAAAACATTTTCTGCTCATAATACACATGCAGTAATGTTAGAATTGTGTATTCAGCAGTATGACCAAAGCACAACTGTTGCTAGAGAGATGTCAGGCAGGGCAGGAAGGGGTACAGGATTTATCTTTTGGTTATATCAGAAGATAAATATGAAAAACAAGTTAGAAAATTCCAGCTTAGGAATTAAACTTGAGGTTTTAAACTTTTTAAGATATGTATGACATGCAGCACATGAATGCTCAGAGTTATACAGACTCAGAAGAAACAGTCACTGTCTTGCTCCTTCCAGCTGCAGGATGGACCATAAGAAGCGATGAGCAGAAACGCCCTTTGAATTTGATGAGCATACGGATTTGATCAGAACTCTCGTAAGTAAGCCCATGAGCAGGCATTGGCTCTGCCATCAATCACACAGTGGAGAATAGACAAACCCAGATCGAAGTTCTTCAGAATACATTTGCTTTGCTTTAATCCACCACTGAATAAGATTTACAGCATTTACAGTATTCACGATGAAGATATTCAGCAGGCAACATTCTGGCCAAATCTGAGAAGAGAAGCATTTTCTTCTTGAGAAAATGCCAGCAAGTACATAATTTTCTAACTTCAGCTCATGTTTCCAAGTATCTCTGAGCAGAGCACTTGTGAACAAATATCTGTTGATCGTACCTTCACTCACAAGAATAAATCTCGCCCTTCCTTTTCCCAGATTCCTGCTTCAGTGATGTTACATATCCCCTCTCCTTAAGCCTTCAATGCTTCATCCTCATTTGATTTTCCTGCATTTCCTTTCTTCACATTACTTTCTGTTTTATTTCTGCACTTAATCTGCCAACATTGTTTGATAATTTATTGCAATGAATGAAGTATTCTTTCTTTGGTTACAACTTCAAAACTACGATCAAGTTGTAAGGAAAGCAGTGTCTAAGCACAAGGAGGAAATCAATACCTATCACGAGCTGTTTTTAAAGACCACTGCTGACCATGATTTCATCGTTTTCTCAGGCAATCTGTTCCAATGCTTTGTAATTCCTCTCGCTTCGTACCATTGTTTAGTCAGAATCTTTCTTGCTGTGATCTGGGCTGATCATTTCTTGCCTTACTCACTTGAGATATTACCTCAGTCTTTGGAACTAAATTTTACATACTTGGAAGATCGTTAGCCTACCTCAATGCTCAGCCTTGTCTTTCTTCAGTTAAAGAGTCCTAAATAAATCATCTTCTCATCATGCATATTTGTTTCTAGCTCTCTGATAAACTCTTGCTGCTTTGAACTTCTTCCAGTGATCTATACATTTCTGCAAAGCTGCTGCTCAGCACTACACACTCTATTCTGCTTGATTATTACATTATATTTCACTTGTACATCTCAGAATACAGTTTGCCTTCTTCAATATCATGACATTTTTGGTCCAACTTCATTCTGAAGATCTGCTCCCTAACCAGATGCTGCTACCCTACTGCGAGTTCCTAGTGATAACCTACCCTTATTCCACTGAATTTTAAACTATCATTTTGATGATTTCTCCAATTTTTCACAATATCTTTGATTCCTAACTCTGTTCTCCAGCACTCCTGAAGTATCTTCCAGCTGCTTATCTCTGGCAAGCTTAATCCTATAGTTCTTCATCCCATCATTTGAATAGTTTATTCCAGTATCAAAGATCCCTCTCAACGTACTGATAACTTCTCTTCGGGTTCCCAACTTGCCCTGTATATTGGCTTGTGTCTTTAGATGAGCTTCTTGGAAGACCCACTGTGTCTCCTTAGCTCCTTTTCTTAAGCTTTACCTTTATTAGCTCTTATTTATGGACCCTGAATATGTTGAGTCTTGCCTCTTCTTTTCCTAATAGTGAATTCATCCAGTTCTTGCCATACTTGCTGCCTTTCCGCTACATCTTCATAGCCAGCTCTTCCCATTTTCATTACAATCAAACTGTATGGATGATCAAATTACAACTGCAAAGATGATTAAGGGAATGGAGCACTTCTTTTGTGAAGAAAGTCTGAGAAAGCTGGAACTAGGTTGAGAGTTTAGATTCAAGGAGTCTAAGAGGGGTTCTCATCAATGCACATTAAGTCAGACTTTTTTCAGTGGTCCCCAGTGTCAGGGAAAGAGGCAGTGGGCACAAACTGAAACACAAGAGGTTCCTCCTGAATAACAGGCATGCTTCTGTACTGTGCAAGTCATAAAGCACTGACACAGGTTGCCCAGAGGCTGGGGGATCTCCTCCTTGAAGATCTCCAAAAGCCACCTGGATGTGGCCTTTGGTCTTCTGCTCTGGATGACCCTGCTTGAGCAGAGGTTGGGCCAGATAGACCCAGAGGTCCCTGCTGACCTCAGCCATTCTGTGATCCTGTAATTGCCTATTGTGGTTGGAACCTACCTCTTATTGTAATGATAAATTTCTGTTCTTTTCTCTAGCAGTGTTAGTGGGAACGTCTAGTCAACAATCCACTCCCCATATATGTACCAACATGTCGGGAAACAAGTATAACAGTAAAAATGTCATTCTCATACAGCTGTAATTGTATAGGAATTGTATTTATACTCCAAAACTTATAATTGTTTCCTTGTTCTTACATTTTTTGAACGACTGCATTAAAACAATAATGTCTGTTTTATCTGGCTATCGTGGCCTGCCTAATCAAAGCCTCCTATCAAGTTTTGATAACTCCTTTGAAATTCTTCTAAGGGATCAATTTCAATGAGGTGGAGTCTGCTTTCATTTTCTTTAATCCTTTGCCAAAAGTGGTGCTTCCACTGTTTTTGTACCAGATTAACTTTTAAAGAAAAAGTACTAGGACAATCAAATTAAAGATACGATAGGAATATCAGTCTTTAAAAAAAAATGAAAAAATGAAAAAAAAAAGCAACTTCTACATAAATACATCGGTAAAGTGCATGCTGGACTTTAACATCAGCATCCCAAAATCGAAGACTTCAGCGTTACCAAAGCACAACCACTCTCATCTTCAGTGGTTTCCTATCACTCATTCCCATCAGATTCGATCTACTCCTTCTTCACCTTCATTAAAATGGGTTTTCAGTGCTGTGTTTGTACTGGTGAAGAAGGTGAAGAGCACAGTGAATAGAAAGCTCAGCTAAGAAGCTACAGAGATATGAGAAGCAGAAGTAGTATTTCTCTCCCTGAGAGCTGGCTCATAGCATAAGATCAGGTGAGTATATCAGGTCTCCTGACCACTGAAGCCAAGGGGTTTATTGGAGTACTGTATCTTTAAAGCCCAGAAGCCTGGATTTTCTCCCAGTAGAAACAAAGGAAAAGGGGAGAAAAGTGTGATTATGACACATAACTGAGGTATGCCTGGGATGTGCATATAAGCCAAGGCATGACTGAGACGTGCACCACCTGAGCCCACAGCTTAGGCCTGGCAATGAGAGAGTCACATTACCCTCTCCCTCCTCCTGTTAGTGCCCTGGCTTATCAAACAGGTCTCAGAAATATCTTCCACCTAAAAGGAAAACAGCAACCCAACACTAACTTAATTTGCTGTTATCTAAGTAATATAGCTTGAAAGATTAAAAAAAATCCTCAATTACATCCATTAAAAAGCTGAGATACAAGGAAAGGTCTTCAAAAACTTTGGTTTTGCATTAACAGAAAGGTTAATGAATCTAGCATAGATTCAGACACTGGAAGGACTATTTTAGCTGACAGAGACAACTTGAAGGAAAATAAGATAAATGCTACAGGCAGGTGCCAAAATATTTTTAAATGCAACTTGTGATGGACTTCCTGAAAGGGATTATTTAGTAGAAAAAGAGGCAAGATTTCATCCCCGCCTTTTTTATGGTCCTATTCTAAAGGTTTCCACAACAATACCATAATCTGGTTCTTCAGGCCTGAGAAAGGCTTTTAAATCTGCTCTAACTTTCAGAGGTCTTTTAAATATTTTGGCAATTGGAGCCATCATTACAGATTGGAAATCTGTTGAAATGATACCTTAGAGACATTTGGCTTTACTTTGCATTCTTACAGAAGAAACCATTCTGAAGGAAAAAGAGAAAGAATATAAAAAGAACTTTACTGTCCTGCTGAGATTCACTTTACCTACTTTTCCCCTGACCAGACATCCTACTGGAAAAGCATTGCAATGGATACCAGGACTCCAATGACATCCTTTGAACAGGAAATGGATTCTGGCTTTTTCTTGTCCTATCTTACTTGCTTTTCCTTTGCCACCTTTTGATAATGTCATTATCAAACATTCCCTTGCACTGAACATATGGACACCGAAAGGTCCACGAGAGGCTTTCTCTTTGGACTGAGTTCATTCACCTGCTGAGGAAAACAAGCAGTTGGTGCTAGGATAACATGAAAGCTCCAGCAGACAGAAAAGGAAATTGATCCATGGGTCAACTCCTACCAGCTCCAGAGCTAGCCTAGGGCAGTCTGCACATCCCTGTAACCCATAGTGCGGTACACTTCTATACCATCATGGTTCACAGGGAAAACATTAACTCCTTGATTTGTTACAGGATACTGCTGCATAGCTTGCCTCTAAAGCACTAACAATGTTTTTTGCCTCTGTGTTCTCCCCACATTGTACTCACTCCCCTCCCATCAATGACACCAGACAGCCTTCCCTCTGCTCAGAGGCCCCTGAAGACCGCCAGCTCAGACTCAGTTAGGTACTGTGAGATGACACTAATCTGAAGAGCAACATCGTGCTGCAGATTTTAAAAGTCTTCTGTGGTGCACATTAAGAATTATGATGTCCTAGGTCATGCTATGGGACCATCTTGAGGTGGAATAGCACTGTCCAGAAGTTGTGTAACAGTTTTCCTTGTAAGACTTCAATTGCTTTAAGTCGGTGAGTACCATCATTATGAGTATCGTGAGAGCAGGAGGAGCACAAAGTGCCAAGATTTTAAATGCTTTGCTCAGGATCAGAGGAAGGCTGGAAAAAGTCAAGATTCTACCCTTAGTATGATGACTCTGCTCTACACATGTGCTTCCAACCTGATGTAGGAACAAGCCTGCCCCAAATCTGCTAGTTTTGATGGATTTTTTTTTTCTATTAACATCAATGTGTTAAAGCTCAGAGTGCATTTGAAAGAGTGGAGGCTGGCCTGCTATGAAGAAGTAAAAGCAGAAGGTCAAAAAATTTGGGAAGGCAATATTTCTGAATGAAATCTTATTAAATGGCTGAATGTCAGTTAGGAAAGAAAAGAAAATGTGAAGAGAGTCATTAAGTTAATAAAAGAAAGGGGAGGTGCCTGAAT
This sequence comes from Oreortyx pictus, assembly GCA_036925125.1. Classification (NCBI taxonomy): domain Eukaryota; kingdom Metazoa; phylum Chordata; class Aves; order Galliformes; family Odontophoridae; genus Oreortyx; species Oreortyx pictus. The sequence goes on along the minus strand of JAUPFR010000003.1, from coordinate 12,807,280 downwards.
CTTGAGGAGGGGAAAAAAGAAAGCTAATGAAGATGTACCTAAGTTAAAGTAGTTAATTAGTTAGGAAACATGATTATGGAGTGTGAATTATAATCTCCATAGGTAGTGGGGAAGGAGGCTGTTATTCTCGAGATCAGTAAGAAAGAGCCTCAAGGCCAATTTCAGTCGTTATCTGTAGATCTTCAGGGATACTTCTGCTTCAGTTCTACTTTGTTATAATTCTGATATTGGTCTGAATTTAAAAAAAATATTCAGATCCTTGTTTTGATGACTTTTATATGGAAAACTCAGACAACTGTATTCCAGTATTCCAACACTGGGCATTTCCACCTCTTTTCCCCTGAACCCTAGACAGGCATTTTCAGGCTTTTGCCTTCCTGTCTGTTTTTTTCTCTGCCAATTGCTTCTTTAGCATAATCAAAGTTTACTTGCTAGGTACTAAAGACCAAGAAGGACTATATTCAGCAAAATGTGATAGTAAGACAAATCTGCCCGTGGATATCAGGAGATGTTACAGCAGATTAACACTCCAGCTGGTGGTTTGCTCATATTAAGCTGTGGATCTCTGAAGCCAAATGAATGTTGTGAACTTTCCACCCATATCACAGTACAGAAACATCTGGGTGAAATAGCACTGAGCTTACTCACAATGAAAACACACAGAGGAACACACGCATACCTTCTTGCTCATCTGCATGGCTGAAAGTTGAGCTGAAGTGTGAAAAAGATTAAGAAAGCCACTGGTTTTGAAATCTCAGGAGAACTGTTTTTTCACTGCTTCTGCAAGAGAAGCTGAACTGCTTGATGATAAGATGTTGCTCCATTCATATCTAGCATGCTTTAAAATGCTTTAATACTGTATATTAATAAGTAAATAAATAAATAGATAAATACTATACAGAGCGTACGCTTTGTAATAAGTAAGCACCATATCACAAGGTGCGAAGAGCTGTTGGGGCTTCTCACCTGAAAACCACAGGTCTTCCAGTTGCTTCCTGCTCCTTCCATCCCCAATCTCTGTTCAGATACTGTTGGTCACGATATCATTCATTGTAGTGATTTCCACGATGTGCCTGTTTGTCCTGTAGATGCTGAGTTGGAGCTTTTTCTACATCACAAAACAGTATAAGCCTTCATAAGCTTTATGATCAGCAGGATATTTAATATAAATGTAAGACTGGTAATTTTTAATGTAAGGTCAGAATGAAAAATATGGGCTGTTAACTATTTCAATTATGATTACCCAATGTAATTCTAATACTTTTGGTTGTATCTGATGCTCTGACAGGATATTAAATATCCTGAATTACTTTCACAAAGGATTCAGAGTAGAAGGGCAAGAAGTCATGTCCTATGGGGAAAAGGGCACAGTATTTTCAAGAACAGAAATGAAAATAGATCATTTACACAACAAAGAGCACATTTGTTTAAAACAAGCTGATATTGCTGAGACAATATTTGGATGTACTCTCATGGTGCAGTATACACATTTTTTATCTTCTGTTATGAAACCTGGAGTGATGAATGCCTCACAGAGAATATTTAGCATGAGCATAGATGCTGTAACTTCTGCTTTCAGCTTCTACTAATCCGTACCTCCTTATGATGTAATAAGCTTGTTAATTTTACTTAGATTCCAACATGTCACAATCCGAGCTTGTGTTTTCTTCTCTATCTGTACCATTCCTACCACAAAGTATTACAAGAAGATACGATAACATCTATTAAAAAAACTATTTACCTAATATCTATTACACATTTAATAAAAATTACTATTAATTAATAATAATTGTATGTATGGTATCAACAAGTTGCTTCCGCTAAGCACTTTCCAAGACACAAACTATGCTTTTCCCTTGACTGTTTTTGAAGATAAGGTTAAAATGCAATAACAGCTGTCTACAAGACTGCATTTTTTAGATCAATATATGTCTTCTTTTTCTGCCTTTCTGTAACTCCTGTTTTCCTTTCTCCTGCTTCGTCCCTGACCTCCTTTTATTTCTGTTTCCAGTTTATACAAATTTTCCTCTCTTCTTGGCATGAGAAATGGACTTGTGGCCTAGAGACTTTCAAACATACTTCTGTAGCCATGGATTTCACATACCTAGCCCGCTGTCTGCACTGTATTTAAACTGAAAGGTTATACTGAAGCAAATATTTCTGGAAAATTTTATGAACTAAAAGTACTTTACAACCATTTATAATAGTGTGGCACTGGTACCGAAGGACAAATGGGTCGGGTAGGCAGGATACGCCAGCTGTGTTTGCCAGCCTTGTTAACACCCCTATGAGCTGCTGCAGAGATTAAAGAGCAGAGCAAGCAAACGGAAGGAAATGGAGCAGAGCACAGCTCTGCTTTGCTCCCTTCTTCTCTCCCAATTTTTTGACTTCTACTTCCTCCCAGGAAGTTTGACACAGGTGGCAAGCAATCTGAAAGAACGTGGCTTTTCCTTTCATTAACTAAAGAAGTGAATGGTTATTTATCAAAAGTTTCCATCCATTTCACTGAGCAAAAGTTTCTTAACCCTTTCTTACTTTTCACCCTTGTAGCTCTTCTAATATTTTCTCCTTCACTTGGATTTATGTTTATTGAAGAACCACCATTCACAAACATCAATAGATAATAAGAACAAGTAGTATGATCCGTTGGCAGATCTGAATTTCCACAGTTTTCTAAGAACAAGGAAATCTGCCTTCAGATCACTGCTGACAGAGTTTGGAATTACTTTTTCATTGAAATAACTACAGCCATGGGATGGCACAGAGAGCAGTTTGATTATCAAAGGGTACTATTTTCCTTCCTGGCTCTGCTGACACCATCTATACTTTACAGTGACAATTTTTTACCAACATTACTGCTACCATATACACAGTGTAGCAGATGTCGTGTTTAGTATACAAGTCATGGGTCTAACATGTCCGACCCAACATCGTGCATTGCAGATGAAGGAAGTGGTCAAATCTGGCTAATATTTATTCAAAGATTTAATTCTTACTTTTTTTTTTTTTTGTCTGGTTATTACGTTACTTTTTGTTTTGTTTTTATTTGTAATTGTTCCAATGGAGCAAATGTTAGCATCTAGATTTATTCATAGTCTGGGCATTAAGCAGCCAGTCAATGAAATACACAGTGGGACTCCTGTTCTACAGTTTTATATCTAAGTGTTGTTTGCACGTTGTTGTAAAGGTTCTAGCTGTTTTGTTTATTACACAGCTAGTCAAGGGACCTGCTCAGTGTATATGATTATAGCTCAAATGTTACAAATACCAATACATATGAATATAAGTGCAAGGTGCTCCGGCTTCTTGTAAATTTTCTTGTCAATACTTCACATTGAAAAATCATGAACCAGGAGGAAATGTGAATGTCACTAATGAAAATCAATGCACTTCATTTTCTATGGCATTGGGAATGATTTTCAACCTATTTCCTCAGCTGTGTGGACTCTCAGTAGAGACACTCTCAAGATATTACAAAACTTAATATACAGTAATAATCTAGAAAAAAAAATCACATTCATCATTGCTTAATATTTGCTTTTATTTAGCTATGAGCAAACTCAAATGAGATGTTGTTCAATTTCCAACAGGATCTGAGGTCCAGACTGGGCAAAGTGATTTACGGAAATTCATATATGATGAGATAGTCCTATATTTTACCCCACCCACCTCCGCAAAAACATCAAGGCCATAGTGTTCCAAAACAGGTGGTTATGTGTGACAAGCACTTTGTTAGGATACCAATTTCTTTCAGATTAAATTGCTCAGTTCTCACAAGGTCCAGTATATTTGCCACACCAGGTGGCTACCACATGAATAGCCCTTTCACCTTGGTAAATCCACCCTGGCACCCTCTCCAGCCTTAGCAGAAGCAGTGATTTGAAGTTAGAAACACTGCCATGAAACTTCTTGTCACACCACCTTTAGAACCAAACTTTTAAATTAAGTAGCTGGATTGAAATCTCCCCCAGGTAACTACACTGTCATCTTCGCTACTGCTTTCCATCTGCATAAGTCATAATGGTATAAGCAGCACCATGTGCTACCAACAGTCACTAGGAAAAGTAGTCAACGATATATCCTGTAAAGTCTGTATTTATTTCTTACACTGCCATATGCATTTTTTACTTTCCTGTGCTACTGAAACTTTGCTGTTCTCACATGCTGTGTCCTCGGAGCATTTAAGACACGCCACACAACCTTCTTGGGGAAGTGCCTTCAGAACTCTTCAAAAAGGAGATGAGATCACAGGAGCACAGCATGAGGCTGAACCCTACCCATGAATGGGGCCTTCTGCTTCCATGGCGAAGTTCTGCTTCTGTTTCAGGACTTCCTGCATTCCTTCCAAATCATTTATCTGAAGAAAAGACCAAATAGTAATCCTGATTTTAACTGCAGATGTCTGGATCTTCTGCCCATTCCTTCAATTTAGTAATGCTTACTAAACAAGTGAATGTCACGTTAACCTCGATGAACATTTGCACTGTGTTTATTCTGAATTCAGAAGCAAATGTATCAGCAAGCACTGAAAAAGCCTGCAAATTTGAATCCATCTTCAGTTCCTATTTCCACAAAAGGGAAAGCAGAGGTAGACATTCTTGGAAGCTTCTAGAAGTAACAAAGAAAAAAAAATGGGAAAAAATGGAATCAACTGTGTTAAAACAGTCTCTATAAAAAGCTCCTGAGTTTGATTTTTATATAAAAAAAAAAAAGACATGCTACTCTGAACAGACTTTTTCTGCTCTATGAGTTTCAGTAGGAAAACCTGGGCAGAACTTAGACAAACACAGAAAAAAAGAAAAAGAAAAAGAAAAAGAAAAAAAATGGAGCAGATTTACAAGGAATATTGAAAGTATTATATTATTTGAGCTTGGCTAAACAATGACACAATAACATTTTCAGTCTACAAGTGTTTTTAAACTTTATTTTTAAATGCTGTTTTTACAGTGAGGCAGCTTGTAAGTGAAGTGGCTATGTAGGCCACTCCTTTTAATACAATATCTCCCTGGCAACAAGAGCAGCAAAAATAGAAAAAGAGATTAGATGACCGATTGTTTCTTCCATCTCTCACGTCTTCGATTCCTTTGCTGGATGGCTGATGCAGTGCTCGGACTCAGTGACTCCTCTGGGTGGGTGAAGCTCGATTCGGTATGTTGCCTTTGGCAAAAATCATTACATGCAGCTACAAGGTATGCTATGCTGATATCATATGGCTGTAAAAGGAGAAAAAAAACTTCTCTGAAGTGCCAATAGAAAGTCTTGGCTATCACAAGTCCAAAATTTCAGTATTTCCTTATGAATATTTTTGAGCTCTAACTTACGGAAACAACAAGGAGATTTTGGGAAAATCAGACAGTTGATCCAGGAACTATGTCTGGGAATGGTTCCCTGGAAGGGCACTCAGCTTGACAGCCCTGAATATCATTCATGGACGCCACAGCAACACAGAACAGGTGATGGAGAAAGCGCAGATGCATTACTGGCTGAGATAAATGAGAGATGTTCAAAATGGCATGTTTGACTCAAACTGTACGGTCTTCAAATTCGTTCCAGATAGAAGAAGGGAATACCTTGTGCAGGTGTTCCTGATAAACCCCCCTGAAGCTATTCTCTGTCCTTGCCCTTCTCACTGGTGTAACGCACTCCTCAGATCCCCACCAGAGTGCAGTTGCTGCACAGTGGGTCAGTGCTTGATATGGGATACTCCTTTATAGGGAACAGGTTTTCATACTTCTCTGTCTTCACCAGTTAGTAACTTGCTCTATGAGCAAAAGCTGGTTTTAAACTTAAGAGCCTTAAATGGTAAGAATTATTTCTGAGACTAACGCAACATCTGTGGCACAAAGCAACAGAGATCACAGGGAGTGCTCGAGCTAGGAGAGTCCAATTTAATTGCCTCTCATTTGTTTTCACTGGCTTGCACTCTCAGTAGTTTTGAAGCCTCTAGTTCAGATCTCACCCAATTCAAAAACTCTGGAACTGCTCATTCCCAGGACACACTGTAAGTTTTGCTTGTTCTCCCCACATTTTTATTTTTCAGTTATGGCCACAAAAGAATATGACAAAAGCATATTGCAAAATGAAATGAGATCTATAAAATACATTTCTGTTACTTATGGCCAGATTATTCAGCTCTTGGCAGACACCAACACAGATATGGGAAACAGGCTTGAAGATCATGCAATTTGCAACAAACCTCACTTGGCAGTGTCAGAAGCTGTCAGCTAGCTGAATCAGCTGGCCATACCCCTTTCTGCATGCTCAAAGAACGGCTGTTCTTTGGAGAGGAAAGAAAGATGGGGAAACCCCACTCGGCTGAGCTAACTTTCTGATGGCAGAACATCAATTTAATCACCATTAGGTTCTTCAAAATGCCAGCCTGTTCTTGCAGATCTTGCTCACACACATTCCTATTCTGAAAAACACTCTAAGAGGCAACCATCCAATAATTGTTTTGTCCAGAAAGAGCCCCCAAAATACTGTATGTTCCAAATGATCTGTTCATGTGCCTCTTCTGAACCTCTTGAAATCATAATTAGGTGATATGTCCCTCAAGATTTCATTGGCCATCTGCACCAAAATGAATTTCACTTGGTGAATAACTGAAGGAAAATTTCCCCAATCTTTTTTATCCATTATCATCTTATGGAGTAGAATGGACCAAACTTAGCTGCTTCGTAACATCAGCCTAGTTATTTCATTTACAACATACAATTATACAAATAGGGTTAGTCAAGTTTTAAATCACATAACATGAGCAAATACACACTATCTCATTTCTTCTGAGAGTATGCATCAATGACCCATTTCTGGCACAAGACTCATTCCCTTTCTTCCCAACACAGCAGAAATTAGCAATAAAGAATGTGAGTATGGAGCACTAAATGCACACAAACATATTGTCCTTCTAAACGAGAATATGCACGAGTACTGAATCCCATAGCATGAAACATCTACCATAGAGTCCTTGTATAAATGCATCATTTTGGTGGCATGCAGTACAACCTTTGGGTTACCTCCAGCACTTTGTTCAGTAACATCCCCTATCATCCTCAAAATAATAGTTTTTGTGACCATAACAGCGGAGAGAAAGAGTAAAGTGAATCCCATAGCATGAAGAATTAAATACAGATTTGTGCACACAGAGCATCTGCTCTAAGGAATGATAGCCCCAAGCTGCGTGGACGTGTGTTGTTCCTACATAGTGGCAATAGTATGGATATCATATTTGTACTTCACTTGTCTTCCAATTCCAGAAATCTCAGCCCTCATGAATCCACAGCATATACTCTCACTTGCACTCTTTTGAATACAAGGGTTATAGCTTTTTTAAAATTAGAACAAACTGTAAATGAGAAAATAACAGAAGTTTTCTTAAGAACCTAAGATTCTTGGGTGAGCTGGCAATATGTGCTTGCAGATCAGTAAGCCAACCATATCCTAGGTTGCATCAAAAGAAGTGTGACCAGCGGATCAAGAGAGGTGATTCTGCCCCTCTGCTCTGCTCTCGTGAGACCCCACCTGAGTACTGAGTCCAGCTCTGGGGCCCAGAGCACAAGGACATGAGCTGTTGGAACAAGTCCAGAGGAGGGCCACGAAGATGACCAGAGGGATGGAGCATCTCCACTACAAGGACAGGCTCCAAGATGGGGCTCTTCAGCCTGGAAAAAGAGAAGGCTCCAGGGGAATCTTATAGTGGCCTTCCAGTGCTCGAAGGGGGTCTACAGGAAAGCTGGAGAGGTACTTTCATAAGGGCATGTAGCAACAGGACGAGGAGAAATGCAAGAGGGTACATTTAGACTAGATATTAGGAAGAAATTCTTCATTGTGAGAGTGGTGAGACACTGGAACATGTTGCTCAGAGAGGTTGTGGATGCCAACTCGCTGGAGGCATTCAGGCTCCAGGCTGGATGAGGCTTTGAGCAACGTGATCTAGTGCGGTTTGTCCCTGTCTATAGCAGGGGGGTTGGAACCTGATGATATTAAAGATCCCTTCCAACCCCAAACATTCTGATTCTATGATTCCACTTCCTCAGTGCACAGCACCCCCGAACTACCACCACACCCAGCACCTATTGCTGTATTACGGGACATGGTTTAGTGGGGAAATACTGGTGGTAGGTGGGCAGTTGGACTGGATGATCATGGAGGTCTTTTCCAATCTTGGTGATCCTACGATTCTATCATTCATCTTATTTTCCAAAATAACACAGCCATATGTAGCAATTTCACCTGGTGACTTGTGCAGTAAGAATTTCCAGCATGTCCTACAGCTAAAATAGGTCTGGTAGAAAGAAATCAAGGGATCTTCTTTGGTGGAATTTGGAGACTGGATTAATCTGGAACATTTTGTGAGTCTCATTTGAGTACATAAAAGTGTCTGAATCAAAAGCAATGATGCAACTCTCCATCCACACATAATTCATTCTGATGTTTTCTAAATTATGTTTCAATTTCACATGAAATATTATTTCATTCCAAAGTTTTATTCAACTGTATCTAAAAATAACTTAAAAGAGATAAATCTCTAAAATAAAGGTATTTTGCTTCCAATACATCTTTTTCCAAATTTCTAATTTGCCAAAACTGTTGTTTTGTAGGTTATTTTTTCAATAAAGCAGGCATATCTCAAAAAAAAAAAAAATCTAAATCAGTCACTTACATAATTCTTAGGTATTGCAAAACAGATCATATTGTTTCATAGGCTAAATGGAATTTTGAAATACCACACAAGAAACACTGTACTGAATAAAAAGTAGACGAATGCTTCTATAGTAGGAAGTGGTAGGAAGGACAAATTATACTTCATTTCAGTGCAACCATGATTATGTCTGAGGGATTGGTTTTGAAAAATTTGTTGTCAGAAAAATGAATACACCTTAAATCCTATTTAAAAGAATGAACCAGCAAAGAGTGTTAAACGCTGAGCAAACCTTTTTCAGAGTGTCCACCCTTCAGCTGAAACCTCTCTCTGTTCTGGAGAGAAAAATCAGCAGCTCACTGTATGTACTAGACAGGAAGATTTACCAGCCCGGATACTCAGCAAGAGCATAAAGTATCATATCGGCCTCCACCGGTTCACCGTATCTTCATCATCCATTTCATGATATGTAGCTTGCTCTGTAAGCAATGCTTCCTATTTATTTCCACGGAAATCATAATAGATACAAAGCACACAATCACACTATTTGATTATAAAAACGCTATTCAAATGCCGATGAATGTGAACAGGTGTCATTTTTTCTGCACGGAGGAACTCAGTGACACACCTGTGCTACATATGCACTTCCATGTCAGAAGCCATTTTGTCAGACTGCCCCTCTGCTGCCATCTGTCACACAGCAACAAAGTATAACAGAATACTGGCGCAAAGGCTCAGCTTCTACTGCTGCCTCTGACATTGTGAGCCAGCATAATAAAATCGGAGATATTACTTTCAGAGCAGCCCTGCAACAGGATTATCAGGAAACTGCTTCAGCATGAACAGATGTCTTTAGAAATGGATTGCCTTACTCACGGTGAACTATTATTTCTCCTTAGGGAGATAGGGTTCTTATAGTTATAGCAGATCCATTTGTGACTGAAGAACCTCTTTACACTGCTGCCATATTTAGGGAGGAAACAAGGCACGGGTAGCAAGTTTATTACCAAGCCTGCTGGTTTGTTGTTAGTGTGTCAAGTGCAATGTGAATGGAAAACTGATAACACTGATAACATGAATTTGTTGTGGTGTCTATATTTTCCTTTTTTTTTTTCCATTTTTTTCCATTTTTACATCATTGAACATTCACAGCCTGAAAGTGTGTTAGGAATTTAAATCTGTCATCTAAATGGAGAACTAGCTAAAATCCAAAATTATGGTATTTTCAAGAAAAATATAGCAATTGTAAATGTAAAAATTCTGTGCAACTGGTTTCTGTGAAGTCAGGAAGCTAGACAGGTGGCTAGCTTTGAAAAGAGGGATGTTGCCATGATTTCTCTAATGTTTTTAAGGATATATGCTTAGATGCTTCTGGACAGGAATATGATCAGTAATTAGAACTTCTCTAAGAGTCAAGCCAGTACCACTTGTCGCCTCCGGTGACCAGTATGGTGGTTGTGCCAGTGGTAAAACATCCATAAACCATCAGGTGTTGTAGAAGTAAACAGATTGGGTGAAATCGATATATTTAGCATTCCTAGATCTGTGGTGAAATGTCATATCCAGAGAACCATGCCAGAGATTTAGCACACGGCAGACATGCAAATCCAGAGTGAGAAATCTTTGTCTGCAAAGGCTGACAGTGGCCACTGTGGGAGATCATAGCTGAGTTTGAGAACACATCCTCTGTACAAAAGCAGAAAGCTGTATTCCTTCCAGAAAGAAAAGACATCTGAAAAGCATGCTGTGTCTTGACAATGTTTAAGTACAACATAAGACACATTACTTCGCTGGCTTAAGCATTTGCAGCAATAGAAGCTGAATTTTAGAGTTAAGATTAGGAAACACTTTCATCATGTGTTCTGCACAGCCCCTACAGAGTGATTTACATACCCACGTGTGTTATATCCCTAACAGTTAGAAACTGCAAATTACCAACCTGTTTTCCTTTTACTAGGTATCATGCAAGACTCTCCTTGCCGTCGACTTTGGCACAGGAAAGCCATTAAGTTTATTCTTAGAGATGGAAGTTTATTGCTGGACTCTGCTCCTGAACCCACATTTCTCAACACTGTGCATCAGCTGTATCTCTCTACAAAATGGTTGATCCCTTTACATATTAGGAGGAATTACTCTTTGCAATAACCATAGCCAGGGTGGCAAACCAAATATTAACCCACATAAATACAGTCATATAGAAAAGAAAAACCCAAAGAAAATAGACCATTCATTCGCATCTACTAGTTTTAAAGCATGAGCAAGTGCGATTCATTGTCAGCTGACCCTCCACCTCAACATTATTTTGCCCTCTGAAGAATGTTAACAAAGAGTACTTTCATGTGACAAGAAAATTGTGTCACCCTCAAAAAAGTTGTAAAACAAGTACAGACAAAAAAGAATCACCTTAGAAAGATGAAGCAGCATCTTAGAACAGGTAACTTCAATGGACTCCAAATTAAACACACTTCGGAGGGGTAGAAATGTCTGGAAAAAAAGTGTTTGGCTCTACTGCACTAAACTGCAGCATCACTCTACTTTTATAACTGAAAAATTTTCTAAAAGCACAGGATGTTAACAAATTTATTAAATGTACATAAAGCTGTTAAATTTTCAGAATTAAGTATGCTAGTAAATATTCTCTCTTTTTTTTTTTTTTAACACTCTCTAAAGTTTTATGTGGTGAAACCTTTCTGCAGACCAGAAGATATTTAGGAGTGAAGTAATCTCATTTAAAGGGAAGGTAACTTTCAGTGGCTGTGTATGACTATTGGCACTGAAAACCTTGTCAGATGAACAGGAAAAAACAGATCTTGTATGTGCCCTTCTGGCTTACAGCCCTGCTTCTGGGAAAGCTCCAGGAGAAGCAATGCTTCTTTTTAGCAAAACTTAATGCTTGGCCGGCCAAGAGCATCAGTGATCCTGTTCACAAGCAAGGTACTATAAAAAGTGGCTATGCACTAACTGCCTAAATCAGAAGTGGTAGGCAAAAAGCAAGGGAAAAAAAGAAAAGAGATAAGCAAGCTGAAATGACCTGTGCAGCTCTGGATAACTGAAATAACCTCAAACCCACGCCCACGCTGTTAATCAGCACTGAGCAGTCCTCTGTTCACCTTGGCTGGCTCTGCTGTTTAGGAATAAGAACATGAATGGTCAACGTGTGGCTTGTTTCTGTGCTAGAGAAGCCTGATGTTCTCGGGGACAACAGGCTGCTCCAGAAACCTGGCTGTTGCCATGTAGCATCAGGGAAGGAATGGTAAGTCTTGTCCAAAAACAAAACTTGCAACTGACGATTGCTGGTTTTGTGCTGAGTATTGCTTTGGCTTAGAGCTACATCAGCCTTGTAAGTTCATGTGTACCACTTGCGTTATGTCTTAAGCTGAACAGGCACCCTGTTTTTACTGATCTGCCCACAACTTGTTTGTTTTTCAAATATTTTCTCTTTAACATGCCACGACAGAATCTGTTGCCTATGATCTGCCTTAGACAAGCAGGGATAGAGAACATCTGTATCTTAGAAAGACCCAACGTTACCACAGGCAGAAGATGATTCCTGACAAGACACACTAACAGATGTAGTTTCCCATAGAATCACAGAATGGCCTAGGTTGGAAGGCACATTAAAACATTAAAAACATTGAGTTCCCTGTTGTGGGCAGAGCTGCCACCCTCTATATCAGGCTGCTCAGGACCCCATCCAGCCTGGCTTTGAAAAGGGATGGGGGCACCCACAGCTTCTCTGGGCAGCTGTGCCTCAACATTCTTGGAGTAAAGAATTTTTTCCTAAAATCAAACCTAAATTTCTACTCTTTTAGTTTAAAGCCATTCCCCCTTGTCCTATCACTATCAGACCATGTAAAAAAAAAAGTATCCATCCTGTCTATATGCTCCCTTCAAGTACTGGAAGGCTGCAGTGAGGTCTTCCCAGAGCCTTCCCTTCTCCAACTTAAACAAGCCCATCTCTCTCTGCCTTTCTTCATAGTAGAGGTGCTCCAGCCCTCTGATCAACTTCATGGCTCTCCCCTAGATCGTCTCCAACAGCTTAGCAACAGTTTCTGTGCTGGAGGCCCCAGGCCTGAATGCAGCACTCCAGATGGAGCCTCATGTGGGCAGAGCAGACAGGGACGATCACCTCCTTCTCCCTGTTGCCACTCTGGTGCAGCCCAGGATGCTGTTGGTCTTCTAGGCTGCAAAAACACACCGCTGGCTTGTTTCCAGCTTTTCATCCACTAGGATCTCCAAGTGCTTCTCCACAGAGCTGCTCTCAATATAGTTCATTGATGAGAGGTGTCACTCTATAATGTCCCTTCATGAGGCACACTGTTGGCCTTGGCCCACACCTGCAGGTCCCCACTCAGTGTGAGGAGCCAAGTGGGCCCTGGGCTCTGTGGTCATGTCCTGAGGGAAGGGAAAGGATCTGAGTGTGTTAGCTGACAGCCTGCTGAACGTGAGTCAGCAGTGTGCTCAAGTAGCCAAGAAGGCCAGTGGCATCCTGGCTTGTATCAGAAACAGTGCAGCTAGCAGGAGCACGGAAGTGATCACCCATCTGTACTGATCTTGAAGCCGTGCCTTGAGTGTTGTTGCGTTCACTTCGGGCCCCTCACTACAAGAAAGACATTGAGGCCCTGGAGCATGTCCAGAGAATGGCAGCAAAGCTGTCAGGAGTACGGAGCACAAATCTGATGGGGAGCAGCTGAGGGGGCTGGGATTGTTCAGTGAGAAGAGGAGGCTCAGGGGAGACCTTACTGCTCTCTACAACTGCCAGAACGGAGGTAGTGGTGAGGTGGGGGTCAGCCTCTGCTCCCAGGTAACCAGAGATAGGAAGAATGGAAATGACCTTAAGTTATGCCATTATTAAGTTATGGGGAGTTTCAGTTTGGATATCAGGAGCAATTTTTTCTCTGAAAGAGTGGTGAGGTGCTGGCACAGGGAGGTGGTGGAGTCACCGTCCCTGGGGGTGTTCAGGAAACATGGCACTGAGGCTTTGTGGGCATGGCTGGACGTGGTGCTCTTAGCGGTCTTCGCAACTTTAACGATCCTATGCTCCTACGATCCTAAAGCCGGGCTCGGCCGTGCCGGGCAGGTGGCGGAGCATAGCGGGAAGCGGAGCGCATCGCCCTGCCCGGCTGCAGCTCCCCGCCTCCGTCCCGCGCTGCCGGTGGTGGGGCGGGGGGGGTGTGTGTTGGGGGGGGGGGGGTCCCCGGCGGTCTCTATATAAGCGGCCTCAATGGCTCTGCCGGTAGAAGCGAGCGGCGCGGCGGGGAGGCGGCCGGGACCATGGAGACGGGCGGCGGGCAGGGCCTGCCCGTCCTGCTGCTGCTGCTGCTGCTGCTCCTCCTCCGGCCGTGCGAGGCAAGTGCGGGGGGGGGGGGGGGGGGGGGCACGGGGAAAGAGGGAGCCGTCGTCCGGGCCGGCGCCGTGACCCGGAGCCCCTCTGGGCCGCTCTGTCCCCGCAGGTGAGCGGGCGGGAGGCGGCGTGTCCCCGGCCGTGCGCCGGGCGCTGCCCCGCGGAACCGCCGCGCTGCGCCCCGGGAGTGCCCGCAGTGCTGGACGGCTGCGGCTGCTGCCTGGTGTGCGCCCGGCAGCGCGGAGAGAGCTGCTCCCAACTGCTGCCCTGCGACGAGAGCGGCGGCCTCTACTGCGACCGCGGCCCCGAGGACGGCGGCGGAGCCGGCATCTGCATGGGTAGGTGCGGAGGGGACGGCTGGGGCGGGAGATGGTTGACCTCTCCCGCTGAAATCCGTTCGCTTTCCTCGCCAGTGCTGGAAGGGGACAACTGCGTGTTCGATGGGATGATTTACCGCAACGGGGAGACGTTCCAGCCCAGCTGCAAGTACCAGTGCACCTGCCGGGACGGGCAGATCGGCTGCCTGCCCCGCTGCAACCTGGGACTGCTGCTCCCCGGGCCAGACTGCCCCTTCCCGAGGAAGGTCGAAGTCCCCGGAGAGTGCTGCGAGAAGTGGGTCTGCGAGCCCAGGGATGAAGTGCTCCTGGGAGGCTTCGCTATGGCCGGTGAGGAACTAAAACTCATGATCGCAGCTGTTAGGAGGAGAAGGCGATGTGCTGAAAGTATCCCTGGGGTTGCAAAGTCTAAGACGAGGCTGCTTTGTGCTGTTTTCTCTTGTTTTGTTTTTCTTATTTCTCATCCAGAGTGACCAGTAAGTACACCGCTGGTTACAAAGAAAGGCAGAGGTTGACAGGTAAAAGAAAATGATGCTTAGAGGATGCATGTGCATCATCACTGTTTTAAAATATAGAATCATAGAATCGCTTGGTTTGGAAGGTACCTTTAATCTCCCCTGCAATGAACTGGAACACCTACAGCTAGATCAGGTTGCTCAGAGCCCAGTACAGCCATACCTTGCGTGTCTCCAAGGGCAGGGGAGTAGTTAGCCTGAGTTAGTTTCCAGTTCTGGAATTGCCGTTTATCTGGTGCAGGGTAGTTCTGTGAGTGGAACAAGGTCATAATCCTCCAAACATTATTTTCCCCTCAGAATTAAAACTGTAGTCTTGCTCTGCAAGAATATCTTGCATCATAATACCATTCTTACAGCTTAGTCTGCAAAAGACCTTTCCCCCCCCCAAAATTCCCCAGCTATTACAAGTAGTCAGCACGGCAGCTTAAATGCCAGCAAATTCCTGTCTGTCTGTGCTAGAGCTCTCATCATTATTGTTGGCATTAAAAGCATTATGAACTACTTGGAGAAGCAGTAGTTACAAATATAATGAGTGGATCTGGAAAAAATTCCCATTCCTAAACACAGAACTCATCAAATGCTTTTATAACTTAAATCAGTTAGGCTACATAATATTTTTGCCTATTTTGTTTCTGAATTATGCCTCCCTCCTCTTCAAAAGGAGCCTATCAGTTCAACGTGAATTTTCATAAGCTACTTTTACTGAGATTTGAGGGCACTGCATTCTCTTCCAGTCACTGCTCTTTGTGCTGTTAAGCAGTTACTTATGCTGAAACTCAGCTAATCCATTTGAAAAAGCCTTAAAGAAGGATTCAGGAAGAAAAGCTCTAGTGACTTCAGAGTGCTACAACGAGTCAGATGTAAGGCACGTAGGATATAAATGAAAAGCTTGCCATCTTTCCACCGTCTTTCATTTTCTTTGATATTTATTTTTATATATTTCTTTTTATAGTGGCAGGCAAACGATAGAATGGCTTGGATTGGAAAGGACCTTAAAGATCACGTAGTTCCAGCATCCTCTGCTGTGGGCAGGGTTGCCAACCAGTACATGAGGCACTGAGTCTGGTCCTAGATCCTTAAAATACCTAGAGATTGATTATCTGGATTCTTCGTGTCAATGGCCACTCATCATAGAAGGCCACGTTTTTTGGAGCTTCACCTTGCAAAAGATGAAAATGCATTTCTAGAGAAGCTTAATACCCGAAGCTGCGGGAATGACACAGGAAGATTCACGTGACCAGCTCAGTCATGCTGCCTCATTCTCTTTACTGCTGTGATAACGACCGAACCAAACTACAGTTAGCAGTGTTTGCAGAATGGAGCTTAACACATCCACGAGGGCAGAGCAGTGATCAGAGCTGGCAACTAGGAATTTCCCTCCCACCTTCCCTTTCTCCTCTCCTCCCTCCTTCCTTCCCGCCATAATCTGTCAATAACTGACAAAGTTGAGTGACTTTATGACCGTGGGAGTTAAAGCACTTTACTTCCCTGCTGTTTATTGGTTTAGATAAAGCACATGACCTCTCTTAAATCATACTTAATATAAATATTCTTGTGACGGCTTTAGAACAAATTTGTGATGTATTTCCTTTGGAAAGAGTGAAGGCTAAATAGTTGTTGGAGTAGTGCTCTGAAGTATTTAAAAATTGATAATAATTCATAGAATTATGTACTCAAATGTACTGAAACAAAAATAACAGCTTTGCTGATAATGATGACCTGCACCTTTACGTTGACCTCTAGATGTGGGAAGTAGCCATCCAGGACAGCTGAACAGGCAGATTGCAGTTCCTCAAGTACAAGTCTTAGACGTGTATTTGTTTCATGTTTCATCCCAGATGTGGAGATCAATTAGATACGGTTCTTTCTCCTAAGTTTTTCTTAATAGTGAAGTTCTGCAGTGCTTTGTTTGCAGCATACAGACAGGAGGCCACGCTTGGGATCGACGTGTCTGATTCAAGTGCCAATTGTATCGAACAGACGACGGAGTGGAGCGCCTGTTCCAAGAGCTGCGGGATGGGCTTTTCTACCCGTGTTACCAACAGAAATCAGCAGTGTGAGATGGTGAAGCAGACACGACTTTGCATGATGAGACCTTGTGAAAATGAAGAGCCAGCAGATAAGGTATGCCCTGAGCAGTGACGGGGGCAGCATCTCTTCAGCTGTAATTCCAAGGCGGCGCTTTGTCAATCTAAAATGCTCTAGACACAAGTGTGTACATATTTTAGCATATCTGCAGCAAACCCTTTGTTTTTCCAAAGCATTGCATTTGTCACGTATGCTCAATAGCTCTATGCTGCACATTGTATGAGGTGTGAGAGATCAAACACACTGCGCACGGAGAGTGGATACGTCATATTTCTGGTCTGCTGAGCATTGTAGAAGTGCAGAGAAATGTGTGAATCTACTTGGGTAAACTAAATCTTTTCTTAATCCTTTTGATGTTTTGCCAAAAGCAAACCCAACACTGGCACTTAAGCAGTAATAAGTTTCTAAGAGAGCTGATTTCAGCTCCTTCTAGACGTTGTGCAAGTTTTGCTGTCAGTGAGAATAATGTAGGTAGGGAAGAGGACCATTTGTTTTGTAATGTTGGAAAGCGTTCCTAAGACCTTTGCTGAATTCTCTGTGCAGTTTTGAATCCTGTGTTTGGAGAAGGATCTAAGACATTTGGAAAGAACTGGGGAAATTAACAGGATTGGTCAGAGGTCTAGAAAATCTGTTCTAAAGATAATTTGATTAAACTGCACTTTTACTGCAGGCAAGGGAAATGATGCAAGTTTTCATAACTGTCCTGAGATATTGCAGCTTTTTATGACTTTGTGGGAGATATGTTGAGGTGTGGTGAGTTTAGACTGCACAAATTGGAGAGAATGAAAACCTTCCAAGCAGTAAGCATAGTGAACCATTAGGATTGTCCAGTGAAGGCTTCCTAGGGTGGGTTAGACAAGCATCTGTTACGAGTAATGTGGATAAAACTGGTTCTGCCTTGGGTCACAAGAATTGGGCAGTACTTCTGAGTTCTGTTTTAGCCTTCTTTTCCTGAATTTAGTTCTGTAACTTGCTTGTTTATCTTCCTGTTTCTCTCTTACGGAACTACAGTTGCTTGAGAAGTTTTCCATTAGAGTAGAGCTTCATAATGAATGTCAGCTTGTCTTGTCTCAGTTGAGAAAACAAAGCTTTAACTATTTGTCATTTGTTGCTATCCTAATAACATGCTGGTGTTGAGGAGAAATTCTGCAGGAGTAAGAACTGGTAAGAAACTACTGATGTAGCTGCGATGTATTACTGGAGTAGATCTAGCAAAGGCAGCAAATGGAAGCTTTTGGAGTAGACCTATATCCTAGCATGTCAATTTTTAACTGCCTTCTTCTTTTATACAGTAATATCTCTAATATCTTTTATTGTTTCTCTTAGAAAGGAAAAAAATGTATCCGAACAAAGAAGTCCTTGAAGGCTGTTCGTTTTGAATACAAGAACTGCACGAGTGTGCAGACTTACAAACCTCGTTACTGTGGCCTCTGCAATGATGGGCGATGCTGTACCCCACACAACACCAAAACCATTCAAGTTGAGTTCCGTTGTCCTCAGGGCAAATTCCTAAAAAAGCCAATGATGTTGATCAGTACCTGTGTCTGTCATGGTAACTGTCCTCAGAGTAACAATGCTTTCTTCCAGCCATTAGATCCCATGTCTAGCGAAGCAAAAATATGAAATGTATAGTTTAGGTGGCCCAAAAGGTATGTAGTTTGTACAAAACTTGACCCACAATCAGGTGAATGTAACGATTGCATGTGTAAAATATCTGAGATTATTTCAAAACAGTCTGAGTGCCTTTTTTCCTGTACTTTGATGAATACCTCACGACATTTCACCCCTCCAGATGTCTTTTATTCACTTGAAGGAGATTTTGTACCTTGGACAGAGCCTTCTCCTTTTCTTGACAGTGGCATAACAATTTAGAAGTCAACAGCTAATCTTTCTCCCTGAGTTTGGGGACTATGCCACAGTTTTCAGTAGCCACAAGACTTGGCTTTTTAATAATGGATTCCTTGGGGAATGCATGATAGTATGTCACAAAAGCTTCCAAGCTCTTACCTTCACTTTGCATGATGTGTACAACACAACCTTCTTCTTTCTGTTCTAGTTATTCTTTCTGATAACTGTAAAAATCTTCCTGATGAGAGTGTGGAATTCTTGTGGTTTATTAAATATCTTCAGTCTGTACTTCTTGACTTTCTCTGAGGGATTAGTTTGCACATAGCCTCATAAATGACATAGCTAAGATCTCTTCTTTTGAAGTGTAGGAGATTGATAGCTGGTAACAATTAAATTTGTCTTTTGTATCTTTATTAGCAGCTTTATTAGCAGCCTAATCCAAACTCGCTGAAGTGACTTAGGAGGACTTGTCTCCAACCAATGGGTTTCTGTAGATATAAGTATTTGTATGCAAAAATAAAACTTCTGTAAATTCCTTTAAAATACTAACTGTATCAGATGGTGCTTCACCTATTAGAAACACGTTTATGTAAATAGAAACTGTATATATTGTAATATAACTTAATTAGGTTAATAAACTTTAAGTGGTCAAAAATATTTTTTCCTAGAATGGTTTTATTTCATTTTCTAAAAGCCAGTAGATTATAGTGGCTAAAACTAATGGGAGGATAAAGGGTCTGCCAACTCCTAAAATGAAAACACCCAATCTTGTGATGCTCTTTGTGTACTTCTTCCTAATCTGTGCACTAACAGGTTTGCAATACCTCGGTTTAAGAAAGGAGAAACAACTTGTGAGGAGTGCATTAGAGGGTGTGTTGGATTCTTTTTAGAGTAAGTTAACCCGGAAGACAGAGTAACATTAACAAATGCTGTGATGCAGCCTGCCATGAAGGGTAGTGGTGGTAGAGAGGAAAATCTATGTGACTTGGAGCTTTCTTGTAAAGTACTAAGAAAAATATTCAGCTTCGTCTTGTTGCATTTCTGCCTGACAAATTGGCCCATGAACCTGATTACGGTATGTATCCTATAGCAGTATACCCAGAGGATACAGAGCCTGAAGGTGGCAGTTTCACCTATGTTAAATCACATGCAGCGTGCAAACAAGTCCTAAGTGCAATTGTGCAGACATACAGATTTTGAGGTCAAGCATAATTTGCTATGTGTGTAAGAGGTAGCAGTGTTTATGCCACAGCCATGAACTTGACCATGCAGCTATGTGGTAGGGAACAGTTCTGTTGCCTTCTTATATCTTTGGTCCTCACCTGGACTCTTGCATGGCTTTCCCCAATAACTGCACCAGTGATGCATTTGCACTCATTGCTATTGTCAAGTCATCCCTGTCTGGTTTTTGCTGTTGAAAAAACTAGAACAAGCCTAGTCTTGCCCCTCAGTTGGAGCATGGCACTGCACACTCTCTGTTCTTGCACTGGTTGATCCCTATTGTACAGAATTTGTAAAGTTCTTCCCAATTTTGCACCCTGGAAACCTTAAGTGCTAGGATATGTTGAGTACTGGAGATCTCTGTAGGTGGCTAAGGAGCAGTTCAGAATCTGAGAGAGGAATAAATATCACTTTCACCCTACATCTCTTATCTGCTTCCCCAAGGTTCAGGCTGGATTGTACAGTCTGGTTTTAACATAAAACAAGCCATCAAGTATTTCTCAGCTTGTAAATTACACGTCATAATTTGCAAGATACCAACCACCAAGTATTGCAACATTTGATTGGCCAAATTTAAAGACTTTGGTTGGGTAACCAAAATCCAACTAATGCTTAACCAGGTGTAATTAAAGAATACAGTCAGCTTCTAGTTTCCTAAGAAGCACTATTCTGATAGCTCTTCCAATCCCTTCACACTCAAAGACATTTATACTTGTGCACCAGTTTATGACTGTTGCATAGCTTCTTCTTTATCCTTCTCCTTTCCATATGCTCTAACTTGATTTTCACGTAATTCCCCAATTTGATTTTATTTAATCTGACAAGAAAAGCACATGCACTAGAGAGAATTTTTTAATAGCTAGCTTCCACTTTTCAGGCAAGTTAAAGAGCTCATCCAGGACTCACGACTCCTTGTAAACTGACATCATCCACTTCTCTTGAGTTTATGGGTTTTCCCCTCCAAAGACGTAGCATCATTTTTTCATTTTAGAAGAAATGTAAATCCTTCTTCTTGAAACACTCCTTGTAGATCATCCATCACTTCCTTTATAAAAGGAATGTGCTCAGTATGGTATACAAGTCCAGTTCTATCTTGAAGAATTCCTTTGCTTATAGAAATTTTCCCAGCACCTTGAACTATGGTCTTCACCACATCCAGTGCTAAAACGCTCTGCATCATCTCTTTGTCTGCAGCCCATTTTAGGAGGAAGGAATTACATTCATATGAGCACTACAACCTTCACAACAGAAAAGTGCTACAGAGGTCACATCCATATTACTTATATTTATTAACATCATAGCTGTTGCTGTCTCAGTGTCTTCTTACAAAGCTGTAGCATTTCTGTAGGAAAAATATATTTTGGAAAAGAATGCAAATGTTTCTTCTAGAAAGAAGGAGCCTAAGAATGACCTAATTCTCTACAGTCTTTTGGGTTATATACCTAATACCAATTCAGTGGCTGTTTTTAGTTTGCCTCTGTTGATACAGTTTTTTCTCTGATGGTTGTTTTGTTCTACTCATTTAGATTTGTTACTTGAATATGGACAGTTAGTCTGAGTGAATTTCAGCATGTTGCTGCAAGAGGCAATATGTACAATATAATTAAAATGTAATAGTGATGTGCCAAAGCTGTGACATTTTTATAAGTAGTACCCTAAACTTTGTTGGTTCAACACTATGATTTTCCCAAATAAAGTTAAATTATTCAAGTTGAGCAACATTAAATTATTCAAATAATTCAAGTTGAGCAACATTAAATTATTCAAATAGCAGCAGGTTTTTGTTTTGTTTTGTTTTTTCATATCTTCTCAGATTCCCATCTGAGCAAGTTTGTGCCCATTGATTCTTCTCCTGGCATTGGGTATCACTGAAAAGAGCCTGGCTCTGCCTTCTTTGCACCCTCCCTTCAGGTACTCAGTTTGATTAAATACCCCTGAGCCTTCTCTTCACCAAAGAGCCGCAGCTCTCTCAACTTCTTCTCATA
Organism: Oreortyx pictus; assembly: GCA_036925125.1. Lineage (NCBI taxonomy): Eukaryota > Metazoa > Chordata > Aves > Galliformes > Odontophoridae > Oreortyx > Oreortyx pictus. The sequence continues at coordinate 12,785,303 of JAUPFR010000003.1, read as the reverse complement.
GGAGAGCTGCTCCAATCCGCTAATCACTCCAGGGGCATTTTATTGGATTCTACCCAGTATGTTCAAGTCTGCCTTATCCTGGGGAGCCCAGGACTGGACAGCATATACAAGGCGTTACCTCAGTCACCTCAGTGCTGAGTAGAGCACTGAGTAAAGGATGCATTCAGCTCCTGCATTCAGATCATATGGCCACAGACTGAAGCATATGAAGTTCCACACGAATGTGTATAAGAACTTCTTCACATTAAGGGTGACAGAGTACTGGAACATGCTGCCCAGAAAGGTTGTGGGGTCTCCTTCTCTGGAGATGTTCAAGACTCACCTGGACACCTACCTGTGCAACCTGGGCTAGGGAGCTGCTTTGGCAGGGGGGTGGGACTCCATGATCTCTAGAGGCCCCTTCCAACCCCTACAATTCTGTGATTGTGTGATCATTAATTAAAAAGATGAACAGAACTGGCCCTAGAACTGAGCCTTGGGGAGTATCAGTAGTAACAGTCCACCAGACAGATGTAGTCCTATTCACTATGTTACTTTGTGCTCTACCATTGAGCCAGTTCAACACAGAATTTAGCATGAACCTATTCAACTCACAGCTGGAAAATTTGTTCAGAGGATGCTGTAAAGGACATCATCAAAGGCCTTTCTAAAATCCAGAGAGATTACATCTGCCACGATCCCTTTATCCACTACCTTAGTGATCTTTTGGTAAAAGGAAATCAAATCACTAATATTCTGTTCTATTCTACTGAGATAGGATGTATTCTATGTATCTGATATGCAAGGAACACTTCAAAGCACATATTCCCTGGCTAATCTTGGAAATACAATTGATTGCTTTTTCTTAGCCTCGTGACAAGAGTTTTTATTAATTGCAAATCTAAAGAAGAATGAAATTTACTAGCAGCTTTTTTGAGTTTTGGAAATGGGAAAGGGACATATTACTATTTAATTTTCACAGTCCTCTAAATAATTTATTTCTATTTGGGATAAATACAGGTATATGTTTTGCTATAATCTACCATTCAGATTTCAAGTCCTGTTATTTTGTTTCCAGTGCTTGCACAGTCCTCAAAGAATAATGAAAAATAGAAGTACTACTAATATACTTGTTTTTTTTCCCTTCAGTGACTATATAAGTAGACCAATTGGCATCTTCCTTTTTAGATACTTGACATTAGAGTGAAAATCTCACAACTATTGAAATCTTATAATCAATTTCAGAACTATCATGGCTTCACCATTTCTGTTTTCCAGTATATTTCCAAGGGTAGCATAAGAACACAGTAAAAAATATAAATACCCTATATTTTTCTCTCTAATTCAAGTTGTACTTTGTCTTCACCATACTTTTATTAAATCTACGAGTGTGTGGGGAAATAGAGGGGAAAGGAATTTCGTTACTCTTTCTAGCTCTAATGTTTTTTTCTTGTGACATATCTGAACTTCATAAAATAGGATTTTATTTCTCTCCTCTCAACTTTCTACCCTGGAATTTATACTCCTTCATTTTTGAAGCAATTGTGAAATAATTATTTGGTAAGACAGTATTATACTAACTCCTGTTTCAAAAGCTATTCCAGTTAGGTTTACCATGCTAAATTTTATAATATGAGCTCTTTAGTGCAGGCACAAAATTTTGTATGACATGTGGGAAAATTCTGCTCTGGTTTTCCTATTACTAATCCTAGTTTATATATTATACCAGTACGAACAGCTATTCTCTGATCAAAAGTCATTAAGCTGGTATCAGTCAAGAGACCTGCTGTGAGAGGAGCAGTTTACTTGCAAATATTTACTCTTAAGATTGTTTTAAGTCACTGCAGTTAACACTGTTATTCCTCTAAATATGCAAAGTTAGAATTTCCAGCCTGTACCTGACTGATTAAGTACGTCTTTAAAATCTCATGTTCTCTCTGTGTGGACTGTTGAGGAAGCCCAGATGACTGACTGTCTACCAGTGAGCTTTTTAAAGTAACATAACATTAATCTCATGATAAGCCTCTTCATTTGGTCAAACAGTAGGAATTGCCATTGCTGATCGATTGATTTGTTTGGTTGAATGGTTTGTAGATTACCTAGCAGAAAAAAATACCTTTGTACGTCGCAGGTAGTCCTGGACATTAAAGAAAACATATTGAAACAGTGACAAACAGTACCTCGGTGACTATTTTAATATTTCTTTGTTCACAGATGCCAAACTGTTATCATTTTCAGTGGCTGAATTAAATATTGCAAAAAAAAAAACAAAAAACTATCATTTCATTTTATGGAGGGAGACCTGAATGTCTGGTCTCTTAGGCTGTCTCTTCTTGATATTCGGTACGTGCTGAGGCGCTGTTTCCTCACCCTCCTTCATATTTTTTCCATTATTTCCTCTGACAAAATGCTGCTTTCATCCCAGTTCTCAAAGTCCGTATTTATTATTCACGTCTACAGTGCCCTCAAGTGGCAAATTAAACATGAATATCAAATGGCCAGAGGCCTTCCTACTGCACTCCATGAGCCCCATGCATCCTGCTTTCTTCCATTTCTTCATGTGCCCTGCAGCACTCAGGGTTTGTGTTATATCCATTGTTGTTACAGAAACATTATCACTTGGAGCTAATGAGCTTATCTGAGCTTTTTCAAACAAATTCGATTTTAATTTTGCTGAAGGCAAATGATGTACAAGGCTACTCCGAAGAAGGAAAGACGTGTTGAAAATTTGTTCTGCTACACCGCTGCATCTGTCTTGTTAGGAACCCAGGCCAGGTCAGTTGGGCTGGAGTAATCCAGAAAGGAAAAAGACATCAGGACAGAGGTTTGGACTTACACAACACAATATTGTTCTATAACTATCAGGATGGAAAAATTTGTGTGCTAGCTCCCATGGAAGGATTGCTGCTTGATTTCTTTTCTTTCACAAAGGTCTGTACTCTCACCACTGCAAAATCTTCGGTCTGTGTAGTAGGCTTCTTGATTCAGAAACAAACTGTACATCTTTGGGTAGAAGAAGAATCAAACTTCGTACATCTGTAGATGCCTTTAACATTTCGCAGGCTACATGGTTTGTGTCTTTCTTGCTCTATGGTGTAAGAGCTTGTGACTGAACATTGAAATGCTGCTGTTCTCATCCCAGGACCCCTGCCCACCTCTAGCCCCAGGTGCTGGGGTGGCAACCACTGCCTCTGCCACCACAGCACAGAGCCTGTAATTTTGGGTGTGAATTACAAGAAGCATTTCATCTCAAAATTGCAATGAGACATGGGTTTCAGTGAAGCAGCCTAGTTCTCCTCCAAACTAAGGAGAAGGAGGACACCTGGTGGCTACAGGCCATTTCATCTTATAAACGACAGACTTCGGACCTAATCCTGAAATTCCTGACTGATACGATAACCATCACTGGTTATGGGGACATTAATGCTGAAGCAGAGCAGAAGCCTGGGTAGCTGGCTAATTTGAGCATGCTTTCGAGTTATTGTCTGCAGCACAGTTGTCCTTCAGGCCCCCAACACATCAGGAGCCTGGTTTGGGTTCACGTCAACGTGAGGAAAAGTTTCTGGTCCGGTTAAGTGAGAGAGACAGAAAAGACAAAGAAAAGGAGAGGCCCTTTTCTTTGGCATATTGCAGAAAAAATGAAGCAATATGATTTCTTTTTGGAGAACTGGAGAGATCTCAAGCCTAATGCCCAATGCCTTTAGAGACTAGAAGGCCAACAAGCTAAGTGGGATTTGTGGTCTCAGGAACTGTGAATATGTGGTTCATGGTGAAAATACTGCTTTCTGTGTACAGTGTGCATCTACTTGTGACAGTCTTACTTCACTTGATGGCAAATTATTGAATTATTGTATTTTTTTTTTTACTGTATTTTATTTATTATTGTATTTCAGGTTACGCACTGCATGGTGGATATGGCCCTGAGTACTGTGTTTGATTTTGGGCCCCTCAGTACAAGAAAGATACTGAGGCCCTGGAGTGGGTCCAGAGAAGGGCAGTGAAGCTGTGAAGGGTCTGGAGCACAGATCTTATGGGAGCAGATGAAGAAGCAGGGACTGTTCAGTCTGGAGAAGAGGAGGTTCAGCGGAGACCTTCTTGCTCTCTCCAATTGCCTGAAAGGAGGTTGTGGTGAGGTAGGGGTTCAACCTCTTCTCCCATGTAACAGCAACAGGACAAGAGCTAATGTCAAACTGGGGGAGGTTCAGGTTGGATATTAGGAAAAAATTCCTCTCAGAAGGAGTGATGAGGCACTGGAACAAGCTGCCCTGGGAGGTGGTGGAGTCACCATCCCTAGAGATGTTCAGAAAACATGCAGATGTGACACTGAGGGATGTGGCCTAGTGGGCATAGCAGTGATGGGCTGATGGACTCGATGATCTTCATGGTCTTTTCCAACCTTAATGGCTGTATTCTGTGATTCTATTGTAGGCTTTGCATCTGTCTTTCTCAGGATGCCTTTGGAGTTAATGTTCATCTATCACTTGCACTGACTTTTATCCAGACTTATTGGTAAATCTTTCCTCTTTCAGGCTGTAGTGAACATTTTCGTTTCCATATCAGTGTCCAGAAACCAAAGCCATAATAAAAATCCATCACAAAAACTAAGGATCAGTCAAATACTTGCAGATCATGTATGGAGACAGAACCACTTCTAAAGAGAGCAATGAAGACAGAAGCCAAGAGGTAAAGTGTAGAGTCAGTGACCTGCTCTCAAGGCACCTGGCATACAGATAGGAAGAGAGGAAAAGTTTCTGCTGTAACATTCATGCTCACATGAAGGAAAGAGGAGAGAAAAGGACAAGAGCATAGTTTGGAGAGAGGCATTAAAATGCTGAAGCTGGTTGCAGCTGCACACTAATTTCTTTGTGATATCTTCAGTCTTTCATTGAAATTTATTTTTTGTTGTTGTTGTTCTTTTTTTTATTTATTTCCTGGGGAAGATTTGATATGGTCTTGCCTTGAATTTGTTCAGCATTTGAAAGGCTCCGCCTAAGGAGTCAGCTTAAATGCTCAAGCTGAGCTTTACCCTATTTTTCAACATTTTCATATTTTTTTCCAGATTGACCACGAGGGGGAGGCAGCTGAAAAATTATCAGGCTTACATTTTTGGAACGCTGCTCTTAGTGAGAAAAGGAACATCCACAAAAAGAGTGTAAACAATCTGTCTTCAACTTTAGAGGAAATACTAATCTTTTCACAGTTGTTATCGGCTCATATCCTTTTAAGTAAGATTTTTTAAAAACTTAATAATTGCATTTAGAATGTAAGTCAACATTTTCCAGAGGAAGGAAATCTGCCAGTTGAAACAATGCTCTTGCTTCTGTATGAGGAGTGAAATAACAAAAGCAGTTCCTCCAAAATTTAAATCAACTGACAAACTTTTACTGCAGGATTCATATGAAGTAGATCAAAGGAAAAATCTTTCTAAATTTCAATTTGTTATGACATACACTGAACCTGAAAATACATAATTATATTTAAAAAAAAACCAAAACCCCACAGTTGTATTCTCTTCCTACTGGAATATTCTGTGCATTCTAAGTCTTCTCCCCAGCCCAATGCGTGTGTGTGTTTGTGTCTGAAATATTTTTTTTAATCAGTTGACTACCAAAACTTAGTGCCCACAGCACCAGCATCAGGGCAGAAAAAAGCTGGCAAAGGGTTTAATTGCCTTCCTAATGGTCACCAGCAGATCAGTGGCAGAATCAAGAGTATAAGGTACTAGCAAGAATGTCTTGGAAGACATTTATTTTTTTAAGTGATGAAAATAAAAGGAGGTTTTGCTCTTAACATCAAGAAGCTGTGGAGCATTTAATGCCCAAGGTTCATGTCAATGCAGTGCTATGAAAAGCAGCTACAGAACCTTCAGAAACATTAATTATGAGTGTATGAGACATAGTCTTCTCTCCTCTGTGAGGCACTGGCCTGTCAAAGATTGTCATTCAATAACAAGCCTGCAGAATAGGTCACCTTTGAAAACTATAATGAATAACCTCGAAAGAAATCCTTATAAAATCTTAAACAAGCACAAGACACTAGCCAAGGGCTTAATAAAATACACAAGCCCCACACGCAAAAAAAATAGGCAAAACAAACAGAAACCTATGGCAACTCCAAACATAACAAGATGGACCTCATAAGGAGGAATTAACAGTAAATCTCACAATAATGTGCCTTTCGTGGCCAGAGGTCTGCTATCTCCCCAGGGTATGGAGCATAGAGAAACCAAATTAAGCTGTGGTTATCTGATGTCTCTGGTGAGATTCACTTCGTCCTACGCCGAAGCTCAGTGGGTAGCTCAAGCCCAGGACTGGGAGTCAGAAAGTCTGCGTTCAGTTCCCAGTTCTGACACAGGCTTGCTCTGTAGCACTGGTTGACTTACTCAGCCTTTGTTTGCCTCAGTTTCCATGGCTTAAAAAGTGAGGGATTGCAACAGGGCTGCGATATAGGAGGATGCTGCAAAGGCCAGAACAAGGCTACTTGCACATCTGCCAGCTCACGGGAGGTAACCACTGTCCGATGTGGGAGCTTCTGGATGTTCACCATGACAGTTCTTCTGAGTTCTTCAGATTCCTGAGGGGAAGGACAGTTTTCAGAACTGCCATGCTCTGTGGACAGCAGATTGAGTGATTGCTATAAGATGTGGCACTTCTTAATTGCAGGAGGTTTGCATGTCTACATGCTGAGCAGTATGGCGAGGGGAGACTGTAGCACCCTGGCCCCTGGAGCCTGAGGCTGCATTGCTCAGTGTGGTGTTACCAGTGTGGGCAGGGTGGGCAGTGCTCCTGCAGTACCCCACTAAGCTGTAGGTCTGTGCTTTCCACCTATTAGCCACCATGAGTTGCTCAAGCCACAGCTGCAGGAGCAGCCTGCTGAGCCACAGGGAACCAAAACTGTGTTGCATGGCAGCTAGGAATGGGCACAACTGTGCAACCTTTGTGATGTGCTCCTGCTGGAAAGGTATCTTCATCCCCACGGTCACGTGACACCACGTGCAGCAGAGCCAACAGCAGACAGTGAGCATTCATCTCACCTGAGTCAGACAACTTCACATGTAAAACCACCACAACTGCAGTTTGCAGCAAAGCACGGGCTGCACGCACATGTGCCAGCATGGGGGAACCACTGGACACAGAAACTTCACAGATTTTTATGCCCCCTGTGATCCATGCAGTTTACAGATGGTGTCTCATGGCCTGGGGTAAACTCAGTTTCATAGAAAAGAAATATTGGAATAAATTCTTAGACCTTAGTGCAAACCTATTCATGTCTCTTGGCAGGGTCACATGCCATTAGGCACAGTAGTTTCCTGTGCTTCCACGAAATGAAAACTGCTCACTCTGCCAGCTTTCTGATGGAGGTATATGTAACTACACAGAAAGGAATGTGCAGGAAGCCTGTGGGGAAGAAGGAGCTGTAGCCAAGGGCAAAGGGCACGCATATGGCACGCAGGAACAAGGGACAGAATTGAGCTGCACGGGGACTTATCCTGGTTGAACTTTGCTTCGAGTCACATTAAGGGAAGTCAGTAGAGCCTCTCCAATGCACAGGAGATCCAGGAATCACCCTGCAGAAGTGATTGGCACAAAAGGAAGCATCTATATTAAAAATGAAATTTATTTTAAAAGAGAACAAGTGATCTTGTCAAATGCAAGCCCTCTCAGTTGAGGATGCACCAGGTAACACTGCCTGTGCCTGGTCCACCTCTTATTTGCTTTGAGTTGAATCTTGACATTGCAAAATACAATAATGCAACGAAGAACTCACATCTTCCCTGTAGATCTGTAGTCAAGACAGCTACTTTGAACCAAGAAACCTTTTTGGAGGATACTGGGTACACTGGGTATAACAGATGCAACCCAAACAGCAGCTGGAGGAGGCTCCATGACACTAAACTAAGATGGCAGGGGACAAGTCAGTAAGAGCTGGTTTTCCCTTGCAGCCAGACAAAGAAGCATACTGTATGAGCCGATGCATGCTATTCCTGAAACAAGGTGGATCAGCCAGGTGGAAGATGGAATGGCTGTAGTGGAGATGTCATTTGTGACCATAGACAAAGGATGGCAGAGGTCGTTGCACACCACAGCCACTTTGGATGATCATAGGAGAAGGTGGAGCTCTGCCAACTCCAAGTTTTGCAACTCCAAGGTCTTAACTTCCTACAAACCCCCAGTAGAGATGTTAAAGGAAGTTAGCTGTTAGCTCATTTGCAAGGGTCTCATCATCTTCAGCATAGGACTCACACATAGACCTTTCTTGCTGTCAATTCAGAGAGTCTCGGGATTCTACATCTTCAGGACATGTGTTCTCTTACAGAACTATGAATTAAGGGTTAAATTCATCTCTCTGGAAGGAATCATGAAGAACATCTTCAGACAGTTTTATTGCACTTAAATAGTCAATATTACTTGCAGTGGCTGACAGTCATTAACATGGGCAGTGATTATATAGAGTATAATTCGGGCAGCTTGTGTCACAGAGGGTACTGTCCTTTAACTGTAATTTCAGTCACATCTTAGCTCTTATGTTCTCTCATAGCCTTTTATTACCCACTCGCATATATAGATATATATTATTTTTTGCACAAGTTCTTCATAGGCTCTGCCTGAAGCTTCTACCTTCAGATGGCCATTTTTTAGACAGTTCTACATTTCAAATGAAGGTGTCATTTACATTTCACTTCTAGGAACAGAATAAGAGTGCAGGACAAGAACAGGAGCCTGGAAAGCCAGAAGAAATGGAAATATATTAATAAAGTATCTGGATCGTGACCCATTAGAAAGGATTCCAAGGACCATAAAAACCTTCACAAGTTGCCTTGTAAGCACAGAGGGGACACTTCACATAAATGACTTTGGCAGTTGAGCCACAAGTGGTGAGGACCAGTGCTCCAGCCTTCAGGGCTCTCTCTGTTGTGTGCCATTTGCAGGTCTGTTTTCCACTGTGCGATTTCATGCTTTTGAAGTTGTCTGATATTTGCATCCTGAAAATCACCACAAGAAATTGCATCAAGATGTGTTTTAATACACTTTATTTTTCCAGGCCGTCCTTCTATCCACCTCCCAACCCTCAGAATGGTACTGCATACATAAATAAGGAACGGCATTGTGAAATCACCTCCAACGTGATGTAACCAGGGCCCAGCCTGTAAAAACTGTGCTGTTCAGTGTGACCCACATCAAAAAGCCATGCAAAACCTGGTTCCCAGTGCCCACACAGCACTCTGGGTAGTGAGCCAGCTTGCATGCAATGCTGTCACTATGTGTTATGTTCTCACTGCAGAGATCTTTGGATCTGGTTTCTGTAGTTTTCAGGAGTTCTAAATAAAAGCCAATTGACCAGAATTTTGTTTTTTTTCTTCATAGAACAAGACATTACGTTAATTGCAGTTGGGGTAACAATGGAAAAAATAATTTAAAAAACTCTATAATCCTCAGTTCCTTTCAAATATGTCTAAAGATTCAGCTAAAATGCCTACAACATTGCACAGACGGTGATGGTGCTGTCACCATAAGAACATTGGATCAAACATGGCCGTTTTGTAGACTTCTGAATTTGGAATCATTTTGGCTTTGAGTTTTACTGTTTCAGTTTTCAGTTTTACTGTTTCTGTCATGAGTTTTACTGTTTTAGCCCTCTGTCAAGAAGCAGTATCTGACGGCACACACAAAGCATGTCCTTTCCTCAAAGGTTGTAAGAGTCATGGAATACATTTTCTGAATAAAAGATGTGAGAAGATCTCAGCATAAACTTTTGGTAGCTATTCTTTCAAATACATGTGTCACTGCATTAGCTTGGAATTAGGCTTGGAAACAAGCCCAGTTATCTGCAGCTGGCATAATGGTGCTTGTGCTGATGCAGTATACGTCACAATAAATTATACAAAGAGTAATAATGGATTAAATGCGGAATTAACCTCCACACAAATACTTGGAGCTCCATTCACTGGGATAGCACTTATGTCTCACCAGCAACAGAAGCCACCACCAACAGTCTGAACTCACAGTCTCTGAGTGTTGCAAAGCCTTCTAGATCCAGAAGGAAAACCACCGAGTTTTGGCCAACTTTTCATCTTCTTGGCTAACCAAAGAACATTTTGGTTTAGGTCAAATTAGAACAGGATACTGGTCTGCATGGGGAGTCCATATAGAGTGGCTTCACACTGCCTTGTTCTGCCACCTCAAAGTTGGGGTGATTATCTTACTTATTAGCAAAGCAAAGCTTGACATCTGGGCTTCTCCGTGCGTTTGGCCCTCCAGCTTGGAGATAGCTGCCCCAGTAAACCTGGAGGAAGGGCAGTGCAACACCAAGGGAGACTTGTATGAATCTGGAGGTTAGAAGAGCAGAAATAAGATGCAATGTTATGGTATGTAATACAAAGCTGTGCATGAAATGGACAGCATAATTTGACCAGGTAATGTAATTCGAGAATGTCATAGAAAGATTTACATGTATCTTAGATGCTACAGAAATGAGCCAGGGGTGTGTCATGGCATGCAGAAGGAAAAATATTTCTGTGACTACAGAATATAATTGATATCCCAAGATTTACATGGAATTCAGAAGATTTTTGTCTGTTTGGGTATTTTGGGGGGGCAGTATCTGATAAGCCTTCTTTTTCTTAAATACTTTTCTTCAGTAAAATTGAACTAGAGCAAGAGTAACTGTAAAGTGAACAGAGAAGAAAAAGGGCTGCCTTAGAAAAAGACTATTAGAAGAATCCGAAAAAACCTTAAACAAAATCTCGTGGACAAAAACTGATTGCTTTCTACAAGCACAGAAAAACAGACCAGCAACAGAGAAGCAAAAGACATGAACTAGAAAAGACTGCCCAAGGATACATGGGTGCAGACTGGCAATGAAGAAGCTTAGGCTGGAAAATTTAAAAGGGCTCTTTACTATGGCATCAGCAACATATTCCAGTAAGAAAAGCATGAAACCAACTTATTTCCAGGGAAATGCTTGCTAATTTCATTGGAACCATCTGTTTTGGTGCAGTATCAAGGGTCTTGAGTTTGAGGCTGGAGTTCTGCAGTGACAGAGACAGTGGACAATCCCTCTATGCATAGCCTTATCAGAAACAGCAATTGAGCTGATTGACAGTGAAACTTGACTGAGATACAGGAATTACTCTCTTACTCCTCCTAAATCAGCTCAGAAGTTCAGCCTGAAGTGTCAGCTTTGCTGCAACCCCGCCAGCCAGCAGCTTCACACACCTATATCCACACAATTGTGATTCTGCTTTCAGTGAGGTGACAGTGGCAGACATGCTGCTCTTCTCTTGTTACATTCTAGCAGAAAAATGTTTGCCCAAGAAATGGGATACAAGACCTCGTGGAAACTCATCCTGAACCATGTTCAGTGTAGGATGAGGACCACATGGCTCAGTGAGTCAGGAAAGGCAAGAGGGGGTCAAAAGTCTGTGACCAGAAGGGAAATGTAGGCTTTGTCCCTGCTCCCAGGAGTCTTTCTGTAATTGTACCAAACACTGGTTAAAGACAAGAAAACAGCTCTGGTAGCAGAGATGAGAAGCCAGGCCACTTCCTTCCCAGCTAAACACCCCGTGCCCTGAACTAAAAGGTCATGTTTATGCCCTTCCTCTCCTCCAAGGCATCCTGAATTCTTCCCCGCAGTTTCCCCAAGAACAATGCAGCAAGTCTAGTCCAGAATAGGCCAGAGCTGGGGACTGAGAGGCTGCTTCTTGAGAGATTCATAGATTCATAGATACATTAGGTTGGAAAGGACCTACAAGATCATCTAGTCCAACCATCCTCCCACCACCATCCCTACCCACCAAGCTACTAAATCAAATCCCTAAAGAGAGGAGTCATGGCTTTGAGTGGTGGACTTCTCCACTTCTGGAGCCTATGTCCAGGTACAGAACTGGAGTTCACTGGATGTGAATTTGGGCTACTCCTGCTTGTTAGCTGACTAGCTTGGATAATGCTTGCTTTAAAGGCTGAGCCTTCATGCAGAGTTTGCAAAGATCACACAAACCTTTGCCTAATCTCAAACATCCAGCCTAAATTGAGGTACTTTCTATTTGAGAGAATTACTCAGTTCTTAACTGAACAGAATTTTCCAAAGTAGGATTTATTGCCTTGTTTATTCATCTCAGCTTAATCTGCCCAAACAAGCTGCAGTGACCATCTCCCACAAGTCTCTCTGCTACACATATATATATTCGCACATCTGCCCAATTCCCACTTCAGTGAATGAAATATTTCAGGGGGGAAAACTTTTCCCTTTTCCCTCAGGAAATATTGCAGGTCTGGGAAGAGTACGCCACTAAGTAAGTAGGTCGCTCCGAAAGTAATGTCTTCCATTTATTTCCATAGAAAATACATCAGATACAAAGTGCACAAGAACACTGTTTGATAAAGCAAACTCTCAGCTACAAAGCACTATTTTTCAATATAATCACCACTGTTAGCTATGCATTTTCATTTTTTATTTTTTTTGCCAGTGAACAAGAGCCTGCATGCTGGGCTTGTAAAATCTGCACTGGTGACCCACTGCTGCTGGGGTTGTTGCTAGGAAAATGTTGCCCATGCAGTCAGGTGGAACACATGAAGGTCAGAAGGCACCAAATGTGGATTACACGGTGGTTGTGGCAGGACAGCCCAGCTCAGACTGGGAGTGTGCTTCACAGTCTTCAAACTGATAGTGGGCCTGGTATTATCATGTTGCAAGAGAAAAGTTGTCTTCTCTGACCTGACTGAAGTTTGAGCCTTCAGCTTAGTCAGCATCACAACGCTGTGGTCAGAGCTGATGGTATGTCCTGGTTCCAGGGCCCCTTTCTTATCCCAGAAAGCAGTCCACATCACTGTATTTGCTGAGGGCTGCATCTTGAACTTCTTATTTGATAGGGATTTCACATGTTGCCATTCCATGGACCGCTGCTTTGACTCTGGCTTGTAGTGGTAACAGTGACATCTCATCACTGGTAATGATGCAATACAGGAAACTGTCACCTTCAGCCCATAGTTCAATAGGTTCAGACAAATTTGACTGTGGTGTTTTTTCTGCTCCTGTGTGAGCATTTGTGGGACCCACTGGGTGCAAACTGAGATGTTCCAACATTGCCACCATTGTTTCCAGTGCACTGAAGCTGATATTCAGCTCTGTGCACAGTTCACTGGTCATAATCTGCTGATTTGTGTGGGTGAGCTGATCAAGATGCTTAATTTCACGTTGTGACAGCTGTACATGGCTGTCCAGAATGTGGCTCGTCTTTCACATCACTGTTGCCACTGCTGAAATACACCACTCACAGCCTCACTGTGCTCACATCTGCTGTTGGGTGCAATTTTTTTCTGCATGGGGGTATTCTATTTGTAGAATCACAGAATCACAGAATGGCCTGGGTTGAAAAGGATCTCAAAGATCATCTAGTTTCAACCCCTCTGCCATGGGCAGGGTCACCAACCACTAGATCAAGCTGCCCAGAGCCACATCCAGCCTTGTCTTGAATGCCTCCAGTCATGGGGGATCCACAACCACTCTGAGAAATCTGTTCCAGTTCATCACCACCCTTTGAGTGAAATTCCATGCCTTTACTTCATGTGCACTTCCATGTCAGATGCCATTTTGTCTGACAGCTCTTCTGCTGTCATTGTGACATAGCAACAGCATGTAGCAGTGGGAAGGTTCGTCCTTTACTGCCATATGATCAACACCCACTGCTGTTGTAGTGAGCCAACATAATAAAATAGAAGTCATAACTTCCAGAGCAGCCCTCATTTGTCACTATCTCATGACATTGTTATTATTAAAAGTTATTAGTATAGCAGGCAATGCAGTCAAAAATACACAAAAGGAGAAGGCTTGCTGTGGTATAACAGAACACAAAAATGCAGTTGATGTACAAGATTGTCTGAGTCAATGGTTTCCAAACTTTTTGGGCAATGGGACCACCATTAATACTAAGACCTTTTTGTGGACCACCATGTACCCTACATTATCAACCTTTTAATTGGAGGAAAAAAATAAAAATAAACATGAAAACTCTTCAGCATGGCTCTGCAGACCACCTGTGGACCACTCACCATTAACTCATGGACCACCACTGGTCTGAGGACCACAGTTTGGTAAATATCAGCCAAGTGACTGAAGGCTAGAACCATGCCAGAAAAAGCAATGACAGTGTACAATGCTATTATAAAGGCATTACACTTAACTACCCATATGGATATGAATTCTGCATACCACCCACAGCTTTCCATGTGGGAACACAGTTCCAGCTCCCAATTATCTTCTTGCTAATGCCTCCCATATTTTTTGCAGCACATCCTGGGATTTGTTTATATGCATGAGCTTTGTGCCACAGCCAGTAGCTACAATTAAGAAATAATTATATGTGGTAGGGCCAGGAGGAAAACTTGGCTACCAGTAAATTTCACAACCGGTGTTTCTCCTACATCTCATAAAATAGTTTAATTGGGCTCCTTGTTTGCCTCATTCTTTAGCTAGTTACGGGCCTGAGCTGCTTTTTCAAAGTCCTTGAGTCTTGTGGGTCTGTATTTTAAGGCCTGGTTCTCTTCCTCACATAGAGGAGGTGGAGCAGGAAAAACCAGAGATCCCTAGCCACAAATGACTACTTCGAGTCTTGCCCAAATACAGTTTACTTATATGTTTTGGGCATCCTTGAATTCTTGGTTTATGTTTTTAGGTTCATCCAAACTCTAAATACACATCAATCTTTGAATAGCAGATACTTGTTTAATCTGCTGCAGCATACACGTTTACACACATACACACACACAGAGGGTTTATCTGCAGGACAGTGAGGTGCTGTGCAGGATTGCCTTAAGTATCTCCCAGTGACCTTGCTGAGGAGTGCACAGCTCTGCTCAGAGCTCTGCACAGAAACCCGGAGGACCTTAAGGGCCAGAGCCTTTTTGCTTCTGGTGTCAGCGTGTACACCACAAGGCAGAGAGGCCCATGCTGTCTCTAACCCAACTTGCTCAAACACCATAAATAGTGCTGCCAGGACCTTGTGGAGCAGTGTAGGTATATTGTAAGTGGCATATTCTCTACAACTAACATGCTTAAAGAATTCCTTGGTGACTTTGTAAAGAAAAGATGGCATTCAGTCCTCACTCTGTTGTGGAGAGGTAAGTGAATGCCATGAAACAGCAAAGTCCCCAGTTGGCAATAGGTTTGTTAAAAAGCAGGCAGTGTGAGGAAGCACAAAGGGAAGATTTCAAGCAGTCAGAAGTGGTAAATGGGACTCTTTGAAGCTCCTTCACCGTTGCTAACGTGAACGCTTGCAAACATGCTTCAAAGCTGAGAGGACATTTTATGTAAAATTCATCTTCAGCACTTTTTGATTTGGACTCAGTACATCTCTTTGGACAGTATTTCTGTCCATTTGGGAAGCAAACAGCATGCTATCATTTGGATACAGAAAGGTTGGTTCGGCTGCTCTAAATCGTGCAGCAAATCAGCAGCAGGGCCAAAAAACGAGCAGGGAGTGCTGATTACATGTTCCATGCTCCTGACCCACTGCTGCAAAAGGCATCTTTCACTTAGCCAGACACAGGAGATGGAGGAAGCAAGGGACGAGTAAGATTAAAAAATCTGGAAAAAAGATTGCAGAGAGGAAGACATTGCATACCTCCACTGAAAGGCTGTTTGTCACACAGGAACAGTGCTCCCAGGCCAAGCCTGATGAGACAAATTAGCTCTTGTGCAACATCATCGAAGGAAAGAGGCAAAGTTACTGAAATACTGGACTTAACCCAGTAGGCCAACTCATCTTTGGTTGGTTGTAGCAGAAACTTGCCTTATTCTTCTTTATCCTTGACCTTTTTCTTGGAAAAAAAAGAAGAAAGTAAAACTGAACACAGCTCTGCTCCGGGAAAAAAAAAGTATGTCAGCAGCACATGGCTTCCTGAGATAGAGGAGCTGTGGAGATTTTTCTCATACTAAGATCATGTTGATAAACTCAGTTTACACAGCCACAGAGCTGATGGCTTGCCATTGCCAGCGGCATCTCACCATGGTGTACTACTTTGTCTCCTTAACTGAGATATGAACGTGGCATATTAAGGAATCATTCTGTGATGCTCTGGGGAAGAAACAAAATGAGAGAGATTTTGTCATCTTCCTCTTCTAGTGCTCAGAGTCAGCCCATGGCAGGTTGCTCTGGGAGTGCATCTCCACGTGGTCCTGAACCCACCCTAGGGAGCTGGTGGCTCGGTGTCCTTCTGCAGCTTTGCAGCTCTCCAGGAGGAGATTACTAGCTCCTGTAAGAGTTATACATGTGAGCTAGCATTTATACACCTATTTTTTCCTGTTTTTTCACAGAGTGTTTTTGGAAGCGCTGGGAATTGCTAGGAGGCTATGGGTCTGAAATGACAGGTCTGTTTTTCTCATGATACCTCAGAGTCTGCTTGGAGGAAGTAGGGTAAGAAGACCAGACCTAATCTCATTCCATCCTGGATGCTCCTTGAGGGATTAAAAAGCCTGTGAAATAAGAAAGAAAGAAAAAAAACAAGCAGAGAAAGAGAAGGAACCCACAGACAAAGAATCCAGCTTTATTTGGGTTTCCCCTAAACACATGTTTCTCAACTACATAGTGCTTCTCACTGAGATGATATTTCCTCAGATGTCTCATGACTCATAGAGCTACATAAGTGATGTTTGCCATTGGTTGGGGCACTAAGTGGTGCATATTTAGTTTGTCTCTATCCCTTTGCATTCTTCTCCTTATTTAGTTTTCCCAGCTGCCTACCAGTAACTCCTTCCATCTCTGACTATGCCCATCATGACCTTTCAGGATAAGCAGACTTACAAACTAGTTCTTTGTTCTGAATTTATCTCTTTGTTTCAAAGTAACTTTTTAATGCAATAGTTTGCTCTGTTTTGCAAAACAGTTAGTCTAATTTTCCATTCCCTTATGCTTGAAAAGACCAAACCCAAATAAGAGGTACCGATACTGTCCTTAAAAACTAAAAGCAAATGGTCCCACTGGTTTTTTTTTCATTCTTCCAATGAGCCTGTTATCACTCTTCACCTTCTCATGCAAACTTCTCACATTCTAGTGTTCTTAATGATGCATTATCAGTGCAATAGCTGTGGCATCATGCAGTAACAGCACACCCAGAGGGTCAGCTGCTGCAAAATGGACTGTTTAGGGGAGTCAGATTAAGAAGTGCTCTGCAAATGCAGATATTTTCATAGGAAAAAAACACATTTTTTTCCTCCTACTCATCAGCAGTGCTATCAGGCAGCTCTCCTTGCACCAGGAGCTGATGTAGGGTACAGCAGGGCCTCCCCACACCCGCTTATAAGGGATATGACACTGCTCCACAAAAAAAAACATCTCTGGAGCCTGCCTCAATTTTTCACCACAGCTTTCTCTTGAATTAGGTTTAATACAACAAAGAACCAAAAGAAACAAACAAGCAAACAAGAAGCCCACTTTAGAAGAGGAAAGGGTCTGAATTCCACAGTGGCAGTTATTTTTCACTCCCCGGGAGAGCAAACAAAGAACTCTTCACTTTAAATTCCTCTGTGGGATTATTTGTGTCCGTCAGTGCAGTCACAGTTCTTCAGATATACCTTCTTTCCCTAAAACAGGAATAATACCAAAGAGGTGCTTATATGAGGGACAGCATATCACCCTGAGCCCCACCTCTGCTCCCCACAGCACAGCATTCCTGGGAGACAGGGAAATACCTGTCCCCTCTCCACAAGACTACTGAAAAGCAAAGGCCATCTCTGAGGCTCCTCACAGACATCTCTCTTCTAACCAGAGTAATTTCTGGCCCTAAGTCCAAGTCTCAATTTGAATAACATCTCGAGTCAGCAGCTGCTCAGGCCCTGCCATATGGCCTCTCTGAGTA
This sequence comes from Oreortyx pictus, assembly GCA_036925125.1. NCBI lineage: Eukaryota > Metazoa > Chordata > Aves > Galliformes > Odontophoridae > Oreortyx > Oreortyx pictus. The sequence continues at coordinate 12,767,472 of JAUPFR010000003.1, read as the reverse complement.
ATGCTTGGTCAACACAAGTCACCAGAATCCTACTATAAAGCCTCATCCAAAATCAGACACCAGGATGGGTCAGCTCTTTCCAAGGCCCCTCCAGCAAGGACATCTGGGCCATAATGCTCATCAGCAGGATCTGCCTTGTTTGCAATATGCATCCCCTTTTTCTGATGAGGCCACAGGAACATGGGGAACAACCACAACTCCTCTTCTTTGTCCAGAGGAGAATGCATGTGGCCAGGGAAGCTGAGGCTGTAGAGCCTCCTCAGCCTGAAAATGCAAAAAGTCAGAGCCAATAGGGGGCTGTGACCTTAGCATCAGCCCTGACAGCTGCCTGTGGCAATCTTTATATGGACAGAAAGACCAAGTGCTGGTGCAGGAGTCAGACCCTACCAACGTCAGGCCCAGGGTTGTGCTGTGGTCCTTAAGGGCTGGCTTGAAGCTGCTCCTCACCCCACACATTTGCATTTGATCTCCTGAGGTGGTTTGTTCTCTCTCTCTCCTGCAGGATCTCAAATCTCCACCTCGGTTTTCCTTGTCAGTCCTCACAGCTCCCTGCAGTGTTGGTAGATCACACACAACATCTGTGGAGAAGCAGGAAGCTGATGATGGGATACAGCACAGCCTTCTTCATCACTGAGCAGTCTCAATCCTGCTGAGCTGCACCAGAACCCCTCACACCTACAGTCCCATGAAACGTGATGACATCCATTGTCACAGATATCTGTCACTAGAGGCAAAGCCAGAACATCCAACTGTATATGACAATACATGAACTGGCTATGATGTGATATTTGAGCCAGGCACCTGGCCCTGATAAGGGAGGCTCAATGAATCCTCATTTAACTTGCTGGGAGCTGAGGGCGGGCTGTTGTTTGCAGGATCTGAACCAATGACCTAAAAGTGAAAGGCTCTTTTTCCCATGCTAAAACTACTATTTTTCCCATCCATGAGATTTCATATTGGCTTCAAATCAACTGCTGCTTAAGAAAAGAAAAAAAGGAAAGAAAGAAAGAAAGAAAGAAAGAAAGAAAGAAAGAAAGAAAGAAAGAAAGAAAGAAAGAAAGAAAGAAAGAAAGAAAGAAAGAAAGAAAGAAAGAAAGAAAGAAAGAAAGAAAGGAAAGCATTTTGTCTTTTTATTTTTTTATTGTTTTTTTTTAATAATAAAAAAAAGAAATGGAAGAACACATCAGTATTCTGATATTCTGGTGCTTCTCTTATGAAAATGTTTTATATGAAAAATCAGTATGATACTGCCATTAAAGAAAACAGACTAACTGTGACGTATAGCTGTACCAAGACAGGGAGTATCAGGCCAAGGAATGATCTGACATCAGGAAATGGGTTTTCCTTTCATATTATTTAAAAAATGTCAATATTTACTTGAAACAACACTTCCACAACAATATTCTGGATCTGCAGGAGATTTCTTTTCAGCAGAATCACCGCACTTCTGCTTAATGGTGGAGTAGCACATTTTAAAAACAAGCTGTCTATGTTAAAGCAATCTTTCTTAAACTATGAAAGTGAAACATCCTCTTCCAATAAATTCAAGCAATCCACTCCATGCTTTAACTAAATGGCTTAACTTAGGTTTTCTCAGTGCAAAATGTTTTCAAAACAGTCATATTCTTGGGGAACATTTCTGATTTCGAAATTTAACCAAAGGGAAGATTGGAAAAAAATTCTTTCGCTGGAAAGGTTTCAACCCATTCTCCTGATTTTTGTAAGGCAAACTGAGGTGACAAGCAGCCACACAAACTTGCAGGGAACAGAGCATCTTGTTGGATGTGCTGCTACGGTCATGCTTACACTAACCTCCTCTGCATTAAATAGTGCCAGCACGCTTCAGCCTATGTTCTGAAAAGAGACTTTGCAGCTCCTGAGGAATGACGTCCCCTGGGCTGTGCCCACCAAGCAAAGACCCAGGGCAGGTGCAGGGATTAGCCTTCAGCTTGTCCCTCACATTTCTCCTCACTTTGAATTTCACCACAGGCAGCAGGGAGGACCTCGGGTACCTCTGTGGGCTAAGTGGGAGCAGGAGCTGCTCGTCCCTTCTTGCCTTCTCCAGGAATAGCAGCAGTGGCCTGGCTCTCCAGGGCCAGGCAGAGGAGTTCAGCAGCTCCTGCTACTGCTGGGATGGTATGGTGGCTGGTCAGGGACTCAAAAGCCAAGATTCAGCCCCTGCAGCTGCTGTGGTTAAGCCATCTTCTTATTACGCAGGAAAATGTCCTAGAAACCACAATTTACATTGGTTCAGCTCTCCCCTGACTGAAACCAGAGTAAACTGCGCAAGAGGAAATCACAGCTAAGAGCAGATTTTGCCTATCTGAACCAGTGTTATCAGGACCCGGGGACACCACTGACAGAAATTGACCATCTGTTTATCTGAAACAGAGGTGGTCATACCTGAGACTTCTCTCAAACAGAATAAATTATTTTCGTAGCTCTCTTTATCATGGTTCATATTTGCTACTGTGTATTTAACCAGCTTCAAAGCTACTGCTGCTACTTGTGTTTAGCAAGTTGAACTGACTGTTTCCCTAGTGTATGTCCTAACGATTATTTCTAATTTTTTATTTGTCATGGACAGCTCTGTCCAGAAAGTGGAACCAAGAACAAACTGTGAGGCAGATCAGCTTGCTGCTATGATGACTGCCCATGCTGTGCAATGATGTTTAAACCATACAAATTCATCCCTGCAAATGGAGGACAGATTGCTACAGCAGCTGTGCTTTTAAAGACGTTCTGGACTTCTTACTCCAAGTAGACTGAAAATTACTTTCATCACACGGTTTGGAAAAAATAGCCAAACCTCAGGGATTACTAATGATGGGCAAATAAACCAAAGTTAGCATGCTGGGGAGGGAGTAAACAGTAGCAGTGCTTGAGATCCGACATGGTGACCCAGGCAATGATACTGATCAATGCCTTCCTGGAGGCGGAAAAAATAGAGAGTATGGAATTAGGGACACCATTCAGTTTTAAATGAATAGAGCCTTAAGCAAAACAGAAGAGAACAACCTTATGACTTTGTAAAAGGGCTTTTTGTTTGCCCCATACCATACCTCTTTCATTGTGCTAGGCTGTTATCATCTTTCATTAGTGGCCCTTTTGGCATGAATTTTTTTCTCCCATGAAACACACAGATTTTTATGGGCCTAATTGGGACCCTTAAGCTAAAGTCCTGGACGGTTGGCAATGAAATTGGATAAGGAGAGGTTAAAAACACACTAGAAACAATTGAATCGCTTGACAAAAAGAGTAAGCAAGAAAATATTTTGTGGCTGAATAAATGTCATGCTGTGTGAACCTTCAGGAACATCCAGGGAAATAAGGCTATGGCGGGCTTAGGAGACCCAGTGTAAATTCCTTGCTTACCCAGACTCAGCAATGTGTAGCTCCAGAATGAGGTCTTGTTTTTTTCAGCATAGATTTCCTTTAGTGAACTGTTCAGTACAGCTGGAAGCGAAGTAGGCGCACGTACTAAGCTGGTGCTTCCTCTGGCACCAGAGATGCTGTAGGATTACTTGCAGTGGGAGCCAGCAGCAGCAGTGCAGGGAAAACCCTGAATCTGTGCACCCATACCATGAGCACTGGGATATGTGCCTGGAGAGAAGCTCCCACATGTACAGACCTCCTTGAGTGAACCAAATACAGGTCCTCACAGCCCTTCTAGGTGTCCTTACCACCACTTCATGGAGCCAGGCTCCCACACCAACCCCATTCTTGCCTCGCATGGAGTGTGTCATTCCAGAATCCTTCGGTTATAATCACTCAAAATGGGAGTGTGGAGAAGGTTCAGCTCCCGCACCAAACCAAGCCAGTGGGTTAAAATAATGATACTAACCACCGAGGTGATCCTTGTGGCAGGTCCTGCAGCAAAAGGCTCTGCACAACTGGAGCCCTCTCACAAAAAGTGGGAAGTCACCAATTCACAGCTCATTCAGCACACTTAGGCAAGGGGAAAAATTTGGAGATCATCACTCCTTCCACAGTGTTTCTTACCCATTCGATCCTGGCAAAGAGCATTAAGAAACACTTCCAGCTTGAGAAGGAAGCCTGAGATTCCCAAGTGCAATCAGGAGAGCATGACATGAGGGACGAGAGAGCACACAGCTCTTACAGGAGTGGGCATGTACTGACACCTACGGAAACTCGGACTTAAAAATCAGCAGCCAACTCAAGGAAACATCAGTATTAGACTTGTCCTGACAGCTACAAAGGAAGGAATTGGAGAGACTGGTTTACATTAATTGAATGCAACCCAAATGAAATCCTACCCAGCAATTCTATACGCTCAGTGCTTTCAAGACGTCCAGTTACGCAAAGCTGAAAACAATTATGAGTGAAATTATTTCTGAGACAGAATTTAAACAGGAAAAATGTGAGTGATAATTGGGAACTATTTAAACGCAGTTTTCTAAATGCCCCAAAAGGCACATTCTCGCATTGCACAAAAGAGGTCAAGTGGAGTTAAAAAACAAAAGCAAAACAAAACAAAAGCGCAAGCTGGCTTAGAGAGGAAATTAAATCAGCTTTTGTAAAAACCTCCACAAACAATTCCACTCCACCACTCTCCCAGCAACAGAATATTAAACAAACCAAAAACACATATATCATTATGAATAAGGAAAAGGAACTGCTGAAAACAACTGTGTATCAGACTTCAGTGAAGGTAGATGGAACCAACAGGATACAAATGGGAGTGCATGGCCATGAGAATGACAGTGGTAAGGGGCTTTTTTCTTAAGTATATTTGAGGAAAAAGACCCCCTACGTGCAGTCGTTTCTCACTCTTAGATGGTAAAAGTAGAACTACAAATCATAGAGAAAGATTCTAGGGATGTTTCCCCAACCCCAACGCCCCGATTTTTTGGGTTGTGTTCAGAGAATACAGAATTCTTAGTCCTGTACTATGCTGATTTTGATGCTGATGGAATGCAAGAAGAAAAGTGTGAAAATCAGACCTAAATTAACAGGCCCACATCACTTTCCTTCAAGAGTCTCATACAGGAGACAGACTGCTAGTGATTTCCAGCTACTCAGAGCACTGAGAAGGATGCAAGATTGTAAGAACAATGAAGTTTGGCCACTTTTCAGAAGAGGAGACCAGGGCAACATAAGGAATTGCAGACTTACCTGCCTGACACTGAGTGCAGGTAGAATAACAGAGCTAGATGCAATGGGGCTTAGTTAGCAAAGAGCTGGGAGTTAAGGGCAGCAGGTAACACAGTTATTTGCAAGAGAAATAGCTCTTGTTAAACAAACACACAACTTCTTTCTGTTGAGATTACAGACGTTGTTGGTTAAGGCCATAATTTGTCACTGTGCACTGTGATCTCCATGAGGATCTTTTGGTTTGGAGCTGAAGAAATGGGAAAAAATAATGAAACAGCAGAAACTCAGGTTAGTGCACAACGAATATGTTCAAACACACCTAGTTAAGGTAGTGCTGTTCAGTGCCTCTGCAGTGGAATCCAGAGGACAGCATGTGGAAGGAAAGGAGTGAAGATGTAGTTCTGGCTGCAGGCACAACCCTGCCCCACCACAGATCCCAAATCAGACTTACTCTGCCCCTGGGGCCTGACAGAGTGTGCTAGGGGAAAAGGACTGCCTCAACTTGGCAGGGCAGGCTGACAGAGATGTTGTGCAAGACGTCACTCTTCCAGGTGTGTGTACCTCACACGTTCCAGCACACTTGGAAAGATGGAATTATGGAATCATAAAACTCTTTGAGTTGGAAGAGACTCATAAATGCCATCCAGTCCAACTCTCCTGCAGTGAACAGAGACACCTACAGCTCCATCAGGGTGCTCAGAGCCCTGTCCTGCCTGATCTTGCATGTCTCCAGGGTCAGGGCATCTCTGGGGAACATGTTCCAGTGTCCTCACCACCCCCATTGTAAGAAACTCTTTCTTTATATCCAATCTAAAGTTCCCCTGTTCTATTTGGAAACAATTTCCTATCTATCAGGATGTTATGCTGCATGCTTCTCCACCTTTATGCACTCTACCCACAGCAGCACAAGCTGTTTACTTGTTTACAAGTTGGCCTCTGAGCACTTCAGGAGCCCAAAGCAAGCTGAGTGACTTATTCAAGGCCTAAACTGAACCCAGGTTTCCAAAAGGTGTTCCAATGCCTGGTCCCCAGAGCCAGCAGCACCAAATGGGAAGAGCTGGGCAGCAAGAGAGGGTCAACTCAAAGTATCCGTCACCCTCCATGTCCAACTCCCACAGCCGCTGACATGGCAGGGCCTGGGACCTTGCACAGATACATGACCTCCTGGGCTCTGTAGGCATTCTGCCAGTTCATTTAGCCTCTAATGCAGTCTGACACCCCAGCCTTGAAGGATCATTGACGTCAGTGCTTGTGCTCACTGGAAGTGCACTTATTTGCCCTAGAAGAGGCATCCATAAAGTAACTGCAAAGTCCAGATTCCTATACTAAACTGATCCATGGCATTTACAAGAACTTCCAAGAAGTCAGTCCATGAGAACAGTGGTTTTAAATTGCTGTGACAGATGGTATGCATTTTGCTCACAGCTGGTTGTATGTTCATACGTTACGTTCATTTGAAAGGATTTGGCTGAACAACAGAGGGAAATGCCACCAGTTTCCTCTGGCCTGGCTGCTGTGCTCTGGGCCAATCTGAGACATCTGCGGGGAAGGGAGATGGTGTCCTCCCCAAAAATCCTGGGAAAGGGACACAAGTGTTGGTGGGGAGGATGCGGTGAGCAGCGGGAATGCCCCTCCTTTGGCCAAAGAGGAGCAGAAAGCTGGAGAAGATGCCCAGAACAGCCAGGAAAGTTGGCATCTGTTGGGGATACCACTTGGAGGAGGCTGGCCTAAGCTCCAGCCTGATAGAAAGAACCTGACTGTAAGGACACAGTGAGCAGGAGTGGGATTTGTTTACAAATCTTCTTAATTTAATCCCAAGTTTTCCTGAAGTTTCTTCTGGCAGTTTCTCTTCCAGCAAGATCTGTGAGCATGGTTCACAAGCTCCTCTTGCATCTGGGCCTACTGGCTCCCAGGAAGGGCACAGTTCTTCTGCAGCTCTGGATATCTCCCACTCTTCTCAAAGTCATCATCATCTGCAGGCAAAACATGAATCCCAAGGGCTCTTAGCTCAATGCTGTGATTCTACCTCTCCAGACAGCCTCCATGGCACTTCCCTGTAGAAGACAAGGAGATGGGAAAGGAAAGAGCTTGGGCACCTCTTTGGAAGCTCTTCAGACGTATTTCTACACTTAAGTGCTATTCAGGCACGCAATCGTCCCTCACTGTAGGAGGCATTTGAAGGAACATTGCTCAATGAACATCTAATATCCTGAATTATGTCCAGTTTAGCTTAGGGAAAGTTAAGTTGGAGACTTGGTACATTAAATATTTAGAAAAACTATGGATTTTGGTATTCTGATTTCATCTTCTAACCTCAGAAAAATTTGAACTTCATTTGAGCCTCACTGCTGAGAATTAAAAAATACGAGTTGCTCCTTGATTTGTCATGCCTTGCTTTCATCATGTACTTTTTACACATTAGCTTTACTGATGTGTTTGAACAGATTTAACACAATGGGTGAAAAAAAAAGAACAGAACTGTATGTGTAAAAAAAGGCAAGTGGTCTATGAATGGGTGCCATATTGGTGTTCTTTTATTTGGCCTTGGCACTGCGTAGCTTTTTGCAAGTTTAATTCTTTATAGTCCACCTACTTAAATGTTACGGATGTATTTTATCCTTTACTACATTACAGCATTTACTTCAAATTTAATTCAACATTTAAAGATCATTTAAGAGCTACTTTGAGTGTTATGCTTAGTACTTACAGATCTTCCATGGCTCCACATTTAAAATTTCATCAATACTGAGAAGAAATCTCTTGAGATAAATTTACCACACTGAACAGAACAGACTTTGAAAGGCATTCACAGTTTAACTGTCTATTTTAGGATAGTTAAACAGATCTGTATTAAGCTTTGAAGCTTGTGATCTAAACTAACACCAGAACAAACACTATGGTAGTCAACAGCTCATTTCAAGATAGCAGTCAAAATAGCCAAAAACTATTTTCTCTTTTCCCTGTTCCCCCAAACTTTCCAGAAAAAACTTTTCACAATATCCTGGACCACCTCAGGCCAAGGAACTTTATCTTATCAGAACAAAAGGCCATTTTTACATTGTTCAACAATTTATGATACCAAACAACAACGCACAAAGATTTGTTTGTTTCTACTGAAAGTTCCATACCTGATAAGACATGAAATACTAAGCCCTTATTTCATGGCTTTTAATCAGTGCTGTTCTGCAGGCGCACTTATAGATATCTGATTACTTTCTTTTATGAGCACTTTTGCACAATCCAAGAATTCAAGAATTTGCCATAGTTTGTAATACTTAAAAACAAGAAAATAAACAAACAATAAGCTCCCCAGGGCCCTGAATTTTGAAACGAACAAATGGAGCAAACAATTACTATTCCAGCATGCAGAGATCATTCTGAAACGCAATGGGCAGGAAAATTTACACATGTAATTTGCAGATGACAGACATAATACTTACTTGTAAAGATCAAGGTTGTTTGCAACCATACATTACCATTTCTGGAAAATCAATCTACATTATTTTTAGTACAGGTTAGGAACTGGGAGTAATGATTGAGTGATTTGCCAAGGACATGGTCAGGCAGGCTTGGACAAGTGGAAACTCTGATTTCTTTCCAAAGGGAACATGTATCATTGTCACAGCTGGTATCACTGTGTAGGAGCTCGATCCTGCAGTTCATGGTTTAAGTGACCAAATATGTTTTAATACAAAACCTCCTATTCCAGTATACCAGGTGTTATCTTCAGGTGGGCATTAGTTAGATCTTGCACCTATGCCAGGACTGCAACTGGATGGAGTATTTTACACTTGGAAAGTGTAACTCTGTGTAACACTCCCAGCACTCTTGCAGAAGTATGTGAGAGAATTACTCTGCTTTGCAGAGAGGCAGGCAGACACAGCAGAAAAGCCAAAAGATATGGAAGGATTTATAGTTCATAAAAGTTTTTTCCAAAACCCCAATGCACTTCTCCCCCAGAGCAAAACTCAGTGCAAAAAACACTCCACTGCTTTAAATGCATGTTCAAGTACCCTCTGAAACTAAAGAGATTTACGTCTACAAATGTGGCCTAAGCACACACTGATTACACACTGACACAGATTGGATGTGGCTGATTGAACCCATATTCCAGTGTCAGACCTGTTTTTAAAGCTGGGGCAGTTGCGTGGTACAACATACCCATTGTGCTCAGGGACAATGGCCCAGTATTTCACTCAGGAGCTGTTCTGCAAAGGGATAGGTGTCTACACAAAAGAAGTAGAAAACAGTGTAGATACTGAGAAGAGTTTTCTCCTTTGCTGGCATCCTGCTTTAGCTAGAAAAACACAGCTTTTAAATCACAGCTATCCCGAGGCCACGCTTCCCACAGAGCCTCTTCTTTCTCCAGCTGGGCAGTTTGTCCAGGCAGCTTCCACACCAAGGATGTGGTCCCTGCTGCCTTTCAGCCCCAGCCATGAGATACTCAGGATCCAGCTGTGCTCCCAGCACGCACCAGATGTTCTGTGCTCATCCCATGCATCTGCTCTGGGGTCCGGCAATGCCCATGGGTGCTGCATGCTCACAGCAGCCAGTACTCCTGGGGCAGGAATGATCCTTGGGTGCGCCACAGTCACTGTTTCCCATGCACCTACCCATATCCCTGGCTAAACTGCAGAATACTTCCCTGGTAACAAAAAGTATCAGAGGAACAACATCATCAGATCTTCCTGTTAACCTAACCAGCTTTCATGACTCCAGGGTTTTGGATAACTAGCCAGGCTAGAAAGAAATAACTGTTATTTATTATAATTCAATTTATTTTGCCATAACAGTTAGCATTCATCTATTCTAGCAGTAAAATATGTCATGCTGAATGAAACACTCATATTTCCTAGAAAGGTCTGGCACTCTGAAATTCCTTTTTGTAGGAAAGGAACTTCTTGGAACTGATTTACACTTCAGTGTATTAACTTGTACAGATTGGGAAACCAGGAGAATCCCAAGTCTTGACTGCATATAAGACACAAAGTAAAACTAATCTCCTTCCCTCAATAAATGCAGTTCATAAATGGCTTGGCAAACCTCTGCTTGGTCAGAGTGGACAGAAAGCAGTTCACCATAGAATCATAGAGTAATAGAATGGTCTGGGTTGAAAAGTACCTCAGAGTTTCAAACCCCTTGCCATGGGCAGGATCAACAACCACTAGACCAGGCTGCCCAGAGCCACGTCCAGCTTTACCTTGAATGCCACCAGGGATGGGGCATCCACAACCTCTCTGGGCAAAGAAAGTCATGATCTGAAGATAATTCAGTATAAGATTAAGATGAAAGAGAGGAAGAGATTAAGCACCTTTCAGAGGGAAATGCTTCTTTTCCTATTGCAAATGGGGTGTATCAAAGAAAACACTAATCAATTGCATAGGAGTTTTTCATTCAAATGTTAAGCATAGCTTGAAGAAGAGGACATCCTAATGCTTGCAGCAAAGTGCTGCAAACTCTGCTTCCCCTGTTCTTTCAGCCCTACAGAAATACCTGCTGACACTGAACAGGCACAGTAGCTGACAGAGAACAATGACTGAAAAGAGCCATGGATGGTGGCAGCGAGAGGATCTTCAGCTGGAAACCAGGTGTGAAATAATGAGGGAAGTGTTGGGTGTAGGAGAATGATTCCAAACAAGGAGTGCTGTGAGGAAGGACTGCTAGTGAACTGGTTCAACCCTTGTGTAGTTTAGAGTTGAGTGAGAACACACAGCAGGGAACATTTGCACAGGCAAGAATAAGATGATTTAGCAGGGATTTTCCATGAAAAGTGTCTGGTACAGCAGAACAGGATGAAACTTCATCTCGTCAGCCCCACCTCTCCTCACAGCTGGTTGTTTTCTTCCAGAAAAGAGGCGTACATAGGACATATAGAAGCCAAAACATGCCCCAAGGTGTTTGCATCTTCTGTGCCTCCTCCTGACAAGTTGGTCTGTGATCCATCATGTCCATTTGCATGTGTCCTCTTCCTAAGCAGAGCTCTGAGTGGCCTCTCACTCACATTTGTAACACCTGTTGGACCCAGATTTTTCAGACCTTGATTGTTTGAAACAGGTCCACAGATACAAAGGCTGTGGAAGGGAGGAGCTCACACAAATGGTGTGATCTCATTACTGGGCAGAACTACCTTGGCACTCTGAAGAGGAATATGTTTTTCACTCACAGAGCGTTCCAGCAGTATCCTCAAACACTGGCATTACCTGGACACAGGCAGTTTGTGAAATGCTTTGCTGAACAGAGAGCAAAGCCTTGTTTTCAGGGCTTATGAACAGGGAATGATTCCCACTGGAGTCAATGGAAACTGCCAGCAACACTGAAAATCAAGTAGTGTTGTCTACTTGAGTAAACAGATAGCCAGGCAACTTCCTTAAACTCTGTAAAATAATGACTTCCATACAAGAAATGTCCTCATGCTTTTGCCTGAAGTTCTCTTATGCAAGAGAGTTAGAAGGCAAGGTAGCAAGAAAAGCTGGGAAGTGCTTAATTCTGCCCCACTGCAGCTGAGGAGTTAGTTTGATATAGGGGTACGCTCTATAGACGTGCTCGTTTTCACTTGTCATGATTTACTTTGGTAGCAGCTGGCAGTCCCCACAGCTGGGCACCCAGGTACTGCCACGGGGAGCAGACTTGGGATGGGGTGCCAGCAGCTGGGCTAAGCTGGGAGCATAAAGAAGACAAGGTCTGTGTACAGTCTTCTCATGGGAAGCACCACACTAGCTCTCTGAACTGGCAGGAGGCTTGGTTCAAAAGGAACCCAGCTTTTGGCATGTTAGTGATGTGGATTGAGGAATGCTCAATCCAGTGAGGACTGGAACCAGAACAAGGCCACTGGGAGATGAGAGACAGCTACAGAGGTTGGTAAGGCCATACCTTAGGAGCGCAGTGAGATTTTTGGGGGCTTAGCTGTCTCAAAGCACCTTAAGGACAAGCCCACACCAACACAGGTAACTGGATTCATTTGAACCACTACTGAAGGTGAAATAAGATAATTAAGAAGCAGATGAAAGCCGTGAAGGACCATTTCTCCTCATTCTATCTGTTCCAGATGGAATTATCCATAGTCCTTCCAGGTCAATTCAAGCCCCTCCATCACAAATTACCACTCTTTGGTTATCTAACTGGGCATATCCTGTGTTGATTCTCTAGCTTTTAAACTGCTCAGTGATATAATCTGTAACTCCAAGTGGAGTGGGTTAGTGGGGAGCAATTCTGCAGACACTGAGGAAGCAATGGCCCTTGCAGGGAGAGGAAGCACACATTTCTTCACCCAGCTCAGTGCAGTTAAAAGAGTCCGTGTCAAGAGCCCAGGAACATCACACAACCCACTTCTGCAATGCCAGAAAATACAGCCTTCTGCTGAAGGTGGTGACTTGTTAAGCCATTCCAGAAAGTCCCACAGGAATATATCCTTAGGCAAAAAACAACACTAAATTATGTGGGGACGGACTAAGTGGCTGCTGGAGAAAGATTATCTTTTTGCAAGCTTTATTTACTGGTGTACATTTAATTATGAGAAAGGGAAATACAATCCTCTCTATGACTAAAACTAGAATTAGTACCCAGGGCATAAAATGTAGGCATGTGTTCTCATAAATCTAAATCCATAAAATAAATACAAAAATTAAACAAGCCCCTTTTCCAGGAATCGGTTGCAACAGTTCCATGTCTTTTCAGAAGAGATGTGCTTGCAGCTTGAAAAAAAAAATACATTTTGGAAGAGATTGTGTGTATTATTTAAATACCAGAAAGGAAGGAGAGCTTGTTAAGATGAGAATGATGCTGACACAAAAGGGATAAGAAGATCTAATTCTGAACATGAACACATTGAAGCCCGTCAGTTTTAATCATTACTGTTCTGAATCTAGCTTCCAGTTAGAGCATGAAGCCAACACCACAGTAGTTCCAATTTGTTGCAGGTCTTGCTAGCAGTTTCCTACACCAGTTTCCTTCAATGTTCAGTTTGGGATGGAAGTAGTGTGGAAGGGTCTCACTTCTGAAAGTAACTGCACACTCTATGGGGTGAAATTCAGAAGTGCAAACTGTAAGATTGTAAAGTTTTGGATACTTCTTTTGTTATTAGGGTATGCTTATTGTATAAGAAAAACTCCAACCTCTGCCCCATGTTGTGACAGCCTCGCAATTCCTTCTCAATTCATAGTTCGTGCAGAAATTTTGAGTGGGACATTCCATGCTCCTCTGTATCTTCAAATGTTTTAACCACAGTACAGGCTAGAAGCTTCAATCTTCTGACTGTCTTCACAGAAAATGCTGTATTGTAAAACTATAACTGACAAGCATCAAAGTATTTGCTGTCAAGAGTACCTACATGCTTTTAAATATTCAGAGGCAGGGAGAGTACTGGGAAGAGCTGAGGTTCTTGGTCCTGCTATGCAAGTCACTCTGTGCAGCAACTCCAGTGTTTCTGATGGACCACCATAGGTTCTGTGATGTACAACAAAACACTTAGTATAAGCAAGTATTTTTCCATGATATGGACTGAATGACCTTCCCACAGAACCAATTCTGTATCCAAATTCAGAGCAACATGAAAATTAATCGTATCAAAACTCTCTGAATCATGAAATAGCAGGTATTGAGAGGGATCTCAAGAGATCATTGAGTCCAACCACCCTGCTAAAGCAGGTTCCCTACAATAGTTTGCCCAGGTAGACATCCAGATGGGTCTTGAATATCTCATTAGAATGTGACCCCACAACCACTCTGGGCAAAATGTTCCAGTGCTCCATCGCTCTTACTGTGAAAAAGTTCTTATGGAACTTCCTATGTTCTTTTCCAGTTTGGAAGCAAATGATACAGTAAGCATGGAGTATATGCAAACTACATTATGCAATGCACAACTATAATGAGAAATTGCTAGATCACCTATGCAGGACAGCAGAAAGGAAGGAGAATGGAGGGAAGAAAGATAGAACAGCAGGCAGACTGTCAATCCCCTATCTTGGGAAAGAAATGTGGACAGCATCAAAAAAAGGCCAAGGGAAGTGTGGTGCAACAAGGTCACCCCTTGACACCCAACAAACCATCCAAACCTGTCAACGGATACTCCAGGAGTAAAGTTTAGAACTTGATTAAGAACTACATCAGATTTGGGGTAACAGTCAAACTAGATCATGACTTTGACCACAGGAGGGCTCCCAGGTTTCATGAATGCATATGGAAGCCCTTTGCAAAAGGCAAAAAATGGATCAAGAAGAATGGAAGATTAAAGTCTTGGAGCTGCATCCATAGTTCAGACTGGATGCCTGCTAATCAAGCTGAGCATGTCTCAGTGTAATTGTTTTCTCCTTCAGCAAAGCAGATGAACAAAAGGTACTATTTTCTTGAAGAATTCTTTTTCTCTATTGCCATGAAAAAAAAAAAACACTAAAATATGTCAGGTCTGAGTTCTCTAAAGCAGCAACTGTTTCTTCTGATATTACCAATAAGGAGACTCTTTGAAATCAAATTGATTTTTTGTTGGTGGATAGTGTCTGGGAATAACTTTCTCCTCACATGGCAAAGGATTATCAATGTCTGACCAGCCTGCAGCCCACACAGATTTGTAAAGAGCCTAAAAGAAGATTAAACACAATCTTCGACCTGCTTCATAGGATCACAGAACCATTTAGATTGGAAAAGACCCTTAAATCATCAAGATCAACCATCAACTTATTACTACCACATCCACCACTAAATCATGTCCCTGGGCACCACACGTCTTAAATACTTTCATGGATGGCAACTCCACCTCTTTCTTCATCAGCATCTTACAATGCCTAACCACTGCTGCATTAAGAAATTCTTTCAGAGATGTAATTTAAACCTCCCGTGGTCCAATCCTGTTCAACATTTTCATCAGTGACCTTGATGAGGGGATAGAGTCCCCTCTCAGCAAGTTTGCAGATGATACAAAGCTGGGAGGAATGGCTGACATGCCGGAAGGCTGTGCTGCCATTCATCGAGATCTGGACAGGCTGGAGAGTTGGACAGATAGGAAAACAGATGAGGTTTAACAAGAGCAAGTGTAGAGTCTTGCATCTCAGAAGGAATAACCAGATACACTGGTACAGGCTGGGGGATGACCTGCTGGAGAGGAGCTCTGAGGAGAGGGACCTGGATGTCCTGGTGGATGACAGGTTGACCATGAACCAGCAGTGTGCCCTGGTGGCCAAGAAGGCCAATGGTATCCTAGGGTGAATTAACAAGAACATGGCCAGAAGGTTGAGGAAGGTGATCCTCCCCTTTTACTCTGCCCTGGTGAGGCCTCACCTGGAGTACTGTGTCCAGTTCTGAGCTCCCTGATACAAAAAAGACAGGGAACTTCTTGAAGAATTCCAGTGGATGGCCACAAAGATGATAAAAGGAGTGGAACACCTCTCTTATGAGGATAGACTGAGAGACCTGGGTCTGTTCAGCCTTGAAAAAAGAAAACTCAGAGGAGATCTGATCCACATCTATAAATATCTAAGGAGCAGGGGGCAAAGGGATGAGGCTGGACTCTTCTCAGCTGTGTGTGGTGATAGGACGAGGGGAAATGGCCACAAACTGAAGCATAGGAAGTTCTGCACAAATGTGTGTGGGAACTTCTTCACAGTGAGGGTGACAGACCTCTGGCACAGGCTGCACAGAGAGGTGATAGAATCTCCATCTCTGGAGATGTTCAAGACCCACCTGGACTCCTACCTGTGCAACCTGGGCTAGGGAGCTGCTTTGGCAGGGGGGTTAAACTTGATGATCTCTGGAGGTCCCTTCCAACCCCTACAATTCTGTGATTCTGTAAGAAAGAAGAAAATTCTTTTCTCCTTCCAAGTGCAGCCAGGGAATAGATTACAGAGTTCAGCCAGAGAGCACCTAGACACAGGCAGGCATTAGTAGTCAAGGCTGTGGAGTATCTGATTAAGAGAGAGAGTAGGGACAACTGTTCATGTGGCTGTATGATGGGGGAGAAAGAGAAAGCAGTTGCTGTTGACTGAAGTTTTCCAGAATACCATGACTGTGCATCTCAAAACATCTCCCAGCAGCCAGATAGAAATATGGATAGGACTAAAAGAACAAACAACAAAGTGCATCAGGAAAATGGCAGGTGGAACTACAACCACCACCACCACTCGTTAAATGAAGAGGACGGATGAGTGGAAGTGATAGTCCTCCATAATTCCCACTGAAGTCAATGCTGAGACAGTTTCCAACCTATAGTGTTGCTGGGTTGGGCTCTAACTTCACAGTCCTAGAGGAGAAAATAATGACATAATGAATATGAAACTGGAATTTTCTCAGTTACTGTTAACTGGCTAGTTGGCCAAGGCTTGTGTGGAGGATTTCTGGTTTCTGGCATCCAACTGACAGTGACATTAGATACCTCCATGCAAAACTGCTCATAGGTAGAAGTCAGCACCTAAAACCCTCTGAAGAGAGTTTTCACTTACAAATGTTGGTTCCCAGGTTTAATTGTATAGTTGTACTGGAGGAGAAACTGCAGATATATCCACATCCTCTCTCCTGCAAGAGTGTAGGACCTGGCAGAACTGAGAGATAGAAGAGGTAGCAACAGTCCTTGCTGTAGTGATACACATGCACACAGAAATTGCACTAGCAAGGCTGACACCAGAGCTCTTTGGAAATATGGTGAACAGATCAGAGCTGGAAGAAAAGTAGAAGGACAGAAAAAAATAGTAGTGATAAAGCGGTAAGAGAGGAAGTTGCCCACTTGGGGAAAGAGAAGATGCAGAACATGTTGAAGGTGCAGAAGATGCTGGCAGAAGGGCACAGGGGCTGGAGAAGATTTATTTGGCAGGTTTATGAAGTCCCTGTTGCCCCTGTATCCATCCTCTTCTGATAGATCCCTTCTTTACATACCACAGATGAAATATCTGCCTTCTTTCTGCACAGGGCCAGGAAACAGAAAACTCAGGAAAACATCCCCTGGCAAAGGATTTCCTCCTTTTCTGTTGAGAGTTTATGATAACAATCCCACTTCTTTTCTAGTAAATTCCAGTTTTAAGGTCAATCAGTTACAGCGCTGCTAATCCACAGTTACTCACTTTGCTTGCTTATCTCTCTCCATGGTGAAACCCACAGTATTTAGAAAACACTGGGAAAAGGTAAGGCTCCAGAACATCAGTGCACATACTGTGGATGCTAATAGCAAGGCAGAGATTGTGATGGATTCCATCTTTGTGATGGAAGGTCTAAATAGGCTAGAACCCAAACTTTTGATTTGTAAAGGCAAAGAAAGCTGTGGTTTCACTTACCACAGTTGACTGCAGCAATGCTGCTTTTTATGTCAACATGCATTTTAGTAAATGTTAACTTGTACTCTGCAGTGATGGACTGTTTGCAGTAACCTTGGGAATAGTGCTCTTATCTCATATTTACACAACAAGTGCAAAGAAACGAGATTAGGTATTTTTCCACAATGTTGAAAGTGTCTTTTTTTTTTTTCTCCTTTCTTGAACAAGGACTGAACTTTAAACACTTCAAACATGGTTGGCTCCACTTGGAAGATGAGCAGTTAACGTAGTGCTAATCATTTGCTGGCAGTTCCACTCTGACCGAGGAGTACTCAGCCTACCTTGAGTGTACCTCAAGTCTCAGGTCAAGTGCAAAAGTTGCATAGGACTGCAACCAGGGAAATGGGAAGTCACAGAAAGGGCTTTTCTCATACTGCTCAGCACCATGAGCAGGATCTCCTCTATCTGCCACACAGAGCAGCTGAACTAAGCTGAACGCTGTAGCACGGATTCAAAGTTGATTAAAGACACTTGAGGTGGATATGAGACATCATGGGAACATCAGCTCCAGCTGCTACAGCTTTGTGTCTTTCAGGTGAGATCTTGCACTCTGTCCTCACATTGTGTCTTTTGCTGCAGTTTTACCATCCCACCCGTACCATGCCATAGGTCAGGTCACTTGGCTTGCTTTCAGTGCTTATTTACTACAGATTTTGATTTTGTTCTGGCATATGATTGTGGAAAAGGAGTTAAAACGTAACAGCTTCTCCTAGCAGGGATATTCCAGTTGAAGACGTACCTCCAGAGAATTTTTCCCAGAGCAAAAGAACTTTGTTAGGCACGCAGGACACTTACAAGTTTTGTTGCTCTGACAATTGCTCAACTGAACTGCCTCTAACTCCTTAAACATGCCTCAAATTTACATCACCAATT
The DNA here is from genome assembly GCA_036925125.1 of Oreortyx pictus. Classification (NCBI taxonomy): domain Eukaryota; kingdom Metazoa; phylum Chordata; class Aves; order Galliformes; family Odontophoridae; genus Oreortyx; species Oreortyx pictus. The sequence continues at coordinate 12,749,194 of JAUPFR010000003.1, read as the reverse complement.
GCAAACAGTAATTACCCAAACCCTCAGAACTGGTGTTTGCCTGACAGACAAACTCGGTGCTTGTTCTCCTCAACGGACCTCTTCCAGAAGCCAAAGTAATATCAAGAAAGGAAACATGCAACAGAAACAAACAGTGTTTCAGATTTTCAAAACACTCCGACATGAATGGAAAGCAGAGGGGTTCCTTCCTACATGCTGCCCTCAGCTAACATTTACCACAATGAATACAAAAGGGAAATTACAAGTTTGCTCTAAGAAGTCTGTTGTTCCTTCAGAGCCCGTGCTACTTCAAGGGATTTACAAGGCTTTGCACTGGAGCTTTTGTGTTGATAAGACATCTTTCAACAGGAAAAAAGAGCATGCGATTCACAGAGGTCACCACAAACATTCCCCAGCTCAGCGACTTCTGCCAGCATGGTGAAATACAACAGCAGTTCCACACAGCAGCATGGGGCTGAAGAGAAGTGAGGAGAACAGAAGTAAATTCCCACTATTTATTCTCACAGCAAGAAACTGAGTTTAAAAACAACAAAACAATACACGTCCCTAAGTAGTGATCATTCTTCTGTGAACCTGAGATGGAGTTAAAGCCTCTCTCCCAGCAATCGTCAATATCTGTGTTTCAAACAAGTTTCTCTAAGCACGTAAGAAAAAAAAAGCGTCTTTCAGAACTTAAATGTCATCTTATTCTGGGAGAAAGTAATGGAATAACATCATTTGCCAGATTGCATTAAGAATAACAAAAAAAGCAACTGATGATATCAAAGCAACACAGTAGTGGTGGTCTTTGGTTTAGTTTATGAACAAGCACTCATATCATTGCTAAAGCCAGTATCAGAGAAATCAAGTCTTAACTGAAGACTGTCTTAAATCCGGAGGAAATACTCTTTGTAGCAGACATGAGAATGTAAAGTTTATTATGGCAAGAAGCCTTGCCAAAAGCTTACAGAAAAATATTTCTGTGCTACCAGACAACCACAAGAGACAATTTCTAAGTTGCAAGGATAGGATGTTTCCCAAAGCTTCCTATCAGAATTTCCATCCTCACATTTTGGGGGGGGGTTTAAATACATTTGTATTTCGTGCACTTCTAATTTAAACAGAATTTGGCATCTGGAATAATAAAACTGTCTACTGGTAAGAGGAATCAAAACATTACGATGATCGTCAGTGTTAACGTGATTAATTTCAGCTCACCACTGTCTCTTAGATGAATGCTACAAGGATGTACGTTGTGAAAACTGTAGCTGATTAATTTTACTTAGGAGAACTGACTATTTGTCTGTGTACATGGCCAAGATTCTTTCCACCTTTTTCCTCCTACATTTGCAGCCCTCAAAGAGAAAACAGATGCGAATCACTTTGGAACAGAGAGGGAACTCTGAAACCCCAAATGATGTCTTTGTAATTGAGCTACCACTTGTCTCAGCCTTCACTGCTTTTCCAAATTCCTCAACAGGTATTCTACTACCCAATAATTGCTCTTTTACATCTTCTAACTACACTAACATTAATGCAAGTCTCTATTAATGCTTCATACTACGTGCCTTGCATAAAAAACTATCCAAGCCAAATCAGGCTATTATCTAGAAATAAGTATGCAGTTTCTCCCACTGCTTTGTGATTGTGCCGTCGGTGTCATGTGTAGGGGCTCATCAGGATTATGAGACTGAACGAACAGAAGTAGCCAACAGAGGCTTGGCCTGCTTGACCACCTGATGGTTGTAAATCACATGTACTGTATGGTGTTTGCATTAACAGAAGTTACATATGTGCAATCAGGCCAAGGAAGTTCCTCTGAGATTGGGGGTTGGCATGAGGACTTGGACTCAGTCTCAGCTCAGGAGAAAACTGCACATTATGACCATTAGATTGAGATTCAGGAAGTCAGACATTCTTCTCCTCCTAGTTAAGAACCCATTGCTGAATTTCTGGCAGTGTCAGCTCCTTCAGCATCTGCCTTATCACAGCACCCCTCAAAGTCAAAGCAGAGGGCAATGGAGTGGGTATACCCAGGAACCAGCCAAGAGCAGCACTGAAGGGGAAAGGATGCGATGCAGCCTTACAGGTAACAACAGATATTATCAGCTCGTGTCCTCCCCACAAGCTTCAGAGCAGGGCCAATTGGCCCCAAGTGCTGGGTACCCCTGGAGACTTATGATACCAGCCTACCTCCTCTCCCAGCTCTGCCAACCCAGCAAAACCTAACCAGCAGTTACTACTGCGGGTACCACTATATGGACTCACTGCTAAGCACCAGGGCAGGACATCTGAGCTCCTCTTACCAGAAAAACCTAAGCTCTTGAGAAGGGTGAATATGAAAGATCTAGCAGCATTCAGCTGTTAGCAAGTCCCTCTGAAAGTCCCTGTGAAAGGAAACCAAAAGACATTAAAAAAACTGAATGTGTGGTTTATTATATTTAAGATGCTATTTGTCTATAGGGTTTAAATATGTCTGTCACATAGTCAACAGTAAATGAATGTAATTTTACATGTTCAGTATTTTGATACACAGTACAGGACTAAAAGTGTGGTAAAGGAGCGTGGGATATTAATATTTCCTTGATTCATGTATCAAATTCTGCAGCACCAGATAAAAGCTTGGAGTAAGGACTTAAGCTGCAGTATTACAAGCGCTACTAAATAAACCAAGAGACATAACTATATTAAACATTAGAGAAATAAAACAAATGACACAAGGGTTTAATATTTAAGATTTGATACAAGATTAAAATACTAATATTTTTAATGTCCTGGTTTCAAATTAATAAATATAAAAACAATATAAAAATATACACCAGTTGATAAAAGAATGCACTGAGCAAGGTTAGAAAGCTAAATTTCACTTTCAAACGTATGCAGGTATGTCTTTAGGGAGAGGATTTCTGTGTAGCTGCGACTGGTCTTTCGGAAGAAGTCCAAGCTTGTGAGCTGCTCGATGTCCCGCACCCGTGCAGTGTGCATCTTAAGAAGATCTTCAACCCACTTTGATTCATCTTCCAGGCTCTGAAATGGAAAAAAAAAAAAAAAAAAAAGTTTATAACTTGCCAAGGGTCTCAAGTCAACTCTGAAAGTAGAGGTAGCTTTTCTAGACATGAGGGCCAACTGACGAGGACTGCAGTCACCTGGGAAAAGTTGATCCTGTGCTGCAAGTATTTCAGAACAGGCAGGCACCTTTAGAAAACTCATTGGTCACCACATAAAAAAATTGTGTCACAGAAAGAACTCCATATCAATCAGCTGTTCTGTATCACCAGTACACAAAGTCCAGCATGTGTACCTTGCTTTTAAATATTATTCTCATCTGATCAGCACTTCAGCTAACACGGTATTCTTTTAATCCTTCCACCTTACTTTTAGTTGACCACACACAACTGGGACTACACCTTTCATTGGTAGTGGTAAAATACTGTTATTAAAACATACATATTATTCTCAGATAGGAAAGAAAATACAAAAAGAGCCAAAAATAAAAATAAAAACACAAAAAACCTTTCACTAGATATTTGCCAATATGAAAAACAATCAGGAAGGTGTTGCTGCCAGAGCGACAGCAGGGTTGGACTGTGTGGGTGTATTCTCCCTTAGGGAACTACTCCAAGAGTCACAGGCAGCCACCACATCAGCTCCCTGCTGCACACCTTGTGCCAGATCCAGCATTTGTTGGAGCCATCCACAACCTAATTTATCTTGCTACAAAAATCAAAAAACCTGCCTTGCAAAACCCTGCAGTTACAGGCTGTTTGAGTGTATTGAACCAGCCCAGTGTCGTGTCCCAGACACCCCTGGGGAGATGGTGGGGAACAGACCTGGGAAAAGAACAGAGCAAATAGTACTTTTCCCCCTGTGTCCTTGCAGGCTGGTACATCTGCACCATGGCTGGAGACGTGCATTAGGAGCAGAGGGGTTGAGTCTCAGGTTAAAGCTCATGTACGTGGCCTAGAAATCTAGTTGATAAAATCTGTCTTTCTGGGCTTGCTCCTGAGATGAACCTCTGACTGTCTTGGAGAATGTCTCCCTCCAAAACAACTCTCACATCAATAAAAACTGAGCTACAGTCAGTGCCAGAGCCTACCCAAAACAGTAGGTGTCCCACAGACCAGTCTATGGGTCACTCTGTAAAGCCCAGGAGAGCAAGCCTGGTGGTTTGCACAGAGAGAACACAAAGTACTAGTTAAGTCACAACCAGCTGCTCTAAAGCAAATGTCCATGACATTTGCTCATTTGTTTTGAAGCTTTTCAGCTCCAAAACCACATTCCTCTCCACACTGTTAGCATGGCCCAAAGCTACGTCTGGAGCATGAAATAAAGATCCAGACTAAGAGGGAAAAGAAGGGAAGATGCCCTGCTCTCTCTCCTCCATTTGTGGTGCCGTGTTTCAGGAACACTGTATGGCAACATGCAGCCACAAGAACATAACAGCCATATTCATCCAATCACATTGCTAAGTCTGCAAACAGGCTTCAGTTAGGCTAAATGCAGTCACTGTGACATTTCTCTTGTACTCAAACCTTCTTCCAAACAGGAAATCTGCACTGGACAGAGCTCACAGGTCTATAGGGCTCGTTTTAAACTACATCCAGTGACGCAGCATTTCCATGAGCCTAGAATATCTGTCAACTAGACCATACCATTTTTCCATTTCAAAACTGGCCCATGAAATCTCAGCTCAAGCAGCAATATGGTATTATATTGTTGTGGAACAACAAATGAAGATGTTTTTCTCCATCTTTGCTTGTTAGTCTCATTTCAGTAATACAATGGGTTTAGAATGAAAAAATAACTATTGAGAACACGGAAGTAAATAAAAATGAGCAGTAAAATAGGAGACTAACCTAAAAACCAGATATCAGATATTCTAGGTGGAAGAACTGCTGTGTTACTCATCCCTCAAATACCAGATTGCTAGCTGGAAAGCTCAAGATGAACAGATTTAAAAAGGCGGGTGAGGAACTTTCTTGTTAAAAGAGAAAATTAAAGTCTACCGAAAAAGGAACTGTGTACAGGAGGAAGTTCCTAGTAGTTCCTCCAGCTTTGGTTTTGGAAAGGATTTTTATTCAGTATTTTCATACATGCTTTTTGTGCCAAGGTCATTAGTCTGCTACTAAAAGCAACTGGGAACTCTTGTCAGTGCAGAGGAAGACTGGAATACATACTGCAGGATGTAGATGCCCCTGGTATAATATGAAATTTGGTTATCCATGTTGGCAATAAGAACATCTGCTAAGCTGGCAGATTTTCAGGTGAAACAGCAGATAGAAGGAAAGGCCCTGGGTGTGCTGGTTTATTATGCAATATTCTGAGCCACCTTTATAATACAGCTACAGCAGAAGCAAATCCTAGATAGTACAAGAGGAGTCGTGAACTGGAAAGAAAACCATTTCCATTTTGAGGTATATGCTGGAATACTTTATCTCATTCATGTTCCAGAAAAAAATCAGACAGGAATAGATACATAAGAAGGCTACTAAAATGCTCTTCCTCTCTTACAAGAAGAGCGTAAAAGATCCTGGTCACCCATGAACAGAGAAAAGTATATGCTTTGAGAATCCTCGTAAATCATCAGCAGGGATGAATCCCAAAGAAGACCACTGAAGGGCTATTTAAGCCATAGAAAAATGTTGACACAAGAATAAATGGGTATAACCTCACCATGAATAAACACAGTTTGGAAATGGAACAAATTCTAATGAGAAGAGTAGTGGCGTTCTCCAACAGCTGTGTGAAGAGAGAGAAAGTGTGTGTGACAAGAGCAGAGCTGAGGAAAGCTAAGATTTCTTTATATCTGAAAAGAAAGCTGTGGAGAAGCTAGGGGAAAATTCTTACATTACACCAAACATTTCATCTGTGTACTACATAAGGTTTTACACAGCCACTTCTTTGAATACATGAGACAAAATATCAAATGCGAAACTAAGACAAACTGAATAGCAAAATTTCGCCTGTGTTTTCATTCAAGAACTACAGTTCTTGATATATTTTTAGAGTGCTTCTTTATTATGTCAAGTGTAGAGCAATAGGTGCTAATGAAATTGTACAGTAGCACTGAAGTCACACTCAGAACTGTAAATACATACCCTGTAAGTGGCATGGTCAACAGAGAAAAGAAGCTTGAGTTGGAATACAAGAGATCAGAGAGTAAAAATAATTCCAAGCCATTAATTAAAAAAGATTTCAGAAGTTTAAAAGCACAGTGACACACAATCACATACAGGGACAAATACAAAGATAGATAACTGCCAGATAGTAACTTCCAGATCACCATCTAGGCCATCATTCAGATGAAAGCAGGCCGGAATAAAAACACAATTAAATATCTTGAGGACTTTTCCAAGCCTTCTGGTAGAAGACATCTCTGCCCAAAACAGAGTCTAAAAGGAGGGAATCCAGATCTGCTCAAGAGAGGAGCATTGCTCCAAAAGCACGGTTTCAAAAAGAGCGACCTGAAAGCAGGCGATGTTTGATGAATGAGAAAGAAACTGTGTTCCAGGTGAATCGTGTACAGAGTTGGAATTACTATTTCTGCTTGTAGCTGGAATAGAAGTCTTTAACTTTTTGTGCCAATACAAAATTCATAACATTAATGCGTTCATTCAGGAAACAGACTCCTGGCAGTCTATAGTGAAGCGTCTGTGTGCAGGAATCCACACAGCTGTGTAATGGGAGAATGAGTTCAGGCGGAAGGACAAGTCTAAATACAGCTGCCTGGGAGGACCGCTGTCCTTGCAGAGTGCCAGAGCTCATGGGGACCCTACTGGCTCTCCTGCCACACTGTCAGCTACAGGGCACTTGTGCTGCTTTCTGCAGTTCTGAGCAAACTGAAGCCTTTGTAGTTCACCATGATTCCTACCCTACAGGATTTTTCATCCAAGAAGAAAATAGAAAAGGAATGAGGAGGGTGGCTCATCACCTTTGATCTCTGGTAAGACACGGCCTGGAATCAGCAAGAGCTGCTGGCAGCTCTACCTTCAGCAGGTTTTAGCATATAGTTTTAACACTGTGTGAGTTGGATGCAATCGTGCCGTCTGATGCAACCAGACTGCCAGAGCAGACAGATTGTATTGTACCTGCATATGGAAACAGACCTCCATAAAAACATTAGGCTGGCTGCCAGCACAGTACACCTACTCACACAGTCCTTCCCAGCCTGAGGTTACCCTGCCAGTGTCTGCCAAAACGTAGAAGCCCACAGGTTGTTTACAGCCAACCTAATGTATGTCAGTGCTTCCGGACAATTATAGGTGCAGTAATAGTTCCAGATTTTCTCTGTTACCCTCATTTGTCATGAAAGAGTGCTCTTGTCTAATGAGTTGAACATAACACAATGAAGTCCACACCCTGTACTTACATTTAAGATCATCTAATAGCTAACTAGCATAACTCCCAGGGAACATTTACCATCGCAGCAGAACTTACATTGCAGCTCTCATCATTGTCAGATCGGTGTGGAAGGATGTACGAGAGAACGGAGAGTGGTCCATCACACTTGTCAGCTGGCTGAGTGAAATCTAAACAGCTGGTAATGATGGCATAGTAATGAGTAGGAACAGGGATGGCACTGCCTTCCACAAACCTGGGGAAGTAAAGCAAACATTTATCCACAAAGGACTAATCTGTTTGGAAGTAGAATTATACAAACAGTATGGTCTTTCCTACCCTACGTGTGAGGATGCATGTAACTCTGTTGAGATGTGTTTGATTCATGAGCTCTATCTGAAAATGAGCATTTCAATTAGCTCATGTTTTGATACTCTGCCATAGAAATACCACATGGCAACGCTGAAAGGTTTCTTCAGTTCAGGGGGAACAGAGAGCAAGCTTTACTGAATTAACAAAAGCTTAGAGTGTCTAACTCAATAGCAGTATGGTGAGCTCTGGTACCGAGTTGCAAGTTTCAGAGAGCTTTAGAGAAAACATTATTTGGTACATAAATCAAGTTCATCTGCACAGTGAATAAACTCTCCACTCCAAACCCAAGGTGAAGAGTTACGTGGTGAGTTGTCATTCCTTTAATTTTTGCCCTATCCTACCTACAAAGTCATTCAGTCTCGATAAACCATTTTAGAAAGAGACAGAAAATTTATCTCCTCCCCAAAATCAAATGAAGAGCAAACAATGAATTGTTTGAGATAAAGTCATTGCTAAAAGAAACAACAGCAAACAATTTAAACACAAACTCTTACTGTTTGATTTTTTCAGGTGTGTCATGTAAACCATCATAGTCATAGTCAAAGATTGGTCCACTTATAATGTTGACTCCATTTCGTTCAGTGGCATATCTCTTCACTAAAACCCTTTGGAAATAGTTCCATACCTCTATGGGGGAGGAAAAGAAAACAACACTAAAATTTGGATAAACATGTTAAGATGTGTCAAGGTTATAAGTAATCTTTTCTTGCATGAAGATAAAAATCCAGTGCTCATCATTCACACAATAGCAGACAAAATCAAAGATCAAGCTTTACAGATTTACTGCAACTTCATTCTGTTTTCGTCAATAAAGCCTATTCAGAATCCTTTGTTCTCTCTTGAATTTTTTTCCCAACTAGCAATAAAGGAAATGCATGGTACCATTCTAAGGCTGGCATTGCCCTAGACACAGCACAGAGAGTTTGCTGTTCCTTCACTAACAGCTATTCACACACTTTTGATGTCCCTGTAAACATTTCCTTTGTCCTCCTTATCTAGTTGCTGGGTATGCTGCTTTTTCCATTTTTTTTTTCTTTTTCTTTTTAATTCAAAAAAAGGAAATAGTACCATGATTAAAAGCAAAGCCCAGACATTTTAAAAGTCAAGGAAATACAAAGGTCATATTATTTCTCACAAATCCTCCTTGAATACAAGAAGTCCAATTTTTAAATCAGGTGCCGTGAGGATGGTCAAATTACAACAAAGCATATCACCAAGGTTTGTCTAGCAGGGAATTTTAATTTTTTAATAATTTTTGCAAGGAGCGTGGCTTTCTCCCACTACAACCTTCTTAATCTTAACAAGTTAAGAAGTTTACAGAGTCACACTGTGAAACACACTGGGATCTCCAGTTGCATAACTGTTTTCCTTCCTTTTTTTTCCGTTTCATTTTAACACTAACAGAAGTGTGTGCAAGCAAAACAGTCCTAACTTGTATAAGGTCAACTTTTGCCTTGCCAGCCTGGACCACTAAGCTCATGGTTCCCCAGCACTGACAGCAGCACCAGCCTCAGGAACTTCCTTCCCCAGTGTGTTTTGCCAAACTCCATGCTCAGGCTGGTACAGAGGCACCCACAAGCTATGGTCTAACAAGAACCTCAGCTGCAGTAAACACTTGGCAGTCCCACTCCTCCAGCTGCTCCCTCCTTTGATGCATCAGCCTCAACAACAAAGCCTCAAAAGGGAAGATTTTTGCAGCTGAATCAGTTCCCCCATTGGTTTCCCACATGCAGCCACACAGACAGCCATGCCAGTACACTGGAGGGGACAGCTCAGGGTCACGATCCTGCAGGTTCACCAAGGTGGGAATTGCTTAAGCCAGCTCCATGTAATAAGTGGTCTGAGCTCTGCATTGCAACCTGCACACATGTATTAGTTCATAATTTCCCAGGAGTGATATAAGTGACAGCATTTGTTCTCAGGTGATCCTTCACTTGGTTGTGACGATCTTGGAGGACACTGGGATAAAAAGAGCTGCTGGTGGTGTGTGGATCTCCTGTGATAAGCATCTCAGCTAATTTATGTAGCATAAAAAGCAGTTTTATAAAGCGATTTTAGAGTGGGAAATCCCCAATAATTCTCTCTATAATCAGCTAAGTGTGCCTTTGCTCAAATTTCCAGCAAACATCACCATTTGTTCCTACTGAGAGGTTTTGCAGTTAAAAACATTCTTAGGCTAAAAAGAAAAAGCCTCCCATAGGCTTTGATGTTTATCCAAACCTCCCTGGCCTAAAATCTGAATTGGAAATCTCACAAGAACAGGCTCTTGAGATTCTTTCAAGGCTTCCCAATTCCTGCCAAGCCAAAAATGCCACCAGAATAGTTTGACGGTTCTCCTACCTCTTGGCAACGCTAGAGAGAAAAGTGATGTTCAGACAAAAGGGATTTCAATACTATATCCTCGCAGTGCTGAAAGCTTCAGCTGGTTTTAAGTCATTCCTCACTTTCCATAAATTGGTTTCTTTTTCCTTTTTCTTTAAAGGTAACAAAAACTTTTGGTCTACCTCTAAGGGTAGGGATAGACGAATCCAAGGTGATCCAGATGTCACTTGTCCTTGAACTACAACATGCTATGTGCATACTCCGAGGTTGCTCCAGTTGAGGAATAAAAACATGTTGCCTGAGTACATTCTGCACAAACTGGAGCTATAAACAAGAAAATCTGAATGGTTTTGCACAGAGTTACTTTGGCTCTTCAGCAAAATCGCTGAACTACAGAGCTGACAGTGCCTGTGCTCTTAACCCAGCTCCAAGGAAAATAAACCCTTCCTAAAACTTAAAAACTTCCTGTGGTACAAAAAGCCTATGCCTTAAACTAAGATTCTCACGTGTATTATCTGCTGGCTAGAGGCAATTGGATTTGTGTTCTAAACTTCTCCCATCTGTTCATTTTACAGCTCAACGGACATTTAAAAAGAAAAAGAAAGAATGGTTACAGGCTTGGGAAAAAGAGACAGAGTCATAGAAACAACACTTACTTTTGAAAGCAGGATACATTGGAATGATATTTGTTATTAGAAAAGCATCATACTTTGCTTCTGCAGACGAACTTAGTTCTGAAAAAAGAAAAATACTAATGAGATGAAATGTCAGAATCCAAAGATCATAAAAATGTTTTCAAAAGTGGTTTCAGAGAGTAAGGAAAATGAATACTGTCATCAAAACGGAAGTCAGCTGCTCTGTGTGCTCTGTTCATAAAACAGTCACACGATTTATAGGCAGAGGGCTGTGGGATCATCTTCTAGTTCTGAGCAAGCCTTCGGCATGAGTAATTGTACATCAGAAATCCATTCTAAACTAATTCAGCCACTGTGAAAGGAAGGCAGAGCGATGAAGTTCACATCTGTGATACAGTAAAGTTGTATCCCATGAACATTTACTAAATCTATAAGTTTTTCCAACACTTAGCAAATATAACTGCACCAGAACTCTTTTACAGAGATTTTTCTACTAGCACTGTTTCTAGGAGATCGTAGATTGTAGAATTTTGCTTTTACACTGTGCAACAGTCTAATATGGAGTTATACATTAAATATATTTATACTCCTGTTGTTTGAAGTCAGAATAATGAACCGACTAGATTTCCAACTCATACATGACACCATGTGTCCACTGATACTAAAGGGACAGCTTTTGAAGACTGTCTTCTTTTAGCTTGTGCTCCTACTCTATGCAACTCTGCCTTCAACTTTATTTCCATTAAATCAAGTGGTGCACTTCATCTGTTTTTGTCCATGAAGCTAAGTACCAGTTTGGAGTATCTCTCCAGCCTTGTGAAAGTGAGAGGTCACACTCATGATAGCAACTTCTGGCATCCAACCCATGGTCCTGAACACACGCAGCAAGAATAATAGATCCATCCCATCCGGCCTCATATGTGATGCTGGTGCAAAATCAGGTCCCTTGAGTAAAGCCCATTGTGAAGAAAGGAATCACCCCAGGAAATTGGGAAATCAGGCAATTCCTATCTATACTCTTTCTCAACAATCTCAAAACCCTTGAGTCCCTTTACATCTGGTGAGGGTTTTTTCATACCTAAGGTTTTCCGCAGTTAAACAGAAAATTAGAAAACCACTTGTTACATAAAAACAAAACATGCCATGCATACTAATGATGTTCAGATCCTTGAATTCTGTAGACTTGCTACTTACGAGGAGGGAAGAGAAAGCCATAGGAGAGCTGCTTGTCACCTCTGTAGGCTGAGCAGCTCTGGCTGTTTCCTGGAGATATGCGGAGATCGGGCCTCACGCAGCTGGCCAGGTGCTCCGGGACACCAGATACCTCAGCCTGCATTGAGTAGTGACAAGAAATGTAATTCCAGCACTTACAGCTCAAAGCAAAGGGCACCTAGTAGTCTACAGACTGTAAGGCATCGTGTGGAGTACAGCAACCCACACCCCAGCTCTACAATCAAGTCTGCACCTCCTTCATATAGCTGAAATTCAAATGACGTAGCTGACTGAAATAAATTGGGAAGACAAATTCCCACTGAGATAAATTTAGAATGAAAATGAAAACAGGAAAAGAAACATCTGAACAATCTGCCTTAAGAACTCTTTTCCCCTAAAGGAATCAGAGATTTTGGTATTTTTTTCAATGGTACTTGGGATAATTTCTGATTAGAAAATCTGCTTGGGAAAGGGAACTTCTACAAATTCAACAGTACATGTAGCAAATACACTCCCCAAGAATTTTTTAAGCCATTGCTAAGAGAAATGGCAGCACCAACCTGTTTGGAAATAGTGTAGGATGTCCAGAGAGGCATGAGGAATGTTTCACTGTAGCCACTTTCAAAGTCGTGGTGGTGCAAGATATTGTATTTTGTGCGGTACAGCACTGCAGGGCGCCCGTACAGAAGATGTTTTTCTACAGATCAAAAGAAGTTACACTTAAGTTTATCAGTCAAAACCTTAGAGTTGAAAAAAAATGCAAAGTATATCCCATAATGTAGGGAATAGCTGTTCTTCAATATCAATAGTTTTGGTGGGGATCCCACTTCCAGGCTCAAAATTCACTTTGAGCTTGTAAGTTGAAAGACTGTTGGGGTCGCAGTATGGAAGAAGAATGTTTCTCCAGGCACAGGAGACAAGGATCTCTGTGCCTACATTTGAAACACATGAGGTAAATATCACTTTTTTTGTTGCCTTATATCTGCCCTCATCCTACCACACACAGTCTCAGTTTTCCTGTTTTTCTCTTCTTCCTCTGTAAAACACAAAGTCCTTCACAAAAGGAAGGCAAAGGAGTCTACTGAATAAAAGAGGATTTTTTTTTCACTTGGCTGACACAAGATATTCTGAAGACCTACATGCTATTTTCTGTCAGCAATCTCAGAACAGAACAAAAAACTCTTCTCCTAACTTTGGCTACCAAAGACACCTCCAGCTCTACAAAATTTGCTTTTCTTCTGTAGTACTGATATGTTATAGTTCAGTGTCACTAGATAACTCAGAAAATTTTTGCTTACAAAAAGATAAAAACATCATTAAACAAGACAGAACAAAAACAAATTTCCTGGCTTATCTTGCACAGTGCTGCTTGATTCATTGATTTTGGTAACCAACTGGGAAACAGGTTTGGCTCACTTTTGGAAACCAAAACATAGAAATGAGGTAACCAGCGTAAACACTGTTCACAGATAAGCATTTAACCTTAAAGAAAAGGTCATGTTTTATTAGTGCTTGAGTCCAAATAGGAGATATTTTTATAGGATGCAAAAAAAAGAGAAGTAGAAAAAACCTTGTGTAAGGATGAAGATGATAAACTTCCCTTCTTCAAGGGAAGCTGAAAGAATTCTTCCTGCTGTATATGAATAACAACTTCAGTCGGTAAATGCTCCCAGTATGGGAGAAGTTAATTACCAACAAAATGCAGGAAGATCCATGAACATATGCTAGAGCCTGTCACAAAATATAACAGAATAAATTACACAAAATAGAATTTTTTCTTGTTCATATAAGAGAAACCTAATTCCGCTTAACTGACAGCTCACAAAGAACTGAAAAAGATACATATGCTTATTTCTTAAAATGCAACAAAAGTACTTTTTTTATACTTCTGAAATGAAGAAGTATCCAAACCAAAATAAAATAAAGATGTTGATATATCCAGGAGCAGAACAGTTTGTTTTTTTCCTAATGCTTGAGATAGCTACAGCCAGGAGTAAATTGTAAAAATCAGTTTAGCAAGACAAAAGCTGTAAAAAGGCAATTTACTCACAGAGAAAGGAACAATTTCACCTGTAGAAACTAAAGGATTGGCTGCATTGCCTATTCACAATAGTAAAACTAAAGCAGCTTTGTAAGGAATCACAGAAATCTAAGAAAGAAACTCTCCAGTCTAAACCTGATTCTAAACTTCAGTCTAAACTCAAAGATTTTGAATTTACTAAGATGAAGAAAAAGAAATATAAATCTTCATGACAAGGGGGATGCTGTCAACTATTATTGTTACATTTCGACGTGGATAGCAGCCCTGACACACAGCTGCACCATGTCTGGTATACAGCATCAAGGATGCTTTCTCCTAGGTGAGGGCCAAAGGTACAAAGTTGCATTGAGCATCCCTGAACCAGGGATTCCTTGAGCACTTGTTTGATGAAAGTCCAGTGGATAACCTGCACTCTAAAAAACAAGCATTACAAGCCAGTCAGAAGTGATGAAACTTAAGCCCGATCAGTGCTGGAAAACCAGTGTTCAGATGTGGTCTATGTTTTTTCCCCCATCTATTGCCTGCGCTTCAATGGAGCACTGTTTCACGCTCCCTCTCTTCTCCTCCTTTCTCTGCTTCCACAGTAGAGATGAAAGTTCCTAAGAGTGATGGAAAAGAACTAGAACTTGTCTCACTTTGAGGGATTCTTTTGTTCTGATCACAGCAAAAGGCAGTGTGCACTTTGTCACGTGAGCTGCAGTTAGTCTTGCCCGCATAACTCATATAAGTCTGTGTGCTCTTTTGACAGTTATTTGAAAAGTTGGTTTACTACACAGTAACTAAAATTAAACCAGAATTTGTTTGGTATCAGTGATGCAAGCTAACAAGAAAACAGAAATAGCTTTTAATAACTGAAGCACCACACTCTTACCTTCCGTTCCTTTGACATGGAAGCGCTTGTTGAGTTCATCCAACTTGTTCTTCTCAAGAACAGAAAAAAGAACAAGATTAGGATCACTGGAGCATCTGGTTTTACTAGGCATCTACAAAACAAAACTAATGCTATAAAACATAGACAACTATTTTGTTTCCTGTTTTCCAAGCGGCAATAATTGTTCCAGAAGTGCACAGAACATTTCACGGGGAGGATCTGAGGAATTCTCATAGATAAAACACTCCTGGAATGGCTATAAACTGTATTAGGCAATTATGGCTAATAGTGGGAGCATCAACAGATGCTAACACCTACCTTATCATCACACGTACATCCTATATCAAAATCTGATGCAGAAGGTAGAGCTACAGGATAGAGTGGCTTAGCAACTTCATCTGGCACAGTTGGTTTATAAACATTGGCTCTCAGCAGGTGATTTAAACTTCCGTGGGTACCATTATTGGGAGCAGGCTTTAATCCAAGCAGATCTATGAAAGCACCCAAGGTAAGTTAATGATGGTTAGACTGGAAACATACGTATTTAGCAATAAATATGCTTAGCTAAGATATTTATTTGCAATACTGTTTACATCTGTGCCATGCTAATGAATGCTTCTAATGTAATAAAAATGCTAATCCAAAACATAGAATTGCAAATCCTGGCTGAATAGCATGGTAGACTTCATGGAAAGAAAGGTTAATTTGTATGAAGACACCAGAACTATGTTTTATTGTATCTGCTGCAGTTTTCATTGCAAACCAACAGTCCAAACACCTAGAACATAATGTTGTCAGTGACCTGCTTTACACACGTGGGATGACTGCCTTTTCGGTACTTTATGTTTGAAAAAAAAAAAAAAAAAGAGTAAATAAATTAATTATACAATCAGCTAGAAAGTTTTATTCCCGTGGAAAATCCTTATTGGATAAAAGATTGTACAGAATATCACCATGTATCATCAGATTCTACCTCATGGCTACTGTAGAAGTTTAGAAAATGCACTAATATTAGGAGATACCATAGAAAATGATGCCTCTGAACTGCTCCATGAGACATGCAGGCTCAGAAGCCTCCTTCTTAGACTAATGAAACGGGGACACAACACACTGCAGTGGTGCATATTTGATCTCTGCCAAGCTGCATGCAGCAGAACTATGTTAAAGTGCTTTTGTGGCAAGCTGCTACAGCAGAGCAAACCCAGGCCCCTGAGAAATGCCATCAGTGTTTGGGAAGGAGACACTGGGGAAGGGACACAGGGTCCAAGCTCACAGCTGTCTAAATAAACCCTTCTGGTTAAAGCAGCATGTTTCTCTTACAATTCCTAGAGCAAGTAGCTTACCACACATGACATTGTAAAGTTCAATGTTTTCAAAAGGAGGTACTTTAGTCTTGTATTTGAATGTAGGCCCATAACCTATGAAGACAGTCTTAAAAAAGAGAGAGGGAGAAGAATACAAAAGAATAATTTTAAATCAGTTTATTTCACTGTGAATGTCATCCATCTATTTCAGTGAATATTTACATTTTAGACATCTCAATTGCCTTCTGGCTTAACAACACTTCTGTAAAGATTACTGCATTGCTCGTACCTGCATGCTGTTTATCTTGTTGTCATAGCCATGGTCTCCATGGAAGAAACACTTTCCTGTTGGTTTCTTGTAAACATCCACAGCTTTCCTAAATTGAAAAAATATTAACAATTCTCTCAGCGTGTGTCTGAATACTATTTTACAAAATATGTGGAAAAGTAAGTATTGTAGCATAAGAACCATAATTATCAGCTTGTCCCTGAGCATTTTTCTGCATTTGGTTTTATCAGAGCCATGGTTAAAGCAACCCATGCAGTGGACCAGATTTCCCTACAAGTTCATTTATTCATCTGTATTAGAATTACGCCCTACAGAAGTTTGACTCAAGCCTTGTAAATTACTAGAGTTTTTAATACAGCAACCAGGTCAAAATCAACCATTTTTCTGGCTGTGAATATACAATTAATTACAGTTGCACTAACAAATGGATCACTGGTGAACAATATTTCAGAACATATAATTAATAAACAAATGAAAATGGTTGAGGCAATTAATAAAAAAATAATAAACTTGGGCCCTCCAGCCCAATCCCATAAATTCCCGTAAAATTCTTAACCCTAAAAATTTTGATAGGCCTAAAATTCAGCCTACTTCTTTGAAATGTACATGAACCCTAGGCACAGAAACTATTCAAGGCCAACTGGATGGTGGAGTTATGCAAGAAAGCACTTGGAGTTTCTCATTCACTGCTTCAGCAGAGTGATCTTTGAATAATTCACAGAAGATATGCACAGATGTCAAAAGGCACTTAAACACACCGTGTGTTTGCCTGGCAGCTATACAGGCAAAGGAAATTACCATAATTTAAAGCTCATAACAGAGTGGCATATGCCAAAATCTCTGTCATCTTCCAAGAACCACTGAGTCAGCTTTATGCATCAAGACCCAGTCATCCTCTTACTGCAATACAAAGTATGGCAAAAGATCAAAGCAAGAAAAACTATATACATTAAATCAGAAAAGGGCATGCTTTCATAAACCAAGGCTATTCCTCTTCTGCTCGCTCTTAGTTTTTGCTCTATCATTTTTAACCAAGAGTATTAAAAATTGTCCGTGTTTTATAACTGAAAATTCAGAGGCAAATGGCAAAGGCCAAGCCAAAACTGTGTTTGCTTTTACTTGTTAGCATCCTGTTTAGCTGTGGATTTGTTTTGCAACACAACACAATGCATGCATTTCAGGGATGAACCTATAATACACTTCCATGTGTTCTCAGGCTTTCATGCACTCCACCAATATCTCGATTTATTTTTTCAGTTTTTCCTGTACATCCACCCAGCCTCTTGTACCCTAACTTCTCCAGTACTCCCATATTCCCCACTACCTGGTTGGAATAAGTTTGAACCTTGCTAAAAAAGCTGAACAGTTCCCATGTATAAGCTAATTGGTCAAGAACCAGTTTTCTGGGGAAGGAAAATAATCTGAGTTTTTGTCTTTTATCCAACTACTGATTTTTTCAAACTGGGACCCTGAACCTAATGTGACAGAATCTCACCAGAAGTTCAAAATTCTTCCTGTTCCCAGGTGGAAGAAGCAGCAGGACACTGGTAGACAAAACAGTCCCAGGTCTTGATTTCTCAGAAAAAAAAGCATGCTGAAACCAGACTGAAAGCAAAGTTTACCTTGCTACATGCCACTTGCGATCGACCAGTAAATGGACATCCTCAATTCGCCTATTGTAAGCATAGTGCAAGCGTTTAGGAAGGTGATGTTTCAAGTATGGTTTAAAGTGCTGGTCTGGCTTTCTGCACTGAAAAATAAACGGTTACAGATGACACTGCTGTCAGCTCAGAGGCACATGAAACCCTGAAGTACAGAAATCAAGCTGTTAAGTGCATTATCAACGATTTCTTGGAAACAGTGTGTACATTTAGAGTACGTGGTTCAGTCATTTCTGTGCAGTACTTACATAAAACCAAAGCACATGGAGCAATCAAAAGATTTTTGGAAAATTTCATTCTCATTGAAGTCTTTTTGAAAGCATCATGTAAAATATCATGCATACTTAAAAATAAAGTCCTTCATCTGTGAGCTAACCAAACCAAAAATCAAATTTCACAGGAAAGATAAATGCTGAAAATACATCTCATCTGCAGATATATTTAAAGCAGTCTGGTTAGTTAATCTGATTTTTTTTTTTAATCAGTTTTTATTTAAAACACTTTTTTCCATTAAGAGCAGGGTTATGGTTCAATGCTATCAAAATGAACTTTTTCAGCATCTTCAAACTGCTAGTAAAATATTTACCCTAAAAGATTATTTTCCATTTCTGGAGGAACGGATAAATAGACCCAATTCAGGGAGTCACAACTGTCAGGGAGATTCTGGCTCTGCACTGCACCAAAATGTTATAAAAGGTACTACAGCAGCAAACAGTGGAATTTATGACAAACATTAACCTGCACCCATGACGGGTACCATTTTTTACTTGATTCATGTTAATTAATCCTAAAAGTGAGGAGGGAATGTTGAATAATGCCCCAAATTAGGACAGAAAGAGAGCAGCACTAAATACTTACTGTAAGGTTGGCAACAATCACTTTAGGATCATCTGTTAAGCAAAAAAAAAAAAAAAAAAAAAAGAGAAAGAAAGAAAAAGAAAGAGGAAAGTATTAAAAAAATAAGAAATTTGCAGAAGATATCACAAGTTAAGAATATATTTTTTTAGAAGAGTTCTTCCTAGAGGATGGCTGATATTTACTAGAAGAATGCAACAGATGGGCTGTCCTGAATATGAACCACGTTCCACCTCTTATCCTTTGCTTGATGATATTTTGGTTGCTCATGTAATGTTGCTCACTGTTTTATGATTTGAGATACCGTTAGCTGAACAATTATTCTATTTTCTGCAAAACATAATTTCAAGTCTTATGATTGCCTTAATTACAAAATACAAAATCATCCTTTTGAAAGCACATTTGAATGCAATAACATGCTTCCTTGAAAACAGTAAAATAAATATGTTGTGACTTTTGTCTCTCAGTATTCACTCATTTTTTTTTCAATCTTGAGAAAAGAAAAAGAACTGAACAAGTAAAAACAAATTCTTAGCAGGAGAAAATCTCTCACCTAACTATTATTGTTTCATTGCTGAGAACATGATGTTGCTGAGCTTCAAATGAGCCCCACTGAATCCCAAAACACAAGCTACAGGCTTATCAATGGCAGAGGAACATCTGCAGGTCTTGATGCAGTATTATAGTGTACAACAGCAGAAAAGGATTTAAAAAAGCTGGTTATTTGGCAGTTACTGGAGTTACTGCAGTTCTAAAGTCAAGAAATATTCTTCTATGTTCTTTGTTCAAACAGATGATTTACATGTGATTGCAAATATCCAACAAGGAAGCTGTGGACAGAGGCCAAAAGAGGAAAACTGTATTGTGGGAAAAGCTGAAGTATGACTCAAGAAATTAGTCTAGTTGATCTTTTTGAAAGATAATGCCATTCATCCTCCAAAGAAAACTAACTTTGCTCAGCAATTTGGGAATTCAAAGATTGAAAGATCCTTAAAAACATATTCTCAGAGGAATTGAAATATGAATTTCAGTTGATTGAAGGTTCAGTATTATGCAAGCCTAGTACATTACATCAATGTACATACTATTTCCAACAGATTTTTACATAACCCTTCTGCATTCCTAGAACATAAATACACAGATAAATTTGTTTCTAATAAAATAAATAAATCAGTATCTAAAAGTTAAACCACACTCTTATTATTTCTGCCATAATTCTAGCAACCTTTCATCTTCAAAGTCTAATTTTTTGTAAAATCTGTCCTCAGCCTACCTGTATGTGCATTGCTATGATAGGTCAATAGGATGTCCTACTTATCTGATCTTGCCCTGTTGCAAAAGTCATCATCCTTGCAGCACAGTTTGCAACAGCCTAGGTACTTCTGGTTAATTTATAAGTTTCACTGTTTGATTGTTAGCTTAAAATGCTGGCAAAGCAAGGCTTGCCTCAGTACATGGAACCAGAGCAATCATGGTGCTGGCACAAGGCCTGTTGTGGCATTACTTCCCCGGAGGGGAAGCAGGGTAACAGAGGGACAGCTGGGACAGTACAGTCTTAAATCACAGAGTTAAGTTTCATTAGAGGACTCCTGTCTGGTTCCTGAGCATGCTGAAGGTCATCTAATTCAAGCACCAAGTCAGGGTGAGTTTCTCATGCAAAAAGTTTTACTGTTACTATGAGATCTGAATTCACGCTCTACAGTTCTCATATATCATTCAACATCCCCAGTCTGCTGCTATTTAGCAACCTGCTCTGTTCCTTATTTATGCCAAAGCATGAAGAAGATGAATTCAAAATTAGCAATGCACTTTCTCCATTAGCTCAGAAAAGGAATCAGACTTTCTCCTCATATCCAATCCATGCACTACTGAGCTCCCTTGAGTCCCATCTTCAGTGACATAGGGAAGAAGTGCATAAATAAACTTACAGTGACATGTATGCTGCTGTTTGAAACTAACTTCAAGATTGTCTATTTCTCCTAATGGGCTGCCCAGGGAGGTGGTGGAGCCACCGACCCTGGAGGTGTTCAAGGATGTTGTGCTGAGGGTCATGGTTTAGTGACAGGACTATCAACTATTGGCAATAGGTAGATGGTTGGACTGTATGATCTTGTAGGTCTTTTTCAACCTTGGTGATTCTATGATTCCTTACCAAAATAGGTGATTTTTAACTCAGAGCATTTCCGTTACCACTTGACACACTCTAGGATCTGTGAAATACAGGTAGTAAATACAGTTGATCTTCAGTGAGCTCCACTTTGAATGTCCCACCAACACACTGCAAACATACACCCTTTGATATACTTCATCCCAAGGAAAGGATGGAGTCTAGTTCTCAGCACATAAAAAGTACAATTAAGTCAACTTACACTTTAGGTTATTGCTAGACCTAGGGCGAATTCTCCCTAAAGATCCAGGCAGCAGAATGATATCTTCCACATTGGTCAGATAGTTGCTCAAAAATTCAGTTCTTTCACAAGTAGTGTCTTCCATCCCTGCAGAAGGAAAATACAAGTTTAAGCCAGCTTGAAAATAAACATGTTTTCCAAGCAGCACGGAAAAAAAATAAAAAATAAAAAAATCAGAGCTGTGTATTCTTTTCCTTTGGGTGACAAATTTTATTCTTATTTTTTCCAGTTTTCTAGTTCCACTGACAATCACTGATAGAAGCCAAATTATGGGTCCTTTCAGTACTTGCCTACACAAGAGAAATAAGAGAAATAAAAGTCTCAACACTGAACACTGTAGCAATGGGCACCACATCCACCATATGTGCACTGACACATATTCAGACTGAGCTCATGGAAAATCACAGTCTGTTTTTAGTTTAGTGTACTACTTTGGGGTTGCTGATTTTTTTTTTTTTTTTTTTTTAAACAAAGGGTTTTAAGAGGAGTCGTACACAAAAGGTATTGTCTGTTGGTGGTCTGTTCTAAGGCAGCCACAGATAAACAATTCTCTCCTTCAGTTGCTTGTGGTGGGGAGGAATGTGTCGCCAGTCATTCAGTTCAGCACAACACTACCTCCCCTGGAAACTCTTCCTGCCCCTTAACCTTCTCTCCCTAAGTCCAGAAAGAAGGCATATTCCATTTTATTACTTATTTTGCTGCTCTTGTGTGACGTTCCTAGACAAAGACTTAAAGAGAAAAGAATTTCTTACAAATATATGATTAATCTGTGACTTTTAGTGGGATTGCTAAGGAGGAATGAAAAAGCAGGTTTCTCTCAAACATGATCACATTTTTCATTCACAGAAATTTACTTTTGGCTTTGCTACTTATTCTCATTGCAAAGGAAAAAAAAAAAAAGACCTACCAATAATATATCTGCTTTCTGGTGACTCTTCATATGATCCGAAAATAACTTTTGACTTTTTTTTCCACCTTCCTCCACTACTTTGATGACATTTTCTGTTGAAGCTGGACACAGATCCTTACAGACATTCATCTTTCTCCTAGTAGAATAACTAGGCACTAAGTGCCAAGAAATGTCTTACTCTTAGGCTTCACTCCTCTCCTCACAAAAAAGGGAGCAATGCTATTAAATTGTTTTCTACTACAAAAACTTACAGAAAGATTATTTTAGGCATATTATGCTGTCTGAATACATGCAAGGAGAGTTGCACTTGGATGTCATACTGAAAATGCCAAGTTTTGAGAAACTCTAAGTGGGCATATAAATACCCAGATCTCTGATGTGAAAGAGAAGCGTCCTCCAATGACAATTAACAGGAGAACAGAGTTACCAGTCTACAGTGACTTGCTGTGGTTTGGTACTTAAACTACTGGGGGAAAAAATCAGCACAAAAGTATCTTGAACTGAACTTTCCTGTAAGCTGCCTACTGTATGCATGGCTACATTGTGCAAGCCTTCATATATTGATGAAGAATTTATTTTACCATGATCACCAACAAATATGACATTGACACATCGATGTAGTTTCAGCTGTTTCAGTCCATCCATTAGCTGTCCTACCGTCTTGTCAATCTCTCTCAGGGGATTTACCATCATCTGTACAAATATGCAGAAAGGAGAGAAAAAAAGTTAACTGTCATTGTAATGTTCTTCCTTCTAGTACAAGTGAAGGTCCTTTGGCAGAACTCTGATGCGATAACATCCAGGTCAAGAGGCAAAACCTTGGCTGAGCTGTTACACCTACAATTACTGTACTGTTTCCATTTTCACTGTAGAATCACAGAATGGCTTGGGTTAGAAGGGACCTCAGAGATCACCTAGTTCCAATCCCTCTGTCACAGGCGGGGTTGCCAACTACTAGATCAAGCACTAAGCATCCATTGCAACATGAGAAAGCCCTGTTGAGATGCTGTCACAAGACAGCAGAAGATCTTTATGGCTGATCCTGGGCCTCCCAGTGACATGCATGCACCTGTAAAGTGATGTAAAAATGTTAGAAAAATGTATGTGAGACTGAATTTCAGTTTGATTCTTACAGATAAGCAACTCCTTGTGAATGTCTATTTTATATGAATGATTTAGTCAAAACATGAAATGAAGCTTTGGATTTAGGATTCATACACCAAGTTTGGGAAATTCACTTTGAAGGACATCTGATACTAGTATGACAACATGCAAGTCATTTGAGAAGCATATGGAGCTTGGAGGGATTATTCTTCATCTTCAAATCCAACAGTTTCCAAAATCTCAAGTGATAGTTCCGGCAAAAACGTCATCACGTCCCAGAGGACAGATATGGTGTAGTGATTTCTTAATTCAAGTTTCTCTAAGGAAGAAAACAGAAAACACCAAGACATTCTAAAGGGACTGTGATTTTAGCTGTAAGATAATGAAACATTTTTACTGGGTGAAACAGAGAAGGAAAATGTTTTCAAGTAAGATTTTAAGCAGAAAAATTGGATTTTGCTCTGGTTTTGAGAAGAAAACATATCTTGTCACTGTATAGAGACAGTTTGATTTGGCTGGTACGAATATACAGAACAAAATATTCTTCCAACGAAAAACAGAAAGCTAACAAATATTGGATGAGAAAAAACATAATTTTGGCAGAATTTTCTGAGAAGAAACATCACTTCAGTATGACCCAGAAAGCAATAGCTGAGAAATTCTCTCTCTGTCTGAATCATTAAGGGATGGATGTTGAACAAGTCTGACAGTGTATACAATTAGATAGGAAACGTCATCTCCCACTTGGCACTATGGTTAGACAAAGAGGTGACTTGTGGGAGAGGAAAACAGGAGGAATAGTTTTGATGAACTATGTAAGAGGTCCAAGTAGCAGGTGATATTTTAAAATGAGGAAAGATTAAGTAGTTGGTTTTGTTAAAACCATGGAACAGTTCAAGTTAAAACGGAAAAAAATAAAAGGAAAAAAAGGCCAAAAAGAAGCCTCTTGTAGCAGCACTTTCTCTCTATCAACTCTGCAATGACTAAGAGAATGCTTTTTATGAAATTCTATTTGCACAACATCAATCATATGAGGAAATACAATTTTTACTCTGAATCCAAAGCTAATTTAGGGAAACTGGAAAGCCAGGTGGATTTCCCCTTAATGTTTACTTTTGTCAGCAGGCTTCCAGAGATTTCAAGAATTCATGATTAGCGGCAATTTTGTTTAACTACCTTCTTTCCCAATTTCATCTGCAAGTCTGCAGAGACATTTCTGAAAATATATGAGTCAATATAAATGAAAATGTCTACTCTTAAAAGAAACCAGACAGACATGAAAAAAAAGAAAGAAATCCACAACTCACTTTGCTGTTTTTACTACTTTGACTGTGTTCAGAGTAGCCTCAGAAGTCAGCCCTCAGTAGTGTCAGTTCATCTGACTGCATTCTCTCTTCATTCTTTCAGTTCAGTTAGCTTTTATTAGCCTGCTACACTCATGTTGTTCCTCAACTAGTCTCTGCAACCTAAGGCTGTAGGTGGCATATTCAGGCAAACTTTTTCTGTTGAGTGCTCATGTTTTCCCCTGGAGGCAACTTCCAAAGAGTTACTAGTGAACAAGTTAGTCTTGAATATATCTTTCTTCACCCAATATGTAGATATCAGTGTTTTGGAAAGATGTATGAAAGCCTATCATCTTTCAAGATATGCGGATATCTAAGTACAAAAGAGCTGGCATTATTGTGAAAACACTGAGTATGAGACCTGAATCATACAGATCACAATTGGATTGTCCCCTGAGTTTTCCTTTAGAAGAAGTTTTGTTAGATGAAGAAGAAATTTCACTATTTAATTGGTGGAATCCAATCTGTACTGTATTACATCCTTACTCATCAGCACCAGAAGAGGAATTTGAAGATAGGATGAGAAACATCATGTAACATGTTTTGTTTTTTCCCCAAAATAATAGTGATAAATTCACAGTAAGCTTATAGGAATAAGAAGTTGGGGTGATCTTTTCATTCACAGAAAAAAAAAAAAAGAAGAATGAAAAAGGAGAGCTGTATATGCTCACATCAGTAGGAATACTGCAGGTTTGTGCCAGAGTTCTAAAACTTCAGAAGGTAAATTAATGAGTAATAGCAATATCATCCACAGCAGTTATAAGTTCTCCTCTTGAGTAAATCTGTATTAAATGTTCCTGAAGCTCTGTGTGTCCCTGTCTGCCCCTTCAAAAAATAATTATTTTAAGTTCAATCATGCAACAAGTTAAAAAACATCCACAAAAATGCTATTGAGAAGCGTGCCTATAGTTTTTTTAGGAAACAATAAAGTGTGCCAAGATGTCTGTTGGCAGCCTGAAGGAGAAATATTTTGGTTGTTTATGTTTCTGTATTATTTACTTAAAATTCTGAAATGAAAGAAATACTGAGGTTGTCTACCACCCCTGACAGTGCGTTCACTTTCTGCCAGGTGGAGAAAGACAGCATAATAAGGAACAAATTTTTTTGTTCACTTTTCCTTTTGTTCACTCTTTTTCTTTCCTGATAAAACAACTCCCATCTGACATTTGCCTAGTGAAAACAGACTTTGGCACCACTTCCATTGCAAATACATTGCATTCAGAAATCACGTTATCAAGAATCGCTTGTGCTCCTTCAAAGTCACTAACTAGTTTTAAAGTAATTGTTTCTGAAACAACTTTTACAAGTTCTTTCCCTTTTAGATATTATGAGTCATGTTTTCAAGACATCTCCAGAACCCAGATGACTAGACACAGTCTCAAGTAATCACCAGGCTCCCAAGAGCTGGGGAGTTAACGAGGGCTGGCAGCACTAGTAGTGTCTTCCCATGGATTTATCTGACATCGCCTCCAGCTGATGGCTGGATTCATGAGAGGATTTAAGATGACTTTCCCTAAAGCAAACAGTCTGAAACAAGAAAAACATAGCTCCCAGAAGACTTGGTCTGCTTTGGCTGCTTTCCTTTGTGTCCTTCAGTACACTCACAGAAGTTTTGTCTGCCAAGTCCCAACCTGAAGCATGGAGTGATTCTCAAGTTGAAAAAGGTAAAGCTAGAAAAGTGCCTCAACAGTGGCACTTCCATCATAGAATTTTGGAACATGTGTTAACTTACTTTCTTCCGACGAGCTTCCGCAGCATACTGATCCACTCTATGTACTTTTCTTCTTCTTTTCTTTGGAGCTGCAACTGGTCTTTCCTGTCTCCTCTTAGGAGGAAGCTTTCTCTTAGGTCTCTTAGGCGAAGTAAGAGGGGAGCCATAACTACTCTCCTGTACTGGCGGGGAGAGATGTCTGGACTCAGAAAAAAAAAACCTGTCTCGACTCACATCAGAGAGCAAAGCTACCTATGCCAGCTAATCCTTATGCATAAAAAGAGGCCTTTTCAAAAATTCAGGCGTTTGGACAATTTAGCATCTGTCTCTCTTTAAGGAGTAATGCACCAAATTGTACCGAAAGCAGAACAGCAGTTACGAGAGCAAACAGCATAAAAGCAAATGAAATTGGTGTTTCAGAAAATAGGTGGGGCTTCTGGTTTTGAAAATATACAGCTATGGATATTATTTTTCAAAACTGACCAAGTGTCAGTTAATTAGTATTATCAAAAGTAAACTAAATTTCAATTTTAGTAAAAATCACTGCATGAAATGTGGTGATTGTCTGAGGCAGAAGGCAAGTGGACTGCATCTCACTTGGCTGGTGGTTCAGGTATGAGTAGTAGTGCCTGTCCAGACCAAATGGCTTTCTGCAAGATTTTCCACATGTATTTTTGGTCAAATCAGTGACAGTAGATATTCTCATCAGTACCATTAGCATTGTATGCCAGGCCATAGCCCCCACTGAAATCACCAGAGCCCCATTAATCTGTACTGGGGACTGCAGTTCCGCAGAACGAAGCTGTAAAGGTGAGACTCAGTTAGCTTGGAGCTTGCATCCTTCAAATTAGCTAGGTAGGGCATATTTATTAGTGGCAGAGCCTCTGAAAGCACCACTTGCCTCGTTAGCAGCTTTGTGGGCAACTTGAAAATTTAATTTTCTTAGTACTTTTGGTATGATATCTCATGTGGGTAACTGTTGATAAATACACAAATATCTGGACATACAGAAGGGAAAAAACCTTGTAAGACATAACTGGAAAAAAATACCATCCCATTAATCAACTCTCTTGTAATTTAAAACTTTGCCACTCTCACTGACTTCACATGAGTGACAGACTCTTGGCACTACTCTGGGTTGCATACAAAGCAGTGACAGATGATGCCTACCAGGAGATATTTACTAAGATATAGTGCACATAACGGAGCACGCTGAGTGGGCTTGAGAAAAGTCGGTGATTTATGATTATATTTTACTTCTATGTGTTTAGTCAGCTTCTCACAGTTGTTCAGTAACAGAGCAACGTAAACAGGGAAGGGAAGGAAGGGGATGTTACCATCTGCCATGCTGTTTCATTGCTTCCAAGGCAAGCAGCTGGAAAGGAGATTCTAGTCCAGTCTCATTCGTCTCTCTCCAGAAAGGCATTTTAATAAAGCAGCACCAGAGTTTTCTGTTTTTAAAACGCTTCAAGCTTTGTGCAGTCCTGATGAGAGGAGCAGCAGGGAAAGGAAGGATTCTCATTTTACTCTCTCTGAACGCTCTCAGACAGAGCTTCACTATGCCAGGAACACACGAGCGCAGGAGACCCAGGTCTGAACACTGAAAAATGGCCGTCTCAAGACAGCGTGTTAGAGGAGCAGCAGGAACGGTGTAGCAATGCCAGATTTCAATGTGTTTTACAGCTCTTACAGTAGTATACATCTAGAAGTTTTATTTTCAAAAATAAAAGTTAGCTAAGACTAAAAAAAAAAAAAAAAGCCAAGTTCTTATTAACCAGCCAAATCAGTTTTGCTTGAAAAGAGTCAGAACAGAGTTACAGAGGAGGGAAACAAATCCCTCCCTGCTTACAGAAGGGTACTGTAACGTCACAAGAGTATCTAGCCAGCCAAAGCTCTGCTTCTTGACCCAGATGGACCAACATACCAGAGTTCAACTGCAGAAGCACAGAGGGAAAGAAAAAAAAAAATGCAGAAGTAAATGAAGAGCAAGCACATATTTGATAACTCGCATAACTGCCCCTGAAAATGCATCAGATTCCATTGTTATGCTTCCTGAGAAGTTCATTCATGTTCCTCCAAACAACCAAATAAAAAACCCTATGTAGTCAATCAATTCCATTTACACTGAGATTCATAATGTTAGAGGACATGCAAAGTTAGTGCAGTGGATGCTGATCATAATGTGTATTCCATTTATACCAACAATGCTGGCAGTTCACCCAATAAAGCTTAAATGGTTCTAATTCCCTTTAATCCTAGCTTTTAACTCTCTACATAGGCTGTTGCTGTGTACATCCTCTGGAACTCTAAGCACCATCAGCTGGAAGCTGAAGACTATTGGCTATGGATGCCATCTGACCTCTTAAGTTACACATTCGAAAAACATTTAGAATATTTTTGGTATAAAAAGCTCTAATGGACTTCTGTAGGACCTGGAAGATGCTGAGGTATGAAACAATTTCTCAAGCTGCCATATGCAGCAACAAAAGCTCAACATGAAACCTTGACTCTGCAAAACAAGAAGTAAAAAGCCTATCTTAAACACAGCAGATAGTAGTTACAGGGTTGTTTCAAACATAAACACTGGACAGATCTGCCTTTGTATAAAGAAAAATGAAGTGCTCAGAATTACTCCAACTGTCCAGCCACTGCCAGCTGTATACAAGAAAAGAACGACTGCACTGGGAGGTCATGCTCTCGGTATCTAGGAAGCAACTGAACTGGGTCCCTTTGAGGACTCCTTCCCAGCTGTTTTACGTTAAATTTTGTAGTTCCTAAAAATAATACTTGAAAACAATGTGTCAAGAGAAACAACATAAAATAATTCCCAGCTTCTCTATCCTGAAACGAGGCCCCTCACAAATCTCAGCATCTGTATACTTAACACAGCTGTATTCATTTACTTAAATTTCCATTCAGAAAGTTGTGGCCACTGTTTGAACTTCAAACCCATTCATGCTCATCTGCTAAACTATCTGTTCTCAATTTACTAAAAATCAATTTCAAGTTCTTGTATTTAACACAAATGGCGTAAGTCAATTCATTTATAAAAATTTCATAAGCTATTAATTCACACTTATTAAGAACTTGAATTAGAGGTCAGCCTTCAGATAACCATCCAGAAGAACCCCCAAGCAAAAAGAGCCTTTGGGGACTTTTGCTTTTACAGTGAATTTTTCCTATGACAATACAACTACAATTCACTTTTTAGACTCTTCTGACCCATCTGAATCTACATTATTCAGCATAAAGTGCTAAACTAGTTTGTTAAAGGTTGGAATGTAAAGAACAAATTCAATGTCATCTTCTTTATATTGTCCTTTAAGTCCATGGAAACAGCCTCACAACTCTGCTCAGACGGAAGTGGTTGTCTACAGATAAATAAAATTAGAGTTGTCAGTCATAAGCCACACACTTGTAATACTTCAAAAGGAGGAACTGTAAAGCACCATTAAGTAGTGTATCCTTGAACTGCATCTGAAACATGCAGCTCTCATTATCCAACTCGCACCTGACCCCACCAGATATCTCTCTTGCTCTGAGTAAAATGACAACATGAAAACAAATCAGTGCCTCTCAAGTTAGCAGAAGTGCTGGTAGATTTTAACCAAAGAATATCCTTAAAAAATGGACTTTATCTTCCTGTCCAGTATGGTGTTTTAATGATGGTTTTGAACAACTCCTCATAGATGCTGCTCTTGGGACCATGGCTAAAACTGCACCAGCAGGGATGCTTCCCACAGCAAATCCGTAATCACCGTAAATTTGTTTAAACAGTCCTAACTAATAAGAGTATATTAAAAAAGATTAATGCTGCTTCTCTTTGCTCAGTTCTCCAGTGAGGAAGCTACCAGATTTATAGCAAACAAGTAAAAAACATCTGCTTGGTAACTGGTTGCTCAGGGAGATCAGTATTACCTTCCAAAGGGTAGATATACTCCTCAGTTTTCAAAGATTTGAAAACATTTGTTTACCATTTAAAAAGCACATATGAAAACTCCTGAAGTCTTGTGACTGCAACCTACAAGCATATGTTTCCACTGAGACTAGAGGAGCTCTGCCAGATGTTCAGCCCCCAGCCACCCCAAGCAGTAAGACACTTGGGCTGAACTTACTTTCCCTCCTCACAAATCCCAGACAACTGTACAGTCTTTAAGTTCTTGTAACCTGGACCATGCTGGCAGAGAAGCTGCACTCACTGGCAATCCAAAACCCAACCAAGGGGTTAAACTACTGTAGAGTTTTGCACATAATCTTTCTTAAAAATACCTTACAATGCTTCAAAATCTTTTCCAAACTCAGCAGCCCAGCCCTGAAGGAATAGTATTGGCAAAACTATCTGAAATCCTCTAGGGTCTATATGAGACTGGAAATAGCAGCTTTTTACAGCTCATGACAGACTAGGATTATTACTTTGGCTACTGCAGGCTGTTAGCTTTAAATAAACCTTTTTCTTCCCCGCTTTTTCCTCAGTATTTTCTGCATTATAGTTTTATTATGTTTAAGAAGGATAAATTGTTTGAGGAATGTTAAATTCTGTTGTTGCACCCAATTATAATCTCATCTTTGCCAAGGGGATCTTTCCATTTGCATTCTCATATCACACAGAGAAACAATCCACGAAAGGCACGGGCCGTTCCTTCTCAGGATAGAATATTACAAGATAAATCCTTAAAAATAATTTTGCTTTCTCTGGCAGAGGTGATGCATACAACAGAAACGGGTGAAAAAAGTTGCTAAAAATATTACTTCTGAGCAGAAGCAAGATTCAAGACACGTGCTTTTTCTACAGAAGAAAATCTCTACTAACCTCTGAGTTGAAAGGACCATATCTGTGGCCAGCAGCATCTGGTTGCTCAGAGTAGAAAGCATAAACATAAGGCCTGAAAGAAAGAAAGAAAGACCTTGTTCATTACAGCTTTCCTTCAACAACAAAAAGCCCCAAACCTGTCAGGTCAAGCCAAATCAAGCCAACCTTGCAATGAGAGTTGGCTTTAAAGAGAACTGATTCTCAGTCATATGTTTCCATGGTATGATTAAGCAATTAATTGTTCTACAACTTTATTAAATCCCAGAACACATGCCAAGGGGCACCCAGGGTACCATCTGAGGACACACGCTTTCTTAGTTCTGTAAGCAGGATCAGAACAGTAGCCCTCTGGAGCTATGTAGCCAGCAGCGTGTGTGAACATGTGCATGGAAAAAGTCATCATTAAAATCTTAACATTTTCCCAGTCCTCAGGGTCCAGTTCTGCAACTGCCACTGCCTACAAGGTTGTTAAACCATATTAGACTTAGTAGGCTAAGCACTATCCATGCAACTAAATGCTTCTAGACAATAGGAAAGAAATTCATACCATACATCTATTAAGAATAAAAATGAAAATGTTTAAAAGCCAAGATAAAAAAACAAACAAAATCAACCAATCAAAACAAATCCTGAAGTCAGTGATAGTTTAAAAAATTAAGCTTCCCCTTGCTCTTTTCCAGATATTTTTGAGGAGAGTATAGGCTAGCAATTAACCAACAACAGGTCAAATTACCTTTCGTTATCCGGAAGGGTCAACCACTGCAGGATTGTTAGAATTCTGCGTTCATGGGGGATGACACTAGATGACAAAGCACAAAAATATACCCTTTTATCAGAGACTACAAGAAGCATCAAAACAGCCTTACTAAGAACTTATTCTAACATGACTGTATCAATCATAGTAATGTCATTTCCTTTTAATATACTGCATCTTGTTTCTTGTTTGGTACTGATTTTTATTTTACAAATAGTCACCTCTGATCTCTTGAACGTCCACATGCTCCAAAATAACTGGAGTCAGAACTGAAGGTAGGAAACCAAACTATTCTAATAGCAGTGACTAAAGATCCGTTCTTGTATCTTTAACCCAGCTGAGCTGCTTTCATGCACGACAGCACTGCCATTGGATAGCTGGCATGAGTGAAAATTGTGACATTTCTCACATCAGTACAAATCTAAATGCAAGTCTTAAAGATATTGGAAAACCTCCCATTGACTTAATAGTAACCAAATAGGATTAAGCTGGTGTAAATCAAATCAGAGCCATCTGAAACATTAGGCAATCAGCACGGTGACTCGCACAACATTTACAACTTCTCACTCTGCAGAATAGATAAATCACAATTCACTGTTATCCTGAGATGTCTCCCTTGGTCACTGAGGCCAAATGATTGCTGTGGGAATGACTAAACATATGAACAGCTGTTAAGTTTCAAAATATCTCAACATAAGGAAGCTCTGCAGATCAGTGATCATGCAAGTATTTTAATATGATAGTATCTGTTGTTTCAAATACCTATGGATCAATTGCAGAATCCCAAGAAAAGAGTCATGTACAACCATCTTGGATTCACCGTACTGAATCAAATTCAGCATTTTTTGGAAGTTCATTTGACAGAGAAATACAGATGCCACTTTGAGACAAGTTACTTATGTACAACAGTGCTTGTCAGTCTCCACCTACACAGAAAACTTCCACTTGTCGAACAATTATAAAAATGAGAAATAATGCTAAAATTTTCAGACAAAGAAATATCATAAGACAGAATAATGTTAGATATTGCCCAGTTTTGCAACTTATTATTTGCCCCATTTGAAAAAAATCTTCATTATTTCAAATAAATCACCTGAGACTAAAAGGTTTTTAAATACTACTATTTAACCTACAAGAGTTCATCTGAAAATTTTCACCAAAACCATTCCATACCCCAAACTAAATAATACACTTTTAAGGTGGACATATTTTTTTTGTATTTAATGTGGCTGAATCACTCTCTTGCTACGGGCATGTATATCTGTGAAGCAGTCTTGGTCACCTTCCATAATGTTTTATATCCCCAGATACGGATCGGTCAAGGTGTTTATGGTTGCTATGCAGTCACCATACTTAAGAACTGCATGAATTTCTATGTTTTGTAGAGAAGTAGATCAAAGCTCATCTTGCAAACATAAACCTCTCACCAGCTATACACACTGCACGTTTATTATTTCCCCCATATGCTTACAATATTGTGAGTATCAAAGAATATCATTCAAAATGGAATCAGAATATAGGCAAATCCCATCGGTATTTTTAATCTTGATAGTATGACCATTTTCTTCACTCCTGCAGTCTTGTCACTTAAAGGAAATAGAGTGATTGATACATCTGAATTCCTCAGAACTCAGAAATTATTAAAACCCATTCATTTTTAAGTAAGGAAAATACAGCTTAGTTGGACAAGGGAAAATAATTCAGAACCATTAAATAACAGAAGAGCAAAGATCCTCAAGGCTCTCTCTTAATAAATGGAAACTAGGTATCTTATTCAAAGGCCAAGCTGCACTGTAAAAGGAGGGAGTCAATTAGGCTGTTGATACCACATGACATGAGGACAATAAAAGTCTTGCACAAATACTTAGAAGTCTTTTGCCAGCAATACTGAGGAGGCAAAACAACATGGTCAAATGAACAAAAGTAATTTTTGACACTCACTCTTCTTTAGTTCGAAGAACCGCCAAAAATCAGTGTATAAACCTGTATCAAACTACAGCGTTAGCTTTAGTTATGAGAAACATTTGAGAAATGAAACAAGAGGCTTACAGATACTGTCTCCAACTGAGCAGCTACCAAATGCTTAGAGCAAGGAAAAAAATTAATAAACACTTGATAAATTAATAAACACTCAGATTTATTAGTTACAAATCTCCAGAAAACAGAGGGCACTTACACAGACCAGAAGAATGTGCCAGCTTTCACCCCTTGCTTGGCTGCAGTAATCCAAATCTAATGAGGAAAATATAAGAGGATTAGAAAGTGTTCAGATTCGTAATGACCTTCTGAAACCAAAAGAAAATGTTTTCAAGGCACATTCTTCCACACTGAGCTTAGAAATAAAAATTGCAGGCTTCAGCTTCCATCCCTAATTTGAACACGTGGAGTGACAAACCTACATAGATTTTGTAGCAGTGCAGCTGATGTTCTGTAGCTTCACCCTTAAATATCTTTGCTAATTCTAATGGAAAGCATTATGATACGTGGACAGAAATTTCTCAAGTATCTCACCCCATTTAATTTTCAAAAATCAGACATACCTCACCTGAGCTCTTTTGTGTTCAAGTTTTGAAGGATACTCGGGAAAGAACACGGCTCAATCCTCATCAGAGTCTACGTAAAGAACCCTCGTTGTCTGCATTCTACCATCAGCAGCCATCAACAAAAAATACATCAATAAACAGTACCAAAAAAAAAAAAAAAAGGAGCAGAGATATAAAGAAAGAGTGAAGGAACACCTTCCTCTATAGAAGATTAAGAACTTTTGGGGCTCACCATAAGTGCTGATTGATGGAAATGACAGAAACTATCTTCAAGAGATTTTCAAATTCTTTTTCTAAACTCATCTATTTTTCTGGCTATAAAATAGTTTGGAGCACCAAGTTCTACATTATGGTCACACCAAGTATGAGCGCAGTTTTACTTGGTTTAAAACTGACAGTTTCACTGGAATAAAGGAACAGTTCTCATAATGGGAAAATACATTATTAATTCTTTCTCTTCCCACTCTTAAAAAACTTTCATTATTTTGTAAACTGCAACTATATTCTCCCATTTATTGCTCTTCAAGTAAGAGTAGCCTTAGTTTATTTGATCTTTCTTACTGAAAGTTACATTATACATCTAGTTATACTCGTTGCCTCTTTCTCTCTCTTTCAATATTCTAAGAATATCTACAGGAGGCAGGGGAATGAGAATGACCAAATATCAGAAAGGTCCATAATCAATTAGTAGCCTGGTGGGAATTAATTTCTTCATAAGAAACTAGTGAATTATTTTAAAAGCTATTTCAAAAGTGGTAATGACTTAAACGCTAATGTTATGCATACAGCTAGAAAATTGCTTTCCCGTGTCGTTATTTACGCATTCTGCAACTTAAACATTTCATGACCATTTAAGCCAAAACACAGATCCCTTCCTTAATGATTGCACAATCTCTGGCTTACTTAAATCAGCTCTTCAAAATACATTCATGGCCATGCTTACATTGCTCAAATAGGCAATATAAATTGTCATCTGGGCATGCATTATTCAAATGTCATGCCTGAATAATTCATGCATTACTCTTAATTGATTTAAATTTGTCACAGTCTAATGAAGATCATTTCCACACTGAGGCTGTAGTTAATGGAAATTAAATTTGGATATCGTTATGTTCGCAACTATGGAAAAATTGATTGTGTTTTCCTTTCTTGCTCCATGAATATGCCTCCTAACTACTTATCTCTACATCTTTTACTCCTTCAAATTTTACTGCACTCAATCCAGTTCACTTAAAATCACAGCCATAAGGAAACAGTTTTCATTACATCCTAATGTTTTGGTAATGTGTCCTCTTTTTCATGGAAGAATATATCCAAGGTAACAATAGAAATGATTGTTTACTAAATGAATACAACAAGAGCAGAAGCAAATGTTCATCAGTTTGATTTTACACTGGAGTCTGGACATGCTGTTGAACAGCAGGAAGACTGTTTTGGAATGCTCACGGTCAAACACTGACTAACTGGACAGGACAGAGAGATGCAGGTGAAGGCAGGGAGAGATGATGAAAGTTGCCTTCAAGCTGGAGGCCATATGCTGCAGTCAGAGGTGTGACTGTAATGCAAGGACATATCCACAAGCCTGTTTGTGTCATCTGCACCAGCAAAGGGTGTATAACTCCAACCCAGACCCTGTGTCAAACTAAGACAGGAGCTACTCCATACTCATTAGTGGTTCTTGGGCTTCCCACATGAAAAAGGGTCAGCATTTAAAGCAAATACATTTTCCACTGCACTTTAGGTTTATTCCCAGAGCAGAATCCTACCACAGCAGAGAAGAGAGGTCAAATACAAATTTAGCATAATGAGTGTCAGCTCCACTGCTGTTATGCTCTTTGTCTTGCAGCATTTGGAAAACCACTGTCCCTCCAGAGCCACAGCAGACTGATTTTTCTTTGAAAGTGTTTGTGTTCCTGCAAACTTTAAATAATTTTGCAGATAACTTTGGGATGGTACCAGTAAACTAAGTCCAGGGAATTCAGTTTTAGGATTTTACCATCTGTTAGACTTTCTAGTGCTTTGGACTGAACATATACAGGTGGTCCAGTCTGCATCTTGTCAACTAAATAAAACAAGCCAAGTTCCACCCACAGCAGCTGAAGCTGTCCTGTGCTGCTCCTGACTTGTTAGCACTGCTGAAATCACTCACAGATGTCTACTTCAGGCTTCTCCTCTATCAGACCATAGGGTCTGACAATCTCTCCCAGGTGATCTTAGTGGTTCTAGTTGTCCTTTCCTCTGTCAGCAGTAAGAGAACAGTACTGTCCCTTGCAAGAGCACCTGGACTGGATTCAGATAGGGAAAAAATGCACTACCTCTGCTCCCAATGCAGCAATTTACACTGGCATTAACTATTTAAATGAGAAAATGCATCTGCTGCACTTGAAACAGCTAAGACAGTGATCTGTTAGAATCAAAGAGCAACAAGTCAAATGGTCCATATCTATCTGTGACATCTGAGAAGTAAATTTGAAAAGACTTCCTTGGGACTTTGCCAGGCAGAGACTGATTGAACCCAAGGTCACAAGAAAAAAACTACTGGACACTCCTCCCTGTCTTCTGAACAGGAAATTACAAAAAATAAAAATAAATTAAAAAAACAGGTTTATTTAAAAGAAAAATAATAAAGTCCAGTGTGATTCGGTATCATACCTAATGCCATTACACATAACAAAGCATTTGAAGAAACAATTTAAGATTAGAGATAATGGCCTCAAGCAGGACAAGATGATCATAGAGTCTTTTACAACTTCAATGATTCCATGATCTTACAGCACTTATTGAAGCATCAGCTTCATGAGAAGGAGTTTTTACCCACATTAAAGCAGCTTTAAATCAAGCTTCTAGTGTCTTTTGAAGCTGTGACAGTTATCACTTGGAAATATAGTGATGGCAGTCTTTATTTCTCTAGCAGAAGTGTCCTTGATAGCCATACCCTTTACTGATGAGCTAAAATCAGGTAACAGACTGGCTGGTACAACAGCTGATGGGCACACACAGGTTTACTTCCCACCCTCAGCTATAGGATATTAACTCCAGCAGAAAAGCAAGGCAAATACTGTGTCATGGGAGAATATCTAAATTTTCCAGTACAGAAAGATATGGTAAATTACAGAATCACTGATAAGACTCAAACACATTGGTAAACATCTCAAGATAATAATATGCATAGTTAACTCGACGCTTACATCTCCTGTAAGCTAAGTATATTCTCTTTGATGAGAGATTACAATTATTCATTATTTTCTCCTTCAGTAACTGATAAAAATAGAGCAGCTAAGGAATGCTTCAGGTAGAAGTACAGTACGCAAAACACAAGTCCCAAGTTCTCCCTTCTTTCAGTTGCTAGACGTGTTTGCACAGATACTACAAAGTTCTTCAAGATGGCTGCTGAGTCATCTTTGAAAGTGCAGCATCTCCCTGCTTCTAATATTCTATGAATAAAAAAATGCCCATAAATTCGCAAGGTCTTCCTGTGTCCTGTTGCATCATTCAAGAACAGCAGTGGCACACCTCAGGTCAGGGCCAACAGGGGGGGCAGGCCTCATCGAGAGCTAAGCAAACACAGCTGCCAGCTAGGGAAGGAAATCCATGTCAACAGCTGAGGTAGCACAGACACCCACAACAACTGGGAGGAGGCTATTCATGAATGGGAAATCCTTTCCATGCCTAGGACTGATCAACACTATTTTCCAAACAAATTTAATCAAGATCAGTGCATGCATGTAGAATTAACTTGGTACAGTGATGCTACATTACCTTCCTGCATCATCTGTACTTCACCTGCCAATGACTCTCACATGCACAGCTTTAACCATATCTCCTCTTTCCTAAAAACGTTAACAGTGAAAGTAAAGTATCATACAAGGTGCCCTAAACCACCCTCTATGCTGTTATAATTAAGATACTTCTGAAGAGGCATCTTTAGAGGCAAACTCATGTACAAGCTGGACAGCCTTCTCAAGGGGCCTCTCTGTCCTTATTAACTACAGCCCTCATAAAACTATAGTTTTACAGCTGTCATCTCCTAATCTTAGGGAGGCCTAAGGATTATTTGTAAGGATCACAAAAGGTCACTAAGAAAAGCAACATATTGCCTGTATTGTAAACTTAAACTCACTACACCAAATCAAAATGTGGAAAACTACTGCTGAACAGAAGTCAAAGGCAGCTGAGGTCTTAATTTATGCAGTTGACTTCAGTGATTGAAGTTACTTGGATGAAAACGGTCTCAGTGTCATGAAAAATGAGCAGTTTCTCCTTTGAGAACAGGGGCTGTGATGCTCACAATTTCTGCAAGATGCTGTAGCAATACGAGAAGGAGTGGTTATGCAGCTGTTTCCTGTCAAGCGCTCTTTTCTTTTAAAAAACAACGTGGTTTTAAGCTCGTATAATAAATCAAGGTCATATACTAAGTCAGAAAAACAGGTTTCAGGAAGTCTCACCACCAGTTAGAGACCTCTGAACACTTCCAAAGCTACCTGCTTTCTTCTTCTGCTTTTCCTAATGCTCTTAAAATAAATTTTCACACAATTCCTTGTGTGAAAACATTAAACTATTCATTTGTCAAACCCCACTGATGTCATGTGTTAGCTTGGCTGCTTCCTAGCAAATTACTCATAATTAGAACAAGTAATTTAACAAAAAAAAAAAAAAAAAAGGCTCACATACATTTTAACAAACTATATACAATATGCTAGCGTCCAGGAAGTATTTTAGGAATGATTAACATTAAATGACATTCTCTTCAAGGCAGTTTTTAGCTATGATGTGAAGCTAGGGACCCCAGTAACAACTTCTTTCTTCCTGGGGAAGGTGGGCAGTTTTAGATAATAATTCCCTGTTCTGTGCTAACCAAGTACTTCTCTGAAGCTTCCTACTACAGTTTTGAGATTTTCTTTCCTTCTCCCTTAATTTTACTGTCTTTTCTTTGATTACTCACACAGTTTTGGCAGTTTTTAATCCATGTCATGTTTAGATAAAA
Organism: Oreortyx pictus; assembly: GCA_036925125.1. Classification (NCBI taxonomy): domain Eukaryota; kingdom Metazoa; phylum Chordata; class Aves; order Galliformes; family Odontophoridae; genus Oreortyx; species Oreortyx pictus. The sequence goes on along the minus strand of JAUPFR010000003.1, from coordinate 12,709,748 downwards.
TCATAAAAATGAATAAATAATTCACTAAGAAATCAAATTCAATTAGAAACAAATCATAACTATGTATCTAATTCACACACAGGAGAGAGAACAATTTCTCTCATCAAAATCTCTGCCTTCTAAGTTTTAGTAGCTCATTTTCACACTTCCTTGATTTTGCTAATAAATACACGCAAAGCATTCATTTCCTCCATGTGCAGAGAGGGGATCATTTATGAAAGCAGATCCTTTGCAGAAATGTTCTCTCTTTGTACCCAGGCAGTGTGGCCACACTATCGCATTTCCCAAACTTAAAGGTTCTCCTTGTAAGTGTGCAGGAACTGAATTACAGCCATTCCTCAACGCATATTCCCAATTACCCAAGGAGATTTCCAGCTTATTATCTGATTCCTGTAATTTTAGTTTTTAACACTTCTTTGGATCAGCGGTTCTGTTTTAACATCATTATTTGTACATACAACACTCTATCCTCTGAGAATTTTTTTCTAGCATGTGGTCATCCATAGTTGTGTAACTTCCTTGAACTCTTTTCAGCTGACATTTTTCATGACCCTTGTTTACAATCCAGAATGACTTATATTCTCTGCAATAGCAGAGGTGTTTCTAATGAGTGGGCGTTAGAATTACCCAATATCCCCCACTCAACATGACAGCTGATGCAGTATACTCTGTCTATTAAAATATTGCACTTTAAAAATAGAGACATTTGTACAGTCTCTGAAAGTATGTTTCTGAGTTGTTCCTACATAAATTCAGCTGAGATGCACAATTAAATTGGCAATGCACAATTGAAATTGCAATGCACAATTAAAATTGCAGCTGCCTAACAAGCTATCAAACAGCTGATCCCCAGTATTGAATATGAGATTGATGTTTGACTACAGCAAGCACAGTGTGGATGCTGTTCAGTGTGCAGCTCTTGCTGTAGCTAGAATGGAGAAAGAGGCTACTTTGCTGTCACCCTTTCATTGCTCCTACTTTTGATCCTGCTGCTTTGCTCAGATCTAGAACGATAACAGTCTGACACTTCCTCACCTTCTCTACTCTACATAACCTATGCTGAAAACTAACTCAGGTCATAGCTGAGTGAGGGAGCAACCACACCTCCCATTACTGCTAACAAATTTTACAAGCACACAAATACCTCATTCTGGCTCAGCTACAGCCAGACATCTGCCTGTAACTCTAAATGGTCTTGTCTTGCATTTGTTGTGGACTAAAACCACATGTGGACAAGTAACACATGCTTGCTAAGTCTAAAACCATTTAAGTAACTTCCTTTTGTCTCCTGGGATATTAACATTTTAGAAATTTGGAGAATGACACTGATCACTTGAACATACAGCAGTGACAGATAATGGCACTCCCAATCCCCTTCCAAAACTCACCTCCATTACAGAATCATAGAGGTTGGAAGGGACCATGGGAGACCACCCAGCCCAACCCACTGTTAAAGCAGGTCCCCTAGATTAAGTTGCAGTGGAAAGCATCCAGGCAGGTTTTCAATATCTCCAGAGAAGGACTTCACTACATCTCTGGGCAGCTTGCTCCAGTGCTCTATCATCCTCAAAATAAATTTTTTCATCACGTTTGTATGGAATTTCCTGTGTTCCAGTTTATGCCCCTTGTCTTATCACTGGGCACCACTGAAAAGAACCTGGCACCATCCACTTGACACCTGCCTTTTAAATATTTGTAAGCATTGTAAGCCTGGCTACTCAAGGAGTCAGGAGGCTCGTACTGCTTCCTGTAAAAAAGGCCTTAATTTCTGGTGTAGAAAATGGCCACCTACCTGGTTTAACTGCTCAAGAAGTTTTTAAACACTAGGTCCCCAAGTAATCAGTGTAGTATGTGCACCCTGACTGCTTGCATGTAAAACTTAATTAGTTTAATTTAGAACTATCTTTGGTGGCAGATTAAAGCAGGTCACTAAAGCAGGTACTATAGGAGAAAGTGCAGTAGAAGCAAAAGGACCTTCTTTTAACCCTTAAAAAGAGGCCATTTCCATGCCCAAAATAAAATAAGGATTCAGACCTGGACAAAACCAATTACAACACTAATTCAATAGAGCTGTGCTCATCCTCTGCTGCTGTGTTCTAGGCAGAAATTAATTCACAAAATTCTACACCCTCTGCAGCATGTCAAGTAACAGCAATCACTTGTGGACTTAACAGATAATAATTATGAAGCTGTGCTATGCTACCCTGACAGAACATTAATACTAAAGCTGCCACGAGAACATTACTAGGATGAAAACCTGAGAAACCCATAATGAAAAGGAAACACTATGCTGCAGTGACGAAAATATAGTAATTTGTGTTAAACTACTGCCTGAAGTGAGTTTTTTTTTTCCTAGCCACATCTAATTTATACTTATCAACACAAGCGCCTTTCCATAATCAATGGCTTTATTATTCTGAAAAAGAAAAGCCAACTCAAAATGTTACATTACATTGATAGACACAGGGCCAGCCATGGGGAGTTTAGGTACAAATTGTTCACAGATGTATTTTTTTAATTATTATTATTGGCTATGTTCCACAGCACGAGGGGGAGGGGAAGGAGGAGGGAGAGAGGAGGAGGGAATCCGAAACTTACTGGTTGACCTCCCCACCATCTGTGATTGAATTTCTCTCGCCCTCGAAGACTGAAGCTGGCATCAAACACTGGGTCATACATTGAATTGCCAACGATTCCATGTGATTCAGGATAGAGTCCCTTTGTGCAGAAGTAGATTAATTAGTAAAACCCTAATGCACATAAATGCAGTCTTCATAGCTATCTGCAAATACCACTGAATTATTTTAGAATGGGTGCCTTTGTAACAGCACACCCAAAAAAGGTTTTAACTGTAAGACAAGCACATTTGAAACTGGCTGTAGTAGTGAAAACAGCAGGAGATGACTGAATTGTGCTAAAAAGAAAAAAAAAAAAAAAAAAAACAAGCACAAAAACTTCTGCTACTGGATACTGTGAAGTATTTTCACACTGGTTAAAAAGTTAGTTTGAGGCCATCAAAAACAAGCAAAAAAATATGAAGGTTGATTTGAACTTTGAGTTCTTTATTAATTCCCTTTCTGGAAACAGTGATTCATTTTCCAGTAGCAAGAGTTACCATCTGCATTCCTGTTTAATAATTTGTCTTTGCTAGTACCTCTGTTAAGAGCTGTTTCTAAGAAGAAACCAATGCAAGACGCCCAGACTGTGATATGAACCCGTAGGCTTTATATCACAAGCAGTAGAGGTGATTTAAGAGGTTCCTGCTCTTCTCCTTTCTCTCTTTCCCTCACTCATACTCAGCTATTAGTTTGTCCTTTTCTTCCTTTATTTAAGGTTTGTACAGAGTCTGCATGAAGAAAAAGAAGGGCAAAAAAAATGTGGCTTCTGCTTCAACAAGAGCAGTGTCACACAGCAGTGTTTGCATCTCAGGCTCAGGACAGCCTGGCCACCAGCTGTGCCACCAGAGCACAGAAGTGATGGTTCCCTTACTGCAGAGCCAAGGCAGCATCCAGACACACTCAACAGCTGTAAATTTTAAGTGGGTTGCTAAGTCAGCCCTTCTGACTTCAGCTCCTCCAATGAAGGAACAACTGCTGGTTGTATTCTGGGTTGTTGTTTTTTTTTCCCCCCCTCAAGAAAAACCATGACCTGTAATTATACAGCAGTACAAATAACTGCAAAAACAGGCATAAGAAAATGCAGGAAAGCTGTAACATTGTGCTTATTCAAGAGAAATGCTTTATCTCAGAAGTTCAAAATACTAGAAGAAAAATAAAAAACTACTTAGCATAACTGAAGGGAGAAAAGGATTTAAAAAAAAAATCCTGCTTCCCACAGCCCACATTTCTAGTGAAGTGCAACATTTTATCACCAAAAAAATCCATCTCAGAGACTTACAGTAGCAAGGGTGTACAAGTTGGGGAAGGTTTTGGTAGGGTACACAGGCCTCATGTAAGGAGAATGTGTTCCACAAGATCCTGAAAAGTCAATAGAGAATGCAAATGTTAGAAAGTGAAACCCTGAGACAAAAAAAAAAAAAAAAAGTCAATTGCATTCACTGAAAATGCTGCAGAAAGTGGTTAAATTTTAACCAGTTTAAATGAACATTACATTCTCTGATGACCACTGCCAAGTCTTCCTGCAGTGCTAAATCCACACGCACTACTTTGCACTTCACAGTAAATACTGGAACAAAGCAGCTAGTACTACTACACCAGCTATAATTTCACAGACTGCCTTCCCTTCCGAGTTAGCCCCCTTTCAGTGTTCACAGTCGCTGGAAGTGTCTCGCTGTTAAGTAGAGCAACATGAGAAATCACAGACTAATTTTAAGTGACGAATACACTGGAGCAGGAGTTTCACAACAGGCTTTGGCCACAGCTCCCCGGCTGGCTACACAAATGCAAGGGCCAGCAAACACACGGGGGAAAAAAAAGCATCTTTCGGGGATATGAGCACATACACAAGCTACCATGCTACTCTGAGCTCAAACGTACAGTGCGTCCAGTACATTACAAAACCAGGGCCCACATCTTTAGCATTTGTGACTCAGGTGCAATTTTGCAGGCACCTCTCCGCTAACCTATCCAAGGGCATGATACATATCACGTCCTGAAGATTCATTTATTTGCTGACAAACAAGATTAAGAGCTGTGTTCTCTAAAGCAGCTCTCTCCTCACTCTTGGCTGTGAGCTGCTTTAGCCAAGGTCCTTCAAGCTACCAGATGATACTATCTAAACTTAAGGGGACTACTGCAATTTGCTATTATGGAAAATAAATGTAATCTTTATTAGACTTATGAATCAGAAAAGCCCTGCATTTGGCAGAGCCCTTCTACCCACCAGGCCCATGCTGATCTTTGTTACTCAATACACAATGAAAACAACCAGACTGCATGAGGCTGTCTTTCGTTTATTGTAAGAAAACAGATATACTCACTCAGTTTTTCAATATTGGGCATGACCTTGTTCCCTTTCTTCATATATGATGCACGGAAGCCATCAACAGAGAAGATGATCAAAGGAGGACGAACAAAACTAAAAAACAGAAGCAGCAGGAGTGTAAGTCAGCATTTCAAAATGATATTTTTTTTTTAATTTTCACTTGCTCAATGAGACTCCAGAGAATTTGAAGTACAGTTGCATGTGCAATGTGTATTATTTATTTATTTATTTATTTTTGCTTACTTAGCAGGTCAGCATAAACTGATAATCTTCATGCTTAGTAACATTCAGACTGTGGTCACAGTCCGCTGAAGGGCTATGTTCCAGCATAAAAGAAATCCTCCTTAGGCAGCCAGAAGTACAGAGCCCAAACAGGCAAATGCTTACAGAAAGAGATGGAGTAAAAAAAAACATTACCAAAAAAATTCTATGCTACAATACCCACCCCAGCACACAATTTGTAGTTAAAAACCACATGTTTCAGGACAGCTGGTCTCCCTTTAGAGAAAAGGCCATATGGCGTCTTGTGCAAGCTCTGAGAGGCAGAGCCCATTCTCACATATTAAAGATGATGGTGTTTCATGTTATTTTATTACATTTTTGTTTACTACTTGTACTTGGATTTGAGTCCAAGCAGGCACAGATGTGTCCTGGATGGAGACGCCTGAGCGTTTAATGATGGTCACTCACTGCAGCAGTAAGAAGCCATCATTTTCACCAGGAGATCAAGGGCTTCTATTTCTTCCAAACTCTTCTCCTAATAGCACAGTCTGAGCTGCAGCCCAGCGCAGCACCTAAGCAGATGCTTGCCTTTAAACAAAATAACAAGATAACTGGTTTCAGAAGCTCTCACATTTTCAGTGTTATTCTTTTGCTTTTTAGTTTAAGTCAAGCCTATTACCCATTGCAGTTTCGAAGTCCTTTCAGATAGGAAAACAGTACTAATAACAAAAAAATCAATTTAAAAAATCAATTAAAAAAAATGGCCTGAGCCAGTCTGAATTTAAGTGAAATCAGAAAAAGATTTTCAAGGTCTTAATGGGAGTTTGATTGCTTTTCCTACTCAGATAAGTAAAACAGGCAAATCCGTCAAAGATGATCAAAGGACAAGAGTTCAAGCCCCCATATCATACATCACAGCCCAGTTGTACAAACGGTGAAGGACAGGAAAGTAAGCAACTCAATCATTCAGCAAAGGCTTTACAGAGCTGGGGCAGAAACATGATGTTCAGAGTGCTGGACCACTGTCCTTGTTGTACTTGGCTTTGGGGTAGCAAGCAAACCACTTACCCTGCTGGACATTCAGGAGTTTTTATCTCTTCACAGTCATCATCCACCCAGTGGGTTTCTCCTACCAAAAATTCAAAACAGAGTTTAAGAAAAAAAAATATATATATATATATATACACACACACACATATATATACACACACACACATCTGTGAATACAGCTTCAGGTTTCAAAGAAAATTGCAGAAAAAAGTCTAATTCTGCTAATGGACTGTTTCATCATACTTCCACAATGATTGGGTCCCTTCCCCAGTGCTGAACAAATGTTCTGGTTGCATTCTATTCAACAAGAATATCCAAACTATTTCTTCTAGGAGCAGCTCTTAAAACTGAAGCTAAAACTATTTTGTATGAAGGAAATGGTAGTAAAGCTTTAGCAACAGCAGTCATTTCTAAAATTACTTCATTATTATTTTTTAATTTGTCAAATAAGGACAGCACTGCTTCTGGTTGTCAATTCATACCCTCCATCCCACCAAGTCTGACAACTCCATGCCCTGCTTCAGCTGGCTAAAGACACAAAATAATAAAATAAAACCCTTTCTAGGGAAGAAAAACAACTCTAAATAGTTTCCATCTGGTTTACAGAACTGAACAGCTCACGGATCAGGTAAGACTTCAGGCGCAGCTGAAAAAGAAGTATTAATGGCCTTTCAGAGCTAGCTTATTACTTTACATAATCAACTATTTTGTTAAGGTTTTCACTACTGAATGCTGACTATAGATTGGCTCATAACTTGCACTTTCACAGGTCAACTGAAAAACAAATTATTAGCTAATGAGGCTTACTTCCTGAACCTAGCACTATTAAGGGAACTGTAGTTCAATTAAAAGAACAAAACAAAAAGCACCATAGAAAATATCTGCAGGAAATGTGTCCTGCAGCAATTCTAATTGACCGTGACAGGAGGCAGAGGGATGATTTCCAAGGAAAAATAAAAATAAACACTATCCTCAGATAAGCAAAAGCATGAAGAAAGAGGAAACACAGTTCTCATATAAGGCTTCTTTTTGTTAGAACGCCAGGGTCATTGAGATAATTTGTTATTAATATATTGTTATTATTTGTTATTAGTAGTTTTATTAAACAAAGATCATAAACATTAAACAGGAGACATAAGTTCCTTTGTCTTCACCCTTGTAAGGGGGAGCTCACAAAAAAGTCAGGAACTGGAAACTATATCAGTATTTAAGTAGTCTCAGCCTTGGGTCTCGTTGGGAAGAGGAAGAACAACCTATGGATGCTTGTTGGAAGATGCGTATTTCACCTGGATTTCCAACAGCAAAATTCAAGTAAAGAAGAAAATCCCACTTTCAGCATTTGGAAACTGCAGTTGGCCAAAAGGGTGGAGTCGGGGTGTGGAATCAAACCTTAAATTCTCCACCGTTAAACAAATGAAGAAACTAGAACTAGGTGAAATACAATAATGAGACTTTCAAAGGGCTCATTACCAAGGACCAGAAGACCTCCACAAAATAGGAGACGCATTATGCAAGGCAGAGTATGCTCCAAACCGTTTGGATATAGGCTGATAATTAAGAGTTCACAATCTGTCCCCCCATCAGCCAGTTAAGGCTGTATTGCAGACATCAAATGTCTAGAAGGTGATATAGTCATCCCCATCACGTCACCTGGAGCCCACGCTAGCCTGTCTGCAAATTAAAGCTGTTGTGCTCTCACGACAACCATCCTGCAAGAAATAAAGCCTACTGTTTTGAACAGGTGCTTTTGTAGCAGGGATGGGAGAGGTTGCTGAGACAGAGATTAGCTATCTAGGAATGCTCAGTTCCTTCTGATGCCATCAGATCTCCCAGCTTTCCTTGTAATGCAGTCAAACGCACCTGAATTATGTTGTGTTTTGTATAAAGCTGTTTGTCCATCTGTGCTTAATTTTTGTCTGTCAGTATCTCTACAGGGTCTCTCTTGCCAATAAACCAGTCACATTCACCTCCACTAGGAGTCCAAAACTCACCAATGTAACTCCCTTTTCTTCCTCCCTATTTCCAAAAATCAAAATAAAATGGAGAGGGGTCCTCCTCTAGAAAAAAAAAAAAAACTTCACCAACAGGGCTGCCTACAGTCAACTTCAAAAGATAAGAGGCAGGAAGACCAAAGACATACCTTTGCAAACGACTTGGTAATTAGTGCAACAGTCACCTCTACTTAAGCAGTCTTCAGAGCAGTGACAAGCATTGTCATCATTCCTGGTTTCTCCACAGCGGTCTTTGGTACATTCCCAGCCTCGAGCTAAAATATTCACAAGTAAGCAAGAATGAGAGATTATAATCAAAACAAAAAGCACTCACTCAAGCCATAATGACTACATCCAACTTTACAGAGTCTTAAATTTATAGCCCCAATTTTGTGATTTCAAGACCTCTGAAGTATGTCAAGCAGAAACAAAAGGGACCTTCGTGTCCTGCAGATACAGGAGGGCTCCTCCATCCACACAAGTGCTTCTGCTACAAACAGCTGTTGTACTCCAGGCTTTGTACAACTGGAAGACCAGAAAAGACATGGAGAGGAGAAGGAAAAAAAAAGGCTGTTGAAAGATAAATGGAAAACTAGAAATGTTGGTGCTTTCTGAGCAACTCATTCTTTTTTGCCCGAATATTCAAGTTCTCAGTTCTACCAATGGGAAATAAGAGAAAGCTGGAAAGGGATTATGTGTATAGAAATTGATATTATGCTCCCATCAACCCCTTACAGACAGGAGCTTTTTAATACCTCAGTGGATGAGATTCAGCACCAACTGCAAAGTTAGAAGAACTTGAAAAAACATGGCTGTAAAACACTTCAGCTTTTCTGATCTTGCAAATGACATTAAGATCTAAGGACCTAACTAAATTAGGTCTCCGTGACAGCACGTTGCTACACTTCAGAACAGGGCCTGAGGATGTAACTGTATGGTTTCCAATATGTCCTGGCTCAAGCAGTAAAAAACTTAAAAGATTGCTTTTAACAACATGCAACCAGATAAAAAAAAAAAAAATAGAGCAATTTCTCTTACACCCCTCACCACTTCTCTATGATTTGGGACTTTTTTCCTATAAATATGTAATATTTACAGATTGTACATGTGATAATTGTCTTAATAAATGCATATGGGATTATAAGAAAATGTACACGTCAATTCTAAAAGCTACAGAGGTATCCACACATTTAAGTGGATAATGTACCCTGTGGACAGGAGGCTGAGGAACTGAAAGTCTGCAAACGTATTGCAGTGCACTGAAAGTCTTCAGAGCCTCACATTCTTCAGTCATTTACACTGGGACTAAACAGTCTTAGCTATAAATGTGAAACTTCTCGGCGTGGAACCAAATCAATTTTTCATACTGGATTAGCTTACAGTTTTTTGTTACCAAGCTACTGAAATGATATCATTATCAACAGAACTGAGGAAGTACTCTCAAACATTCTCCATCCATGGGCAGAGATCGTTTTAGTCACTAGACTTCTTTTTGGTTTGCTTTGAAAGTGTAAATCCTTGATAAAGCAAGGAAATGTTTAACGGCAAAAGTAGAAGGCACCTGTGTCAACTCTAACCACTAAGCAAACACCCAAGGAGATGAGTACAAACTATAATTCAAATGCACTACGTTAAGAAATAAAACATCACTCATGACCTTCTTTGAAGTTTCGCTCACCTATGAGTCATGAAAAACAGAAAGTGAACATAGAGCTGTATTTCCATTCCTCAGGGTCTAATGAATTGAAGGTAAACATTTTTACCGGTGTGTTATATGTGTCCTGACATCTGGAAACTAGAGTCTGGAGCAATGGAAACAAACCCAGCCTGTCATTTCTGAACAGACCTGCACTGCTTTAGCACTCCCAGCTTCCCAGGTACTTTCACAAATAAATGCAACGAGCAATCCAAAAGCGAGCATGAACTGCTCAATTATTAAGGTATCACTCCTGAGAAAAAAGGATGGCTGACACCGAGAGACCAATGACACGTCTTTACCATCTCTTCACCGTAACCTGGCAGGACAGCTGGTGTCTGAATACTGATTATTGTTCGTAAATGAGTATCAGAACATCTCCTTTTCAGGTAGTACAGGTAGTCCCTGCCCTTTTCTGCAGAAACTATGGCAGAAGCCCAGCAGTAATAGATGCATATCCCTACCGCTCCCACCAAGGGTGCTGGTGGGCTGCATTTTGGGCCAAGACAAGCCCAGCGAGCAAGGTGAGCAGAAGACCCGGGTTACGGCAAGGGGTGCTGGATTATGCCAGTCCCAACTATTCACATAAGCCAGGCAACATCAGCACCCACCAGTGCAGGGTAGGAGACCCATCCTACCTGTTTTTAAGCACAGCTCATCAAAGTCGAAGCAGCAGCTGTTGTAGCTCTTGCACAGGTTGTCACAGCGGCAGCCAGGAGGCTCTGCCTCTTGAAGTTCAAAGCATCTGTTTTTGCAGGAGCCAGAGGTACTGATCCAGGGGGAATCTGACAGGACTGTGTGGAACAAGAAACAGGGCAACATCTGTCAGGCCAGTAGCAGTGGGACAGGTGACTCAGCCCCAAGCCAATCAGATGAATGAAACCTCGGCTGCCTGCTTCTGGAAAGGAGAAGGGAGAGGAGAAGGGCTGCTTGCAGGAGCCAAAAGAAAAAAAAAAATCCAAAAAAGCAACGTTTTTTGGAGGAAAAAGGAAAAAAAGGAGGAAGCAGCATGCTGTGATAACATTCTGTATAGAAATGGACCCGGTTTTACCTATAACCATCAAGTGATCGTTAGCAGAAATGTATTAAAGTCTGCAAGGCCCAATTCCATGAGCTGCAGCTGTTCCTCAGAAGCAGGCCTTTGTTTTCAAAAACCAAGTGACATTTTCATGGTTGGCTGGGCAGTTCACATAGGAAAGAATTGCAATTAATCTACATGCAGTGAGCAGGACTTGGACCGCTGTACTGAAAGGTGCCAAATCAATGTCAAGCATGGGTGAAAACTATGAGATGCTCAATAAATTAATGGAGAAGCAAGTAAATCAAGGCTTTTTGGTGGGCTTCTGCAGAGCATTAAATTATAAAATCTAAAAAAATACTTGTGAAGTATAAGAAGTTAATGTATTTGATTGTATAACTAAATGGAAGACTGACAGTCTGAAATCCATGAACAACACATTAGACTTCAATGGGCTATTACTGGGACCCTCATTGTCAGAGTTGATGCGTGTTTCCCAGCTATTTTTTCAAAATTTATTATCCTACACATTTATCCTGTAAAAGATTCCTACGTAGTGGCTTATATAAAGCTAGAAAGTTGTGTGCTGCTCTGTAGGGGTAATACTATTTTATGAAATAAACTGAGACAAATTCATATTATTCCTTAAAAACAGAGGTGTTCCAAGAAATATTTCAGTGTCACTGGTACTTTGAGGGATAACTAAAGTTAAGTCTTTTTCTTTTAAACCATTAATTCTTTTTCTTTTAGACTACGTTTCAGTTTTGGCAAACCTCAACACGATTAGCAGTAAGTTAAGAGAACTGATGCAGTGGCACTTTCGAGAAAGAGTTGTTCTGAATTTTCATGTATTTTTTCCCTATTCTTTGACATGGCTGAAAGTTTAGTCTCCACATAAACTGAGGAAAAATCTTCTTTTCAAATATGATGGCACTGTTTCAATGCTGAAAATGGATAGAAAAGAAGTTAAGAGAGGAATTTTAGAGGTGATAGGTGGACGGTTGGACTGGATGATCTTGCAGGTCTTTTCCGACCTTGGTGATTCTGATTCTATGATATACGTCCCATCGGCTGCCATCACCAGCACTACTGGTCCACTATTTTTCTTGTGGCACTGGCAACAACACAGGCTGGACACCAGCATTAAACACTTCAAGGAACAGACAGGGCAGCAATCCTTCAGCAAGGTTACGGTAGGTGAGGGAAGGCAAAACTGCAATGGCTGCCATTGTGGATCATGATGATGGCAAGGAAGGCTGATAAAGGTAAAATCATGGATTCATAGAATATCCTGGGTTGGAAGGTACCCAGAAGGACCATTAAGTCCCACTCAATATTTTGGTCACCTGGACCTCCTTGGAGCTATAAGTGGTTTATCTATGCTGGTAATACACAGACTAGTGTTTTCCTGGGTCACAAAAAAGGCCATAAATTTTTTTGAGAAGTAAATCACATGACAGTTGTTTCAAAGCATGTGAACACTCAAGTTTTCAGAGATATGAAGTATTGGTCCCTATTAATGATAGCTGCTTTGTGCCAAATGTTCCTGAGTATAATGTTAGTAAAGAATATTTCTGTTACTCCTCTCCTGCTAGTTGCCCTTTGGAAGGTAGGTAATACACTCGTATAATCACAGACTGAGTAAACTGCAAATCTGGACTCAAAGGCATTATATACAATCATAGACTACGTATTACACAGGCATTGCTCTCTTCATTTCAAAGGAATGAGAAGGACATCGTTTCAGAAGACCAAGAAGCATACTAATATGGGTTTAAGAAGAAAAAGGTATACTGCCAATTACAGAAGTAGCAGCATCAATTCTACCTCAAGAAATGCCTATCTGTTGTAAAGGGCAGTTCATTTATCAGGAAACCACCAGAACAAATTGCTAACAGAAGCTGTGCAATCTCTGATCTTTGAGATTTGAAGAACAGGTTAGACCAAGATCCGTCAGGAGCACTTCAGAAATAACTGCCCATGTATTGGGATACAGGTAATGTCTACAGAGCTGGTCAAGCTTCCCTCTAGCTCCATCTTCTATGACTGTAATTAGGGTTTCCATCTTACATGAGGATGGCTCAGCCTACGTACCACATTTGTTATTTTTTCCAGATCTCTTGGCACCCTCTCTATTAGTGGTGTGCCAAATTTTCCTGAATTCCATAGCAAACACAAGTCATACCTCCTGAGTCAATCTAATACACTTTCCATGTAGCAACACAGAGGTAGATGTGGCTTAACTGTATACATTATGCATTAAGATCATTCCTTTGTTTACCATGCTTGACCTTGTCTTTGCAACCAGACCATGATTTTCAGGTCGTGCACAATGCCATGGCACAGCTACTGGTGCATGCAGAATAGTTTGAAAATATATCATCGGGAGCCCCATTCATGGTTAGCATTTTCATACTGACAGAAGCCCTTGTACAGAACATACTTACAGTTTCAAAATTCCTTTTAAAATTCCTACATCTTTCTGCAAATTCTATAATCACATCTGCCTCCATGCAACAGGAAAAGTACCTCCCACATGAAGATCCTCCTCTTCTTTTTTAATAGATAAAGCTTTCCATATCCCTTTCAAGCATTCTTCTTTTTTGGCCAACTAGGCTCAAAACAGCCATCTAATGATTGTCTTCTATATACATTAGAGATTTATCTATACACTATAAAAAGATACCAAGGAAGCATTATAGGCATTATGGTACTTCTTTGGCATGCACGTACTATGTATAATGGACTATAGGGGGAAAAAAAAACAAAAAACAAAACAAAACAAAAAAACAGATGTTGTATTTGACCTACAGAGGAGTTCTACACTAGATGAAAACTGCAGTTTGCCTATAATGGTGGCATACTCCTGGAGAAGTAAAAACTTGGTAATATGTGGCAACGGTTGATAAAGAGACTGTATTGTCAATACAAAATAATTCTAAACACCAAGAAACTTGGAAATAAATAAGCCAAGGCAGACTGGAGTTAAAAAGAATTTACAGCAGTCTTTCATTCTGAGTATTTCATAACACTGGACTTCTGACAAAGTACAACTGTAAGTCATGCAACTGTGAGAACCTAAATAGCTTACTGGATCATGATGTTTTTATTTTGTTAAAAACGCACCTTTCCATCGTAAGAGTTTATTTTCTCTTTCAGCCTGATGTGGCAATTAACTTTGTTATCACATCCAAGTTTGTACTGCAATAAAAGCAATGAGGCTGCCCAAACACATGAGGGACAAAACCCTCCAGTACCTTTTGTCTCTCACTGTTGACACCTAGACTAGACTACATCAACACCAGGTTCAGGTCCAATCCCAACCATATGTGAATCTTCAACAGGCTGCCCCCAAATAACCCTTATCTCCTGCCTTTTTGGGAGATAGCCTTTTATTTCTTACTATTCCCATGGGGTACTGAGCTAACATTCCTGCTACTGGAAACAGCTCACAGCTGCTGTTCCTAGCCCTGGCAGCATTGAATGGTTCTGGTGTGCTCAGCAGAGTTGGCACCGCTGAGCTGCAGTTGGTTCCCAGTATCAGACCTTAGGGACTTCAGGGCAAAGCAGCCTGCCTTGAAGCCTAGGCAGTCACCAGTCAGCAGTCAGGTGTTGAAGATATGAAATGTAAATCTTTCTCATCACTGCTACACACACTGCCCAACTACTCTACGAACTAGGAGATAAAGTCAGAAAGAAATTTGATTTATGAAAAAATTTGTTTAGCTGTTATATGAATACCAAAAGCAAATGCCACTATCTTTCTAGTCACCTAAAATACCTCTGCTCAGTGATTAGCAGCCCTGAGATTGTGGCTGATGATGTGAAAGATGCAGAGAGGAGATCACAGTATTCTTCACCAGGAACACAATCTCAGGCCACCATAAAAAAGATTACAATGAAAATCCACAGGCTATCATTACAGATGGGTACTGAAAATGAAACCCTTTCGCTTCAGTTATATTAACAAGCCCTAAGAACCACAGGTTCCCTTTCTCCTCCCAAAAGAAGAAACAGAGACACAACTCAACTCTACATTTACAACACTAGTTTTCCATTTTATATATTTTTCCACTCAGACGATGTCTGAGCTCACAAAACCCTATACTGCTTCCAAACACAAACAGCCCCTTCTGTGGCACGCTCTTGCTTTTCTCCAAAGGTGAACAGCCGACCCTAGACAGCACATCAGCTGGGCGTGGGACGCTAACACCTGCTCAGCCTCACTGCTGTCAGATGTCTGCCTTCTACTGTTCACAAACTAGCATGACCTCAGAAGCCACAGAAATCCCCAAAGCTTTCCTCAGCAGCACGTTCTTGAAAGCGTTACTCAAGACTGGAGAAACTGCTTCAGCAGTTACCAAAATTAAACCAGCATCCTTAAACTGATAGGGCTGCTTCTTTTAGTTCTGAAGGGAAACTGTACGGAGCACAAAACACTGTAGGAGTGATGAAGCAGCTAAGGAAACCTCTGCAAGTCTGATGGTGCTCAATCCTAAAATAAGTTAGATTTTCCATAGTCGCATGCACACAGAGCAAAAGCTTAAGTAAATAGGAGACCTATAGGTGAGTCCCAAAGGTCAACTGACTCAGGCTCAGTGAGTTATTTCTTCATTATATCCTAGAGGTAAAAGGAACAAGCAAACTACTGTTTCAGAGTAGGAGTGGTTTCTAACCACCGCACATAACATAAGGATACTGCGATCTACAACATGTCTGTTACTGTACCTGAGATTGGGCCCTCGTCCCATTCTTCAGATCTCTTAACACGATTTGTTGTAAATCCCATGCAGACATTTACTCCAAAGGCAAAAGCAAATAAAGATATAACCTGCAAAAGCAAAACAGCAAAGTGATCAGATGGTGCAAATCGACAGACTTCCAAGCCAAGAGCATTATGAATAAAGGGCAGAGATGATCCCTGTACATTTGAGCTCCCCAGCACTGCAGTTCCCATCACTGGGGCAGCAGCTGACAGAGTCACTGTTTTAGAGCAGCATAAACCAGAAGGGGTTCATGAATAAAACATCTCTTTCTGAAGCTGAAACGCTCCTTTTTGTAGGACCTTATTCAGGAGAGACGGGCTACTCCTCCTCTAAAAGCAAACACACTCCTTTCCTCCCCTACCTGGTGGAAGTGGAAGCAGCCCTTCTTAGCCATACTAGAGGATTCTTGAAAAGCCCGTGCAGTACCGTCCCTTTTTGCTTTATAGTAAGCACAGAGCTCTGTTTGCTCTGGGAGTTCGGGCTATTAGCTGCAAGTAATCCCACCTGGTGAGGTTGACAGGCTCGTGTGATTTGTCCAGGGGGTGATTTCATCATGTTTCACTCACAAATCGCAGCTCCGAGTGCAAGAAGCTCCAGGCATCATCCCTCGCTGCGCCCTCCCCCCAAACACACACACGCACGCTTTTATGTGGTTTCCTCTGGCAAAGCAGGGCTTTCTTCTCTCGCTGCGGCCAATAGCTTTTCCTGCTTGTTTTATTCTCCTTGCAAAAGTAACATGGCTAAAAGAGAAACCAAATGCGTCTCCATCTGGCTCAAAGAAGAAGAAGGGGGGGGGGGGGAGAAAGCTTGCCCAGGCTGCAAAATGGAAATATCCCCGCACCACCCTCCAGTTCCACAAAGCATGGGGCAGCGAGCTGGGCAACTCTCTCGCTGTGCACTGCCAGCGGGGTCGCAGTGTCCCCATGCCACGGACCCGCTGGAAGCGTAAGGGTATGTATTCAGTATGTATTCATCTCCCGCACGGTGCAAGGCACAGAGCGATGGAAACGCTCACGGTTTTATCCAGAGGGCTGGAAACCACAGCCTTTCGGAAAGGAAGGAGAAGTGGCACGTTCCCTCTGCCCCACATTTTCCCATTTTCTTCCCCAGCAGCAGAAAGCTAAGCTGTTTGGAGAAGCACTTGTATTTACCAAGCCAATGATAATGCTGAGCAGAATTATGGTTGAAATCGGTTGTTTAAATATCGTTTACCAAGGCAAATTATTTACCAGTGTAGTTTGCTGCCTTTTTTGTCTGATGAGAGCTCCTTTCGTTAAGGTGTTGACTAACAATAGCATTTAAAGGGACAGAATCAAGGTTGTTGAACCTATGGACAGACTTCCCTTGAGAAATTGCCATGTTGTACAGTGTCATTCAGAAATACATAACAATTTTCTTTAAACCATCTTGCAGTACAAAGCACACACAGTTTTCAGCTTTGCTGAGAGATACTTTTTAGCTGCTGCAGTATCTGTCCCTCTCCACTGCCTAGCTTTGCAGGGCAAAGCTCTTCTTTGCTTCTCACAACTCATCTGCCTGCCACCCATGGCTCAGAGCTGATGCTTTTTAATGCAGATTTTTAATCAAAAGTGGCTCTGTTGGGCAGCTGCAACTTTGTACTGCAAGCTTCAAGAAAATGTTATTAGCATGGGAAGACATCAATCTTAGCTATACCAGGACACTGTATTCCTCCCCTTGCACAGACAAGGGGTGTGAAGTTAAGACTTTTCTAATGTTTGCTTCATCACCAGCTCAGCTGAAGATGAAACAGGCAGCTGAAGTATAGGCTGCATCATGTGCTGAAGGCAATTCTTCTCGAGCAAAAAAAAAAAAAAAGAAGCACAAAAACAACCCAAAGACCTGCACGCGGGAGTCTAGAGAAGAGTAATAACCAAATTTTGAACTAGCTGTTCCTATAACATTATTCACTCTTAGCCTCTGATATACCTTTCATTAAACACCTTCACTAGGAAGTGCTAGGTGAGTACAGTAGTGCAAGACAGCAGCAGAACGGAAAGCAAAGGGATCACACACCAAATTATTTGACAGTGTCACTCATCACAGCTGATGAAGTTCATGATTTGATGGGCAAAGCATGAGAATCAGCAGATTGAGCTCTTCTAGCCTGGGATCTTCAGATCACCAAGTGATCCTGGGCAAAACCCAATTGAATTTTCAAATCTAGTTACTAGTTTTGAGTGACCAAAGCAATGTATCCAGCCTCAGTTTCAGAGATGCTAAGCCTGTGCAGTTTCTGCATGTCTTCCTAATGTGCGAGTGCTGTTCTTTTGAAAGAAAGTTAAAAATGACCACTCAGAAAAATGAAGCAAGAAATAAAATCAAAACATACAGCAGAACGGGTTTTTCCAACTGAAAATATACTTTTTTTTTTTTTTCATTCATGTAACATCTCTGGAACTTATAAACTGCACAATTTCACATTAATGGAGGAGTTCATTTTAAATTTCCTGGCTCACACTACAAGTATCTTATATTAATTAACATCCTTCATAATATCCTTTGAGAACTATAGATGACAGTGATCCTGAAGCTGCTAATATTTTTCTTATGTGTTATGTAAGACACATTTTCCAGTAGCTCTGAACTGACCGCATACTCAGATGCACAATAATCTTTTTGTAACAAGGATTCTGCCCAAAGCCACCCCACAGATGCACAAGGAACCTATTAGCATAAACAAGGTTTAATTATTTTGTTCAGGGAAAATTTCACTGCTGGGAGCACTGGCAATTAAGTTTTTAGCAATTAATTTCCATTCTACTCATCAGAAGAAGAAAGAATAAAGTAGAAATAATATGTTCCTGACCCTTTGGTCACGCAGTGGTTCAGTATGAGTTTTAGGGCCTAAACTGAACACATGAGAAAGGGATTTTAACAAGATCAACAAAATATGAAATGCATTTTTATCAATTATTGTGCATAAGCATGGGGATTTAGCATTTATGTCTCCTTAATACATGTAATGGTACTAAATATTTAACTCTGAATGCAAAACTTCCAACCAGCCACTAGGTGACACACTAAATGAGAAATTCATATTTTAACAGTTCCAGGGTTACTTTACCTCTGTTCCAGAGTTAATATAACGGGGGGAACATTTACAGTCTTGTATAAAATTGACTTTTTCTTTAACTGTTTTGTTTAGTGATTATTTTTTGTTTGTTTGTGTCTGTTTTTGTTCTTGGTTTCTGTTTTTCAGTGAGAAAGCAAATTGCAGAGAAATCAAGTACATTGGCTAAGTCAGAAGCCTGGGATGAAGCAAGCTCTAAAGAAATGAGCCTCCCTAGCTCATCTCCATGATGCACTGCTGGGAGCACTTAAATAATCAGAGGACCAGGGTGAAAGTTTCCAATATACTTGATAACTACATGACTAGCAGAAATATGAATTCGATCTCTCCCTCAATTGTCCATCTTCTATATATAGCTGTGGTCAAGAAAAAAAAAGGCTTGTCAGGTAGAAAAGTTTCTAATCGCAAAACCTTTTGGTAAGCTACGGAAATTCTGTCACGGAATTCAAGCAATCTCCATTCTGAATGCCCTCAAACACATGTATGGAGGAAGTAAATAAGTCTCCAGCAGCTGAAGCAAACACAAGATGTGAGCACCTCACTGAAAACACTCCAGCATTTTCAGCAAAACCAACACAATGAAGAGACAAAGCCCGCCAGGGTCAGAGGACAGAAGGAGAGCCAAGAGGTGACGGCCTGCAATGAACAGCACCTCAGCAGAGTCTAGCCTGGGAATCAGGACACAGCTATATACAGGAGCTCAGAAACTGAACTGTATGCTCCAACAAGTGATAGACTTCAAATGTCTGGCAAGGTGTACTGGAAAACAAAAGCATGCACTCCAGTCATAAAGGGTAGTTGAGGATACAGATGTTCATATGGATATGTGAGGGTGGAGGTGGGGTGTAGAGCATGAGAAACTGTTAGGAAAGACAAGGGTCAGACTCTCCCTTCCTTGGGTTGTCAGATGTGTTGTGAGAGTAACAGAAGCTGCAGAGAGGATATTTATTTCTTTATGCATGAAAAAGCTCCATTTTGTCAAGGAGGTGAATTCCACAGTGGAGGGCACAGGAGCAAGGGGTGATGGGCTGCTCTGCCATGTCTGCTGCTACCCTGAAAGACTGGAAGACCCACAGGCCAGGCTGTGCCTGCTTATGAAGTCTTAAAACACCACCCAGCAGTACCTGAGGGTTTAATGAATGCCTCACCAATTATCTGTCTGCTCATCATCATCCCTAAGGGAAAGGTATGCAAACCATGTGCTCAAGTGCACCCAAGGAGTGCACTTTCTGGGCCAGAAAGATCCGTAAAGAGGCAACAGACCCTCAGGGAGGATCACAGACAAATTGAAAGTCTTCAGAACTGCAGTTCAGTGCAGTCCAACCTGAGGCAAGGAATGCCTCAGGCACCTACAGGTCCATTAGCATTTCTGAGCACTCTGTGTAAGGCCCGCAGAGAGCACCCAAATCCAGACTGAACAGCAATGAGAATGAGCAGCAAATGTCCTCCTCATTTTGCCCTGCTAGGTCAGCTACCAAACAAGGCCCTGCATGAAACGTTAAGTGTAAAAGGTCCACACACCTGGCCTGAACTGCACCTACACATGCTGCCTACCTTGAGAGAGAAGTGATACCACTGATCTAGGAGGCTCTGAGTCCCAGGCTTTGCTTCATCCTCACTGGGACGAGGACTGAAACCCCAGTGGGTGGCACAGTGAAGGAAGGAGGGCATAATGCAATGCAAGGATAAATTCCCCCACACTTCACATCGTACATGACAAGCTTCAGTGGCTGACTGAGGGAGAGCTGTGAGTTTGGTGAGAGCACTGCAGCTCCTGAAGCTGCCTGGGATGCCCACGGCAGGACGTTATCTCTAGTGCAACAAACACACCTGCCATCTGTGACCACACACAAGCAAAGCAAGGTCTGTAAACAGAGACACCTAAGTTAGGTGAAAACAGAGACATGTTTTCAGTGACCTGTAGAAAACTGTGTACCTGAGAGCCTCCCTCCTTCCAACAGTACGGCAGCTAACAGACCAGCAGGTCCAACACGTGATAACACTTCCTTGAGAATGACACATAAAGAACAAGAGCACAAACACCAATCCAACACGCATGCTTTTATCACCTTCAAAGATGCTAACATCTTCTGAATTCAGTTTTTGGATAATATTTTTGTTAAGAAGCAGCACAAGCACTTTTCTTGTGAGTTCATCACAACCAGTCTTAATGTCTTGCTGGCTTTACATGGTAGCATGCCTGTGTTCACACAATCAGTGATAACATACTGAATTTTATACAAAGTGTACAATCTGTTCCATTCTGTGGAAACCACAGTCCATTAGAAGCAATGAGTTGAAGTTAAAAGAGAAAAGAAAACAGAGCAAAGCTGGTAATGTTACTTAAAGATGCAAGAAAACTGATCTTTCTGGACCTCAAACTTTCTGGACCTCAAAGCATGTTCCCACTTTCTTTCCGTAACTCGTGTGAACATCCTTTACCATGTTTGACCATTTTTCAGCAGAAAATCAGCTTTGAACTTCCTGGATATATAAAACATCTTGTGAAGACTTCTACAATAATCCTGTAACATAATTCTCCTACTTAAGCATATTTACCCTCAGCCCAAACTTCTTTTCGGCACTCTTTCCAAGCTCAAGGCTTGGTTATGATTAAAAAACTTCCAAGTGCTAATCTCTTCCCTAAGTAAAATGTGGATATAATTAATACTGCGCTGTTTACTTTCAGTTTGTTTTCTTTGCCAAACAAGAGTTTCTATTTCTTTGTTTCAAATCTCTTCTTTTTTTTTTTTAAGGTTTTGGCACTTGGATCAAGAGAAGTATTTTAATTGATATTTTTCTTCTCATTAATCTAAAAAAAAAATTGGTATTTTCTAAGCAGCAAAATTCGATTTGATTTCAGTTTAAAGAGATATGTCATTGAGAATATTATTCTCAACTTGCCTGTAGTTGGAGCTTTGGCCATCTGTGCTCTCCAGCACCAATACATGTTCTGGGGAAAAAGCAAAGCAAGATCAGGCTTGAATCCTCCTCAACAAACGGGGGCATGTCCCCAATTTGGGAACATTCTCCTTTTGTTTCTGCAGTTACACAAGGAGGTATTTCAAGGCTGAAGAACTGGCTGCTCTTACAGTGACCTGTAAGTGCCTGTACCTACGAAAGCTTTTTTGGCACAGTGAATGGATGCATGAAGGTAAGTAAGACTGCAGTGCTGCAATTCTGTGACAGGCTGTGAGCTGCAGTTAAACAAAAAGAGCTGTGGTCCATGAGAAGCTTGAACCTACCTCATATAACACAAGTCTCATTCCAGCTCAGTGCTGTATCATTTGCAGAGGGGCTACAAAAGTGGAGTACTAAATGTAGTGGTGCATTTAGTCCAGTATAAAAAGAAGGTGCTCTGCTAAAAACAAATCAAAATAGCTAATGAAGAAGATATGTACTCTGGGCAAAAAACAACAGAAAAAGCCACACTTTTAATAAAAGTTGGCTAAACTCCTGAACTTATTCACTGAGTATTCCCATGATTCCTCATGCAGGGGAGGATACAATAGCAACTGCACAGGCTGCTGCTTGAAGAATCCATAAAATGAGAACACAGTAACACTCTCACAGATATAAAACCATTCTGGATGGAATGCTTTGTCACGTAGTTGAAATACTCATTTTATAGCACAATCTGAAGATATTCCTAACCATCGAGAGGACTGAGGTGACTCAATAAAACCTGCAGGTGCAGTCCAAGTGTTAGGCACCTATCAGCAGCCATAGAATCATAGAATCATCATATGGTTGGAAAAGATCTCTAAGATCAGGGGAGACATAATAGCTCTCTACAGCTCCCTGAAAGAAGGTTGTGGTGAGATGGGGGTTGGACTCTTCAACCATGTAACTATCAATAGGACCAGAGGGAATGGCCTCAAGTTGCACCAGGGGAGGTTCAGGTTGGATGTTAGAAAAAAATTCATCTCTGAAAAGTGGCTAGGTTCTAGAATGGGCTGCCCAGGGAGGTGGTGGAATCACCATACCTGGAGGTGTTCAAAAAATGTTTAGATGCTGTACAAAGGAACGTGGTTTAGTGGGAGAACACTGGTGGTAGGTGGATGGTTGGACTCAATGATCTTGGACGTCTTTTCCAACCTTGGTGATTCTATGATGATTCTATCGTCAAAGTCCTACTGTTGACCCATCCCCACTATACCACAAAACCATGTCATTATGTACCGCACCTACACATTTCTTGAGCACCTCCAGGACAGTGAGTCCACTCCTCCCTGGGCAGCCTGTACCAATACCTCACCAGCCTTACTGAGAAGTTTTTCCTAATATCCAACCTGAACTACCCCTGGTACAACTTGAGGCCATTACCTCTCATCCTATCACTATTATGTGGGAGAAAAGGCCAATCCTCACCTCACTACAACCTCCCTTCAGGCAGTTGCTGAGAATGATAAGGTCTCTTCTGAGCCTCCTTTCCTCCAGAATGAGCAATCCGAGTTCTCTCAGCCGCTCCCCATAAGATTTGTGCTCCAAACCCTTTACGGAATCTTTGTCCTTTGGACAATCCCAGTAGACTGGCTGGCCATCACTCCAATTCCTCCCACTCCAACCACTCCACCGCTCCTATGTAGCTAGGATCACAATGTGAGTTAAAAGAAAAAAAAAAAAAAAAGGTAAAAAAAATCCCTTCTTTCATTGGTTTTCGTAGTTGGATGAGTTTTGTGCTCTGGTTCTCAGATCTGGAAGCGGCATGTCTTCAATAGACAGCTGCAAGCTGCTACTGCTTCTGAACCCTAACCTGGGTAATGTCAATGAGCAGCATCCCTTGGCTGGGGACAGCACAGAGCAACCCACCTCTTCCCTCATAGCTCTTCATGCTTGCTATCATGCATCTGCCACTGTCTGTTGTAACAGCAAAGCACAAAAGCTTAAAACAATTGCATACTACTTTTTAGGTCATTTTGGACAGTGGGCCATTTTCCAAGCATCACAAATTTTCCTAAGTTGAACTCCGTCATGCTAGGTTGTTTTTTTTTTCCTGATTACAGCTGAGTGCAAAGATGACAAATGTAGGAACAAAGGGAAAAACATCCTGTTGGAACAGTACTCCCTGTATTCTCAGGGTGAGAAAAGTATAAGCAACATTTCAGCAACATAACAATGCGATCCATTGCTATTTTTTTAAGCCGTATTATAATGTGTAACTGGATACATTTCAAGCTGAGCAGGAGTGCAATATGAAAAAAAAAAAAAAAGCTATGAAGGAAAGTGCTAGAAAGCAAAAGTATGCAACTGTGTCCTAGCATAGGTTTGCTTAAGGATTATTAGCCTTTTTTGTTGTTGTTGTGGTAAATTCTTTTTTCACCTATTTAGCATAAAACTTCGCAAAGTAGCAAAGACTCATTTTTTATGGATTAAGCAAGGTGACTGTAGCAAAACTGGCCACTTTATTAACAGATTTCTTCAATATTTTCAAGTGGATAATCTTACAGATTTGAGTTTTATATCTCTAATTAATTTTTTTTTCCACCTAACTATACGAGATTTTCAGAAATAATCTGCTCTTTGGTTTAATGATTACTGACTGCTGTACTGTAAAAGAAGCTCTGCTTTGCTCGGCCCTCACAGAAAAGAGATGCATGTTTCCTCCCCACCCAGTAAATCCCTTTTCCACAGCAGACACCAGTAAAGCCAGCTAAAAATTATATTTGTTGAAGCTTCCCAGAGCAGAGACAGATATTCCTGGGCACTGCAAAACAGCTGGGGCTGTTTAATATTGTGTTCTTTCTCTGTTCATTGCTGCCCCTTCTCCAAGACGCTGCAACATAACACCTTTGAAAGCAATGCCTGTTCTAATGCAATGCAAAATGGACACGAGTAAAACAGAATTCTGCTGAAGAGCTGTTTCTCCAGCTTTTTCAGCTTTCTTCCCAGCTTTGCCAGCTGAAGGAAAGGCCTGCTGTCCTTGCTCATGTCTGCAAGCTCAAGGTATAATCCTTTTGGGTGAAACATTGACCACCACAGTTGCCTCTCCCAGTCTCTTCTGCACTGCATTGCAACCACCAAAGGAATTTCACTGCTCAGCTAATCTTCCCTCCAATTTGGTGCTGAGGAATACAATGATTAAATCACTTTATATATAAAATGGAAAAAAAAAAAAAAAAAAAAAAAACACACAACAGATCTTGGGTAAAAGAACAGGGATGAGCAATGGAAACAGGCAGGGAGCAGAAATACGGGTAGGTGACACAGCTGAAGAGTTGAAGTCGTAAAAGGAGGATCCCTATCCCTGGGGCAAACCTGGATCCCTCTGCATTATGACAAGAGCAGAAGCACATACATACTTTCTCTATAGTAGCTTAAGACAGAACAGATGTTCTGCACATAAGCATCAGACCAAACCTCATGTTCATACCCTTGTTTGTAGGCAACCTGAGCCTGCTGAAACATCTGCTTGATTCTGTAGATATGTTTTCGGAAGATATAAGGCAAAAAAAAAAGAAAATTAAACAAGGAAAGCTTCTGCTTTCGTTGCTTGCCACCCTGATGCATTATGAATAAAACAAATAAATCAACCCCAAAGCCCCACTGTGCCCAGGTGAATTGTGCAGTCCGATCCCAGCACTGTGTTACAGAGTCAGGACAGAGGACACAGGGCAGAGGTGTGGGAGGCCTTTGGAAAGGCAGCAGCTTCAGCAAATAAGTTAGTCTTAATGCTGCCAGCAATAACTGGAGCACCCAGTATCCCATTACAGTCAGAGCTATACCATGACATCCCTGAGGAAATGCTGGGCTGGCTGGCAGAGAAATATAGAGTGGCTTTGGTTGGAAGGACCTCAAAGAAAACCTACTTCCAACCCAATGCAATGCAAGTTGACCTTGAATTTGGGGGTGAAAAGAGACAGCACCTCAGGAGAACAGATTCTTTGGGGGCTCCAAAAGAGGGAACATTTCTTTTTTGTTTTCTCTTTTGAGGGACCGCAGGGGAAAAGACCCTGTGATCTCTCTTTTACAGTTAATGCTCTTTTTCTGTTGTGCACTTGTGCACAAGTCCAATGTAGGTTAAGGGACATAAAAAATTTAAAGCATATTTAGGTGCATTGAATTTATGTGGGCAAGCACAAGTGACCCGAATAATGAATCCTTTTGGACATGTTTCCTTTAACAGAGGTTTTAGATTGCAGCATCAAGCAATTCTTTGGTACAATTCTGTCGTTTACAAAGAATGTCCAAAAAATGCAGTTTCCCTGAGCACAGAAAGGAATCCTATTGTTTTGGATATCTAAAAGGCACTTAAGGACTTCTTGCATGTATGCTGAATGAAGGGCTATCAGCTCCAAAGGAATTTCACCCAACTTCATAGCAGTGATCCCTTTCCTCTGTCCTACCCTAAGCAAAACCTTGTCTTGAGTTTGCCTGTTGTCTTCACTGAGACCTTAGATGTGCTGGCAGCAGCTTATAAGGAAAGGAAAGCAAGAACTTACAGATGATGCAAGCTGAGTTATTTACAGCACATTGTTTCATAAGGACTCTTTCTTCATACCAGAAAACATTTTCAAGATATCGCATTCATCAGTGTCACGTTCATCACACCCATGCAACCAGTACAACTGAAAAGGTTTTTCCCAGGGAGAAATACACAGCAGTGTGCTGCAGATACTAAATTCTACTTTGAAATTATCCTCTGTGCCTTTTTCACTGCTCTTTGTCAGGAGTGCTGATGCTGCACCAAAACCTTGTCTTGCCTTGAGGTCTCGCACTTAAATAGGGCAGTTTAGAGCAATCCCAGCACAGATGAACTGTTGGAATCAAGTCACTGAATACACAGGGCTGGGATGGGGCGTCCATAGGCCATAATCCTCCCCTCTGCTTTGTTATGCTGCATGCAGATTACTGTGGCAAGCGTTCAGATCCTGGCCCAGGCTTGCACTGGGCTCTCTGAAAAACCTGGAGCGATTGGCAGAAGAATGAGCGGGTGGGTGAACTTGAGTGTAAACAACCTCTTCGTGGGCTAGGTCTGCCCAAAGTGCAAGCAGCACATTCCAGCAGTGTAGGAAGCACACCCTGGCCTTGTCCTACATCTGTCTGATTTTGGCAGGTGCCAATACAAAGCCAGAAATTGGCATTAGGTCAAAAAACCTGCATGGACAAAGTGTTTTCCTCCAGGATAGTTTACGTATCCTGAGTTTTGAGCGCTAGAGAGATGAGAGGAAGGGCCTCAGGTGAAGGTAGAGTTTAGGAATGAGCAGCAAGAAATAAAGAGACACAAAGAATAAAACAGGAAAATGCTGTAATGGACTTGGGATGTAGGCACTACAGGTGGGAGGGCTTTGTCAGAAAAATGGCATGAATAGCTCTGGCCATGTTCTGTTGGCCATGTGCAGGTTTCTACCAGATGACATGGGAGTACATTAAAGAGCAAGCACCCTTCTAAATATATATATGTTATTAAAAAGAAAAGGCCAACAAAGAGTTGAATGATAGCAAAAAGCAGAGATGGCCTCCAAAATGAGAAGGTTAAAATCATTAAAAAAAAAAAAAGCAAAAAAAAAAAAAAAGTGGAAACAAGATTAGAGGACATCCCAGGGCAACAAGCTGGTGGCACCTTGGGGAAAACAGATCTCAGAACAGGCAACAAATACTGCACAGGCAGTGAGGAGGGACAAAAATGTGAGAGAAACAGCCCTGCAGACACCAAAGTCAGTGAAGGAGGAAGGAGTGGGGATGCTCCAGGCATTGGAGCAGAGGCTCTCCTGCAGTTCATGGAAGAAATCCTCACTGGAGCAGCACGTTTCATCCACGCTGTCCTTACCTCAACCCTCAGGCTTTTCCATCCTATTTTCTTCCTCCGTTCTCTTGAGGAAGCAGAGAGATACAGCAGCCTGGTGGGTCCTGCGCAGCCAGCCAAGCCAACCCACCACAGCTTCCTCTTAAAAAATCTTCACACAACAGTATGAAATTAGGTAAACAGGGGAGAAATCCTGCAGATTTCTAAAGTACTTCACAATAGAAAGAGTGGAAGGAAGGCATAAAGTTTCCTACAGAAATGGAAAGAGAGTGACTGGACAGGAATTGTATTAAGGAGGCAATTGGAGACACAATTTCTCTCCAGTTGCATAACTGAGGAAGATCCATCTGCAATAGGAGAACAGCTGTATTTGGCTCCAGCAAAACCAAGACACAGGAGCTGAGCTTACTTGCTATATTTTTGGCTTTTCATTTGACTATTCAGGTACCGAACTGAATTATTCCTGCATATTCAGCAACTGAAACTTGTAAGGATTTCTTCACTTCTGGAAGAAAATTCAATGCCTTGAAATATGAAGGCTGCTAGGACAAAAGATCATTGACTATGGATCTTCCTATTGGAATTCAAACAGTACATAACAGCAAACTCATTCTTCAATGCCAATGGGGCCCACGTTTTATTATTTATGTGTTTATATTTTTTTGTGTACGGAAGTGACAGCCACCCTGCCATCCATTACTCAAAGCGAGCACACACAGTTTCATGGATTTTGTGACAATGAAAGCCTGTGAGATCTGACATCCCATGAACATGGCCACCATTTCACAGGGCGCTGATCTCAAGGGAGGGTGAACCCCAGATGGGCTGGTGCTGCTCTGGGAGCATTGAACCCCTACACCCAGTGAGCTGCAGTGGGGGCCAAGTATGCCTCCATCTTCACAAGCACACAAAAATGAGCTCTCGTTACTGGTGCGTCAGTAGTGACTGCATTGCTCCTTCATTGTAAGTGACTGTTAATTTGGTGAAGCACCATAAAGGAGCGCTCAAAATGGAAACTCAGACAAGGAGATGCTAGCCCCAGCACTGCCAGCAGCCATCTCATGCCACCACATGTCACTGATCCCTCAGAACTAGTCAACACCTCCACTTCAGTTCTATGTGGAAAGGATTGCAGGTAGCACCCCTGGGCAAAGGCTGCTACGTGAGTGTTGCTAGTAGCAGCTCCAGCATTCAAGAATGATGCTAACCTATCTTTCTTTATCTGGCATTCAAACTCAGCTAGAATCCTTTATGAGTAACTGGGAACCAGTGACTTTAAACTCATAGTTTAAGCACCGTGTTACATCCTCAAGTATAAGGCAAGATTCTGTAGCATGCAAAATGGAGTAGTCTTGTTTTCCTAACATGCTATGCAAGCCAGCCTGCCAGGAGCAAGCATTTCTACAGCCTTGCACTTCAAAAGAAGCTCCTTCTTAATCTGAAAATGCCCATAACAATCCCTAAACAGTTTGGCAGGTCACTCGTGGGCAGCCCAAAACAAAGTCAGCCTCTTTTGTTTTACTTTAGAGATACAGAGCCCCACCTGCCCCCCACTACCTCTCCCTACCCAGCACACGCAGTGCTGACAGGTGCTGAAAGGAAGCTTGCAGGCATAGAAGTAATTAGAGGAAATCACAATTAAAACTAAGCAAATCAGAAGCCAAGGACACTCAGAAGAGGGACCCAATGATTATTACTTCAGAATCAAACTAATAAAAAGCATTACAATTCCAGCCATACAGAACAAAGCATGCACTGATTTGTTAACTCCTTATCAACTTACACCTCTGATCAGCACTTTGCATCTGTGGCATGGGGAGTTAGGAGAAACAAATGCAAACACGGTAATGCTGCAATGATTAAAGACATTCATGCATTTCTTTCAAAAAAAAAAAAAAAACCAAAAAACAAAAAACTGGGATTAGGTAGAGGAATGGGAACCTTATTTAAAACAGATTGCCTTTGCACCCAACACTTTTCCAGTGAATCTCCAGCCAGTGAAGATTTTAATATAAATCAAATGCCAGGTGATGTGGTGCTAAACTCATAATCACTTGTTCACTCACGTAATGTTAATATCACAGGAGGTCAGTACAAACAAAACAGGCATCTCCTTGCTTGTGTCTGTGCTGGATGCCAATTTTAACACTGCTAAAAGGTAACAAGATATGAAGGGCAGCTATATTAAAAAGGTTAGGAGAGAGGGATATCTGCGTAAAGGAAAACGAGCTGTAAGAGATCTACTATGATATTTTAATCCTGCTTACTGCTCTGCGCATTAAATAATGCATTCTACTTTAATTACAAATGAGATGACGTCCGTCATCACCCCTAAATGCACATCCACAGGACCTTCAGCTTGCCAAGTCCCGATCCGAGCTACGCTTGGCAGGAATACACTCATGTCGCTTCACAGCCTGGCTTTGCTTGTAATTATATTCACTTCAGCCTGCTTCCACAAGCCAGAAAAACACGGGGCAGAAGGGGAGGGAGGATGTGCCTACCGTACCAGCGGGTCTTTTTTCTCCATGGCTGAGGTTTGACGTGGAAACTTCGCTTCGCCCCTGTTCCTGCAGCGGCTGCCCTGGCCCTGGGCCGGCTGCTGGGAGCTGCCCGGCCGCCTTGGGCTGGGAGCTGGAGTCAGGGTGCCGGCTGCCCCGCAGGACAATGGCTCCATTGGGACAGAGCTTGGGGACAAAGGCGCTGCTTTCAGGATTGATTTTATATGCGCCCATGTGACCTTTGCCTGAAATGACTCTATGGAAAGCGTCCCCGTCCCGAAGATCTGCTTTCAAATGCAGCGGACTGATGCTCTTGCCTAATCTCGGCTTTTTGGTGGTTTTTTTTTTTTTTTTTCTTTTTTGGCCACAGATGCCTCAGGAGAGGTCATGTGCAGATAACAAGGTGGTGCTGAGCCCTTTCTAATCATTTAATAGCCCTATTCAGTAATGGATAGGGTTATTTTCTTCACTTTCAAAGTCCTTCACCGCAATTTGCTAGCCGGAGTGCTTTCATCTGCATTTAAGAATTTACCTACAAATCTGTAGAGCCCTAACTCCCAGTCCAGTGCCCTGAACCACTTCCAAACTCAGGCCAGCTTCACTAGAGCGCATGTTGTTATTAATGTGTGCATCCAGATAAGAAAGTCAGAGCTTTTCAATTTTTTTCACAGATCTGTAGGATACTTCTGTAGAAACAAATTTCTGTATTATAAATTAGAAGTGATTTTTAAAGTGTTTCTGAAGCTTCCTACTTGATGGGATATAAAACAGAAGCTGTCAGTACTTAGCACACATGAAATCTAGATCTTGCTGTCGCTGCACTGGAGACTGGGGGACGGAAGAGTTTGTCACAGGGATACTGCAAACACTGCAGCTGTAGCCAGACAAGGGAAGGTCCTTCGGAGGGCTTCTTTATTTCATTAGAGAGTTAAACAACATTTCCCATTCTAAGATCTTGATTTGTGCTGTCTGTTTCTCTGACAAAGTGTCCGTTTTGCTTGCTTTCTTTACACTGGACGTTGTTGTGCTGGAAACAGTGTGGAGTTTTTACATAATTTTCACATCTATTTTTAACTGAAGTCAAAATATGCCAACTGTTTTTTTCAGGATAAAACAAAGGGTGAATACTTCGTTGTATTGATGCTATGCACATTTCTCGGTCCATTCCATGAACAAATCACAGGATTATATACCTTCGAAGCAATGGATTGGAATTGGGGGATCGGGGAAGAATAGCCTTTTTGAAGTGAATAAGTTCATCCATCCCTACCAAATTCCAGCTGGATTTGGCCAAGCCATAAATCTTGAAGAGATCTTTGTGTATGCTCAGCACTGTGTGCAGCTTGCTCACACTTAACCACTGAGCTCTCTGGAGGTCATCTTCTCTGGTTGGCTTTGAGCCCCCTGCAGCCTGCGGTGCACTGCAGTTTTATGTCAAGGGAAAGGACTTTTAAAAGATGCACAGCTGAATCCAGGAGTGGGTCACCCACTGTCAGCAAAGCTTCAGATTCAGTTGCCCACATCTTCCCCATAAAAAGTACATAAGCATGTGCTTGTTCGCACTGTAGGTCCCCAAAACTAAACCTAATCCCTCTGGAATCTCCCCATAACTCTCCACTCCATCCTCCATACTACTTAAAGCCCCTTCCCTCACCATTGGTCCTTTGAGGTGTTCACACAAAAAGGAGGACAAAATCAATGCTATGAGCAGCTGCTGGAGTGGTGCCACACGCAGAATGGGGCTGCTGTTGATCAGACACTGTGTCACAAGCTGAAGGTACATTACAATGCACAGAGACCATGAAAGCAGACAGATTTCAAGTGTTCATTTTAGAAATCTTAAAACGCAGCGTCAGTATCTTTGCACATCAGATCCAATAATTGCAGTTACAGTTATGTGAGTGCTAAGTGCAAACATTCGCTTTTTTCTTTTTAATTGAATTTTTTGCTAGGTCTAGAAGCGAGATACCTGAATGTACAAGGGAGCAAGCAAAGCATGTGAGAAGAAACAAATTAACAAACTGACACAAGGTCTTCCCACCTCATAGCAGGATGTTCCCAGCATCCTACTCCCTAATGTTTGTTTGAATTCCGTTTAAAAGAGGATTCCCCTTGCTCCCCCTTAGAAGTGCAGCTTTTTGTATTACTGACAGTCTTTTTTTTCCTTAGATTCCCAGATCCCCATCTGACTTCAATCTTTTTATTATTATTATGTTTTTGTGTCTTATCAGCATTTGGAGGCAATCACAAGCTTCCCCTCCAGCACTGTTAGTGGGTACTAGCACGATTTAACATTCCCCAGTATATTAATTGCAATCTGAAAATATTTTAGTAGATACTCAGCCCTGTTTAACACCACAGCATTCTTGGTCCCACAGCTATCTACTTATCTGAGTCATACTCAGTTAAAATAAATCTTAGCCAGCTCTCTCGTTCTGTATAAACAAACTCAGGCTATGTGGCAAAACAGACACCGCCATCTCTAGATGCCACTGGGAGCAGGAGGGCTTGGTTTGTACAACACTTATTTAGAATGAGTGCCCAGGAACTAGGATGGTTCACATGGGGATGCATGAGGAAGAGGCTTTCAGGCCAGCACTCTTTCAAAGCCTGTGGCCATCGCTACATTCCGTCAGAAATCCTCTCCCTGCAGCATCATCTCCAATCAGCTACAGGCAGAGCTGCTGGAGCTGCTTTGTGCACTTGGTTTAGGCAGCAGCAAGGCTCAAGTGGTTCAGCTCAGGACAGTGCTGAACATATACAGGAATGTAACAGCTACACATAGGAAATTTCTACGTGTGTAGGCAGGTATTCCCACGTGAAGGAGCAGCTCAGATGGAGAGACAAGGGGCTGCAAGTCTTGGATGAGGAACTGGAAATCCACTCAAGACTTATCTTTACAATGTAAAACCTTTGAACCATTTGGTCTAACAAAAAAGTACAAGTTCCAGATACACTAGGTTCAGAAATGAGTATTCAGGAACTTGATTTTACAAGAAATGCACTGAGGAGAAGACTTTCTGAGGGACATGGCTTCATGCTTCTGTTTGCAGGACAGGCTAAGCTGGAAGGTTAACTAAAAGAATAAAACGTTCCCTTTCCACTGCAGGACTCAGAATCTAAGGGGGTGATACTGTGTGGGACTGAACCTGGAGAAAAGGTTATAGAGGCTCAGCTTTACAGCAGCTGTCCTACCACCAGAATCAGAGTCTGAGAGTCTGGACATCTCTTGATCTTGTGCAATCAGAGGGAGCAGCTATATGCTTAAATCAAGCCAAACACTGAGCACCTATATATGGATTTCCAGAGCTAATATTAAGATCCTGGTTTTAAAAGCTGTGTTTACATATGCCCCAGCCTCCTAGAAATAAAGATCTTTTCATCATTGCCCCTTTTAATCCCTTCATTTTCTACATTCATCTTTAAACAGTACCACTGCAAATAAATTCATCAGAAAATCAAACCGGCAGTTAAATATGCCATGGGTAGTACAGCATTAAAATCAACCACAAAAAAAAACAGTGCTTCAAAAATATTGTACTGTAGATAGTCACGAATAAAAGAAGATTGTGACTTACAAGAAATATATGACCCCTCCTACAGTTAATCTATTCCATATTTGTTGATTGAACGTGAATTACAGTTGAAAAATATCCCAAGGGATTACTTAATATGCTGCCTAATCCAGCAGTCCACCCCCTGCAAAGAACAACCTCATGCGGTTTTGCTTCATTAGGAGTTTCTCTGCAGCTCCAGTGTCCCAGCTCAGTTTCACCTCCTGCAAACAGGTCTGAGCATGAAGAAATGACTTCTGTGGCCAGAACTGTGCAGAAGTATGTAACTCTGAACAAGCGTAATTGCACGAGTTGAGCTAATGGAAAAACCATACTTTGTTTGACTACCTTCAAGGCATGGTTGGAGTTACCCCTTCTGAAATCTGAATGGATTATGTGGTCTTGTATCTCTGGCTTTGCTTTGGCATGTTTTCATTTTTTTAACCCTTAGTTTACAGTATTATGGCTGCATAACAGTTTTGCTCATACTCCAAAGCTTCACCGCCTCTCCTGTACAATATTTTTCCTGTAATGAAATGATTTGTTTCACAGAATCACAGAATTCTAGGAGCTGGAGTGGACCTCAGGAGATCATCTAGTCCAACCCCCTGCTAAAGCAGGTCACCTACAGTGGGTTTCACAGAAAAGCATCCAGGTGGGTTTTGAGTATCTCCAGAGAAAGAGATTTCACAACCTCTCTGGGCAGCCTGTTCCAGTACTCTGTCACCATCAAAGTAAAGACATTTTTCTCATATTAACATGACACTTCTTATGTTCCAGTTTGTGCCCATTGGCCCTTGTCCTGTCACTGAGTACCACTGAAAAGAGTTTGGTCACATCCACTTAAACACCTGACCTTTAAATATCGATAAGTATTGACAAAATCCCCTCTCAGTCTCCACTGGGCCAAATAGTCCCAGGTCTCTCAGACTTTCCTCGTGCTCCAGGCCCTTAATCAACTTCACAGCCTTCTGCTGTACTCCCTCCAGAAGTTCCCTATCTTTCTTGAGCTAGGGGGCACAGAGGAGTAGAGGGGGAATATCACTTCCCTCGACCTGCTGGCAACGCTCTTCCTAATGCACCCCAGGATACCATTGGCCTCCTCAGCCCTGAGGACACACTGCTGACTCATGTCAATCTGTTGTCCATCAGGACACCCAGGTCCTTCTCTGCAGAGCTCCCTTGCAGGAGGTCAGCCCCTAACTTGTAC
The DNA here is from genome assembly GCA_036925125.1 of Oreortyx pictus. NCBI lineage: Eukaryota > Metazoa > Chordata > Aves > Galliformes > Odontophoridae > Oreortyx > Oreortyx pictus. The sequence continues at coordinate 12,674,959 of JAUPFR010000003.1, read as the reverse complement.
TGATGCGTGCAGTTTTTCCTGCATAGATGTAGAAATCAACACTTGCAATTGTTTCTAGTACAGTTTGTCCATTAGCAGGAATATTATGACATTCTTTATCCTCAACTTATGTGAAAATGTATCTTCACTTAGAAAAGTCATCGGATCCACAACTTCTAAAGAGCTTCTGTCAAAAAACAAATCTACTCGTGAGCTCTGTTAATCACAGTATGACAGGCTGTGAGCAGCTATGAAGTAACACTGCTTTACAAATCTGTACCACTTTGGGATCCACCTCTCTGATATCCTGTGGATATCTGCCACTGAGAACTTGGGGTGGAAGGAAAATGGCCATAAATGGGAGCTCTGTGTAAACTCATTCAGGGAGACAAGGTGCGAAGATGTGAATAATTATGAAGATCATAAACTGCAGTTGAGTTTTCCCTGGCAGGCATGAAAAATAGTCTGTGTGGGCTGAAGGCTTAACCTGAAAAGGCGTGAACGTTTTGAGACAGATTACAGCTTTATCTCTCTGCCATCACACAAAGTACTCCAGACCCCAGATAAGGCCAGAGAAGGACATAGGGAAGAACAGAGTATCACTGTCTCTGACAAGATCCTGCTCCTTAGCTCTAGGGCTAACACCATGACTCTTTTATCTTGTTCTACATATTGTTCTACACCTTCAGTCTTTCTCCTTTCACAACTGTTTTCTTGCCTTATGTCCTATCCTGGACAACATTTCTGTTATCTGACACAGAAGAAGCTGCTCCACTTCATTTTTAAGTTTTTGGTCTAGTACAGTACATACAAGTTCTATCAGATTCCACAGCCTGAACGAGATGTACAAATTTCTTAAATGAAACAGTAACTCACAGCTTGTGAGAAGGGACAAAGTTAATAAAATGCTCCAAGGAATCTGATGTGCTTATGTCCCAAAAGGGAAAAGTACAAGTTTCAAGGCTGCTCTTTTCTGCTACAGAAAATCTATTGTCTGGCTATAAGCATTTGAAAAATTCATGAATAATGAGGAATACACAGTTAAAGTTGAAAAAAAAGAATGGTGAACCAATATGATGACTGCAAACTCCCCACAGATCTCTCCTCTTTGACAGAGTAATGCACGAGATAACACAAACCCTAGGTGAGGGCAGCCAGCAGACAAAGCCAACATACCCTAGAGAGCTGTGCACTGAGGAAAATCCAGAAAAGGCTAAGAGATGAAGGGCTGATGAGGACACCCAAGAGGTTTCACTGCGGGACAGGACTGGATGCACAGCTGGTTTTGGAGGTCATATGCCATCCCAGCCTTCAAAACATGGCAAGGGATTTTGGCCACCCACCAACTGCTGTGCGGGCAAGAAGCTGGTGGCCCACCAGCTGTAGCATGACTTGGGTTGTTCACGTAGTCTTTATAATACAAGAGTAACAGTCTTGCCACTATAACAATAATTTCTGCCTTTAGCAAAGCCCTGGATTTCCACCATTCTGTGAAGAAAGTAATAGACTGGAGAGTGTGAAAAAGAAAGGAATCTTTTGGGGATCAAGGGCATTGGTTGATTATTCTTTTCTGAACAACAACAACAACAACAAAAAAACAACCAACAACCACCTTTCTCATTTCTCATCCTCTTCCAGTGGAGTATAGAAGCTAATGCAAGTCAATGAACAACTCATACTTCCATTTCCAAGAGTTTTGACTGAGGCCTATAGCAAAGCCATTGTGGATAGAAGCTGCAAGGCCCATTGCAGCGTGGACTGCGGCCTTCTGAGTGCTAGGCAGAATGGTGGCAGCCACTCCTGCACCAAGATGCATTCAGCTCTGGGGGAAAAAGAGAGAGCTCATTGGCCTGTTCAGTTCGGGCCACTGCAGAGAGGAGCTGCTGTGAAGTGAAGGCTTTTAGGCTATGCAAGTGGTCTCTGACATGAATTGTAGATACAACTATTTGAGTCTTCCAATATGACTCCAGTTTGTTTGCAAAGCTTGGTTTATACTCCTGCTTATAATTTATCTTCTGCTTTTGATTCCTCACAACATCTGTGTCCTTTTTCCAGACCCCCCTGCATGGTTTTATTCACGAAAGCTTTAAGAGTTTTGTTTTTGTTCTAATGTTTTTGCCTTCTAAGTTGTTTTTATTATGATGCGCACCACGCTGAGTGCTCTGGCAGCCTGCGAGGGCTGTTTTCTAAGAAGAATAAATTATGGGCATTAATAAAACAAAGCGCTGAGCTTTTGAACATTTGGTTTCAACGTGGAAGGATTCTCTTTCATATGAGAATCGTGTTGAGGATTTATTTCTAGGGGGACTTTTTCTGTTATTAAGATCTAACAAAGCAGTATTTTACTGAAGGCTTTTTGTTTTTCCCTCATCCACTCTGTCATGGTTATGGCAAAGCTCTTCTGCTGTTTCTCATTTCACTGCAAGGTACCTATGTGCATACGAAAGGTATGCTGTGCAGGGTTTGCTTTTAAGTTTGTAGCTAAGAGGGGGGGAGGGAGCCTGGGAGGTTTTTGTTTGAGCTTCTTTTGTGGAGAAGGATTAAGGTAAGGATAGGGAAACCGGAGGTAAAGTAGTTCTTTAAAATAAAAACAGATCTCTCCTCCGTAAACACATGCCAAACAAATACACAAATTATGACAAATCGGTTGGCTGTGTTCACAACTGAGCTAGTGCAAAAAACAAGAGCGCTATGAGCATGATTTACAACACTTATTTGGACCTCCTTGAAAAGTCTTCCTTTCAGTAGGCTCAATCCTGCAACATAAGCAATTTGGCTTTCATGAGTAGTCCCATTGACTAAAAGCAGGGCCCAAATTTACAGGGTCACCTAAACCAACAGAAGAGTTTTGAATGCAACATTTTCCCATAAGTCACTTCCCATTATACCCTTTTGCCACCTGGACTACATCTCCTTAACTGTGCTTTATTGGTCCCATATGCCTTTATTCAGCAAAGTGCTCAAGCTTTGATGAAATGGAAGAGATGTAAGCGAGTGCTAACAGCTTTTCTGAGCTTGTGCTGCAGCCGCACTCCAGATTAATGCCTCCTTTCATATAGCTGCTGCCCCACACTACACACATGGAACAGCCTCCCACTTGTAGTTCCCAAACGTGCTCGCCTTCTCTTCCAAATCAGCACACACAGTCTTCCAGCTCACATCTCCACTGTTGTCGTTGGTGCAAGGGAGGCAATTTTGCAGAGAACCGTTGGGCGCCCGACACCACCATGTGCTTAAAGTCTCCTGGATTTCAGTCCCCTCTAGTTCCCAGGAGTGGAGTCTCAACCACAGACCTGAATGACTTGGGCTGGCATCCAGACTGATACCTTTGCCCCTCCTTGCACCTCACTGCCTGTCACTCACTCCAGGAGACTGATGTTGGCTGCCCAAGCAGCATAAAACACCTTTTCCTTTCCTATCTGATTTTGGTTGGATTGGGTTTCTGTCAATTTAGCAAGCTGACTCACCTTGCAAGGCCAGCCGCTGTGCTGATGATGCATGGGAATCCCCAGAAGTGGAGCAGGAGGATGACAGGATTACCACCTTCAGCAGAGTGGGATCAACCCTTTGCAACATCATACCCACATTCCCCGTTATGCCTGAGTTTCACAATACAAAAGTATGAGAAAATATTTTGTTGAAGACTTCCCGAAAACAGAGGCAGTCTTTGCATCTGGGTGGATTTTTAATCTGTGTTTAAACATATTTCAGAATTAGCAGGCATTGGCTATTAGCTAGTGCTATTAAAGATGCAAACAGCTTGATAACATAGTGCTCCAGATCAAAAAGTGGGGTGGGAACTGTAAACTTTGCAATGTTTGACTTGAACTCAAGTGAAAACATCTGACAGCTTTTATTGGTGTTTGCACTTCTCAGTGATGGGCATCAAGGTAAAAGTGACCCGATTGTTGCTTTTTATCACTTTCCAGCTGTGGTACAAAAACAGGAATCTGTTAATTACTTCAGACACCTATGGGGTCAGGTTGGCAGCAGCAAGGCGCTCTGAGCCTTCTCACTGCTGTCATGAAAAACCTCATGCGTTTCCTTCCTCACCGCAAGCCTCACAAAGAGATTTACTGCTGTGTTTTAACCACACGTCAATGAGCCATTCAAAATGTTCAGCAGCAAATTTGGAGACTTATCTGTGACAGCATTTTCTCACTGATAGGCTGTAATTTATAATAAGTGTTTGCATACCTCATTAGTTGCATGATGAGATGAAATACTACAGAATGGCGGCCTAAATGATGGAAGCAATCAGTGGCACTGTGTTCCTACCAAGGAGGGTGAAGGGTAAGCAGAAACTGAGAAATGAGATCAGAGTTCTTTGCTGTACCATACTGCTCACAAACAGCAGCAAGCAACTGCATGGGAATACCAGTAAACTGATGTTCATTTGCATGTGCTGAGGTTTCATTTCTTGCAGGATCTCTTACCATCAGTGCCACTTCTGCCAGTTCATTTTCAAGTGGACACCCAGACTTCTCAGTGAAGACAAGGGCCTATCCTGTGTATTTATGCAGTGATCATGTTGGCTTGTTTAGTCACCTCTTAATCAACAAAGGTTTGAAATCTATTTATCTGGGTGGTTCTAATGATCGTATTGCACAGAATCTTAAAATGAGTCATAGAATCATAGAACCATAGAATCACAGAACGGTCTGGGTTGAAAAGGACCTCAAAGATCATCTAGTTTCAACACCCCTGCCATGGGCAGGGTCACCAACCACTAGACCAGGCTGCCCAGAGCCACATCCAGCCTTGCCTTGAATGCCTCCAGGGATGGGGCATCTACAGCCTCTCTGTGCAACCTGTTCCAGTGCGTCACCACCCTCTGAGTGAAAAACTTCCTCCTAACATCTAACCTAAATCTCCCCTGTTTTAATTTAAAACCATTCCCCCTTGTCCTGTCACTATCCAGCAGTGTAAACAGTTGTTCCTGCTCCCTTCAATTATTGGAAGGCCACAATGAGGTCTCCCTGGAGCCCAATCTTCTCCAAGCTAAACAAGCCCAGTTCCTTCAACCTTTCCTCACAGGAAAGGTGCTCCAGCCCTCAGATCATTTTGGTGGCCCTCCTATGGACTTGTTCCAAGAGCTCTGTGTCTTTCTTGTGCTGGGGGCCTCAGGCCTGGACGCTGTACTCCAGATGGGGCCAGAAGCACAGGGCTGTTGTCTTACAGGACTGTGACAGTTTGGGGCACACCTACCATCCCCCATGAGAATTCCCTTATTCTCTGGGAGTCTGGGGTAGGATATGGAGACAAGGGACTTCTTCACTGAAAAAAAAAAAAAGGGTCAAAGCTGTGATTTGTAGAGCATATTTGGATGTCAGGGGATGTTCTTCACAGAGAGAGCAGTGAGGTGCTGGAAATGTTCCCAGAGCATAATCTTCCTCCATACTTCAAATGTCAAACACCAGGGCTGTGAGCGTGTCCACTTGAAATTGCTGTAACCTCTTCTGCAACATATCCATCTTGCCATAAAACTAGGACACCAAGCCTCAGCCTCTATGCCTCTTATTGATGTAGCATTCATTCAGTGCTTGAGGGAGAGAAGCATTCATCCTAGGGAAGGCTAACCCAGATACAGGTTATAGCACCTGTCTAACTTCCACCTTCTCTTCTCACCCCACTTATGGTCATTTCCATTATTTTCACACTGTTTAGCAGATGAACCCTGTGGTGCAAAAATCACATCTTACTTTCCACAAAATGCTCACACCACCTTCAGAAAGTATTTAATTACTACAGAAGTAGAACATTGTTGTTGATCTCTGTATATCTTCTAGGGGAGCTATACGAATTTCAGAACTAAGAAGTAAGGATTTCAGAATTAAGCACAAAACATACTCCTTCATTCTTCTTTGTGCACTGGTTTCCATGTGTTTGGTGTTTGAAGCAGAAGGGATTAGGACCATATTTACTAACACACCACAGGCTGAGCGAGAGAAGGGGGGTAGCAATCCCTCAAAAAAGCCTGTTTGTTATAAAATACCACAAGTAATCAATATACCCCAAAAGAGCAAAGGCAGCAATGGAGCAAACCCTTAATGTGAACCAGACCAAATAACATGAAACAATCAGCTCAATGGGTGAAGTAGTGATTTGGCAACTGTTCTGACACTACTTGCCATGGGATTTCTGGGCAGTCATGGTGAAAGTAAGTAAACAGGCCTCATCAGAATAGTGCTAATAGCAGACACTGCAGTGGGGCACAGCTGGGCCGTTCATCCAGGAGAGGGATTCCTTCCTTTACCTGACACTACATCCGACCCCCTGTACTGCACAGCAAAGCAAAGTGACTTGGATGCGAGTGTTACGTGAGGTTTGCTTCTATCTAAATACTTTTGAACTGAAGAAACAGAAGTTTGATGTCTGGGTTTACACTTCAGGACAGAAACAAGGAGTTCCCTCAACTAATCCATATCCATTTCTAATGTTCAAGAGCCAGTCTGTGAGCTGGCATTTTGGGCTCCCAGCCTCATCCTCTGTCCATTGCACAATGAAATCCTTTGCTTCAGTAGAAGGATTACCCAGACCTTTCTGGGTTTTTCAAGCCAAAACAATTTCCTCACCTGTTAGAAAAGAATAAGAGGTTGAATAGATGTAAAGGGTTTTCAGAGTTCATCATTTAAGTGCAAATTGCTGATCTCCATCTGACAATCAACATTTCTTTTTTTGTTTTGTTTTGTTTATATTTCATTGTAGGAACTCTTCCCATCCCCAGGGAACAGGAAGAACACAGAATGGAGAAGCAAAAAAGGGATGTTTTGTCGTGTCAAAGAGCTATTTAGTCTATCCACTAAAAGGAATTAAATACATAAAGTCACTTTATAAATCTTCAGTTCCAGAGCCACTAATTCAGGGTTCCTTTAACGTCTTCAGACTCAGACGATCTCCTGATGCCCAGTCCTTCTATCTGATTAGCTATTAAGAGAAGTGAGCTTTTTTGGTGACATCAAATTCTGCGGGGGCCAAGGGGAAATTTGAGCCAGTCCCATAAGAGTAGAAATAACAGCAACAGTTGTATACAGAGGTTTGGATTTCTGGATGAAACATCAGGGCCCATGGGAAACATTCCTGCATTAAAGTCATCGGTTGATTCCAAAATTTGACATCTCCAAGGTGCTAGGGAGCTTTCAGAAAACAAGACCATCACTCAAAATATGACAGGGACTTCAAATATTGTTACAGAATCATCCAACAGGCATTAACACTAAACTCTGAACACTGGGGTTTGATGCAGCTCCAAGAAAGGGTTTTGCTAAGCTTCAGAGAGGATGTGCTAAATTTGGAAAGCTGTCCAAAGAGAAAACCAATTATTTTCACCAGAAGTCCATCTCATGTTTTGCAATGACCTTAAAGCAGACAGATATAACAAGGGATGGCAAGTAGCCACTGGTGTGAATTATGTTGCATCCCAGCTCCAAGGTCACTTGTCAAATACAAACGGTAATCAGATCTGGAGAAGATGTGCAGTGTTCAGCATGCAGCACAGGGCTGAAGGGACAGACAGCATCCTGTCCTCTGCTGAGCTGCTCCTGGCTGGTCAGGTGTTTCTCTGGTACTGAGAACCTGAGACCAATTTTATGCTGCTGGAAAACACTCACTTCAGCCAATATCTCTCCTGGAAATGTTAGCCTGTTTGAACCTCTGTAACAGCCAGCTTAGCTTGGTCTTAAAAGTACTCATATGGTCACCTAGATGCAAAATACACTGCCCTAAATGCACTCCACATTATTCAGGCCAGGGTGTATCCCCTTTCCTACTGGAGTTTGTCTTCTGGCAAGACACTGACGTGCTCTGCTGCTCCAACCCTGATGTGTTCTGTGTATTTGGGTGCTTTTTGCAGCTGTGGAGCCTTGTTTCCAACTACATTGTCCACAGCAAAGTAGGTGGTGCTACATTCCCTTTGGTCCATCTGATTCCCCTCATCAACACCACACTGGAGACCAAGTCAGGGGTATGTTCCAGTACTGATACTCTTCAGTCAATCCATTTTGCAATGCTAAATGCTGCTGAGGAGAAAGGGGCATGGTATCACAGCCCTCTGCTCCTGTGCCACACAGCTGCACACTGGGTGGCAGGACCAGTTGGATGTGACACCAGCAGCAGCACAGGGAAGCCCAGCATGGTCCCTGTACATGAACACCCGGCTTTATTTATGGAATGCCATTCAAAGCCATTCTCTGTTTCAAAAAGATTCCTTTGCAGAAGTATCCAAGTGATTTCCAAGACGTTATACCTATACTCCTTTGAGGAAAAGGCAATATCACCATTTTCAGATGAGACACAGAGATATCAACAAACTATTTCCACTAATGTTAAGAATCTGACATAAGAGTTGGTGACTTCCAGATATTAGAATTTATAGCAGTGCGTAGCAGTTCTGTGACATCCCATAATAGGCAAGAGCAGAGGCGAGCTGTGCTGAGGTAAGCACAGACCCCCTGTTGTCTCCAGTCGGAGTCATCAGGGCTGCTGGATTCACCAGATCAGAACTGTGTGTCTCAAGCTGAGCTCTGAGTGAAGAAGTTAGAAATGACCTTTTCTGAAAATTATAGCTGAAGTGACCTGGCAGGACAGCTCTGTCTGTGAGACAGGAAAAAGATACAGCTTTCCAGAGCAAGATTCAGCTGAGCACCACTGCACTGCTCCTGCCCCACAGGACACAGCCTTCCGGTCATCTCACCAAACATTGACACCAGAGGGCTGAGTAAAATTGCCCAGGTGGTCTCTCGTCCACTTGAATTGCAACCTTAATCATATCCTCCAAAGGGAATACTTAGGTGTGTTTTTGTCGTTGTTGTTGGTTTTCTTGGATTTGTTTTCTTTAAAAGATTGAAGAGCAATTTCTACTGTCTCAGTGATGTGACACAAGTTACCTTTTGCATGGCTCAACAGCAGCAGTTTGAAACTTAGCAGGCTGGCACAAGGTAAGACTGCGGCAGCTCACAGCTGTGGCAGATTGCCATCTTTTTTGGTAAGTTACTTAGAGAGAACCATCAAGCATTTCAGCAAATGGTGGTGCTGCCAAGGAGCACTGGAGATTCCAGAATCTCCAGTGTAAGGTATCATAATTATCTTGACAGCTTGTTTGGGATTCTGTAGAATTGCTTCCTGCGGATTCTGCCTCCATCTCACCGAGGTCAACAGGACTAATTTCTTGCAGATCACATCCTTCCTCAGTTGGCGGATCCCAGGAATGCAAGGCAACTTTCCACAGCTTTATTTGTTGGTCCCATGACCTACGGCTGTACTTCTTAAATTCCAGAATCTCCAGTTGTAGCCTAACTTCTGTAAGGGACTGTGACTCAAAGGGATTATGTCCAGTCACTTTCACCTGTTCTTCCTCCCTGCTCAGCTTCTCCACCTTGCTTCTGTTCCCTCTCTGGCCATTCTTTGACTTGCATTCTCTGTCAGCTGTTCCTTGTTCCAGCTCCTTACCCGACGACTTTATTCCCTCGCTCCCCAAGCTAACTCGACTTTCAATTTCACATTTGACTCACCTTTGGCAGAGGTCAGTCCGAACCACCAGATTTCCCTCCAGAACCAACTAGGACAAAGCACCCATTCCCATCTGCTGCCCCTGCCCTGCAGGCCATGATTACATAAACTTCTTCGGCCACTGATCTAAGTCTCCTGGCAATACACGGGGCTTAGATTTCACCATGCTTAAGACTTTTCTGGAAATTGGGAAAAGACTTGTAAACCATGTGAATGGTTTGGGCAATTCTACCTCTAACAACCACTGAAAATTGCAAGTCTTGTCATTATTTCAGGCAGATGTCGGAGGATGATTCAGGACTTAGATACACGTAGCTGCCAGCCACTGAGAAGAAGTCCAAGAGAGAGTCCAAGAGATGATAAAATTGAACAGAACTGAAAGCTATCCAAAGCTTGTAGCTTGTGTTCAGCTCCCTTGGGAACACGCAGCGCACACTGAGCAATGGATTCCAAAATATTAAGAAATAAACTAGCGTGTAAGAAAAATAAGGATCTCCTGTTGAATTAAGGAGTTAGGTCATTAATGCTTGTTCATATTACATTACTCACACTTGAGAGACAAATAACTATCTGTTTCCTCACTAACCCATGTATTTATTTGAGCAAATATTTCCCAAGAAGTAGGGAGAGAGAACCATTTCAACAGAAAAGTTTTTTATTATGGTCTTATCATAACAAGCCACTTCACAGTACACTGATGTGTATCATATACAAGCACCCATTGTAAAAAGCTTTTAAGTGTATCTCACTTTACGGTGCTGACATGTTCACTCATTCTCAGAGGTCATTAGCTCACAATGAGGCCTCTCATCTCCATATGCCCTACTGAGGTTTTGCTGTGTTTCAGAGTCAAGCCTTAATATGGACATTACTGACTTAGGACAAGATTGGTGTCATAGAGAGTCAATTTATGTATATGTAATATGTAAAAAAACTAGGCATACTTTATAAGTTTATGTACAATAAGTAAATATAATTATATAGAGAAAATATGGTGCATATATGTATATACATAAATCCTACAATCATTTCAAAATGTTATTAAAAAAATGTAGGCTCTGTATTGAAAGGACATAATGCATGGCCAGGTCCAACTCTGCATGCTCAGTATGCTTAACTGAAGGCCAATCTTTAAAAAAGAAAAAAATACATAGCCCATCTTGAACAATCCTGCCTGTTTTCCCCTTGGTCCCAAATGCTGCCTGATCAGGCCTGCCTGTAAACATGGTGCTGGAAGTGTGCTCTGAGCAGAGGTGCTGTTTGAGCTTTGGGCAAACAGATGGGTTATCACTGCTCAGGTCTGCCCTCTCAGCTCAGTTACAAGATTTCAGAGGTGATCCAGACAGCCAAGGGCAGAATACATTGATCCAGGCAATGAAAACCGTGCAAGGGCAAATCAAAACCCCTGAGAAAGTAAAACAACAAACTGTGAGAGTAGGCGGCATCTGATTGGCAAACAGCTGTCGTGTACACACACAGTTTTAACTGTCTTGTAGTTGTCTACAGGGCATGAAAGACTATTTGATGCCTTCTGCAGAAAAATACTTGCAGCTCCCAGTTCTGCTCTTCATCTCAATGAGCCTCAAAACCCTCAGCAGATCCTCTTTGAATCTGCAGAAAAACAAACAAAAACAAAACTGCAGCAGAGCAGAAGAAAATTGGGGAAAAGAAAAGGAAGCGGGGAGACACAGTAATCACATTATGGATGTCTTACGCTGATGAAATCCTACTTTGAATAGAGTTTGAAGAAAGGCCTTAAAATGCCAATGGCACTCCAGTCTTCAGAAAGGGTAAAAAGAAGGGACCCACTTCTATCGCAAGAAAGGTGGTGGAACCATCCTAGACAGCATCTCTAAGCATGTGGAGGACAAGAAGGTGATCAGGGCAGTCGGCATGGTTTCACCAAGAGGGAATCATGCTCAACCAATCTGATAGTCTTCTATGACAGAGTGACTGGCTGAGTAGATGAGGGGAGAACATTGGATGTTGTCCATGTGGAATTCCACAAGACTTTTGCAATTGTCTCCCATAACATCCTCATAGGCATGCATATGAAAAAGTCTTTTACAGTTGAGGGTGGTGAGGCACTGGCACAGGTTGCCTCCTGATGTGGTGGATGCCCCATCCTTTCAAGGCGAGGCTGGATCAGGCCCTGGGCAACCTGATCTAGCTGTGGATGTTCCTTATGTGTCCATAAGGAATGAGGAACATTATGCTCGATCCTCCAAGAAGGTAAACGTGCTGTGGTTGCCTCCATCTGTAAAGCAGGGGAAAGAACATGGAAAACTGAGACAGGAGATCTCAGCCCCAGGGCAGAGTATCATCCTGTCCCTGCTTTGCTGATGTCTTTGTGTGATCTGCTTCTCCTGAAGCCGGGGCAGCTCTCAGATGAAGAGAATATCAATATGTCTCTCCACATCTCCCCTGTGGTAGCAAACCATCCCTTCTCTTCCCCCTTCATCACCTCAGTCTTTTCAGAGCGCAGAAAAATTTGGGATTTAGCAACCAAAACTGTCAAGATACCAACACACTGACAGAGACTTGCGTGACTGATGTACCAACTCAGAAAGCTGTCCTCAAGTATCTCCCAAACTGCTAAAACACCTTCTTCTCACGGCTTTGATCCACCCTCTGGATGGGAGACGAGCTGTCACACCACCTGTTCATAGCGTCAAACTTTAAAACAGTTTCAAACTCAAAGATTCAGCAGAATCCCTGATCAGGTGCCGAGCAGAACCTTGAGCCAGTTGCTCAGCTGGGCCCCCGCTGCTGTGATGAGCTGTGATGAGCTGTGATGAGCTGTGAGCCCCTTGCTGCTCGCACCACATCACTCCAGGTCCTGCACTGGAAGCCTCAGGCAGTGGGGGTTGGCACTGCCATCGCCAAACAGAGCTTTACTCAGAGCTTCGACACCCGGCAGCGAGCCTGAGTCATCGTCCCTCCTTTTCCTGGAAAGGTGAGGGACAGATGACTTCCAAAAGAGTGTTTTTTCCTGAAGTGAGCTTATTGAAAAGGGGAGAAATGAACAGGTCTTTGAAATGTGCTTTCGTTTTTTCAGAGATTTCAGCTTCTCCCTTTTTCGGGGGCTTGCTTTCATTTATCGAGTGGTTATGCTTTCACTGTACCATTATGAAAAATAGGAATTCACTTAGGAAACGAAAAGCACATTTTCAGAATGAGATACTTCATAATCACAGATCACAGAATTGTAGGGGTTGGAAGGGACCTCTGGAGATCATCGAGTCCAACCCCCTGCCAAAGCAGCTCCCTAGCACAGGTATTAAAACTCCTCTGCAAGGAGAGCAGAAAAAATCAAAGAATAAAAATAATAATTAAAAAGATGTACTTGACCTGAGATCATCTTCAGAGTCATTTTTGAAGAGCTGCTTTTGGCCCTTACTCCTGAGGCCATTCCCCTTTTACTTTCAAGGCAGCACAGAAAATAAATGCCACTCAGTGAGCCTGATGCCCAGCAGCACTCCGACACTTTCAATGTGAATCTGGTTGAGAACATCCAAACATCTCTGAACCTGTGCAATTTGGACTCTTAAGAGTGGGGACACTCCCAAGATGGAAGACCTTGAGCCCAGCCCTGTGCTGTGCTGTCTTCAATTTGGATATCAGTTGGCTGTGGAATAACACAGACCTGATGTATTAACTGCTACGGCTTCGTGTGTATGAAAACGTGTGCATGAACACACTCAAATTATTATTGCCATTTTACATTGTAAAAACAGGAAATAAATATAAATACATATTTTATGAATATGTATTCATATAACTATTTATATTAGTATGAAATATAAATATATACAGTGATTAAATTTCATTCTAAACACTTATATTTACCTTGTATGTTTTTCAGGGCCCTTATGCAATACTGATTCTCTGTTCAAGATCAGGTTCTTAATTTTCCGTGAATAAACTGCCCTAGGGAACCAAAAATTTCCTTACATGAAAAAGTTACACAAATTATCAGGTTTCTACGAATACAAGATCAACTACAACTAAATAGCTTTTGTAACATAAAAAGCCAAACGGTACTGCGGCGGATGGCGACCCTGATGTCAAACTGAGCACTTTGTGGGAGAGCACAGCTCTCTGCCAGCTCACCCCAGGGATCTGCACTCTGCTCTTTCCTCCACAGCACCAGGACAGGTAGGCAAGACCAAAAAAGCTGAAATGAATGCTCACTTGGACAGCAGGGAAAGGGGCTGTGCCCTAAATAGATCTGTAGACGTGCCTGAGTGTCTAAGAACAGCAGCACATCTTATTCTATAATTACGCTAAGGAAAACAAGAGCAGTCTGTGATAAAACTGCACACTGGCATTTTCATGACATATTTCCTAATAATGAACAAAAAGTTCACATTAAAAATTAAAATGACAAAATAGATTATCCAAACTTTGACCTCTGCACATTTTACTTTGTATGTGCAATGCATATTCTTCCAGTAAAAAAATCATGGAGTCATTAAGAGTGGAAAAAGAACAGTGAGATCACCCAGACCAATCATCAACCCATCCCCGTCATTCCCAGTAATCCACGTCCTTCAGTGCCACATCTGCTCCTGCCTCAAACACCTCCAGGGTCAGTGACTCCACCACCTCCCTGTGCAGCCTGTTCCAGTGCTTCAACTCTATCTGAGAAGAAACGTTTCCTCGTTCCTGGTGGATGACAGGTTGGCCATGAGCCAGCAGTGTGCCCTGGTGGCCAAGAAGGCCAATGGGATCCTGGGGTGCATTAAAAAGAACATGGTCAGCAGGTCGAGTGATCCTCTCCCTATGCTCTGCCCTGGTGAGGCCTCACCTGGGCTACTGTCTCCAATTCTGGGCTCCCTGGTACAAAAAAGACAGGGATCTCCTGGAAGGTCTGCAGTGGAGGGCTACAAAGATGATGAAGGATGTGGAACACCTCCCTTATGAGGAAAGGTTGAGAGAGCTGGGCCTGTTCAGCCTTGAAAAAAAAGGACTCAGAGGGGATCTGATCCATGTCTATAAATACTTAAGGAGTGGGAGGCAAAGGGACGAGGCCGGACTCTTCTCAGCAGCGTGTGGTGATAGGATGAGGGGAAATGACCACAAATTGATGCATAGGAAATTCAGCACAAATGTGTGGGAACTTCTTCCCAGCGCAGTGACGGAGCACTGGCACAGGCTGCACAGAGAGGTGGTGGAGTCTCCTTCTCTGGAGACGTTCAAGACCCACCCGGACGCCTACCTGTGCAACCTGGGCTAGGGAGCTGCTTTGGCAGGGGGTTGGACTCGATGATCTCTGGAGACCCCTTCCAACCCCTACAGTTCGGTGATTCTGTGAGCATTGAAACAAACTATAGCAAGGTACCTTAACCCAAAGGCCTGCACTGTCAGGGCAAGACGTCCCCTAGCCCAGCCACCCTCTATAGATTTCTGCCACGTCACTGCTTACATACCTACAGGAAGAGGTAATTAACCATGTGCCTATTACACCATCTTCCACCTTAGTTTTTATTCTCCACAAGTACATATATATATATTTTACAAATGCAGTGAATCCATTCCTTCTCACTGGAAATATTAAAGAAAGTCTGATGGCTGTTTTTTAAGGCGTTAGAAGGGATAGTTCCTTCCTCAGACATCTCTCTCTTCAAGACCAGGAATACTCACTTCTCTGATTTTTTTTTTCTTCTGCGCAGTGTTACCTATCAGTTCCACTCGGGAAAATTTGCCCGCTTACTACTTCCAAACTGCCGCTCAAAATCACTGGATGGATGATTACTTTCACACCTCATATAAAAGTTCCCAGTTGATCCTCAAGTGAGATTTGCTTTCGCCGTTGTACCCGGTTGCTCAGTGTGTCACACTGACTCCCACTGAATTCAGCTTGCTGCTGTGGGGCCAGGTCCCGCCTGGCCCTCCGACCTCTGATGGCGTCTCCAACTTGTGAGCGCTGCCTGGCAAGCACGACCCAACCTGGTGTTCCACCGAGCACATCAGTGGATGTGCAAAACCAGGACCATGACATAACCTCAGAAAGAGTACTGGAAAAGTCTTTGTAGCTTTTTTTCCTCTAATTTGCTAGTAAGTGTGTCTTCACCGCTTTTCCTCACCGTAAATTAAATACTTCACTTGAAGCCGTACGGCCAAATAGATGACGCGAGAATTACCGCGTGGCAGCTCCCAGTTCCGTGCCTGTGTCACTAAACAATACGTTTCCCTTCAGTGTAAGGTGTAAATCCACACCTCCAGAAGCAGAAACACCAGCCTAAATTACCCATGACCTCATTTTTAAAACATAAATGCATCTGCCTTCGCTCTGCCAAACAATGCCACCTTTCATTGCTTATTAGCCCAGGTCTCCCACAAACACCTTTGGCACTCTTACCTCACTCCTTAGCCAAGGGAAAAAATAGCTAAAAATGTTTCCATTGAGCTGTTACTACAGTGTCCCAAACCTCTCCCTATGATTCACAATTCACGATGCCACCAGAACAGCCCTCTGGCTCAAGTTGCTCAGCTGAACAGCGCCCGCTGTCAGCCCACCCAAAAGGTGCCCAGTACCTCATCCTAGCCATGCCTGGAGCTTTTCACATTGCATCTCTCTAGTTCATCCAGCCTACAAGAGCTGGCACGCTTTGCAGGCTACAGAGGATGCAAATGGGACCAAGTAGGGCATGAAGGGCCCTGCACGGCTGCAGGTGGGCAGTGCATTGTGCATGGAAAGGCTCCAATGCAGCACACTACACCATGGCTGAGTCCAGCTCAAATGTATTTTAAGATGTGCTCTGAGTACAACTAGCAGCACTACTCACACAGTATTAAAAGGATATGGCACTTGAGGAGCGCATCGGTGTACATGTCTTACAAAGTGCACCTATCATCTTTCAGTTCTACAGTTCTTGTTATTGCAAGAAGTACAGGATTCAGCAGCAGATATACAATATAAAAGCATTTATTAACTTCCATGAAACAGAATATGGCTTTAAAAAAATCTGTGGGTCCCTGTTGAACTCTCCCCTTTGCCCTAGCAAAATTCTCACGTGAATATGGGAAAAATTCTGGCAAAAATACCTCACTCACATACAACCATCTCACAAACCAAACGTGGTATGAAAGATGGGCACTAACAGTCAACCAGTACATGGGAATGAAACCCCTGCCTCCACACACAGATAAAGAGAGTGCTTAAAAAGTGGCAGAGATGATTCATCTCTAACGGCAGAGCTTCTGAAAACTTCAGTTTTTAAATAATGCACTGTGTTAAAGACAGCCAGGCAGATCTGAACGGATCCGTCACTTCGAGCCCCAGAGCCCGGCTCACCTCAGCTCACGCTGCTGCCGTGTGTTCACGAAGCGATGCTGCAGGACACTTCCAAGAAAACACCTTTCCCGAGGAGGAAATATATTTTAACCTTTTAATTCTTAAGCTTTCCAAAAATATTTTCAGTTTTAACAAAGACATCTTTCAAAAGCATATTCCAATGTCGAGCTTGAAGAGAATTCTGCCTCCGTCGAAATAATATGCAAACTTCATTGCATTATTGAAAGCCTAATTACAAGACAAGACAGGCATGAAGCTTTCTGCTGAAATTACCAAAACATAATTGCAGAATGTCGAATGTTCGTGTCCATAATAAATACCGGCGGCTCAAAAGCAGCTCAGAAGTTTCCCTTGAGAGTTTTAGTATCTGAACAAGGAAATTGTTCTACATACTGTTCCTACAATTTAGGCATTACATTGCAATAGTTGAAGCAAGAAAGAGCTCAACTGAAGACTACAGAACTTTGTCTTCCCAGGAGGTCTACGCTTGGTTGTACAGTGCTACGCTGGAAACGGCTCTTCACCGAAGTCTGGCAAGTGGCTTCTGTTTAAAATGTACTCGGCCTCATAACGTTCTTCAAAGGATTACAACATAATTGATTCTGGCAGGACACACACGGTCAGCATGATGTGCAGGGAGCTGCCAGTGGACGTGGGGCGCTTACAAAAAGGGTTGTTTTCTTCGTTAAAAATGGAAAAAAAGAGCGGGAGGTGCGGAGAAGAGTGAGATACAAAATGACTCAATGACACTGTTTGAATCCGATTATTCCAATACCGCGTGTGCGAATGGAAGCAGTCAGACGGCAGTGGCAGAGCTCCTGAACTGCTGAGGCAATGCATGTATTCCTATTTCCATTAAAAGAAAAACAAAAAATAGATGCTACAGTTATATACATCCTTGTAAGCATTCAGAGAACACTGTGAGCTGAACTCCAGAGAAGCCATCGGTGTCAGTCTGAAAGCGACGGGGAACGGATGGACCGTGCACTGGCTGGACTGTTGGAGAAAGCAAAGGGATCCTTTTCCTTTTCTTTACTGTCATGTTTATGTTTATGCTTATGTTTGTGCTTGTGTTTCTTCTTCTTCTTCTTGTGCTCGTGGTGGTGATGGTGATGGTGGTCACTGTGTTTTGAGGAGTTGGACTCTTTGCTGAACACGGAGAGCGGAGCTGCTGAGACAGGGTGCATGGTCACCTCCCCTGAAGACTGCTCTTTGCCTAAACAAAGAACAGTGACACAACCAGGTTAACGTTTCAAACAGAAGTTCTCAATTATTAAATCAGATCTACGTCATCGTTCCGACGTGCAAACATAGAACCCCTTACTGCAGTAGTGCCATTCAATTCTTTGTTCAGAGGCATTTCTAGAGATGCCATTAGTGCATCTATATCACTGATGGAAGGTACTCCACTTCTTCCTCCCCCAAAAGTACAAACAAGTTAGATGGGCATCCAGAAATTACACATTAAACCCATTAGCACGGTCAGTATGCCAGGAGTAATCAAAATATAATTCCTCATGAAAACTATGAGAAGCTGACACATGGAAGGGCAGTTTTGGAATTCAGTAAGGACAACTACGACATCTTTATCAGAACACATTAAAATGTCATTATCTCACACCCAAGGCGATAGCTCCAGGAGGAGGGAAATAAACTAAGAATAGTGTGGTTAATTAGTGGAAACAGCTGGAAGCTGGGGAAGTCTTGAGTTCCTTGAGGCAGGATTTGATTCTGGCAGTGAGATACTTCTAGTAATATAGAAATACAGAACATGGCAAAAAACCTAAAACAGATTCCGTCAGCATTCATCCTTAAAAAATATCTAAGGTATAGAGTATGTTCCCATGTGTTTGCATCTAAAGACACATATCTTAAATTATATGAGGCAGACTGCAGTCAAAAACAAAAACCCACATCTGTGACACAAACCTTCACACCTTCATGGTTCCATTAGTTTCAGAATTTGAAGTTACTCTGACATGGAAACGAAACCTGCAAGCCTAGATGCTACATTTCTGTCAACCTCAGACCAAACCTAAGCCTTTAAGCTTTAAAGGCATTACCAGAACTATCTAAGGACATGGGTTTAAGCTTGCAAGGTGGTATAGCAGTAGCTCTACTGCCAAGTGCCAGTGAATACCAAGGATGCAGACAACCCTCTTCACACAGCTGTGCTGACCCCAGTGCAGGTTTCCTGCTGTTCCCTGCACCACCAGCCCTGCTAAGAAGCAATCCACACTGCTGCTTTGTAACTTGTTTCAGCTAGGTTATCAAAAACCTGTATTTAAAGCTGTTATGTAAAATATCATTAATTGCAGCAAGCTGGAGAATACATACAGCAGTAATGTAAGCCACTGACTGAACAGGAGAAGATGAGCACCTGGAAACAGAAAGGCAAAAAGATCTTCTGAAAGGAGAGAATTCTGATCCAGCTGCAGTTCCAGGGCTCCTGACACTTAAGGAAACAACCAATAATGGTAATATGGTACATACGAAAAGATTTCATTGCAGAACTCTACTTTTACTGAGTCAGTAGGAAGTACACACACATTTTCTTCAGTGAGGTCAATGAGAGCCGAAATCTACCGTGCAAAAATGTCAGCCACCTGGAAAATGTCTTCTCATTTTAAAGAGTGCTTTGAAATAGGGAACCAAATAGAATCATAGGTTGGAAAAGACCTCTAAGATCATCTAGTCCAACCATCCACCCTCCACCAATATTGTCCACTGAATCATGCCTATAAGCACTACATCTCCCCTTTCCTTAAAGGCTTCCAGGGATGGTGACCCCACCACCTCTCCGGGCAGCCCTGATATACACCGATACCAATACGCTGATCCTGGGAGCTGGCTCCAAATGGATGCATACAGACTGCGAAACTCTGCTGCCTGTAAAATGCTCTGTAAGAGATTTTACAGTTTTGTACCTGTCAAATTCATTCTGTAATGAGATTAGCATTACGCTTGCAGAATACTCCATTTTAATTTCCTTTCAACTAATATCCATTCCAAAGCAGGAAAGCAAGGCTAAACAGAGTTGCTTCTAAGGGCATTAAAACCACTCTTGTATCACCAGGAGCGAGGCTGCTGCGAGGAGGCATGAAATGCTCCCTCTTCCTGCAGGGAACCCACTTCCTCCTGGCACAGGCAGCGGGATGGGAACCCGCCTTTCTCAAATAATAGGAGAGGGCAGGCCTGGGAGCTCATTTCTGAAGTGGTTAGTAGCATTCCTAAGAAAAGAATGCATGTACGTGTGTCTGTCCACTTGGATCTCCTTCTGTTTTGAATGTAGATATTCCAATGTAATTATTGGCTTTTCTGTGTTCCAGTGAGCTGCGTAGTTGTTTAAAATTAGACAGGATGACCCTCCCGTGGGGGAAGAGATCAGAAACTTGGTGCACACCTTGTCACATGGAATGATACACACGCTGGAGATATTGCGAAAGAGAATAAAATATAAAAGCAGACCTCATGGTTTAGTTTGAGGATGAAAGAGTTTTGGATCTTGATACGCTTTATGCAATATTTTCTGCCATAAATAAACACTTGCTGTCAGGCAATTACAATATCCTGCCCCTCAACTATGTAGGGCAATGCTGTTTCTTCAGGTTTTTTGTTTGTTTTTTCAAGGACCATCAGTGCATGAACAGCATCGTTGGGTAGAGCTTTTTAGCTATATTGTTTTATATCGGACTTCTATAATTTGGTAAAATATAACCTGAGACTTGAACATGGCAACAAACTTCCATGAGATCTTCCAAGTGGCCTCTCCTACATTTCTGATTGTGTGCGAAGAGGGTGGGACACCACAGACTTACAGTCTGTGTTTCTTTGCATCTACAATCTATTTAAAACTGCTGGCTTAAGTACGACTTTTCCAAATTGACACTTGTTAAAAATGATCCAGTTGGCACCCTGATTTATTCAAATGTCACTGAAGAAGAAATTAACTTTGCAAATCACAGCAAAGGGTAAGGCCCATGGGTCCACTGTTCTGGCTGAGGACAGCCTGGTGTTCCAGAACCTGACACCGACCACCTTTGGGAAGAAGGTGACATCAACACAAGTATGCTAACACTTAATATGTCTCTCCCAAAACCCAAAGAAAGCTTTCTAATGAGAAAAATCATGCACTCTCTGCCTAGCAGTTGGACTGCAGCTTTGGCCGATGTTTGTTCTAAGGAGCTAAGACTGAAAATGCTGAAAAGTCTTCAAAAACTATTTTGACAAATATCTTGTTTCTCCTTATTTCTACTTTTCATTTCAGAATTGCCCTGGAAACAACCATCACCATTTTTAACTTCATGCCTAGTACCCCTTGACTCGTGCATACTGAGAAATCACCACATGTAAGCAGCCCCAACCTTCTGTGTTTAAGCATTTTGTCTTAAGAAGCATGATTTTCAAACCATGCATCACTGGAAAAACTTATCCACTGTGCCTAGTAGAGTGCTTTTTTAATGATCGTACTGTAAAGCTGAGACTTCAAGTGAGAAGGAGAGGTCTAGTTAAAGAAATGTTTTCTGAGGCTGTGCTAAACAAAGCAGTTGGATTGGTTCTGATATAAAAATTTTAACCACTTCCAATGTAGATCCACTTGTCTTCATGCAATTTTCAATTAGATTTCTAACCAGATACATAACTTGTCATGCTCATGCCAAAAAGGATAGCCTCTGCTCAAGTACTGAAAAACAAGCCCACGTAAAATACCTTTGTAACTGATGACTGTTTAACTAGCTTCCCCATTTGACTTTAAACCCATCCTGCTTTCTCCTTACATTAAGACAATAGGTTGACTCTGGTGGTATTTTACCATGTTTACTCTAATATTCTAGAAAATGTACAAAAGAAAAAAGCATATTTAAATTAATATGTCAGCTCACTTGAAAATTTAGCCTTAATCCATCTTCTTTCTCTGCAAGGCTTATATTTGTATTAAAGCTGCTTTCATGCACTTTAGCATAAAGCCCTTGGAAACACACTCTCCTGTGAAGCACAAAATTAACCACGTGCTATTTCAGTGAGGCAAAATTAGCTACAGAACCTCCAAACTTATGTGTTACCAGTTTGGAAGCGGTTATATTTTAGGCAGTAAAGTCAACATCTGTATATTAGATACTATCACACAGATACTATGTTATTATTTTAAGCTATTAAGGGCAGTTTAACAGAAGAGTTAAAACAACTTTTCCTCCTGAAAAAGCATAGCAAAAATCCATCATTGTCAGTGCTGTGCTTTCCATCCAAGAAAAGGAAGTCTGTTGACACAGTTGCCTGTAATTCTAATGTTTAGGTAGCTCTTTTTGACAGGAAGCCACTGACTAGTTGTCTAAATTTTGAGGTAATGGTGTTCTTATAGCTGACTTTGATAACGTGGCTGAGCTGCAGAGAACAACTTTTTCTATGGTTCATCCTCAACTTCTGTTAACTACTGTACTTAATACGTGGTGATTCGCACCATAGGTTCGTGTTTAAGTATAATCACTAGTTTCTCTCTACACTTTTACAGCAGTAAATTACAACAGAAACAACTGAATCTGACCAAATAATTACTTCCTGAAACTTCAGACATGTACATCTACAAGTTAAAACAGTGATGTGCAAGATTAGCAGTAGAAATGTCAAGTGTGATTATTCTGGAAAACACCAAATAGATAAATGGAATAGCCACATGACTTTTCTGATATGAGTGCTGAATGAAAGGATGCCTTCCCAAAGCCCACTGACACTGAACATGACCTGGACAAAGGCTGACAGCGTCAGTGCTTAAAGGTGATTATTTAACTGCTCCACTCCTAGAATTTGGAAGTAGCACTGCACTTTGAGATGAGTGAAATACTGAAGTAAATAAAAGAAGTGTCCCTTAATCTAATTTCACACAAGTCAACAATGGACAAGTCGCCTCACAGCCTGAAATGTGATGTTAAATCTACGGCACATAAGAAATTTGGTCTTGAAACTCTTTTGATCTTAAGACAGGGTAGGGAGCTTTACAGCTATTATTGATGATTTAGTAGCAAATAAGAATCTGTTTTCATTTTAGAAACGTGCAGAAATTTAGAAATGTTTTGGTACTTCAAAAAGTAATCAACATGATGTGAGGCGTGAACTGCCTGAAAAATGCAGTTTTGTTTAATAACTTCTTGCAAAATGCTCAGATTCTCATATAAGTATCAGAGTCTACAATTCTGTTATCCTCAGTAGAATTTAAGTCACTTCGTGTATGAACAAAGTTGCTGTAATTATAGCACTGAAACCCATAATCCTGAAAGTGCTGTAGTACAAGGCTGCTTTTACTGCCCTTGCAGCAGGTCTGTAACTTAACCTTTCATTTCCACATGCAGAAGCATACAGGAAAAAAAAAAAAAAAAAACGCTTTTAAACATAAATAATATTTTCCTGGCTTTATGGGGATTATATCAACTTGAACAAATCCAAATTATCACTGGGAGGGAGGGGCAGTGTGAGGAAAGTAAAAACAGAATACACAGATATAACAGCATTTAGAGCCAACATGAGCTTCCTCCTTGCAGCTGCTCCTCGCGGGATGTGCTTGGCTGATGAGCTAACACTTCATGTGACATGTGGGGACATAACCCACAGCTGTGAGATGAAAATTAAGTATGGGCTAATTGCTCACTGCCTTCCAAGTAAGAGTCACAGTACTGAGGCAGACACAGCATCATGCAGATTTGGTAAGAAGATCCTGAAACCATTTCAGAACCTGCATAAATCTGCTTCACAATAATCACTCGCTGAAGTGTACCCCCAGTCCTTTGTTGTGTCTGCAAACAATTAAGAATTTAAAGGTCCTCAGGGAATACAATCTGTGATTCCTCTGTAAAACCGTTCATGCACAAGTGTTCTATCTTATTTATGTATGCTTTTATTTTTCCCCATCTGTTTGAAATTTCCCCCCCCCCCCAATATATTTCCTAAACACTAAACTGTCTTTATTTACTCAGTCTGAAATTCATACATCTCTGCTGCTAAGAAAAATGCTACGAATAAGAAACAGGTGAACTTTTAGAAGAAAGAAGTATCTGTAATGGAACTGTTTGTAAGCGCACAAGCCAAAAACACACACACACAAAAGAAGAAATTAATCTGAAGTTTTTCAAAGCAATGCTTTCATTTAAAATGAAAAAAATAATAATAAAAAATCAGCATTTGTGTCATTTGTCACCTAGATGAGAGAATGTATTACAGTGTACCAAGTGCCTAAACAGCAGAGGTGAGAAGGTATGTAAGTGGCCTCAAAGCAGATTTTCCTATGTGCTGTGGGTCTGCAAATGCAGCAGTGAATGGGCTGCACTTCTTATCCATTGTGAGTTAAAGCTCAAGCTGAATATGAAATAATTATGGAACACAGAGCTGGTTGACAGAGGGTCCCGTAAGTCCTATTTGTGAAGCACTTGGCTGAGTTTTGTTTATGACTTTATATCCCATAGAGTGTGTAAGTCTAGTAAATCTGTTGCAAAATATCACGTAAGAGTTACAAATACTAATCCTCAGTGGATTCACGCTTCAGTGCCCTGGATATGTCATTCTTTGCCATAGCAGAAAATGGAATGACTGCCCATAACACTAAGGACAAAATTCAAAGCAGCTCTGAAAGGTTTAAAACAAAGGTTGTGCAGCATTAGGCTCCTAAGTTCATGAGGAAGTACATTTTTCTTCTTTCTCCCAGGATGGCTACAACTCAGGCAAAAAGTTGTGAGTATTGCTACTCCACGTATCTAACAGAAAATCCATGCTGGTGGAACTGGCTGTACAGGCACACATTAACCAAAGGTCATCTGGAATCCCGAAACTAGACCTCCCTGTGTTTTATGTCCCCATATGAACTTAATTTGTTAGCTGAGCAATGACAGCAGTTACCTTTTATTAAAAAACAAACCTTAGTGGCTAGAGCATCTGCCAGGGAAGTACAACGTAAGTTCTAGGCCCAAAGGGAGTATGAACCTACAGCTTCCACATCCCCAGCCAGCACCCTATGCACCAGGCTATGCAGGATACTTTGTGCAGAACATCCATTAGCCCTTCTCTAAAACAAGGCCTCTAAAAAGCCAGAAACACTCAGCTCACAGGGGATGCGGATGAGGTCACTTGTCAGCATAGCTAAGGACACAGAGCACAGAACCAATGTTCCAGATCCCACTGCTAAGGTTTTTTTTTTTTTTTTTTTGTGTCGTTTATGTTAGACAATCACTGGATTAAAACAGAAAAACAAGTGAGAGAGTAATCATTCTGAATTCTACTTGTAGGATCAAACATCCAACTTCTACACACTGCAGGGACTGCAATCTGAAAGCTGTAACACCTAGTCCGGGGTGTGTACAACCCCAGATCTTGGAAGACAGCTACACAGTCGCTGTACCTCAGCTTAGCTCCTCTGCAGCATTTGGTCACCGAACTTAAAAACACAGTTAAAAGATTCTGAGAAACAAAGATCACTGTGTGGTAAGTTGTGACAGGCAAAGAAAAGGCAGAAGGTCATCAACGAAGTCTGCCTTAGGGATTTTAAGAAATGCATTTTTAATAAGTAGTTTAGTCAAATGTGATATGACAAAGTTATTGAGAGAAACAGCAATAGCAAAAAGATGGAGAAATGATATATACGTAGATGCAGTCTTTTCAACTGTACAAAGCTCTCTGAGGCTTACCTGATTTTCAACCACTGAAATTAAGCTAAGACATTAAGCTTCTGGGGAAAAGAGACTGCTGTTTTTTTTTTTTTTTTTTCCAAAAGACAATCACCATCATTATTATTTCTTAAGATCACAATTATGGTGAAGTTTCACTTAAGTGTTCATGGGGTCCTATCCCAATTTTTGCTATTTAATTCATTTCTTAACTTCTTACTCTTATAAATCTGATGCATGCTTGCGTTACTTAGATATGTATGAAGATACACATGCCCAAAGTTATCTGTAAGCATACTGGAAGCTAAAGATTTCTTGTGCACTCTCTACACACTTTCTTGAGTTCAGCTAACATTTAA
The DNA here is from genome assembly GCA_036925125.1 of Oreortyx pictus. Classification (NCBI taxonomy): domain Eukaryota; kingdom Metazoa; phylum Chordata; class Aves; order Galliformes; family Odontophoridae; genus Oreortyx; species Oreortyx pictus. Next base: position 12,649,169 of record JAUPFR010000003.1, on the reverse strand, counting down.
CACTTACCAACAATACATGTATGAGAATAAGTAGTAGCAAAAAAACCCTACAACTAATTAAGTTGAAAATTTTATATTATCATTTAACAATAAATTGACTCATACCTGGTGTTGATGGTCTCTCCAACATATTCAAATGATGGTAAATAAAGGCTTGACTGTCATGAACCGTGTCCATATCAATTTCCTCCTCCTCTTGAGAGTTTGAGAACTAAGATATCGGGGGGAAAAAAATAAGTAGATGCTAATAATAAATTCTTAGGAATATCACTACGTCAAATTTTAGAATATTTTACTTTTGAGGTAAACTGGGGGTGAGAGGGAAAGGAAGTGATATCTACCACTGCAAAGGAATAAAAACTCAATAAAATTAAAAAGAGTCAATGTCTACCCTTCTTTCTAATTTACTGTGAAGCTGTATGAACAAGAACATTAACTGTCAGCTTTAGTTCTTGCCAGCCAATAAAATATCTGATGGGAAATGATTTTGCCAAAGTAAGCTTAACAACTACTGTACACATATACACAACATGTCTTTTGTTTGAACACAGCTTTAAGGAAAGCCAGCAGAAGCCACTGCTGTTACTCCAAATACCCTGCATATTGTGCAAGTTGAATTTCCATTTCTTACTCTGATTTTGAGTTTGACTTTACTGTCTTCATTCTTCTCTAGTATTTGCCCTGGCTCCAATGGAGACCCGAGTGGCATATCAGCCTTCCTCTTCACCCCCTGCTGATGACCAGAAATGCTGGATGCTGTTTCCTTAATAAGATGATCATCCTCCTGAAGCAGCATTAAAAGATCAAAATTAGAAGATAGCAAGAGCCACGTTTCAGCCTAAGAGAGACCTGATAGCTGAAAGCACTTCTGAGTAAGTGGGCGATTTGAACAAAGTTTTCCCTGTAGTTCTGGCAAAAAAGTATTTTCTAAAACCCTGTATGGATTTGTGCCAACCTCTCCTACAAACATGGTTTCTCTTTACTTCTATTCCTGCTCCCTCTGCATATCTAGCATTGGCATCTTTTCTGTCCCTTCTCACAATCATGGTACTGTTGGTGTGCAACAACATTCGCTGCTTCTGAATGGCCTTTCTATAAATCTGTGCCTCGTAGACTCTCCTCATTCCAAATCTCTGCTGAAAAGCTGTGATAGCCTCTCATCTACACATGGGATTTTGCTAAATCTTCTTCTGATTCGCTTTAAAAACTAATGCTTCCTTTGTTGAATACAAGTCAGCATGAGTAATTACAACCTGCCAGTTTTTGATTTATTGAAAAAAAAAAACGAACCGTTTTGTTAATTACTTCTAGGATCAACAATGGAATGAGTGTCAGAGGAATATAAAAATAACAGTCTAATAAGTTAGACGTGTAGTCATTAAAACAGGAGACAGGTGCTCCAATAATTCTAATACACAAAAAAGAGAATGAAAAATAAGTATCCGTAGAAGTAAGCATTATTAAAAGCCCACTTAAAGCTGAATAAAGCCACAGCATAGACTCTAAAGGGCACATGCTGTTCAGATGAACTTCACCTCCTGTTATACATAGGGTACCCCAGAAATTCATACCCTGAGCAATTGAAACTGAATTTTATGAAGCAGATATGTTCAAGGTAAAACAGCACTGATTTTAACTCATTTGTGCTCTCAGAATATACACAGTACACTGCTTTAAGGAATCTAGTCGGTCTCATGTATTCTAACACCTGTGAATTTAAATTTATTTTTTTACCTCTAATAGGCATTTCCCTCTTTTCATCCTTACTATTTAACCCATCAGATGTTGTGAAATACTTCAGAGTAAACTTGAACAGATGCAAGAGAGAGTCTTTGTTTTCTATTACCGCTTTGTTCTTTTTCAACGATGAAACTCAATTCTACGTGTGTTAAAATGATCATCTATGTGAAGCAGGAGACTGAAGATGAGGCTAAGGAAAAGATACGAGGGATCAAGCATAAACTGAGGCTTATGCTAATGCTCTGTTTCCAGTTTAAGCCAGCAGTGACACTCAAAGGAGCCTCTTCCCTTTCTCACGTGTTTCTGTCCTGGGCCACCACAGGCATTTGTATAAGTGCATGACGAACTGGACTAAGGAACAAATTCAGCAGGTAGTATCTATTCATAAAGTGTTTTTCAACCAGATCATCTCCTGATCCAGCTCATTACGCAGCAACAACTGTACTGCGGGAAAGTAAAAGACAAAGAGTTGAGAGGAATTTTTTTTTCCCCCCAGCAAGGCAGACTGACTCCTAAAGAAGTTTTGGATGTTCACCGAACTGCAACCTAAAGTCTGGCAACAAAATGTCCTGCTATTTAATTCTGATGTCAGTGTGTGATAACTTAAGACTTACTACACACTCTACAAATAAGTAGGGTTGCTCTAAGGATTATGACTCCATCATCATTTTCTCCCCCTACTGGAAATAGCTGGCACAGCACTATGATAATTTGCACACAGTACGCTTCTGAATAAAAGTGATTTTAGACATTAACTACAGGATTGATCACTGTAAAATAGCAATAGTAAAAAAATCCCATTCAAAAGAGTGGAAAAAGCAGTTCTGTGCTATCAAACAGTAATTTGAAACTGTTAAGAAAATTACTTATTTCCGTATACATTGAGATTTTTGTCTCCTAATCAACTCTGGCCCACAACAAGACTGAAGTCTTACAGCACGGGCAACTAGAAAAGCTTGTAAGATCCATTTCCTAGTTACATCATGAACTGAGTGTTAGGACTGAAGGGCAGGAAGATATCAAACTGAATATATGCAGCTTTTCAGAAGTTGTTACAAATCCTTCAGAGCACGGTGCAAAGTTGGCAGTTTCAAGTGTTCAATGAAGAACTAAAGTTCCAACTTTCTATCTCTTAAAGTCGTTTAAAAAGGGGTGTATCTGTGCATTTTAAGACACAATAGAATTACTGATAAAAGCTTTTGTTTGGGAAAACTACGTAACTTGCCTAAAAGCAATTTTCTTAGTCTAATAAATAAAAATTTCATAACAGCATCAAACATTTCTGTGAACCACTTCATGAATCATAAACAATACGGGAAAAATATAGTTTGACAAAGAATACGAATGATGAGAGGTGAAAAAAGACAAGAGGTTTGCATATTTTATGCAAAACAGTTAATTCAAGAGGTATGGTACGTGCCAGCTTTTTAAGTGGAAGGAATGAAGAGAAACAAGGTGCAAAGACAGCTTGAGCAGGATACAAAATGACATCAGTAGCCAATACATTCACTTCAAGCCAGCTGAATGAAGTATGCAGATGGTTTAAGCTTACGGTGTTCTGAAATACTACTGGCTGTCCATGATTGTTAGTGGTATTCACAGGTTCCTGATTATTTGCCACTGATTCAGGGATAATCGTTGGATTAAGCACAGCCTTCTTTTCTTTCAGATTAAGAACAAGTCCAAGCTCTGGTAGTGGTAAACACGAAGGTCTGCTGAGGCCAAAAAGTGTAAAATAGAGGTCTACAGCACCACATCGTAATCTCCAGTCATGAGAAGTTCCTAAAATCCAGAAGAGATCACTGTTAATATAAGATACAATCTTCCCCCGTGCTGCAAGGAAGACAGTTTAGCAACCTGGATCCACCAAAGTATGTACATCTTCTGTACATACTTCTGTACCCATCTCCCTCATTACTCCTGCCTCTTTATTCTAACTCCTCTGCTAAGATGCTGTTTTAAATGAAAGCAGCAAGTTGTAAGCTGAATGTGTCTAGTACAAGATTCAACATTCAGCTAGGAAACTAAGTGTTTTCAATACAATAAAGAAGGATGAAATGCTTTTATTTTTCAAGTTTCTCTTTAGGTTTTACTATTTGACAGTTAAATAGAACATTTTGTTATCAAACTGCTCTCACACGTCACTAGATTTAGACACAACTGCCTATGTATTCCTTGAAATTCCACACTGATAAGAGAGCACAAACCAGCAACATGTAAACTTCCTTTTTAATGTCTAATGACTACAGTGACTATTTTGACATTTACTCCACTGGATCTTCAATGCTTCCATTTCTATTGAAATTAAGAGATGCGCTGCTTCACTGACTTATTCTTCTCTATAAGCTCTGTACTCCTTTTATATCTTCATACACAAATGGTCAAAGCACATTTGGCACCAATTAGAACAGAAAGTAACATCTGGTGCAACGCTGCAAACACAGTGATTCTGGTACTAACTCAGCCCAGCTCTTTACTGACTGCAAGTTTATTGGACATACCGTTCCATGGCAGGAATAGAACTATATCTGGTAAACAAGACACAGATGTGCCAACTGCCATGTTAATGTGGCTGTTCAAGACAGCAAAAAATAAAACAGTAAGAACTATCCCTGTAAATACCAAGTTTCATGGGACTAAACAGTGTTTTGAGTAAGCTTAGTTGTACACACATTTAACTCAGGTACAAGAAACCCTTCTAAGTTTCATGAATAGTTGGGTAAGGAGAAAGCAACAAGAATATTAATTTGGACACCTCTAACATTAAAATACTCCCCAGACAATGACAGGTTCACAAATGCTAATGTTAATATTAAAATACTAGAATAGTTTTAAATAATTTGCTGAACTTATCAAACTAAAGCTTCTCAAAATAGGATGAATTCCCATTCAGAATCTCTCTCCTTTTCCAGCAGAAAAGTTAAGATCAAATAAAAATGGTCGCTGAATTTCTCAGCTATCACTGGAAATTGCAACCTCCATTACACTGACAGCACTTCACAGTGAAGAAGAAATCTACATATATCAATTTTCTATTACTTGCTTACTTCAAATGAAAGCAACTCACGATTCTAGAATGATGCAGTTTCAAACCTGGCTACTAGCTTGCCTCACATTAACAAATACCTTTCTGGACACCCTGGAATGCCAAAGTCATCGTAGAGAAAATAAATTGAAACATTATGTCATCTCGATACACAGAAATTTAAGTAGATTTAAGCCCCATGAATCATAATAAGAATGTATACCCTGCTTGTTTCTTGTGAAAAGTAATGGTTGTAAGAAACATTACACACTCTCTTCTCTCAAGAAAAAGGAAAAACAAACTCTCTGATGGGAACATCAAAACTGTTTATTTTCTGTGCCTGACACTTGGCAAATCCTACAAAACTGAACTACTGGTAGTCTCCTGGCTTCAGCCCCTGGAGTGTTGCTGTGAACTTTTATACGCTCAAAATAAAGATACACAGAGAACAGACAGCCTTCAATGACCTAAAAAACCTATATAAATGTTTATATGTAGAAATATAAGAGATGTTAAAGGGCAGTTTGTCAGGTCTGGATAAAACTGCTTCAGTAATGAAAAACAGGTCAATGGTGAGGGTGTAAACCATGAGATAATCTCATTAGCACCTTTCCTAATCACGGAAGGCAAATTAAGCTTGAGGTTCACAATAAACGTCTAAAAAGTTCTAATAAATTATCCATACAAATGATATCCTCTCATATTCTCTAAGAATTTGGTAAAACAGGGCAAAGAGACTGTCTTATCCGGAGCAAACTGTAAAGAAAAAGGAAAAACATACAGCATCACTTGGGAAAGCATTTTACGTGAACATCTGGGTCAAAGATGAATTTTATGCTAAAGTGTATGCAAACACACTACAGCATTAAAGAAAATAATGAGAAACACGTTCACTGGTACCCTGCATCACTAAGTAAGTTCAGGTTGTATGTGAAAGAGAACTGCAGAAACTGAATTTTCCAGTTCTATCAATCTTACAGCACTGAAAACAATGAAGACCAACCTGAATTCATCAGTTTCCAAAGCTGATCTACCAAAGCTTCGTTACATAAAGGGGACTCCATGTTCTTGGTAAAAGGTGGATTCTTAGTCAGCATATCCAGAATCTTATGCCTAAAATAAGATGATTTTGATTAAATCCAAATAAACACATTAAGAACACAAAGTCTGTTCAGTTTGCAATGTTCCTACAAACTAGGCTTCTCAAACACACAATATGCTCAGACAGATTTATTAGTAAATAATTGCAAAATAAAACGCGAGCTGCAACAACGCATTATTACTAGACATCAATTCTTAACAGTCAGGTACAAAAACGTAGGCTGCATTATTCCATTCATACAGTCTTTTTTGCATGCTGAGAAGATGGAGTTAGGCTGGCAAACAAACTGCTTTCAAATTGACATCAATGGATTTTTAAACAGTTTACATTTTTATGACCGTGATGCAAACTGACAGGAACAAAAACACTGACTTGCACATCTTTCTGGAAAAGAAAACTGTCAGCTCTTAAGTTGCATTGGTGTATAAAAATTCCATGCTTACTGTATTTACTAACAGTATTTGTACACTTGAACTGAAAGCAGATAGACTTTTCAACTTTAAACCTAGCCTCAGAAATATTTTGTCAATGGCAATAACTGAGTTCCACTTTTAAATATTTTCTCTGTTTAGGAAGCTTTCCCCGTGCTGTGTTATATATTTAGGACAAGAAAACTCCATCAGTTCTAATTTTTTTTCTTCCTCCTTTCAGAACAGGCTCTCATAGCACTCCTCAAAATTTAAACAAAATCCTCTTTAATGAAACTCAAAATGAAGTTTCCTTCCTGGACTGAAGCTGCACCTCCATTAGTACTCTAACCATACCTACTTTTTTTTTTTTCCTGGCATTCTTGTTAATAAAACAGATGATGATCTTACAGCTATATATTTTTTTAAGAAAACAGCTAAAGTGAGAGAAAAAGCAGTGTTACTAATCTCTGAAATACAGTGCTGTAGTGGTGGCCATAGAAAGAAAGTGCTGCAGAAGAAGAATCATTATGAACTGGGATGTTAAAAGCTTTACAAATGAGTGTGCAAAAATATACAATCACTCAATGTTGAAAATGAAGTTGAAACAGGAAATAACAGAAGTTACATTTTATTTTCATATGTTATCCTTTCACCCCATCTACAGTCTAACAATTGCTTTACACTCATGGCTGGCAAAGCATCATATGAATTACATCTCAACCACTGTACAAACATCACAGTATCTTCTTGCCATATGCAACATTCAACTTGTATATAGATTAGGAAATGATGATATTCACCAAAGATATTCACCAAAGCAGCAGAACATAAAAGACAAAAATAAGGGAGAATAAGAACCATGTACATTAACTTTTGAGGTGTCAACTGCTGAAGCATTAAAATGCATCTCCTTTATTTTTTTGTGGAAGTATTGGATCTATTCTAGCAAGTCCAGATCAAGAATTTATATTGTTCCAGTGTCAGTAGAAACACCCACTCACTAACCTTATGTAGGGTACAGGATCATTCTGAACCATAGTGAGCAGCCACTGTAGTTCTTCATAGCTCCTATCAACTGCAAATCGTAAAATAAATTAGCTATAAAAGGACAGAAACATAGAAGTCTGTATAAGATAGTCATGGCTTCCTGTATTAGCTAGCACATGAGAGGTCTGAATCACTGTAGCCAAAGAGAAATTTAATTGATTAGAATACAAATTCAAAGTAAAAGGTGGTTTACATGGTTTAACTTCACAGCAGAATAGAAATATGCACGTAACTCCTTCACACCTAAGCTGTTCAGTAACCACCTCTGATTATTAGCACATAACTTAGTCATCTGAGTGCTGGTAATAAAGATCACTGAGAAAACAGACTTCTTTACTTCAGGAAGCACACGGCATCAACGCATCCAAATATCCTTTCAACAATCTACACTATATTTTTCACACAGAGACAGAACAGACAATTCTTACATAAAACAATCAGTGACTATTATCCATAAATCAGGTAGAAAGAGGAAGATGACAAGGCTTACATAAAACTCTAAGCACACTCATCTCAGTAGCACTCCTTAGGTTTTAAAAATCAGCATACTCTGAAATTCAAATATATTTCGAGTCTTATCAGCACATGCTTCTTTGAAAATGCTGCCTGACACACAGAAAAAATGGCCTTATTTAAACATGCATCTTTGCTCAACAGCCTTCAGCAGGCAGCTTGAAAGTTAGCTCTGTTCTTCCTGCAATCTAGCCACAACAGAACTGCTTCCACTGATGAGGGAAGAGACCAGGCTGTCATCCTCTGCCTCCAAATGGGATTTACTAGTTCGTTTTCTGCACCGTTTAGACCACTGTTAGACAGTCTGGGTTGATTCTGAATGATGTATCGGAACAGACCAGGACCACAGTTGCAGATTTGCCTTAAAAATCTGGGAAATCTTTACAAAGATTTATAAAGCACAGGACAGGCTTTGAATGGATCAGAGACTGCTTGTGCTCAACTCCACGCACAGTGCTTTTTCTGGCAGCTACCTTGCTTGGAATAGAGGCAGATAGAACGCTGCATACAGAAGTTGTTTTGCATGGAAGAAAAATAACATTGTATAACCATGCAGCAAGAAAAACAGGACATGTGCAAACACATTAAATCATAATCATAAGAAAGCTGAAATTATTTTAACAGGAAAAAAAAAAAAAAGGATTTTTAAATGGTTCGAGATAAGAGAATGAGATACTTAAGAGATGAATCCTTTAGGCTGACAGTACTGGATAACAGAATCAAGAAACAATAGCTTTTGTGGTTAAGAGAAGTCTTTTTTTGTTTCCTAAACCTTCTTGTGCTTGAAATAAAGTCTGCCTTCTCTAACATCTGCCTCATAAAGCAGGCCTGCTAGACTTTGCTTTGCTACTAATGCTTTTAAAATACCCAAATTTGAAGAGCAACATGACATTTTGGGGAGCAGTGATAAATTTAACCTGACCTTTAGGAAAATAAATCTTATTAGCCCAATGTCAGCTTCTCATTTACAGCAGAGCACCTATGATACTTGAAATTTTCATTCATGCCATTGAGTAGTCACGGATATTTACTGGGAACAGTTTGTTGTTACCCTTATGAATATGCAACTTCTTGGAATTACATATGTAACAGCTAATAGTCCTTGAGCTATCAAAAGGTCCCTTTAAAAATGTTAATAAAATCTTCCCTTCAAGTTTAGATCAACTGCCCAAGTCTTTATATGCTGTCTCAAGAATTTTAGAGTTACCATGTCTCAGAAAAAGCCAACTATTAACAGCAAAAAAACACCAACTTATTCTGTTCCATGGAGAAATTATTTCTTTTAAAGTAACTTAAAAAAAAACAAAAAAAGAAAGAAAGAAAAAGAAAAAAGAAAAAAGAAAAACAGTGCTATTTCTGCACTGAGAGCTGATAGAAAAACATGGGAGCTCTACACTGCCCCAGAAAATACAGACTTTCCTTTTTATGGAAATAATGAAATTGGTCAGCTCCCTTTATACAAACTGTTAAAAAGGCAGCTTTGGCACAAGCAACAGGCATTTGATAGCTGCTGTTTCACATCCAGTATGAACTGGAAACCAGGTAACCAGGAATGACAAGAATCAGACATCTTGGCACAAGACAGCCCATCCTTTCTTCTTCCAAAGCCAGAGACTTTGGGCCTTACCAGACAAACCCTTCTAACTTCTACATGGGAGCTGGATTTTATTAGCACACTGAGCTTTCAGATTTACTTTTACATCAAAAAGTACCTAGTCTTACAGCAGGAACAAGGGCTAAGGTTGGTTTTATTTGAGGTTGTATTAGAGAAATAACACTGGTAGTTATTCCTAATACAGTTAGGCTGTATTAGGAATTATATTGACTTTTTGGTATTTTCAGCAACTTACCCTACCTTAATTACAATTCATCTCATTTTGATCTGCACTTTTAAACATGTAATATATTACTTCACAATACCCAGCATTTATCAATGATTCTGGTCAACCAGAGAGGTCTGAGAGCACAGGAAGTTTCTCAATGTGACCCCCATCTACAAGAAGAGTTGTAAGGAGTATATGGGGATTGGCAGGCCTGTGAGTCCGACCACGGAGCCAGGGAATGTTATGGAACAGATCACCCTGAGTGAAATCACACTGCACGTGCAGGACATCCAGGTGATTAGGCCCAGTCAGGAAAGGGAGGTCCTGCCTCATCAGCCTCATCACTTTCTATGATTAAGTGACCCACCTGGGGGATAAGAAAAAGGCTGTTGATGTAGTCTACTTTGTCTTCAGTAAAGTCTCTGACACTGTCTCCCTCAGTATTCTTCTGGAGAAGCTGGGAGCCCATGACTTGAACAAGTACACTGTTTGCTGTGTAAAGAACTGGCTGGAGGGCTGGGCCCAGAGAGTGGTGGTGAATGGAGTCAAATCCAGCTGGTGTGTGGTCACAAGTGGTGTCCCCCAGGGGCTGGTACTGGGGACTGTCCCATTTCATATGTTTACTAATGACCTGGATAAGGGCATTGAGTGCACCCTCAGTAAGTTTGCAGCTGACACCAAGCTGGGAGGAAGTGCTGATCTACCTGAGGTTAGGAAGGCACTACAGTGGGATCTGGACATGTTGGATTGCCAGGCTGAGGCCAATGGGATGAAATTCAACAAGACCAACTGCCAGGTCCTTTACTTTGGCCACATCAAACCCATGCAATGCCACAGGCTTGGGGCAATAGTTGTAAGACTGTGCTGAGGAAATAGGCCTGGGGGTGTTGACAAACACTTGGCTGAACATGAGCCAGCAGTGTGCCCAGGTGACCAAGAAGGCCAATGGCATCCTGGCTTGCACAAAGAAACAGCACGACCAGCAGGAGCAGGGAAGTGATCATCATTCTGTACTCAGCACTTGTGAAGCAGCACCTTGAGTACTGTGTTCAGATTTGGGTCCCTCACTACAAGAAAGACCATGTCCAGAGAACAACAACAAAGCCGATAAGGAGTCTGGAGCACAAGTCTTATGAGAAGTGGCTGAGGGAACTGGGATTGTTCAGTCACGAGGAGACTCAGGGGTGACATTATTGTCCTCTGTAACTACCTCAAAGGAGGTTGTGGTGAGGCAGGGGTCTGTCTCTTCTTGCACACAACGAGCAATAGGACAAGAGGTAATGGCCTCAAGTTGGCTCAGGTGAGGTTTGGTTTGAATCTTAGGAAAAACTTCTTCTTGAAAGAGTGGTCAGGTGCTGGAACGGGCTGCCCAGGGGGGTGGTTGAGTCACTGTCTCTGGAGATGTTCAGGAATCATTTAGATGTGGTCCTAAGGGACACAATTTAGTGATATTGGTGGTAGGTGGATGGTTGGATAAGATGATCTTGGAGGTCTTTTCCAACTTCAGTGATTCTATGATTCTAATACAAGCACTTTCCTACCCAAGTCAACCACTACATCCATAAAAGGGCAAGAACTTAATAAGCAAACATTATTTTTATCAGTTTGTCTTTCCAAAGGGTGGGATGAATTAGTGAGAAGATTACTCTAAAGGAAGCAGGAAGATGAGCAAGCCTTCCATTTTCTGGCATATCTTTCCACTAACTCTATGAAAGAAGGAACAAAGTAAGCAGCATGACAGAAAGAGTGTTGCACAGAGCAACAGAGTTCTATCTGGGCACCACTCACAGGGGAATCAAATGGTACATACAGTGTGTTATGGATCCACAATGACTGGTGAATTACAAGACAGAGAACTAAGCCTGACAGTGATGACTTGAAATTATGCTTGGTTTAGTTACAGTGTGTAAAGGCAAGTCTGAATTCTTTCAGATGCATTCACTAGAAGATGCAAATTACCGTAAATCTCCCACTGTCTACCTACAAACTCCCTATGAAAAGTGAAAAATTCTATACAAAAAGCAAGATAAATGCTACTGTACTGAACACTGAAACATGAAATTAGAGCAAACAGAATTAAAAGAGTAATTAGGGAATTAGAGCAATTAGAAGTCTACAATCACCAAGTTTCTCACAGAGGAAGTATTAAAGGATTTGGCTACACTGATAGGAAACTAGAACTGCCAAGCATCTGCTAAACAGAGAAAAAATAACTCAGGTGAACAGGCTAATCTAATACTAACTTAATTTTATACAAGAAAATCATTAGTTACTAATTCTTTCTAGAAAATCTCTTAGGATTGAATTTCAACTTCAACATGACATTCAAGAAAGCTATTTAGTATTTCCCCCCCCCCCAAAGATCTCCAATAGTCAACTATATTTATCATGCTATGAAACAGAAACGTCTCACGTAGGCTATGTATAATGAATGGCAAGGTAGAATAATCCAATAATCAATAGAATAATTTAAGTTTCTAAAATGTATAATAATAAAATGCATACATGAAAAAAAATAGAGATTAATAAGAAGGTAAAGCAAAACCAAGAACTCTGACTACTAATTATTGCTGAACTCAGCTGAATCAAAACCACTATAAATGATGTTAAATCAGCAGTACTCCTCAGCATCCCTTACCACTACTCATCATGCAGTCTACTCAGTATTTCAAAACTTCAGATGTCTGGTTCAACCTACAGAACACGGAGAAACAGCACTCACATCTTCGTAACATTTGCATTATCAGCCTTTCTTATCAATGCATCAACCTTAGCTCTCCTGGTGGACCACCAGGAGAGACCAACCTAGTATTAACAAAGTAACTGTTACCTGCTTTACTATATCACAAAGTGATACAAAATACATATCACAAAGTGTCAAAATACATCTAAAAGTACCTTTTGTGTAATCAACAACAGCCTCCAATGCTGCTATTCTGACATCTATAAAGTGCCCATATTCTGCGTATGACTTGAAGAGAGAAGGATCACTTGGGACATGACCATTCTTTTGAAGCACTCTAATAGCTTTTAAACAGCTAGGAGAAGAAAGAGGAAATTTGTATTAGGCTTCCAAAATGCCAGCCACTAAGTAGTTATATACAGTTATTAGTTATAGAGTTATATAGTTATTTCCTTCATAATCAAGAGGTCTTTCTCTAGAAAGAAGTTAGTCCATTTAACATTGACACATGGCACAGAGCAACTGCATTGAGCAGAAATGCTGAAGAAAAATTCAGCGTGTTACATTCAGATTGATGTGAACAGAACTGTAGTTACACAGAAAAAAACCCACAGATGACTGTTGTATGCTCTACAGATATTATTATATTTTTTACAAAACTTTCATAAATTTCTCATTAAAGAAGCAAAAGCACGATCAATTTATGTCTGCTCTTAATAGTCTACCTTGATAGAGACTAATCCAGAACAGCAGAGCAGTTGTGACAAACTTACACTACCAACTTTAGGAAACTGTAAAGAGTTTGCCATTTAAGTCTAAAGTACATAAGCTAAAAATCTCAGTAACTACAGAAGAGTGCACACTGGAACTAGATGATCTTCGACGCCCCTTCCAACCCAAGCCATTCTATGTTTCAAGGACTATTAAACCCCACCTGACTGTAATGGTATGTCTGTAGCTAGGAAGAAGCTTCTCCATATTTAGGAAACGGGTAATTTCCTCAAGAATGAGTCGAACGTCGGGATTTAAGTTATCCAGTGTTCGAACTTCATTGTTCACGCTGACTGCAGGAGTCACAGAGTTAGCCAGGGCATCAATCAGCTCAGCACGATAGTAGTTGTCTGAAAACTAGATAAAAACAGCCATTTAAATATGAGAAATAACAAAAATATATTCTTAAAAAGTAATGTTGAAGCACTTTACAGAATTAAGATCCTAGAACAGAAACCATATGACAAACTGAGAAAGCAAAACAGTTAAATAAATTTGTTCTGAAAAATGGATTTGAGAGTTTGAGCAAGCAGATGAACTATCTTACATTAAACTTCACTCTGGAATATAATATACTGATAGTCATACACTGGTTTACAAAAATTGAAAGGTCAGGTAATGAAAATTTTCCAGATTTAGAAACGAAAGTAATTCTTCCTAAATGCAAACAAGTACAACTACTTGCCTCTCTCTACTCAGTGGCTATCAAGGTTAATGGCTGCCTGACATCCCTGAAAAAAAGACGGTTTATGTAAGCAGTCACTTCAAGAACTCCTGAGGCAAACTAATTAATGCCTCACTTCTGCTTAGTAAGAAAAATCTTGCTTCTGCGTTTGCTCCCTTTCCTGGGCTCACAGTTCCAAGCTCTATCCTTGTGCTAGCAGTGGCACTTATCAGTCACATCAGTGTACTAAACAGGAAGAGTACAGAAATAAAATTGTAAAAGCACAATGAAGTACTGAGTTTGCATATTAGCTAATTTAACCTAACTAGCCCAAAGAGTGCCAGTTACAGGGGAAGGTTTCAAATGTATGTTTGGAAGGGATATATGGAAAAGTGAAGTGAGATCTTTCCTTTGGTGGTAGAGAGATGTTGGTACAACTCAGCACATCCTGTGACTACTGGTGTTTGTATTCATGTTGGAACTCTACCTCTCCACCTTCTATCATCCTCTCACTTCAATACTCCTGGCTTCTACACGCTAGAAAGTGAAGTTTTAAGGGGCTTCATTTGTTTTACTAAATATCAGGTAACTTTATTCAAAAGATTACTTTGGAATCATCCTAGCCATTGTGGACTTTGAAAGCTAGGGAGATGGAACATCTTATCATCTCAGGATCTAAAGGATCATCCTTTATGTGTGTTCTGTGTGCTAAGGAACTTAAAGACGGTACTTTCAATTCAGAGGCTTCAGTTTAGTTAGGAAACAGCACTAAACTGAGCTTCACCTTCTACTTAACTAGATGCAGGTCATTCTGTTCTGTATATATCATTAATAAAAGATCATTTCCTTGCTCTTCTAGACATTCTTCTCAAATAGGAAAAAAGCGCTTAACTGCACATGCTGCATTTATGCAGAAAACGTTAACCTTCACACATTTTCTCAAGAACACAAAAAAAAAAGAAGGAAAAAAAAAGACCTTAATGAAAAAGAACAAAGCATGTAAAGTATGTGTCCAAATGAAGACAGGCATCACCTTTTATCAACTCTCCTAGCTAGGTATTTACACTAGTGGAACAACACATCATATAGTATATTAACTTTCAGATTTTTCAACAAAGAAGTGAGAGAGTAAAATAAACACATTCTTTACCTTATTCTTCCTGTTATCATTATACTTGATCAAATCCAAAATAAACATTAAAACCTCCTTAGGACAGAGGTTGTGAACATCTCTCAGAAGGGCCATGGCAACCGGCATAGTCTGTGTAATAAAATTAATAATAATATTATTCTTACATCAGTGAAAGGACAGCCCTGAGAAGAGCTATACCCTGAAAACAAGTGATTAGATTTGTAAAAACAGATAGGTGAGAAAATTTTATCTAAATTCTTCTTGAAAGACGCTACATACCTTTCAGTACAAAAAGCAATGTAATTATTGCTTAATAATCAGTTACAGAGCAGACAGAAAAAATTATACATGTGAGAAATGACTCAGATCAAAGCATTATCTTAAAGGTAAGAAATAGAAAATAACAAAGCAAGAATATTCATTCTGAATCTGACATCCAAGCTGAGTGTTTGTGTGAACCTGACTCCTATATCTGATATACATGGTCAAGAGGTAAAAACCCAAGACAGTCAGTGGTGCCTAAAGAATTATTAGACAAATTGGTATTAATCTCACTAGATATTTCTAGACAACAAATGACAGTCCAAAAAAGAGAAGGGTGGGGAGAAGGATAAAGCAGTTTTGGATAGAGAAATAAAATTTAAAATTTAAGCTTTCTCTTATCAGCAATATGTGATCTGTGAACTAAGAACTCTATCATACAGTAATTACAAAGTTAGCCTTAAGAGAAAGACATTGTAAATAAGCACATAATATGAAAAGAAGTTGCAGCAGCATGATGTTGACAGGGAGTGGAAAGGATGCAGAAAAAAATGCCTTGAACTAAGAAGGCCACCAATTTAAGTTAAGGTTTATAAGATTTTATTTACATAATGAAATCAATGTCATTAATGAAGACAGCTGATCACAGAATGGCTTGGGTTGGTTGGAAGGGACCCCAAGGATCATCGAGCTCCAAACCCCCCCTCCCCAGCCACATGCAGATCTGGTACTAGACCACGTTGCCCAGGGCCCCATCCAACCTGATGCTGAACTCCTCCAGGGATGGAGCATCCACAGCCTCCCTAGGCAGAGTGTTCCAGCACCTCACCACTCCCTCTGTGAAAAGCTTCGCCCTGATACCCAATCTAAACTTTCCCTCCTTGAGCTTAAAACCATTCCCATTTGTCCTACTACTGTCTACTCAAGTAGAAAGCTGATTCCTCTCCTGTTTACAATTCCCTTTTAAATACTGGAAGGCTGCAATGAGGTCTCCTCACAGCCTTCTCTTTTCCAGGACAATCCCAGCTCCCTCAGCATGTCTTTGTAGGAGAGGTACTCCAGCCCCCAGTCATCTCGATGGTTAGCTTTGTTACTGCACAGTTCATTCTCTTTAAGCATTAACTCAAGTATTTACATCTTAATGTTATATATACTACAACCTTTTGAAGAAATTGCTAATTTAACTGCAGCAGATCAGAGAAAAATGCTAAGAAGTTCTATTAACTATTTCTTAATAAAGATGGAAGAAACGAATACCAAATAGGAAAGAACCAGTTATTTTCAACTTTCACTGAATCAGTAAAGTGAGATGATGTTATTCACGTTCCTGCAGTTGTCCCCTGTAGGAACATTTTCTATTTTGATATTTAATTTAAGGAGTTCAGTGGAAAAACAAATTTTTACCTTTTGCAGAAAGTAGCTTTGAAAGTTCATAAAGTTGTTGGTCTTCACAATGTTTGGACAAGTCTTGCAGCAAAACATTCGGGTAAAGAGTGACTTCATGGCTGGTGGTCCTGTCCACGTACTCACCATGGAATTTGCAATCTATATAATTAGGGGAAAGGGAAATCACATTACCATCATTGCTTAGTTTAAATTGGCTGTAAAGAAATAGAAATTTCCCCAAATAAGAAGTCATAATTGCCAGGAATGTACTGCCCTTCAAACACAAACTTATTTTCGACAATATATTATCTTACATTAGCTAAGTCTACCCTGCCATCCCCAAGACATCTTCCCTACATTAAATGTACATTTTTATAAAATTGTTTCACTTGGAAGATGTCCGCATCTAAACACCTTTCCACGACAAACTTCTGTTTTTAATTATTTCATCTTTCATATTTAGACAAATATTCTGTGTTTATTAAGCCAAATTTTCTGACTCTATGGAAGCCAACGATGGAAGAGGCTTTTACAGCACCAACGTCCCAAATTTACCCTGCCAGTAACCTCAGCCTAGACTTCAACCAGCCCTCAGCCACTCTAAGACTAGAAGACCACCCCTAAAGCAAAATGAAAGTCAGCTATCATTCAGCTTTAATCTTAGTTCACAATGAAACAATGCACTGAGACAAATTTATTGCTATCATCTGTTCTGAGGAAGCAAGGTTCCACAAGGACAAAGTGTCATTATGCCCTCCCGACACCCTGGGGTTTGTGTATTTGTGAAATGAAAGCATGCAGGGAAGAGTATCTGAGGACGGTGAGGGTGTTAACAAATGGGACCAACACATCGTACAGTTTAGAACTTTACATTGTTACAGATTCTCCAGAAACTACGGAAAATATATTTTCACACGGAAGAAAAACGATGGATGATTTACTTCCAAATTCATTACACACGCAGTGAGAAAAGCGAGCAGTTACTTGAAGATGGGTGGCAATCGATGTCACCATTTTTCCTAGATAAGATGGAGGCATTACTTATAATACATTTTTCTTTTAAGTCAGCCTTTAAAGGAAAACTAATGGGAAATAAAACAGTCCTTTTGCAAAAACAGAAGTTCTATAGCCATACAGACATGAGTAGCTTTTTCTATAACATGCATAACAAATCTTCCCACAGAGGAAGCTTAATCACAGAGTCTACTGAGAAACCATAACGAACTTGAAACTGCAAACAAAAATGCAAACAAACAAACAAACAAAACAAACATACAAACAAGAAACTACTGCATTTACAAGACATTCCTAATGCATTACAATTGTTGTACGAATATTTTGATTTTTTTTTTTGCAATTCTTAAAGTTTCATGTTGCAAAATACAAAGAATGGTGTTTTCAATTTAAATAAACAGTAGCAAAATCACCACCTGATCTGTATTTCCTGATAATGTGGTCTGACTAATAAGAAATTCCCCTTAAATACCGACACATCACATAGTCTCAATTAAATGTAATTACTAATTCCCCATCCCATGCACAGCAGAATGGTTTTGCATTAATTTTATTTAAAAAGGCATACCCTGTTTCTGCATCCTTCACACAAAACCCGGCTATTTAATTGACCTAAAAAGTAACTGTCATGAACAGCAATGTTGTTTGGAGTTTGTTTTGTTGGTGGTTACTTCTAAACCTTACAGCACATCCCAGCACCGTAGCAGATCACAACCTACAGATGGAAAATCAGCCTGGAATTAATATCATAGCATCATTATTTTTACCTTTCTCTGTAGGGTCATTTGCCATGAAGAACTCAGCAGTGTGTGTGCGTACTTGCACACTCACAAATGCATACATTTACACCACCAGTGAGGATTTAATTATATTATCTGGATATGTAATTGACGCGCTGCTTTACGACAAAGCACACAGTACATTTAGAGAGCGCAGTGAATTCAGTTTCATAACAGCATTATCACCTATTGATTTTCTGTATCTAGGCAAAGATCACCAAGACTGTTCCCAAAAAGTAAGCCCAAAAGCCAAAACTGCAAATTAAGAACAACCTTCTCACTAATGAAATACGGGAGATTTGACTTTTTCTAACAAAGATTAGAAATCCTGAATTTTTACATGAAAATCAGTCAATAGGAAGCAGTTCTTACTAGCAGCCTGATGGTGGAGCTACTAATTGACCGCGTTACATTCTCCTCCTAGGCAGCTTGGAGGAGTGCATCTACAACCCACTCCATCCTTCCATGCCTCTTCAACTTGACTTACTATCACAGCCATACTTCCCACTAATCTTAATCATTCCCCTAAGTCAAACACCTTTACCTCCAGATCTGTTTTATTTTCTTCTTTCTCTAGAACTACAATTTCATACAATTTTCATAGAAATACAACTAGCAAAAACTGATTCTCTGCAGGCAATTGGGTAAGATTTCAGTGTACAAAAAAAAATGCCAACACTTTGACAACTGCTCTTTTAATATTCTCCTGTGGAAAGCATCTACACTTTTCAATATTCCAAATGAATTCGTTATGAAGTATACATATTTTAAGTCAGGTAACAGCAGTACTGATTCTAGCACAAAAACTGGCAGCATTTCATCAGTGTTTCATAATACTAAAATACATTATCGAGCATTTATTGGATTTTGATTCTTAATGTTAATTTTGTATCTAAACAGAAACATCTTCCTTTTTCAAGGAAGACAACTATACCGTTTTTGAACATTTAGTTGCAGGCCAACACTATGTCTTGTGGCCCTATTCAACTTAACACAATACAGAGCAGGAATCTGAACTCACATTAGACAGAGAGATGGATTTCAGAACCTCAGATTTCTCAACAGAGAGGCCAAGGAACTTCCCAGTAAAATTAAAAAAAAAAAAAAAAGAGCACTCTGGCTCTGAAAAATATTAAATAGAAGTCTTTTATTTCTGCCATTTAATGAAATCTGGAAAAATCTCTTGTGGTTTTCATGTCTGACATCTGAATTTTAGCAATTATGAAAGCCTTCTGCAGTCTCCATTTACAGACTAAAATAATACAGCTTTCCTTTCAAATCAGTCAAGTTAAAAATACCTGGCAAACATTTTTAAGAGGCTATATAATCAAGCCAATTTAAGTACTGTGGTGAATTCTGACCCATTTTCAAATGCTTTAGTGTCTAGCAGATTTCTTTCCGTATTCCCATCCACACAACCTCACCTTTGCAAGGCAGAAGCAGGCCAGCATTCTCACTCGGTAGAAGCATTGTTCCTGTTCCAGTATATCAGTCAGTGCAAGTCGTGATGCTGGTGTGGGGAACTTTTCCAATGCCAGAATGGCTTCTTCTTGTGCAACCACATCTCTCTCATATCGAAGCTGATACTGCCACATGAAATCAGATTGTTCAAATTCTACCTTCCTCAGTACTGACATATCGGGGTCTATTCTTATCCAGAGCAAAGGGGAATCAGCACTAAGACAGACATGAAAAACGTTAATAGCCTACAACATTTCAAGGCTGTAGAATGTCAAAAGATGTTTTGAATTATTTTCAAATTATTGATTGTATTTGAAATGTCTGAGAACTGTAAAAGAATTTAGGTTAGGAGGAACTTCTGAACATCCAGTCTCCTGCTCCTAAGATGACAATTCTACAACCTCCCAGGGCAACTCTACAAATCACAATCATGTCAGTGAATGCCACATTTCACTATTTTTAACCAACAGACATGTTTTCATGATAAACTACTGTGTAAGCTCTGTATATTTCAACCCTTGTCCTCAGGCAACATAACTGTCACAGCTGAGCAGAGCTTTCCTGAAAATGCTAACAGATAAAGCACGAGTGCCTTGTATAAAATCATATTCCCTTTCAAAGACAGTTTTAAGACGACAATTGTATTCTAAGTATAATATGTTAGGTAACTTGAACACAAATACAGTTTACAAATACTTATGCTAAAGGCTCTTAAATACAATTTAAAAATGTATTCAAATGTCTATTGTTAATATAAAAGTGATAACAGCAACTTGCACAATTAAATAATTCCCTACAAAATCAATCATATTTCATATGAGGTTTATTTTACAAGGAATAATTCAAAGAGCAAACTGTTCTTCTTCAATGAGACACCATTTTCCATGAAAAGAGTTCACTTTCATCAGTCAGCAAACAAAGTATCAATGCCTTCAGCAGTTCTGAAAGCAAGACTACTCCAAATTTAGGCTAAAACAAGTATTTACGTTGAGCAAGAATTTGCTTCCATAGAGCAAAACGTTTGTGACTGACCTCACCCAGCAGACTTCATTATGAAGCATTTCATCATTCATTTGCAATCTGTTCTTGTTTTTTGTTTGTTTGTTTAAGTTAGCCAAAGAAGTCAGGACCTTCAATATTCGTCCTCAAGGTCCAACAAGTGATCTGACTTACGTCTTGAAATCTGCCAGTCATATAATGAAGCACAACTTTACTATCTAATTCTTCAAAAAACACAATGGAAACAAGGCTCTGTCTCACACTGAGAAACATCAGCAAAAAAGCTTACTCCATTGCAGAAAGGTCCATGTCCACCTCTTCTCCATTCATCAGTGGAATCTTTTTCTTTTTATTTCTATTAAAAAAAGAGAAAATTATCAATAAAAAGGATACTTGAAAAATTATCATGTGAGGTAAGATGTACTTAATGCTGAAGTATTCTGTGCATTTTACACGCCAAGAAATAACACTCTCGCCAACACGTACAAAAAAACCAACCGAGCTGTGTATTAATTTTGTTCAGAAAATAGTCATCAATGCTTTCTAGCTGCTTTGAACTCAGCTCCCATGGTGTTAAGAAGTACACAAAGTTCACAGAGTCCAAGGCAGTTACTAAAATGTATGAAGAAACAGAGAATCTGTGTAGAAAGCACATTATTTTCCTTGTTCTTCAAGCTTAATGAACATCCCTGGGACTCAACCGAAAACTACGCGTGTTCTTCATGAATGAAGATCCCCCCAGGTGAGGCATCCCATTCAAAAGCACTTTGAATAGTCTGATGAGCTATTAGAGTTTTCATTCAATTTCTTCTCCTATAAAAACAAGTTCATTATAGAACTCAACGCTCTAGACATTTTAACTTATCTATACTAGTTAATATAAACAGCAAGTAGTTTTTAATTCTTACCTTCTGCTTTTAGAATGGCAAGGTATATCATGTTTAAGACTGTTTTCTTCAATCTGTAATGTATGGTTAAATGACCCATCAAGTTCTTGTACTGTCACTTTAAGAGGGCCCTTAAAGTTGAAAAAAAGATTATTAACAATAAAAATAATGTTCTTTATTGTTTGCATCACACTTAAGTGAATAGGTAAAATATAGGAAAATTGAGCTTACCACATATTTCTGAGTCCCAGGAGACGTGTAGTCTTGTTTTATTTCCAATTCCAAAACATTTCGTTTTCTATTAAACGCAAAGCTACCATAAAATTTGACCACTCCACTCTGATCTCTGGAAAGCAGTTTAGGAAATCTACAGCATAAAGCAATAGCTATAAACACAGTTCTCAATTTTTTCACTCACTTTTTACACTTGTTTTATGCTTACTCCTCAAAACTCCTAGCCGAAGAAAATCAGGAAATAAAAATACATTTCTTTCATAAGGATTTTCAGATTTTTTTTTCCTTTAAAAAGTTTTTTTAATGTATATTCATGTACAACGTAAAAAAAAAACAAAACTAAAGTGAACATTATTTTTTAAAAAAGGTAACAACAGAAAAAAAAAAACAAAAAACCAACATACTTTGGACCTCACCATACTCCCATGTCTTGATATACTCTCAGAGAAAGTAACTGAGGAGGTCTTCAAAAATTTCACTAAGAAATGTTTTAATATACTCTTCAGTTAATACTACCAATACAAGCTGGTGGATGAAAGGATTGAATGCAGCCCTGCCAAGAAAGACCTGGGGGCACTGGTGGATGACAAGCTGGACATGAGCCAGCAATGTGCCCTCACAGCCCAGAAAGCCAACCACATCCTGGGCTGCATCAAAAGAAACGTGTCCAGCAGGGTGAGGGAGATGATTCCACCCCTCTGCTCTATGCTGGTCAGGCCTCACCTTGAGAACTGCATCCAAATGTGGAGTCCTCAGTACAGGAAAGACACAGACCTGATGGAGTGCAGCCAGGAGGCAGCCACAAAAATGACCCACGGGATGAAACACCTCTCCTATGAGGACAGGCTGAGAGCTGGGGCTGTTCAGCCTGGATAGAAGGCTGAGAGGTGACCTGAGGGTGGCCTCTCAGCACCTGAGGAGAGGGGAGCTACAGGAAAGAAGGAGACTGTTCATTGCAGGGGAGTTGGACTAGATGACCTTTAAAGGTCCCTTCCAACGATAAGGATTCTATGATAAGCTTCCACTTTATACCCATGCTGCATTTAATCATTTCACTGCAGTTTTTCAAACTGAGTTGTTGTGAATGTTCATATGTATATGCATGAGTTCACACATATATGAAGGTACACAGCAGCAACGATAAAATAAAATGATAACCTCTATTCAAATTTTATCACAGGTGATAAAACTTCAAGTCATCTGCTCTGTGAATGGTTTCATCCTTCATTATTACTCTGACAGCCATTACTACAGTTTACTTATACAAGAGCTAGAACGCTCTGATGAAATATTTCAGTTCAGGGCATATTCCCAATATGTGTCTGACAAAATACTAAGAGAAAAGGAAAACCTGTTCTTTAATGCCCTCACATCTAAGGGAGTGAGATGCCAGATTCAAACAGGTTCTTATCTTGCACACATTAACTCTTCTCCCAAAACAGGAGCACTTGGCTAGCTACCTCAGACGTACTGGTTATAGTCAACAGTGGTCGTCCTCATAAATGTCCATGACTTTGCCATCAGATACACCTTAAGACATTTTTAGTGGTTCCTTTGGCACCAAGTTTAAACACAGTATTATCATAGCTTCAATAAGAGCAGCTAAGACAGAACGAGTTAACAGTAGTGAGATGTCACCCCAAACAATACAGACAGCAGCTGTGATCTTTCAAGGTGGAAAACCTAGTCTTGCAGGTGCAACAGTGCTTGAAGCATGACAGGGGAAATAACAATCACAGGACTAAATACAGTTGGAGGATCAGAGCTGGCACCAAAGTCCAGTGCAGCAACAGAATAAGTAGCAACAGTTAAAAACTGAACGAGTGTTAGATCGGCTGTTAAGAGGTTTTTGTTTGTTTGTTTGTTTGCTTTTTTTACAACTAAGGTGTTGAGATTCTGCAATAGCCTGCTCAGAAAATTTAGTAGTGTCCAAGACCAGGCTGGATGGAGGTTTCAGCAATCCAGTCTAGTGAAAGATGTCCCTGTCCATAGCAGAGGGGTCGGAACGGATGACCCCAAAAGTCCCTTCCAACCCAAGCCTTTCTATGATCTAAGTTACAATTCTTCTTTGCTGACAGAACTGAGAAAATTAAGATGCACATAGCTTAGATAGCAATGCTGACATTTTGGCATAGGTGTAGCTTCAATGTATACAGATAAAATATCTATTCTCCTCCAGTGCTTCACACATCAAAACATGAAACTTAGAATAATGTGTCTTTGTATACTTTTGATAATTATTCTACAGTTATTACTTTTACACTATTTTTTAGTTAGATACAGATGCATGGATGTTACTGGTGGCGAAAATCTATTCAAACACTCTAACGATAAGCAGCTACTTTTGCTTTCTGTTTTAACAGCAGGACATGGCTTTGCTGAAGTCACGTACCATTTTAAGCTGTTGTCACATTAATTAAAACTCCTAAATAAACCTGTTAAATGAAGCAAATTCAAATCTGCCCTCAAAACAATCTAAAACAAGAAACTCTATCTCTTGATTAATATTGCAGACATTTGAACAATGAACAACTAAAGGTTTATTCAACCCAGCTTTGTACTAGAACAAGCTACCAAGCTATTAAATGTATAAAACTATTAATCTGTACTTTAGGTTACTCATTCCATGCTGATTTACTGGAAATCACATCTAAAAGTGCACCAGACTATAGCATTTTCCATGTCAGACTTCTGCATATTTCTATGGGCAGTGTCCTCTGGAATCCCTTTAGTATAATTTGGCCTTAAAGTCCACCAGAGTTCTTGTGCTTCTTTCAAAATGAAAATCACAGCAATCCCTTATGGTAAAGAACACCCAAAAATGATAGCACACGCTCAGTTACTACAATAGGACAGCAAACCTGGGTCTCACATCTATTGCTAATTCACAGAACAATGTACTTAACTGTTTAAAGCAAAGATATAAAATACCTTCTTTCACATTCCTTTAGTAGTGCCAATTTAAAAAAAAAAAAAAGAAATAATTCTCAATATTAGCAATCCAGACCAAGAATAAAAAGGATACACCCACTGCTTTATTAAAGGTTGGATGTCTTTGCCAGAGACATTTGAGATAGATTTCAAAAACCCAGATGTGGAAACCAACATCTGACTCCACATGTGCGACTGGAACTTCTGAGATGAAGCAGTGCTAGCCAGACTCAGCAACTTGTTGAAAACCTTAAATGATAAAAAGTTATTGTTTTAATTAAGCACTTTTATGCACAAAATAAACCTTTCCTGCTTAGGTGCAAATAAAATAGAACCAAATACGAAAAAAACTCATCACCTGATAACTGGCTTCCAAAAAAATATGCAATTATAATGCAGAGGTTGACAAGTATGTTAAGCAGCTTTCTGGGAGTTCCTTGTTTGCTTTGCAACTTAAGCTGCCACTTCAAATGCTGCTTTACTACGTATGGTTCAACAGAAAATCTAGTAAGAGCCCATACATTTTCCAAAATTTACTACAGTAAAACAGATCATGGAATATACCTGCTTTTCAGAAATGAAGCATTCATCAGGTTCTGTTTTTGCAAAGAATAATTTAAATTTATTTAAGGAAAGCTTTACATTTCCTGCATTTTCAGTCTGACAACAGCTGCTTTTAGCACATGGGTGTCCAACCCACCAGCTTGTCTGGGTCACGCTGAGTGCAGAGGAATTATCACTGGCCACAGAAAGAATACACAATACAGCTAATGCTTAAAAGTAACATAATTCCTTTTTAAATATTTTTTTGTTAAAACATAAAAATGAGGGCAATAAAAATTTATATAAAACTGGAAGGTCTGATGCACACTGTAGCAGATGCACAAAAATGATATCCTCAAAAAAAAAAAAAAAGGTATCTGAAACTGACACGAAAACGTTTCACCTAGTTGGAGCACTCTTTTTTAGATAATCATAAAACATTCAAAAATAAATGAAGAAAAACTACAAAGAATGAAAAAATATCACAGTTTTCTATTAAACTGCTTCTTCTAATATGAAGATTGATGCTCCTCCTTAGCACTGAAAATGTATATAGTGGAAAGAGCAAAAGTTGGATTCTAATGACTATTTATAATTTGATTGCATTAACTCACAGAGCCTAGCCATGAGTCAGTAAAGCAGGTTCTCAGTGTTACAATAAGTCACGACAATTCAAAGAAACTGAATACTTAATATTAAAGTGAATAAGCAACATATTAAAAAGATTATTCCATATTATATTATATCCATGACAGCTAAACTTAAACAATTCCATATTTGTTCCTTACTGTTTAATCCAAAAATACAAATGGAATCCTACCATAAACTGGTGTGATCTTTTTTAATCTCCATTTTATGAGTACAAGCCACCAGTAAAGACAGGAAGTCCTCTATATGTCACGTAAACATTTAAATACTGACCTGTAACATGAACTCCATGCTGATCCTATTTTCAATCAGTCTCATCACAAGATGTGCTTTACACTGGAACATAGTGTAATATTCCCAGGACAAGGTATGAGGGTGTTTAATAGAAAAATGTAAATGTGATGCGGGACTGAAAAATAATTAAAAAAAAGTTTCTATGTTACGCTTTATGGAAAGAAAATTAAAAAGCTTATTAGCAACAAAAACTACAGGACTCCAACCATTAGGATCTCTTCTATTGCTTTAACAGTATTAATTATATCACACTTAAAATGACTGCATGTAAAGGTTGCAGGGGTGGACGTACCTGGAAGCGAGCAAGTACTGTATGGACAAGTAACAAAAGCTGTACCACAGCTTCTCAAAAAGACATTAGTGGGGTGAAAAACACAGCAGGAAATCTATGACTTGAGTCTGGAAATTACACACGACTTGACATTCTACCTGTCCCACTTCCATTTGAAAGTAAGTATAAAAAAAAGGAAAAGGAGTTTTGAGATCCATAGCAGACTTTCATGTGATGAACCAAAGGAATTGATTATTTTACTTTAGTTAGCAACTTCATGCTTTTGCTACTTTGGAAAATGGATGCCTTCTAAATTAGGTGCCACTTTGTTTCTGTAGCTTGAACTTCCTGTGGTGCTCCTCCGCCCATACCCTTTGTGTCCATAAGCAAAATATTTTAAACTGTTTAACTTCATTCTGTATCAGAAGACAGACAGTGAAATCCTGAAACTTTTTAAAATAGGACTTAGTGTCTGGACAGCAATAAAACACCAACAATTTAATTCTGGGGTGTTTTAAAGTTCTACATTTCAGAACATAAGCTGACCTACAGTCTAGTTTCTAAGTAGAATAGTAACTGTATCTCCCTAGAAAAATAAGACCTTTTTGCCCCTTTTCAATTATTTGAGAAGGTAAGTCTGAGTTTATTGTAACAATGAACCGAAGTTGAGGAAACTGTATTTTATTGTGCTTGACATTTGAACTTTTTTCCATGAACTAATAACAAACATCTTAAGAAATGGACCTATGCCATGACAGGCCAACTTCTTAAGAAAAAGGAATTCAGACTTATTCAACTTAACTCATGTTGGCTGAAGGAGAACGACAAATTAGCCACTGTAGTATAGAAAATACCAACTACTTAACATTCCTGGGTTCAAAATACGGTTGTCCTGTGATTCTCACTTATAGATATCTAAACCATTTCAGGATGGACTACACAAATAAAATGTCCAAAGATTTAAGATGCTGCAAGATAAAATGAATTAATTAAATAATTGTAACAAAAACAACAGGCATAAGCCTGATCCTTCATGTCACCTATCTCTGGAAAAAACACAACTTCCAGAATCTACAAAGACCTATGAAACAAATGATTTTAACTTCACCTCATCTTTCCATGCACTTCAGTGTTGTATGCCAGTAAGAAGCACTTCACTTTTTAACTGCAGCTGTAAAGATTTCAGGAGATGGCAAAGACCAAGACAGCCACAACACTTCAGTATTCTTTTCCCATTCTTTTATTTAATGGGAGATTTCCTTGGCTTTACTCATGAACATCGGTATTTCTGAATTTAAGCAATACTACCCATTCTAGGTGTACTGAATATATGAATAACAGTGTGCTTGGGTTTACTACTTGCTCGTTCCTGTTGTTCAGAAACTACTAAAGTCTTCCATATCTAAGTCATCCTGTTATTTTGAACGTTTCGGTATTCTAGGGTAAGGAAGGGTTAGCAACCATGACACTGAAATGCAAGAAGGAAACTGAGGTTGTGGCTCAGACATTATATAATAATTTGGTCTCAGTATAAAACTATTCATCCAGCTTCAAAATATATACTTGATTGACTTTGGTAGAATTCTTTTCTTAAAAATTACAACCAAGCCAGGGACCACATTCTTGGCCTTCTTAAACTCACTACGTGTTGATTGATTTTGTTACTGCTTACAGTATTTAACAGCAAATCAAAACAGACCAGTTCACTGAAAGTTGTCATTTGCAGTTCCTTGAATTGTAATATATTTCTTCCCACTGTATTTTTCATCAATCATTAAATTTTGAAAGCTGTTACTGAATTATCATCAAACAAGAATTAAAATTAGCAGTATGCGAAAGCAAAAAGTGAATTAGCTCTTCCATTAAAATTTAGAGCACTCATGCTGTTGAATACACTTCAAAAAAAACCCTAACCCTACCCTGACCCCAACCCTGCCAATATGCTTCTCCCACTTGAAATACACCTATTTAATGTTTCTTGAAACTTTTCCTTTTCACAGTAGCATGGTGCCACCACCAAGACCGAAGAAAACCAAACTCAGAGAAGGAGAACACAACATGAAAACGTAATGAGCATTTTGAAACATTAATCTACAGAACTGTTAATCTGGAATTTATTTCCTTTCATTCTCCTAAGATAAGGGACTTCTTGCTTGCATAAGAAATATTCTGGAGAGCAATGCTTGTCTTGCACTACATATGAACAGGAAGAATTTGTGACAGTTGTTCTGTGCAGAAGTTAATCAATATGAAAAGTTACTTTCTTCCAGTTATTTCTTCCCATATTTTAATTGAGTTGAAAATATTAACCAATCTGACTTTTATTCTTATTGCAAATTGGACTGCAATAATGCAGACATTGGCAGGAAACTGTATCATAATAACCAGAACAAAGAATTGCACACAATTGAACACAAAAAACAGCCAAGAAAAAGAAAACTAAGGGTACTCTAAAAAAGCCTAAAGATTACTAACCTCTCTAGAAATAGCTCAGGCCAAAATTCTTGCTCCATCTTCCCTCTCATCCTCTTACTAAGAAGAATTTTCATAACAGTATGAAAAATATTCATTACACTTAATTCCCTTCAAGATTTAAATTGAAAGAAAAATAAAACAACAGTGATACAATATACTCAAGATACTTTATGAGACTAGTAACATATGCCTTGGGCAGCTGAAGTTCTTCAGCCTTTGGCCTTATGCCGCACAACACACCCACGGCATATATTAATGGCCCCATAAAAACATACCCTGTAATGACTTGCGGCTTAAATAAACATACTTGTCTTTCTCTTTTCCTCCTCCGAATATTGGATGCAGCAGAACTCCACCGGTCTTCAGCTCATATGCCACTATTTGATCTAGCTCCTAAGGAGTACAGCATATGTAAGAGAGAATAATTTTGGAAAGCACAGAAATTAGTTACAGAAGATGGGGAAGCTTTTAACATCATTGTTCAAGTTATACTTCCTATAGAAATATGTTTACAAGCACAAATTAATATTTTAAAACCAGTGATCTCCCTCAGCATGGGAAGCAATATTAGACAGTTGAAACTGGCAGTTAACTTCTGCACAGGATCTGGATTGTGGGTCAACCTACAATATCTAAATCTATAATAATCTAAAACCAATATACCTAAAGAATATTACTGTCCACTGAGTACGCTTCCTCTGATCTTGTTTTTTTGAATGTTTACATTCAAAGTAATACTGTGTACAGCTACACAGTAGACTGCAGAACATAAAAGCTCACCTCATCTTGACCCACATCCAAGCCAGACAGAAGCAGGCTCTGTGTCTGAATTTGTGTGCTGCTGTGCCCATGTTAACAAGCACACTTAAGGCAGGATGTTTGCTCACTGTCATCCAACAGTCAACATGGCTTCTGGATCAAATCAGGTCAGCTTTAGCAAAGGGAAAGCGAACTGTTGTCTGCAACCCAATGTTAAACAAGGAATTTCCAGTGTTAACGTATTTTGATATGTACTGATTCCAATTAACTTGCATCCTTTCACATACTGACAATAAGTTCAAAGCAGTAAGGGAAGCTGTGACAGCAGCACTTAGTTCTATGTGGAAGCACTTAACTAACACACAGGGAAAGAACATGAACATTTAATACTCAGAAACAACTCTGCACACAGCACTGGACTCTGGTGTTCTCTATTGTACAATCACGCTTAGCAAAGACAGCACAGGACTGGTGAGCTGAACATGCCTTATTCAGATAGGGTACTGGATTCCTGTGTGGGTAAGGGATGTAACTGATGCCCATTGGTGAGCAAATGTGACAAGAGGAAGAAGATATTTATCTTTCTATAAATGGATGTCACTGAAAAGGAAGAAGAGTCACTGCTGTTATGACTACTAAGTCCCTGTCTCTCACCATTACACTTAAAAATGTAATCTACAGACAGAACTTCCTTTTCCAATACAGGTAATTCCTAATAGAAAAAATAATCTCAATGAAAATAAAAAGCCATCAATTTTCACAATGGACATCAAAAGTTCCAGGTCCAACAAGTACCACTTCCCATCTCCAAAATCATCCACAATGTGTTTTGATTCAAAGGAAGATACATGCAATCTTGCATGTGCAGGCACAGAAATATCTAAGCACTGAAGTGAGTCCTCTCTTAACATACAACTGGTCAGAAGTAAGACTGCACAGTATCTCTTTCAAAAAGCAGTTTGGTTTACTCTTACTACCACATATCCATGCTGTGTTTTACAAGTTCCTTGTGAATGTGAGCTAATAATGATATGCACAAAGAACAGAAGCGTGAAGACAAGTAGCTGTGGTTAACTCCATCAGCCTTATCCTTAACGTCTATCCATATCCTAGGATAAGAGAAGACCACCAAGCCCATATAAAGTGAAGCATACAATTCTGCTCAGACATCAGACTCATTACAGAAAAATGAAATAAAGACTGAGCATTCATAAAAACTTTCAATAGTCCTCAAGTTACATAATTTCTCCCAACTGATGTTTGTCAGTCTACATGGTCACACTCAGAGACTTTCAGCCAATGGCTCAATGTACAAGTGGAGATCAGTGACAAGTGGTGCTCCTCAGGGATCGGTGCTGGGACAGGTGTCAAATTTAACAACTTTTAGGCAGTCTGGACAGTGGAAACGAGTGCACCCCCTGCAAGTTTGCAGATGACACCAAGCTGAATAGTGCAGTTGACACATTAGAGGGAAGGGATGCCACTGAGGGACCTGGACAGGTTGAGAAGTGGGCCCATGCCAACCCCATGAAGCTCAACAAGGCCAAGTGTAAGGCTCTGCACCTAGATCAGGGTGACCCCAAGCACAGATACAAGCTGGGGAGGGGAGAACGGGTTGACAGCAACCCTGAAGAGTAGGATTTGGGGGTGTCAGCTGATGAAGGACTCAACATGAGCTGGGAATATGTTCTTGCAGCCCAGGAGGTCAACAGTATCCTGGGTTGCATCAAGAGAAGCGTGACCAACAGGTCAAGGGAGGTTAT
This sequence comes from Oreortyx pictus, assembly GCA_036925125.1. Taxonomy (NCBI): domain Eukaryota; kingdom Metazoa; phylum Chordata; class Aves; order Galliformes; family Odontophoridae; genus Oreortyx; species Oreortyx pictus. The sequence goes on along the minus strand of JAUPFR010000003.1, from coordinate 12,617,554 downwards.
TCCGCCCCTCTACGCTGCTCTCCTGAGACCCCACCTGGAGTACTGTGTTTGGTTCTGGGGCCCCCAACACAAGAAGGACATGGAGCTGTTGAAGCAGGTTCAGAGGAGAGCCACAAAGACTAACAGAGAGAACCACTCCTACCGGGACAGGCTGGAACTGGAAGAACTGACACCATTCAGCCTAGAGTAGAAAAGACTCTGGGGAAATTTTATAGCAGCTTTCAGCACCTGAGGGGAAGCGGTTTTAAACTGGAGGACAGAAGATATCTAGACAGACTAGCTGTTAGGAAAAAATTCCTTACTGTGAGGATGGTGAGACATTGGAACAGATTGCCCAGAGAAGTTGCAGGTGCTCCCTCCCTGGAGATGTTCAAGGCCAGGCTGGATGGGTCTTTGAGCAACCTGGTCTAGAGGGAGGTGTCTCTGCCTACAATGGGGGGTTGGAAGATGATCTTAAAGGTTCTTTCCAACCCAAACCATTCCATGATTCTATGTTTTCCTAAAAGGATAAGCCACTATGATGTCTACATTATCAACTGACTTGAGAGACACTTGAGAGCCATTGACTTGAGACAGCTTCAACAGGCATTCTTCTGTTTTATTATAAAGCTACTACTTAAATGAGGCTAAAAAAAATACCTGATCTGCTGCTGACCCAAGCTAACACCAGAGCCTTTCTGAGGTACAGGAACAGTCATCACAGCATAACAAGTTTAGTTCTCTGAAGAGATCTCCTTATGAATTTTGCATTCTATTTTAAGTATTAAAAAGTACTGTTTTTATTTTTCCTGTCTGAGCAAAAATTCAAGAAAAAAACAACTGCACAAAAAGATGAAAATTATTACTTGTGAGATTGCTTCAGAAACATACTTTGGTTAATATATTTGGTGTTTACCTTTAAGTTTTGGTACTATATCAACAAATTACAATGTAAGTAGGAAATTCTATGTTATGTTATTACCTGTTTAATCCAGTGGCGATACTCATTAACACCAAACGTTTTTTTCATCCAAAGGCCATATATATAACCAGAGATTCCCTTTAGCACCCATTCATCTGACCTATAACAAGAAAAAAAACATGAATTATGGCACTTCAGAAGGTATTTCATAATGGCCGGTATTTTTAACTAACTCAAAATAGCCACAAGTTTCAGCAGGTTATATAACATTCTCTAAGTCAATACAAATCTGATGAGCTGTGAACCAATTTATGTAACTTGGCACTTGGGTGGGACCAACGAAACTGAAGAGCCAGTGAAAACTCAACTTCTACCACAGAGGTCCATATTAAAACATAAAAGCAATCCGCCTTAGCTGAAACCCTAACAATAAGATGGTGGAAATAGATATGAAAGTTGATCTTAATTGTTTGACATCTCTCTCAACGCAGCGGAGACAACTGCAACGAGACAAAATAGCTATCTGCACAACTCAGTGGACATTCACTTAAAAACACCTCTTGAGAGTTGCGCATTAAGAAGCACATGGAGAAAAACCACAAAAAGAACATGAGCTAGAATCCAAAGCGTAAGAATGGCAGATAGGTGAACAGAAGGAGGACACAAAAGGGAGTCATCATGGGAGACAAAAAAAACTGTCTTGATCATAGATGTAGATCAGATAAGCATCAGAACAATGGAAATTATCCCAGTGAAGACATGTTAGTTTCAGTTTTTTTAAGCCATGAATACTCAAGAACCTACAATTTTATCCTGGAAAAAGGCAATGGACCCCTTGTCTCTGAAACATAAAGTGTTAACTTTTAACTTTCTCACTACGTGAGAAAGTTATAGATATTTTCTGACAGATAAAGTTACATGCAGCTTACCACCCCAGTGAACATGTCAATTTGACACTGACTTCTGCATTCTCTTCTCACTTAATTCCCTCTAATATATTTGTTCTGCATAGGTTGCACTTCCTCGTTCAAAATATCTGATAGAAATTCTCTGATAATAGAAAAGTCTCCTCTATAAATTCATAGGTACTAAAGCACGGGAGTAACAATAATTTGAGAGAAGACATGTTCAACCACTACAGTCTTCTGAACATCTCACATTCCTCTTCCAAGGGGAAAAAAATGATTCTGGATTTTCATTTATTCAGTTGGCTTTATTATTCTTCTGTTTCCCCTACAGTTACTCTTCACTTACATTTCTGGTAAAATAACAATACACAAAATAAATTTCAGGTCCCTGAATTTCCCACTCTTTCCAGAGAGTACCGCAGTAAAATACTCACCAGGACATTCTGGATATAAAACACCCAAAAAACTGCTGGGCCAGGGCCTGTGCCAAGCACCTCCTTGTCAGTGGAGTTTCATCTATAATCATTGCACTGTGCAAGAGATTTGTGCTGGACCCCCATAAAAAGAGAATAACACAGTATGAGCACAAGCCCAAACAAAACAACCCAAAAAATAAAAATAAATAAATAAAAGAGACGTTGCTTTAAAAGCCAAAACAAATACAGTTCTTTCACTGGTTTTGCAGTGAGATATCTTTTTTTTTTTTTTTTAATAACATTAATCTAGGCAGATCCCCTGCTATTATATATACACACAACTTTTCCTTTATAGAGCCAAAGTAGTTGAATTGATGAAAATCTTTTGGATTCACAGTACCCTCGTCCAGCTGAAGAAAAACAAAACATAATCAAATGTCTATGATTAAGCTGATCTTAAATATTTCATGCATGGTGCTTTTAAACCAGAAAACCTCTGCCAACTTCTTGTTGAAGAAGATGCAGATCCAAAAAAATACATGATTAGAAATGCCGTTAGAATTCTGTAATGTCAACAGAAAACAGCTTTTCTGAACTAGGAAACTCAAAACTCAGGCTATAAAAATAATAACATCAGGTATTTCCCCAATAGTGTTAGAGTTTCTATGCTCATGGATTTAGAAAGCATCATTTTCTCCAATACCTGAAAATACTCATGGATGCATAAGCAGCTACTTCAACATATGCTTCATCGATAAAAACCGTCTTGAAGCAGGAATATGGATAGCGACAGGTAAGAATCTCCTCATAAAATTCAAAAACCTCATGAAGGTAAGACGTGGTGTGTTTGAGCAATGGAAGCAGCTGTGGCAAGCAAAAGTGAGTCACCTACAAAGGAAACATTTGGTACAGGACTGGTGAATGTGTTTAAATCCGTTTATGTCAAATTAAATATGTAACAAAAAAAAAAAAAAAAAAAGGAGAACAAGCCTAACAGAAAAGAAAGCATCTTCAAGCTGTGATAATAACAGCAGAAAAGTGCACCAGGATATGTACCTAAACTGAGAGAGCAACAACAAGCAAAGTATTGTTTTTAAAAATATGTTAAATAATGACATCTACCTGGTGATGTCCATCATTTAACATGACGTGACATTTTTTGTGACTCTGTAGTCTAGCACCATTGAAGTTTGATTTTTCTCTTACATAACTAGACACATATCAGCTAGAGAAGCAGTGTTATTGTTTACGAGATCATCTAATATAGCTGAAGTTCTGAATATCCTTTGACATTACTGTTTTCTCCAGAAGTTGACTTCAGCACAGAAATGAAGTTTAGAACAGTAACTAATTTCAAGCTAACGTTATACAAGTCAAACTATAGAAATTCACCAGTTTGCAATTCTCAAATCTCAAGGACTGTTGTTTTTTTTTTTGTGTGTCTTTTTTTTTTTTTTTTGTTTGTTTTTAACAATAACCAGCTCTCTATTAAATCGAAAAAGGAGACATCTATGAAAATTATTACCTCATGCATGTACGGATCAACAAGAATTTCAAAAGGTCCTATGGCTAGGGAGATGTTAGAAGCAGCAGTTGGAATAGCCAGCATATAATGAAAAGTCTTCTTTCTCATATCATGGGTATATACAGTTTCCACCAAATCTCCATTTGAAACAGCCACCATTGCAGCATCCACGGTATACTCAAGTTTCCAGGTACACAACTCAGAATACGAATCAACACAAGGAAACCAAAATCTAGGGAAGTCAGCGTGGGGGAGAAATGGTTAACAATCATGGTTATGTTTCACAAATGGTACGTGTATCAAGTTCCAAAGTGTATCTTTTAACACTGTCAATGCTGACAAACTTCTACCATGCGGTAATATGTACTGACACACACTGCTTTCAGAAAGCACTGCATCTTTCTTTGCCATTACCTCCTGAGTTATAAAGACCAGAAATCCTAGTTATTAGATGCTATTTCACACTGGTGAGCTCCTTTCAAGCAGGAGTTAAGTTTTCAGATGTTCAGCCTCACCAAGAATTCTGGGAAATCGTATTTTCTACACTTTGAGATTAAATAAGAACTACAGTCTAAAATTCAAAGACAGTATTCTTACCTTGTAGAATTTTGATAACCACATGAAAAGACATGAGCACCTCTTTCTGCCATGCTGCCCTCCATGTTGGGTACCACAAAATGAAGACCTCCTTTTGGCTGGTCCAGAGAAAAATTTATGTGCACCTTTAGGACTTTCAACTCTGCAGCATCGAGACAGAAATAAAGAGAACATACATAACTTATGTGAATGTTATTTCAGAATACTCATTCAGTTTTAGAATATAGGTCTTTCAAGATTATCTGATTACTTCATTCTTGTGGACGCAACTTACAAAGCACAACACAACAGTACCGAGACCTCTAAGGCTTAACTTACGGGATATTAATTTATCAGAATTTTTATTAATTGCTAAAAACTTCCATTGGAGTTGCATCTAATCTTCCAATTCCTCAACAGTAAAGAATCTTTATACAGTTATTGTACCCTTACCATGATTTTGTTTGGAGGTCGCTGAAGTTACATTACTGAAATAACTTCCTACCAAAACTGCATGTAACAGGCACATTCTGAAAAGCTGTGCTGTTAAAATTTGCACTTTGTTAAAACCTCTTATTATATTTAAAGCTTTTCCTGTGATTGAAGTGCTTTTGCTTTGGTTTAGTTTCACAGAAATCTCACCTATGAAGAGACAGGCCAGAAAAGAAATGCAAGCAGAAGGTTAACTTTAGCCAAGAAGCCTAACCATATACTGGCATTAAAACTCTGAGAAAAAAAGATACCTATCTGAATGTTTTCCTTTCCAGGCTAGCAGGTAACACAACAGAAACTGAAAGATTACAATATAACAAAAGTATTTCCTGGTAAGATGTAACTGACAACACTGGACCAGTGTTTTCAAAGTGAGATGGGAAAAAATAGAGTTTTATAAACAACAAATAAATAGACATATTCTGATAAATTATTTTCTTTGTTGACTCATGTATACTTTAAGCTGCTTCAAAGATTTGTGATTTAGCACCCATCATACTCCATTATATCCACAACCTCATGTATACTTCTGGGCTCAGTACCACACACAGTTCGTTTGTAAAGGGTGCTGCAACCACTTCTCCATTTTATCGAGAAGCATGAAGGCATTTTTCAGCCTTCGACTGGAAAGATGAGTGACACCAAAAGAAAACAGTAGTCACCATTTACTAAAATCACAGTGTTATCTCTATTTACTCAGATATCCTCTCGTCCTATAGGAACTTGCAGGTAACAATCCCGTGGCATCTTAAATTAAGCTTTCAGTAAACAAACTCTTTACCATCAACGTGTTTCCACAACTCTGAGGGAACCTTAATGCAGAGTTCACCATTTCCAGCATCTGGGTCCACAGCACTGACCGCGGCAGCATAGGCGTTGGAAAAATAGTTGAGATTCCTCCTGTCAGAGATAGCCGTTTAATTCTTAAAGTATACACTGAACTCCAAAAAAAAAAAAAAAGAACATTAAACAAAACAAAACTTTTAAAGTGACACGACTTCTATACCAAATTTCATGGGTAAAACGAGGAATACTTTTTGGCCCTTAGAAACAATTTAAAAAGAAAAGATTGCAGACATTTATTTATTTAGGATGCAGACATTTGTACAGTAAAGCTGCAGCTGTTTAAGTGACCATATGTTGGCTAACAGCATGTTTCATTCCAAGGCAGTAACAATAGCTGTGACTCAGATTGACTGTTTTCCTATGAAATGAACAGAGACACGTGTGTGTTTACTGTCAATAGCTGAATGTTCACTATTATGATACTCACATACTGATAGACTCACCAGTCAAGCCCAGAAATAGCTTTGCTTTTGCACCTTTATGCTACACAGCTTTCATGCTCTTTCAAAATTGATTTTTAACTCTAGAAAACATGGGCATGGTATCTCTCTTAATTCTAATTCTCTAGTACACAGATTTCTCTCCAAGGAGAAGGCATCTCAGTTACTAAATCACCTCTTCTTTCCAGAAGGAATTCTGAGCATTTAGCTGTGCACCACTGATGAATCCAGCAACTGTGGGGGCAGAGCTGCAGACAAGCACTCTGCAGTGGTGTTGCTCCACAATGGAGTAAATTAATTTTTGGCTGTGGACTCCATTCTTCCATGGAATCTCAAGTCTACGCAAAGCAGACATGATCTCATTTCTTTCATCTAACCACTCTCTATTCACCACCCACCAAGAAAATGGCAACCCAAATGACAGTACCTGACTTGGAAGAACGAAGGGTAATTCGTTCCCGTGCCAGGACCAGCCTGGATGTCTACATATGTCAAACACCATGCTTATATTCTCAGCCACCTGAAAATCTTAGCCAAACACTGAATATACTGAGGACATATTTTCACCCAGCTCTTGAACTTAGGCAGTGATAACTCACACATTCACTGGTACCACTACCAAAGCCAAGAATGGTGAGAGCACTAAACTTTTCTACTTAGCTTGAAAGCTTTGGAAAATAGGACAATGGGACTAAATACAGAAACACTTAAATCTTAATTTTTAACATGCAACCATGACTTCTTTGTCATAGTTGAAGAGTACCTAAAGATAGTTCAATTTGCAAACTGGAAAATACTTCAACTACAGTTCCAGATGAATTCAAACCAGCTTACATTTTTCTGATAGACAGATTTCAGTTGGTTTATCTGCCTGATTTGACTTACCAAGGCCTCAGAGCAGTGCTAATGCTGAGGCACAGGAGACTAGCAGGGACATCAAAACCACCCCAACGAATACTGCTGTAAGCTAATATGAAACAGTGTTCTAGGAAGGCAAACAAGTATCAGTTGGAAAATGGCCTTTTTTAAATACCGCACGACTGAAAACTACCTTTGTAATTAAAGAAATTAGCAACAGAAGACAGTAACACTTGTATTAGATGATAAAGTCTCAAAGTTCTTTCATTTTAATGTAAACTTGTTTGGAAAATTCATGACTGTCAATAGGCGACTCTTTTCCAGTGCATCAGTAAGGATATTTTCCAAGTCTGAGTCTCATGATGAACTTGTGGTTACATTTTAAACATCAACAGACTAATAGACAGGAAAAGGTTATGATTTTATAACATAAAAGGTAGACTCCAGAGGGCTTAAGATTTTATGGGAAACAGTCTATTCTGATATTTCTATTTTTGTAAAGTGCTCCAGTTCAAGTGGGTGATTCACTGTAAAAGGAATCCATTAAAGACTCAGTACCACAGACCAATCTTTTCATAGGTTACACGACTCTCAGCATATGATCATTTAAAACAAAGAACAGCACAAGCCAAAAGTTACATCCCAAGAGATAAACTTATGTTTTCCTAATGGTAAGTGACAGTAAAAAAGTAATATGCATTTATGTGTTTTCCTGGTAGAGACACTTTTTATTAACAGAACAGACACAAAACACTCTTAATTACTGACCAAGTATGAGCTGTTGACTGACTGGACATGAGCAATCTTGTAAAGACATTTCCTTAAAGCTACTCACTGATTCCTAATACCTCCACGCCAACTTTTATGGCATTTCTCACTATGAGGGGCAGCAATATCCATTAAGCGATGACAAAGTGCATCATGAGTTTACAACCAGAAGAATCCTACCAGTGGAAATGAAGGTTATTTATTGCAGCAAATCACAAAGAAGCAGATACTCAATTCAGCAGTAACTTGTCTGTTTTGTGCATAGGTAGAAAGGGTGATCCCTGACCTCTCAGATGAAAGAATATTACAACACATGCCCTGAAGGGTGGCACAAAGATCTCTCCTGCAGCTTACTGCTGCTTGTATCTAAACAAAAAGAGAAACTGGGCGATATCAAAACGTCTTTAAGAACTACATGATTCAAGTTAAAAACAACTGCACATTAAAACAACAAGTAGATGAATTTATGAACGAACAGGTATACACTGCTGAAGGCTAAAATCATACCGAACAGAGTATATATGCACAGAAAAGCATTGTGTGCATATTACAGAGCTATACAAGGTATGTCTTCCTTTGTAAGAAAGCAATAATAAAATACAAGAGTTTCTCAAACTTGCACCACAGTTGTAAGTGTGCGAAGCACACATCCAGGCAAGAGCAGGATAATCACAAACTTCACTTATCAGATGAAAACAGGTGTCACTTTTGCAGTGGTTATTTAATAGTGTAAACTCTTAAGGAAAAATAAAACAAAACAAACAAAACTTGCAGAAGAACAAAATAACTCCTTCGTTCATTTTATCTGGGAAGGGGTACAGACATGAGCAGTTGTCTCAGCAGACAAATACAGGCTGGGAGATTTCTGCATCCTACAGCCTGGAAAAATAAATTCCACTTACATGGACACTTCCTTACATGGACGGAATCAAGAAAGCTCCAATTTACAGTGAAAACAGGGAAGAGGAGGACAACAGAAGTGGCTGCAACGCTACAGCAACAGGTCTAAGACAAGACCCAAACAGGCATGCTCCAACACTACTTGCAGGCTGGAAGCAGTCCTTACAAGATTCCAGCTCTTCCTTAAACGTATGAGCTAAATGGGATTCTCTGCCACCTTGTGTACAGACAGCAAACTTAAACACGTTGTTTTACACTTTAGAGTGAACTGCTTCAATTGTTTTAAATGCTTCTCTCTCACATCTTCCAGATGTTAACTAAGATAGTGGAAACACGGAAAGGACACTTGGCCCAAGCCCTTCTCGAGCAGGGACACACGGAGCAGCGTGCCCAGGAGCACGCCCAGGAGGCTCTTAGAGATCTCTGAGGAGACTCCACAGCCTCTCTGGGAAACGTGTGTCAGTTCTCAGCCAACTGGACAGGAGAAAAAACAAGCAAACAAAAAACAACAATCTCTTGAGGTCCCTTCCAACCCCTATGATTCTATGATTTTACTTCCTTGTGTTCAGAGGGAAACTCCACTGCTTTAGTTTGTGCCCACTGCCTCTTGTCCTGTCTCTGGATACAAGTTAAAGCACAAGAAATTCCGAATGTGAGAAAACACCTTTCTACAGCTCAGGTCATCAAACAAAGAAGCAGCTTGCCAAGAGAGACTGTCAAGTTTCCACATTAGAAGATACTCAAAACACAAAAAGACCTGAGTAACTTGTTCTAACTGACCCTACTTGAGCAGGGGGCTGGACTAGATGACCTCAGGAGGTCCCTGCCAACCTAGAGGAGTCTCACTTCATATCAGCCACAGTTTAACAGGTATAGCACTTTCACTGGGAGGCCTCCAGCAATTCTGCAAACAGTAAACTTCACCAAGCCATCCCAAAAAACATGCAAAAACATGAACGTAAGTTTCAGCAAGGTCAAAAGAGAACACAGAGAACACATCTGCTATTACACTTCTCTTAACAAAAAACAAACGGACATGAGATTTTTATCAGTTTCTTCATCAACAAGTAAAACTAGCTAATCCAGTAGGTTATGCTTCACAACACAAAAAACCCCACACATCTACAGAGCTTTAAACACATCACTTACTGCTTTGACTCGTGGTGACAGACCTCCAGCGTCGGATCATTGTAGATGAAAGCTGCTTCCAAATCATTGACTCTGACTCTGTAAATCCGGCACTGTTTACTGTTCAGTTTGATTCTGTTCAGGTTTGCAACTGTGGGAAATATTGTCAGTTCCACGTAGCCCTGTGAAAACACAAATTAACGCTTCCTGTAAAGTCTTTACCAGTTCACCAAGCAAAGATACATTTAAAATAAAACAAATCTAATGCATTTCCAGAGGAAAATCATAGGTAAAAAGTGAATTTTGTATTTAAAAAAATTAAATTACTTTTTCCCTCTAGATGATTTTATTTCATACAATTTAACAGGTGAATTTCCCCAGCTGCAAAATAAATAACTAAAAACAGAACTTGGAAAGGACCGATACCTATATTTATTTTACTGGAAATTATTTGCCTTTACTGACTAGATATCAAGTTTATTACCAACCTTTTTCATCCGTATGTTTCAGGTTTTGGCATCTAAGCTTGAAACAATGCGTCTCAAAATCTAAGGAGACTGTTCAGTCACACATCTAAGTTGACAAACAGTCTCAATGCCTTGAGGACCAAAATTATGAATGCCTCTTCAAATCTCATGAAAGGTTCAAAACCCAATAACTTTATCCTTAATGCCAACTAATAGCACTTAAAGTTATTTCTTGACTGTAAATTGCTTCATGGTTTTATCTACTTTCTTTTAGAAAGCTTTGTTTGAGAGAGCTTTTCCTCAGAGAGCTTAAAGCCATCACTATGACGAAGTATTACATCACTAAGAATGACAAAGAAAGCACAAGCTGAAGAATATAAACAGCTTACATGTGCAGCTGTTCCTTCTAAAACCATGAAGGAAACTGTAACCCACACTGTATGTACTTTCATACTTAATTAAAGCATACTTACTACAACAGACTTTCTCTGAAAATTTATGTTGTTGATACAAACTACCTGGTGAGTCGTGCTGGAAAAAAAAAAAATAAAGAAGTTAAGTTTTGCATAATTATCAGTACTTAAAACAGTTATAAATAAAGAGATTATATGGTACACTATGGTATATTGTGCATACAGCATATATTTGTAAGGGGAGAATTTGCAACGGCCTATGTCTCTCAAATAATGTATGTTAATTTCTAGTTCAGAAAAGTTCCAATAAAGGCAAAGTGTAGCATCGTATCAGTATAAGCAGTACAAATAATGCAAGAAGATAACTTCACAAGCTTTTAGACACTGTGTAATGGCATGTAAAAATACAGCATAACTGACAGCTTGAAATCTAGTTCTAACATTTTAGTGATGGGCAATAGCTGTGGTGTCCTTGTTCATTGCAGGGCAGTTGGATTAGATGGCCCTCAGAGTCCCCTTTCAACCCTAAGGTTCTATGGCTCTGTGATCCTATTGCTGGAAGTGGCACGCAGCCCCAACAATTGCAGTCTGTGGAACACACACTTGATAAGTTGAGTTCTACTATACCATTTACATAAGTGGGTACTATATGCAAAAAAACAAAACAAATAAAATGTTCTATTATACAATTTTACCATTAGAATGTTTTATGAATGTTAATTTACTAGACAGTAGTGACATACTAATCATGATCAATACTGCAAACAAGTCAAACGCATTCACTTCAGTTTTGAGTTCCTTATTAGAACTCTTGGTATATAAAACCTGGATATGCTAAGTAAGAGGTAATAACTCCAACTTCATTTTAAGTTTCAGAACCTATTTCTGTATCTTATCTGCAGCTGATGGCATTTTCACAATGCTGCAGAGCACTGACTCAAGATATAGCTTTGTACTAATGCAACTTTTACGCAATGTCACACACTGTACAATCATGCTCATGACTGCACATTAAAAAAAAGGATTTGGTTTCAACTGAGAGACTCTAATACAGTCCTACAAGAGAACTATAAAAATCTAGTATCCATTGAATTCAAAAATTACCTACAAACCAAAATTCCTATCGTACCATCAGTAATTCTGTTTGAAAATATATGTATTTATAAGGAAATTTATAAGGAAATCACAGAATTATGAAAAGATATGAAGATTATCTGACATCCGCAGCCAATTTCTTTACAGCTTGGCTATAAACTAACCATAAAAAATGATAATTTGCTCAGAACCGCTTGCCACAAATGCTTGTTTTTATTTATAGATGTACTCATGTTTATACATTAAAAAGCCTGTGAGATGGTGGGCTTGACACACCGGTAAGAACGAAACGTGACAGCACAATCTGTGGGTGATGACACTGCCTAGAAAGATCTCTGAGCTTTGAGGAGCACAATGTAATTTCTTTGCAAAATGAGACTGCTCGCTTTACAGCCATGAGACCACACAAGACAAACCCCATAACATGTGTACTGAAAGCAAGCTTCTCCAAGCAGGACTGCCAGCCTTCTCAGGTGGACAATCACTGCTTAGCCTGGGGCCTGCTCCAAACGCACCAGGACTCTGAAGTATAGCAATTTTTTAGGAAACAGATACTTATAATTTGTACGGCCTCGGGCTCTCAAACCCCTTGTCTCCTTTCTTCCTGTTCATCCTGGCCAGCAGCACTGTGACACAGCACAGGCCGTCAGAAGGGCATCCTGGTCGCTCGGTATCTCCTGCGGCTTTTCCTCGTGCCACGCTGCAGGCAATCCCTCATCTCCACAGCGGCTCCGTGACTGACGGTTGGTCAGGCGCTTCCAGTTCGGGCCAGCACCATGGTTACCACGCAAACAACGCTGTCTTTTTACATAACCCTCCACGAGGTAACTCGCAACCCCTCCGTCCGCTGGGGTCAGCTCACACAGCAGCAACGGGAACCAAGCGGCTTAAGGAGACCGCCGAGCGCGGATCGGGCTGCGGAGCGGCCGGGCGGACGCAGCAGTTCCCCGCTGACAGGACACCGGTCCGCGGCTCGGCCTCACGGGCGCAGCCACCGAGCTGGGCCGGGGGCTCCTGCGGCTCCTTCTCGTCCGGGGCTGCCGGGCAGGGACGAGCGGGGCTCCCTCAGCAGCTCCACCGCCTCCCGCCAACGCGCCCGAGCGCCGCGGCAGCCGCCATTTTGTCAGCGACCTCTCACCCCGCCGGGTGAAAGGTCACAGCCAGCCCGAAGGAGCTTTGATGCTTTAAGAAGGTAAAAATCTCTCGGAAACCTATTTTTTTTTTCTTTCTTTGCTTCAAAAGCGGAGTCCAGGTGACTCTGAGGGTGAAAAAAAGAAAAAAAAAAAAGAAAAGAAAACGCCCAAAGTAACCCTAGAGACGTAGGGGGAGGGGCAGGTCATCTTTTGGCGCATGCGCTCTGCGCGCGTCTGGCGCAGCTCCGAGCGGCCGCAGCGAAGCCCCGAGCGCGGACCGTGCGCATGCGCGCGCCATGGGCGGGGCGTTGGTGCGGCGGGAAGGGGGCGGAGCTGCGCCTCATAACGCTGCCCGATAGGGAAACCCGGGCTGGGAGAGAGCGTGCCGTTTGTCGTGGTGGACGAGCGCTTAAACGTACTTAATATGCACAAATAATATGCATAATATGCGTAATATAATAATAACATGCACAAAGTTAAATTATCTATGGGCCTAACTCAAGGGCGTACCCAGCAGAGGCTGATAGGAAGATTGTGAAGGAGTGCAGTCCTGCCATTTGCTTCCAGAAATGCTTTAAGGTGTAACAATGCTGCCCCAAATTTGGCAGAAAAAAAGAAATAATGGTGTGATCTGTCACTGTCCTACTCCCTCACACCCAAGTTGCTTCATAGCCTGCGTTTGCTCTATTATAATCAACTTCTGATTCACTTGTTTTATGTCAACATAAGTTATTGCATCCAATACGCTAATCAGGTTATTCTTTTCACTTCTTCAGTAGCATCTCATTTTGAACCACTAACAAAACACAGCAGGAATATTGTCAACAGCAGGTAGAACTATCACACGTGGAAAAAGACTTTAGATAAAACTAAATAATTATATTGGCTACCATGATACACGCAATACTTAATTTCTTGTTTCACAAACAAGGCCTAGCATACCGTTATATCACAGATTGCAAGACTAGCAATTGTCTTATGTATGTCAACTAAAGAACCATATATAGTTAAACTGAAGTTATTTCAAAGGCTTTTAAAATCTTACTGCTGTGATCTCTTAGGGGGAACATCGGTGCTATTAAAAGAAAGGACCACAGCTGTTGAAACCAGACAGCGAACAAGGCAATTCTTCCAGGAGCTGAGCCCAGCTGGGTCTCCATGCAACTGGTACACTTTGGAAGTACAGAACACAGGGAATCAATTCTGCATCAGTAGGCAAGAATAACCAAAGCTCAGGCAGTAGCTTTTATTCGACTTTTTATTTGTAAAAAAATCCAAAAATTACATAAATATAACTCTTAAAATGGATTTGATTTTGTTTCTTCCATCCCCCTCCACACCCTGCATTTAGTGAATGTACATTTAGTAATGAAACTGTTTCACTGACAAAGTATTTTTAATAACCACAAAACTTCGATTACAGGCACTCAATTTTATGGCAGTATCACAGCAAATTTCTAATTGCTTCAAGCAAAATAATATTCCACCCTAAGTTTTCAAGGCACAATTTTCATGTGCAGTTATTTTCCATACCAAAATTGTAAAAATTCCTATTACAAACTTTTACAAGTTCTCTTTAAAGCAAAGGAAGTCTTCCATGAAAGATTAATTTTATGTCAGCTACATTCTAATGACAGTTTATAGGAACTTAGTAACAATTTTCTCATATATGCAGACTTGAGTTTACAAACCCGATTATGCACTTTTTTCTTGATAATATTTAAAAGGACATTTTGCCAAGTGTTCAACTGGTAAGACTTTGTGTCAGTGTTATTCAAGGCCTCAAAAAGAACAAGCTTAGTCTCAGTCAAGAATAATTCATTCATGAGCACGTGAAGGTGTGAGCATTCCACATGTCAACACATCAACAGAATCAGCATGCTTAAAAGCACTCACTAATAGACAAAAGACTTTTGCTTTGCTGTTGAAATCAATTTAATTCAATTATTTTTATGGTTTTAATTTTTAATGACAGTCTTCATCTTATGGATAGACAGCTAAATCATATTTAAAAAGCTCAACTTCCAGCATAACTAAAACACAGAGAAAAAGAAAGTGGGCAGAGGAAGGCAGAAATGGGCTGCAGACACTATAGTTTCTTAGAAGAGGCAAGTTCCAAGTAACGTTCACTGTTATTCCAGTCGGTATTCTCAGTTTTTAAAACAATATTTATTATGAGATTGGCCTTCTGGAATTATAAACTTTAACACCATTCTGCATTGAGGAGCGGGCGTATTTTGTCAGAAGAGCACCAACCGTCTGCTTCTCTGCACATAAGTCTCTACAGAGGAAATAAAGCAGATGACATTAGCATTAGAAATGTTCTCATACACAGCGTTCAGTGAAATGACTGTAAATACAGCCATAAGCTGGACTATTGGGTATTGGGAGAAAAAGAAAACCACAAGAGTAACTTTCAAAATGCCTTAGATTCAAAGTTTAGAACTTGACTTGAAATTTAAGGAATGGGAAAAGCCATGATTTCCTTGAGAAGCAAGGGTTTTGTTTTAAATTATTATCACTGTTCTACTAGCAAAATAGTCAGGCTTTGAAATTATTACAGTAAATTTTAGAGCCACTCAAAAAATGAGTTCCCATTTATGTCTGTCCACATGCATCCTGGTTGAGACTTCCACACAGCACTGTAATGTAGGACAAAAGAACAAAGCATGAAGTACAGGAAGCACTACTGCTATACAGCTCTTGAGCTGTAAATACAGAAATTAAATACAAATTCCAGGATATTTTCTTTAACTCAAGTCTACCTCAGTCAAATCCGTTCTCATTTAAATGCAGTGGGATCAGCTTTTTACACAAGTTCAAATCCAATAAATGTTCTGTCAGCAGGGAACAGTTCCTGCGAGTGGGGATTCCATTCACATAGAATTCTTGGCCACTTAAAACATAGTACTTAAGACATAAATACATAGCTGAAAATCAGCCATGCAGAAAGGGAAGAATATGAACTCTAATTATAGCAAAGTTCTGCTTAATTGACTTTTTTTTTTTTTTTTAAACACAATCATATTTTAATATATCCTTACTGGATATAAGGGGTAATATCCACTTCTGTCCACTTTTCCCTTATGCTGAATAAGCTGTTGAATCTTTCCTGGTTATCTTCAGGTAAGTCTTCAACTTTTAGCAGAAAGATGGTCTCTGGCCTTGAGGCTTTATCCACAAGAGCCAAACCCTGTAGATCAGCATCAAAGAGAAAGCTTTAATTAAAATGAAAACAATTTAACTTTCTTCATTCTACAGTGAATCCATAAGAAGTTACTCTCTGCATCTCCAAAGCCTCCCAGAACTCACTGCTAGTCCCACACTGAAAAGCTATCATAATAGTGCTGTCTTACAAGCAATACTTATAGTTTCCTTTAATGACAAGAGGGAAGGGGGGATCCATTCAGGCATGACAACTCGCTCTCTTTTGGAAAAAAAACCACCACCACCACCACCAACAGAATATTTTTCCTAGTACTTGCTACAGGCTATTACTAATGTTCAGTCTGCAGTAGCATGGGGATTCTGCTTTAGTTGTACTTACAGCTATGGAACACAGTTGCAACTTTCCAACAAAGTGAAACATGTGAGACTCAGAGAAACCTGAACTGCCCTGATTCCATACTGCTGATACTAATAGAGGATGTCAGAAGCGCTACTTAAAAGCTGACAGAAATACCACCAATCCCCATCAACCAATAAAATCTAGATATGACACTAAAGAATTCATGCTTCATATTTTTACCTTAAGCTGATCGAGACTCGTTGACATCCCTTCAGGGACACTTTGTTGCCAGACTTCCTGAAACTCTGATAGATTGAATTTAACTGCATTTTGCAAAAGCATTTGTGCTATAGCTCTGCATACTTTATCTTCACGCATTTCAAAGTAAACTTCCCCTGCTGAGAAACAAAGAACACAACTTGGACTCTTGGATTCTCTTGTACAACAGAGAAGAGCCTCAAATTTCCATTCTGTTCTAGTCATCTTCAAATCAGCTCTTCTGTTTTGCTAGGGGAATTACCTGACCTGGTATTACTTCAGATAAACAGTGATATCTCCTCATGCTGAAGAACAGATCATCTTCTTTACCCTTTTTCACAGTAAGACTTTCAAAAGTAGGAATAAAAACTATAGGAATGACTTGTGTAAGTGTCTGCTGCCTGCAGTTGAACAACTGGAACTTCTATTTCTGCAGTCATCCTTATAATATCAGATGACAGGAGTAAAGAGAATTGCTTTCTATTCTCACTTGGTTAAAGTTCTCTGAAAGTCAGCCATAAACACTGCCTTCCACCTTTTCAGCCTCGCTATGATTCAAAACTATTCCTTGTGCAATGTGCCTCTATATATTAAAAAGGAAAAGGACAATCTCTATCACTATCACTGCTCTGCTATGTCCAGTAAGGAGGCGTGCAATTTCTACTTTGGTCAAAGGTGAGATGAAAACAGCCATGGGGAAGAATTTAATGGAAGGCACTGACCTATTATGTACATATGTAAGACAGGTAATGGAGATTCACCCAACACAACCAATGAATGGATCTTGTGGTGCAGCTCAGGGGAGTAGATGTAAAGTGTCTACTTCATACAAGATGAATTCAAGGAGATCAATATTCTACTGCACAATTAATAGCACGATTAATTGCTTAAATACATGATTTTCAAGATCTCCTACAGTATCTACTAGTATATCACTTCAGCTACCTCTGTCAGTTAATGAATTTTCTCTAGTGTCTCATACAGTTTAACAGCTCTTTTTCCTATGGAACTTTCTCTAACAATGTTACTAATTTTTTATCTCACAGTTTGCTTTTTCTTTTTACTTGGTGTTTACTTTTAGTGCAGCACATTAATTTGTTTGAGCCATCCTCATTAAGTTTTTGGTTACTCAATAACCATTTTGTTTTTCAAATTTAAAACCTACATGCTTTCCCAAACTTACCATCATCAGTGTACTTCCTTCCGTAGCTTAAAAGAATATGCTCTATCATCTCTCTGAGAAAAGAAAAAAGGCAATTTTTAAAACCACAATACCATTTCCTATTTATATCATATATTTCCTGTATTTTTCACAAGTGCTGTCCCTCAGTGGTCCATCTTCAGACCAGTGCTCTTCAACACATCTATCAGTGACACAGACAGTAGGATTGGGTGCACCCTCAGCAAGTTTGCTAATAACACCAAGCTGTGTGGTGCAGTTGGCGCAATACGAGGGAGAAACACCATCCAGAGGGACCTGGCCAGGCTTAAAAAAGTGGGCATGACAATCTAAGGAGGTTTAACAAGGCCAAGTATAGCACTTGAGTTCAGGCAATCCCAGATACGAGTACAGACAGAAAAACCTCAGTGAGAGGTGGAAAAGGGATGAAAAAATGGATGAAAAGCTGGACACAAGTCAGCAGTGTGCTCTTGCAGCCCAGAACGCCAAGAGTATCCTGGGCTGCATCAAAAGAGGGGCGGCCAGCAGGGCAAGGGAGGGGACTGTCCTTCTTTACTCTGCTTTCAAGAGGCCCCACCTGGAGTACTGCATCCAGGCCCGGGGCCCCCAGCACAAGAAATATGCAGAGCTGCTGGACCATGTCCACAAGAGGGCTGTGAAAAATGATCAAGGGGTGGAGCACCTCTCCTGTGAAAAAATGTTGAGGGAATCGGACTTGTATAGCTTGGAGAAGACCCCAGGGAGACCTCATTGCAGCCTTACAGTACTTGAGCTTACAAGCAGGAGGGGGACTGATTTCTTACATAGTCTGATAGAGGAAATGACTTTAAACTAAAAGACGGTAGACATAGGTTAGATGTTAGGAAGAATCTTTTTCAGTCAGAGGGCAGTAAGGCACTGGCACTGGCTGCCCTGAGAGGCTGTGGATGCCCCATCTGTGGAGGTGTTGGATCAGGTTGGACGGGATCCTGGGCAGCCTGATCTGCTGGGTGGCAACCCTGCCCACAGCAGGAGTTTGGAACTAACTGATCTTTAAGGTCCACTCTAACCTAAGCCTAACTGCAGTCTAACTGCAGATACTAATGCCAAAGCAAAATTCGTTTTTGAGCAAGATGAAGCCAAAAAAGCAAACCATAAAACACAAGCTACTGCAGTCCTGTGCCTTGAAATGGTAACCTTAAATTACGCAATGACCCCTGCTCCCTGTAAAAGAAACTCAGTTCTTACTAAATGAATACTAACAGAATTAGTATTACACAAAATAAACATGACAATCTTAGACATTACAAAAGAGAGAAACTGAACTTTTTTGGCTAGGTATGGCTTCAGAGCAAACATTTTACGTGGTCAGTAACTTTGGGCCTAAATACACTCTACTTCCATCAGTTACAACTCAGTAGGAACATCTGGTGGTTGGACCAGATAACTGAGAGTTCCCTTCTAATCATTCTGTGATTCTGTTTCTACTTTTGAACCCATGTAAACATTGCCAATCAAAACTGAATTCAGTTTACTGATCTATCTGTCCTACCAACAGGACGTGATCTCTTGTAATCTCAGATCACAGTACAAAAACAATTAAATCAAGCTCTCCTTATATAATTACTATGAGGAATTAATAACAGCAGTACTTAAAAAACCAAGCAACCAAAATCTATAAGCAGTTGCAGACAACTGAATGGTCCAAAATGTTTTCCTCTTCCTAACACCATCTCAGGTATTACAAAATATTAAGTTGCAGTCTATGGGTCTACACACAAAAAATGCTAGAAGAAATAAGGAAACAGACTATGGCACTGGCTTACATAACGCAACAAACTAGATGGACACCAGGTCTGGAACTCACCCACCCTCCCTCCAGAAATGCTGATTCAGCGTTCTCCCAGGTAGACACATCTGAGAGCAACTAACGCCCTTGCATATAAATTTAGAGCCACAGAAAATTTATCACTAATGTCCCAGAAACTAGAATTCAGAGTTATAAAACAACTCAAACAATAATGATTAATTAATAATTAATCGTGACTTAGACAACTTTAAGTACTAAAAGTAACTGCTTACGTGGGTTCTAAAGGTCCAAGCTCCTCAAGACATGTACGTAAAGGAACCTTACTCAAAGACCAGGACTCTGAGTCTATCAGCTGAGTCACGTGATTCAAGAGTTTCATCTCATAGTCAAATTCTAAAACTCTCCAATATCCTGCCAAATAGAAAAATAAAACCAAACAGTGTTAGAAGGTAACTTGAACACCTTGACTATGCTCCTCTAAAGGTATATTACAGAAGTCTGGGTATTCCCATGCTGAGATAAATAAGATGTGGAAAAACTAATAATTTAGGCAGAAATCTGCCTGAACAGAACAGACTGCTCTGTCTCTACCAAGTGTCAGCTCAGGTCCACCCAAGCGCACAGAAATCAGATGAGACCAAACACAGATCTGGTACAACAATACTGTACAGTAATACAAAGACAAGAGAATTATCTGTGAGATCGTCTGCAACTTCCTATATGGGACACTATACTAAAGATGGGGGAAAAGTTTTCCCAGCAGCGCATCCCAGACATCCATGCTATGGGTGGGTAATTCTAATGACTGCCTATAGAATCAAAGAAGGAATTATGCTGCTATCTTGATTTTCACTGCAACAGAGTTAACTTTCCCTACAGCAGGTGATTTGGACGCAGGTTAAGAGTAATGTTGGTAACACAGTGATGTGCGAGTTATTGCTGAGCAATGCTTACACAGAGTCAAGGACTCTCCTGCTGCCCCACCAGTGCTTGAGGTTCACAAGCAGCACGGAGGGGAAGCGATCAGGACAGCTGACACGAACTACCCAAAAGAATACTCCACGCCATTTCACACCATGCTTAACAACAAGACTGGAGGGAGCTGGCAGGGGAGGCTACCACTGCTCAGAGACGGGCTGGGCATCAGTTGGCTGGTGGAGAGAAACTGCATGGTACATCACTTGTGTACTCTGCTTTATGTTCCCTCAATCCCATCTTCATTCCTATAAAACTGTTCTTATCTCGTCCTGAGACTTTTACTTCCCCCTACACCCTGATTCTCTCCATCCTTAGTTGGATGCTGTGCAGTGCATAGTAGCTTGCTGTTAAAACACAACATCTGTGAAGAATCAGATCAGCTGATGCCTGCTGAGGTTTATATCTGTAATCAGCTTCATAGCAGAAGAGGGTATAGGAAATATGGAAGCAGATTTTAGCACTGTGAACTGACTTACAGAAAGACAAGAGCAGGGTATGAGCCTTGGAAACAGAAGACAATTTGGTGAAAAAATAAAATAGTTATTTCCTCATAAGCCTGATCTGGTGGGGGTGCAACCCTGCCCATGGCTGGGGGCTGGAACTAAATGATCCCTTCCATCCTATGCCATCCGATGATTCTGTGATAAGAGACAAATACCTTCAATTACACAGGCATCTATAACCTGCAGCTGGTGCAGTATTTCCTCTTCACTTGCTTGGATCAGACTTAGCAAATCTTCTGTTGTATACTGCAATAAGAAAAATAAAGGAGATAAAACAGGTTATTCTTATGCCACTTTTGCTTCAGCAAGCACGCAAAATGCATTACAACATAACGATGTAGAAGACTGATGATATTTTTCCCCAAAACTGAGTTTTCTAAGTTTTACCACTCTCTGAACCTTCTCCTGTAATTTACAAGTTTCTCAAAGGGTGGTTAATATAAAAAGCAGTCTAACTATAGAGAAGTCTTTGTGCCAGGAATTCCCAGGATGTCAAACTAGCTCAAGTAGGCATCAAGTATCACAGCCAGACTGAAAACTGTGTTTCCTAAATCACATACCTTCAAGAAACTCTCCATGTACACAAGGAAATCACAAGCCTTTTCCAGTGTTGATTTTTTTTTATTACTGAAAACCTGACAGCTTACCAGCTAGTCAACGGAAGTGCTGATAATTACCAATGTGTAGTAGGCTTAAAAATTAATTGAAAGCAACACTGTGAAACATCAGCAAAGCTATTTTTCTGGTGAAGAATGTTTCTTCGCTTTAATTTGTCCATTACCAACTACAAGGCAGTGGTCTTAGTTAGATGACTTACTTTTGATGCTGTTGAAGTCTGATCTTTCCCACTATCTGGCCCTTCATACGGATCTTCCATCAGAAGCTTCCTCAGTTTCTTCAGTTTAGGTCGACATCTCCTTAACTCCCAATAGTTATTGGAGAAGCCAGCAATCTACAGGAAAACACAAGGATTCTTAGAGCATTTCAATCTACAATCTGGATTCAAAGGAGCTTAACCTTATCAGCAAAAAGTTTTAATCTAGTCACTGAAAAATGATATATTTACAGGGAAACTACTTTAAAGATGAAGCAATCACTGTCATATTTTCAGTTGAAAAAAAACCAAACTCAGAAATAGTAAAGAAAGAGTAATCAAAGCTCCAGCAGGAAGCTAAGGTGTAACCGATTCAACAACACTAATCTAACAAATCTTCACCTTCCAAGTAATCCTGAGCTGTTTCATAGTGAAGAACTTGCACTTATTAGAAGATCCTTTGAAGAACGGAGAGTACCAAAGCCTTCTAGTACTGATTCTGCTGCAACAGCAGTGGGTACAGAGTTAGCCCCTTGTACAAAAGCCTCCAGGAAAAGGCCAAATAAATATCATAAAGGCTTTTTCAGACTTGCTTTTAAAGCTCGCCCATTTAAAAAAGAAAACCATGCAATAAAATAACAGACCTCTGAAACAATGTTCCATTTAAATCAATCATTAGAAAACAGCTTGCATGTAGAATAAATCCCAACCAAACTCTGATACTGAGCAAGCTCACAGTAGTTAACCCACCGTTATGTAGCTTGCTAACAGAAATTTCAGCTATTTTTTAATAGAATTCTTGCTTTTCTTCCTCCATGTCAAATAGCATTTACATAAGCATTACATTTTTTTTTCTGCCACGTTCATTTCTGAGCAACCTTGAGATAAATTACAAAGACAATTGTTGTAATTTACACTTCAAAGCTCATACCTAAAGCCAGTGTGTGCAAATTGAATGATGGCAGACACTCTGGCTGTGACTATCAGTCTGCCAAGTGGTACAAAGCGTGACCACAGATTCCAAGAGAAGTGAATGAAGTCCCCAGACTTCTCCATCACAGCATCTTTCCCCATGTCTCACAGTTTGCCATCGCAATACACCAGATAATATTTTTGTGAACATGAAAAAAGCTTTCAGAGACAGAACTCTAGAAATAATTCCTATGCAAGTCCACTTCTATTAAGTTGACAGACGTGACTTCAGAGATCAGTGAGATCATTTAGCATGACCAAAAAGAATATGGAAGAATATTATTTTCTCACTCATCCATTTCGGTTTGAATTAACTTTTCTACTAGCTGAACTGCTGACTTCATGGAAGTCACAATCATCACAACATCGACATCATCATCTAAGGACAAGCAAGGTTACTCCTCAATGATGTCATTATATCCATTACAGCAAATAATGAGCTAGTAATAATATTTTCCTAACTATTTTCAGAAGAACTTTATTAACTACACTTCCGAACAGCAGAGAACAATGAATTCTTTAAACTCAGAGCTCTAAAATCACCAGTTCCAACAAATCTCCCCAGATACTAGATGGAAAAAAAAAAAAGTAAACTTGGAATATATTTCTGTATTTAAAAAATAATAAAAATGACATGGTGAAATCTATCTTTTGGGGAAAGCACTCCTAAGAATCAGTGTGCAAACAGATTAGTTTTAAAATAGCTGCCAACACTGAGAAATCAGATATTCTTTGAAATCTTTTAATACCTACCACAAGTAATTACTATCCACTCAAAATAAACCGAAGTTTGAACTTTGCAGAAACAATAATTAACGTACACTATGGATGGAGCTCAGCTGCCTTCACGCTGACCCTAGTGCCATTTTGGTCACCCAAAGGTACAGTGTGCCCCTTGTGTATAAAACATGCTTGTAAAGACATCTCCTGGGGCTGTCAGGTATACAAAGAAGCTGTAGGAGATCTGCATACAGATTAGCTTACAGCTAGACCAATACCACAAAGCACCTAAAACAGCACGACAGGTCTATGTTTAGGCAACTGAATCCCAGTCCAGCTTTCACGTAAGCATCTTGGAAAAAAAACCACAAGAAATTACACAGAATAAGGGATTCAAGAATTAAAGCAAACAAACAAAAAACCCAAAAGGCTATACCTGCGAGTGAATAATATTACAAGATGCTTCATCTGCATTCAGCTCTTCTGGAGTTTTGCAGCCAGGAATAAACAGCAGCATATTTGAGGTATCAGCTATTCTCATGTCGTAAGTTTTATCTTTGCTGCACAACACTGCTTTTTCATCCTTTTCACCACGGATTACCAGGCTGAAAAAAATAAAAATAGCAGAAAAACACGTTCATCCTGAAATAGAGGTACAAATCCAGCTGATAGTAAACTCTCTGATATTTTTCTCACATTTACACATTGGCGAAGATAAACCACAGTTCTATTTAGTAGTGGCAGTCACATTTTGGTAAATCTAAAGTCACAAATTTCAGATAACTTAGAAGTGTTTTCTATGTTTTCTTTTCCTCTTTTTGAGCCTACCACCCTCTTCCATCCTCTACCACCACTCAGAGGGCAGCGAGGCGCTGGCACAGCTGCACAGAGAAGCTGTGGGTGCCCCATCCCTGGAGACAGTCAAGGTCAGTTTGGATATGGCCCTGAGCAGCCTGAGCAGGGGATTTTTAAGGTCCCTTCCAACCTAAACTATTCAATGACCTCTGAAGACCACTGACTTTTAGAGGGAGTTCTAACGTTACGTCATTTAAAACGCTTGTGGCATTGCAGCTGGCAAAGGAAGGCACTTAAAACTGCACCTAAAACTCTTCGGTTTTGGGCCAGAGTTACAAGACAGCAGAAAACCGTCGTACCAGGCATACGTGCAAGCACTACGCACGGCCTTCACCATCCTGCCTGTGTGCTCTGTGGACTCAGCAAGGCTGGAGAAGCCCGAGATCACCCAGCCCACCTACCACCAACACATCCCACTGGACCACGTCCCTCCCTACAACATCTCAGCGTCCTCCAGGGACCGTGACTCCACCACCCGCACGGGCGGGCCCCTTCCAGCGCCTGCCTAGCGCGACTCTACAACAGATGCCGCCTTTAAAACGAGCACCGGCCCGTACCTGCGTCCCGCCTGCAGCTCGGCGCACAGCCCCGCCTCCAGCTGCAGCAGGCAGCACTCGCCGGCTCCGCCCTGCGGGCCGAAGCTGAGGCAGTGCACGGCCGGCAGCAGCTCGCCGGGGTTCAGCTTGGCGGTGCGCAGCGTGGCGTCCACCTCCGCGCGGCTCCGCATGGCGCCCGCCGCTCTGCGAAAGAGGCGCCAAAGCGCAAGGGGCGGGGCGGGGCGGGGCGGGGCGGGGCGCGGCGTTCGGGCGCCTGTGGGGGCTGCGTTGATTCGATGGTTGTCGGCGGAGCGGCCGGCTGTAACCGGTGGGGCGGGAGGTTTAATGATAGGAGTATTCATTCGTACCTCAATATGTGCCGTCTTTCAAGCAGCTTGCCTGCTGCTTCTCTTTTCTCCTTTTCTTTCTGTAGAACAATAATAAAGAGAAGTCAAGAAACAGAAGCCAACATGGACGGCTACTTAACAGATATTAACTGTAAGAAAGCAACAGAATCCTAGAATCGTTTCATTCAGAAGGGAGCCTTAAAGGCCACCTAGTCCAACTCTTCTGCCATGAACAGGGACACCTACAGCTCCAGCAGGGTGCTCAGAGCCCGTACACCCTGACCTCGAGTGCCTGCAGGGACAGGGCATGCAGCCCCTCTCTCTGGGCAACCTGCTCCGAAGCCTTACCACCCTTACTGTAAGAAAACCTTTTTTCTTACATCCAATCTAAATGGTCCTTCTTTTAGTTTGAAACCATTTCCCTTGTCCTATCACAACACACCCTGCTAAGAAGTCTGTCCCCTTCTTTCTTATAGTCTCCCTTTAGATACTGAAAGGCTTCTTCACTATCAGGTTTCCATGGAGCCTTCTCCATGCTGAACAGTTCAGCTTGTCCTCATAGGAGAGGTGTTCCATCCATTGGATCATTTTTGTGCCCCTCCTGTGGATGCACTCCTACAGGTCCACGTCTCTCCTGCACTGAGGACTCCACACCTGGATGCAGTACTCCAGGTGAGGCCTCTCCAGCACAGAGCAGAGGGGCAGGATCACCTCCTTTGACCTCCTGGCCACATTTATTTTGATGCAGTCCAAGATGTGGTTGGCTTTTTGGGCTGTGAGGGCACATTGCTGGCTCATATACAGCTTACCATCCACCGGTACCCCCAGGTCCTTCTCAGCACGGCTACGCTCCTTCCTTATATTCCAGAGTTTGTACTGATAGTGGGTGTTGCCATGACTGGAGGAAGGTGCAAGACCTATATATTTACTCTTATTTTCACTGAGAACACTTTAGAGCAGTGACCTGACAAAAAAGACCATTTTGTGTTGTTTTAGCAACATTTGAATTACAGATGTTTGTCGTATTCTAAGTAGGAGTTCATACAGATAGTTTTAAAGTTGAATCACTTTATGAATGTGGATTGCAGAGAAAATGAGACCCTGAACTGTCAGCACTGCTGTCAATTTATAACGAAATGCATGCTGTGGTAAGGGATATTGGTAGGTTCTTAATATTATTCATTTGCTTTGGAGTTGCTTCTACCCTGATTAGTATTTTAAATGAGTAATATTCAGCTTGAGGCAGTTGAAATGGTCAGAAATCAGGAGAATGTAACACTGCATTGCAAGCGGGAGTGAAACTCAGTTTTAGCAGAATCAAAAGAGCTGAGGAAGCAATTAATTAATTTGTCTTGACTGTCTTTACTGGTCACCACATATCAGTCCCCCAAGGTGCACGGTTGTGGCTGTAAATAATTGCTGTGAGCACACAGCCCAGAGGTACACCTCTTGTAACAGATCAATGTATGTAAAGCTTTGAACATCCCGCATCCTCAGCAGGCCTCGGAAGGGAAGGCAGGAGTTAAGTCAACTGTCAAGCAAGATTAGCTTTGGTGTAGTTTTTCAAGTGACTAATGTTAATGGAAATTAGTGTTAATGGAATCTCATCAACTAACATTGACAGAAGTTAGCAAAACATAAAATGGGTTGCTGAAGATTATTATAGTGTTGCCTTTGAAGTTCCTGGCACAGTACAATATTTCCCAGGGCTCAACAAGGGCTCAACAAGGATATAAACATCAAGGATGTGAACAGCATAATAAATCAGGCAGAGCTGTGACAAATCAAAGAAAGTAGGTTCAAATAACTCCAAAGCTCCACAGCTAAGATATAAAACAATGAACTGTGAAATAACATTTGTTTGTCACCAGTATCAAGCTCTGGACATCAGTTGTGACATTGGGAGGATGACTTTCTAGGTGTGATTTCAATTCATGTATTTGGGAACTATAATAAAATCTGGGAGAAGATTGGGCTACATGTAATGGGGTGTTAAAATGTCAAAGATGCACACAGAAGAAACTTCTGAGTGACCTTCAAAGCACAACATAGGCAGATACGAAAATAAAAGCACAGGCAGCACTGGAGAAACTGGCACAGTGCTGAAGTTGAATACCATAATGAGTTATCAGCCTGCTGATAATTACACAATTCACAGTTACAGTTGCTGGAAATTATTCCACAAGAGAGGCTCAGCTTGATTAAAGCCTAGCAAAACTTAATTCAATTATTAGGGTGGGGTTTTTTTTGTTGGTGGTGTTTTTTTGGTTTTTTTTTTTTAGTTGAAATGCAATCTGCAATATTTAAGATTAATGAGAACGTTACATTTTTACCTATTAAACAAAAGTTTCTCATTGCTGGGAAATATTTATCAATTGGTGCGTCTGACATGTGTCAGCACAGAAGGTGTTCATGGGATGTGGACCTGTGGATGTGGCTGCAAGCCTCTGAATGAAATTTCAGTGATGCATTTGTCTGTTAATCACAGCATTCTGGCTTTAAGTCATAACTCAGCACCCGACACAGGCAAAGACCCTCTGAATCACTCTTCTGCTCTCCATTAAAATTGATTCTTGAGTTAGACATATTTCTTCTTCTTTTTTTCCAAATGAATAGATAGCTCACGTTGAGAGCAGCACATCACGTGCTCTGTGTTGTAGGTGTTTATTACTGTGTATTATCATGTCCCTGTAAAACACTGATATCTGATGATGTTAGCCAGGAAAGCAACACAGAGCAGATGATGAGTCCAAGACTCAAATAGGGAAAATTTCATACAACTATTAGAGAAACCAGAAAGTTCTTTGTTTACTGACATAAGAACTTCTTCTTCTATCTCAATGGGACAACAAAGAAGTGTAAAACATTTACATTCAAATGAGGAGAAGATAAACATGTAATCAAACTTAAACATTAGTGTAAACAATACAATGGCCTAGGTAGTCAGCATGACACTTTATTTGGTGTTCATGAAAATAAACCTTGCTGCACGCAATAAAGGATAAGAAAGTTTAATAGATACACAGAATTATTATTATTACTTTTTTTCCCAGTAGCATTTAATAGGGTTTTGTGGCTACATTTCAGTCTGGAGATCTTACTAATAATGACATAATAAACATGATTCTGTGCTGTCTGGCAAGTTATCACACATGGCCTTGCTTCCTGATTAACCAGTATCTGTACAGTATGTACTAACCTCATAAAGTTTTATTTTGTCAGTTTATGTTTTTGTAGTTTTTAAGACATTGCTAGAGCTAAGTTTTACAAGTACATCGTGACAGCAAAAAGCTCTGCAAACAATGTGCTCATTACATGTGTAGGAGTCTAAAATTAAAAACATAAAAAGAAATAAAATAAGGTGAGAAGCAAAGCCAGGTGAAATACAGCATATTTTGCAAAATATAAAATAGTCAGGAAGATGCATTCAGTATTTAATTTGTGGGAGAGTATGCAACAGAGAAGTACAGCGACATAGGAAATTGACAGTGAAGAAAAGCAGGATGAAAATTCAAATGCGTACCATGAAGGCACTGTAGGGAAAGCGTTTCAGAGGAGACCCTTACACTAGGCAAATTGAAACAGTACTGATGAGCACATCTTTAAAATTTTGTCAATCAAAATCAATGTTGGCATGATCAAGAAACTGTACAAGTATCTGTTTCTATGTATTTTTTATTTTTTGATAAATTAGAGGGTTTTGCCATTTTGCACATCCCTAGGAAATTGGAGAAGTGTGGAGAAGATCACCCAGTGCTTACATTTGTGAAGTGCTCAAGTAACTCAGGAAAATCTATGACACAAGAATGAAAAGGACAGGGTGAGTGGAAATTATCAGTTTGAAAGTATTCTGTGGTCTGGAAGAATTAAAAGATAATAATAAAGAAAGATTTTTCCTCCTGTGGTCCAGAAACTCTCTTTGTAGCAATTAGTGTATACCATGATTCATTGTTCTACAGGACAGAAGCTTTTTAGATTTCCCTGGTTCATAAATCATCCTCCTTCTCTGGCTAATAGTCCCAGAAGACCTTTACTTGCAGAAGTTGAGAAGTCTATTAGCATATTTTTTTACTACTTTGAAGAATTCTGAGAATTTAATCAGTTTTAAACTAGGTTCATAACTGTGGTATAACACTGCATACTGCATATGTCTTTTTTATGCAATAACCCTGATTCTTTAACAGTGCCATACATGTAGCATATCTGCTCCTTATTGTCCATTGAATGTGTTGACAGTGAGCTGCAGCACCTGACAAAGCACCCCTGACTCTGTCATCACCCTCATTAAACCTCAGGCTGTAGCCTTCCAAGAATTCCAAGAATGACGTTAGCTTGACCTTGTCGTTCTCAGCTTTCTTCCTGGTGCCGAATGACTGGAGGAGCAGATTATTCCCCTGCCATCCTGCTCCCCAACACACTTAGGAGACCACATAGTGTCTAGATGGTCCTTTTCAGTCCCATACAATCTGCTTGACAAGAAACTGAAAAAATTCCACAAACATGTCAACGTTTTATTCTGAATATCCTAACTATCTGCAGTAATTTTTTTTCTTCTGCTGAATACCAGATGTTGTCATGGGGCCAAACATTTTATTTTCCCATTGTGTTAATGAGTAGCTGGAATTCTCTTAAACTGTGGGTAATGATTAATAATGAGTGTATCACAAGGGGTATTGATGTCTTGAGATATTTGACATCATGTGGTAAGCTATAACCACAAAACAGGAGTAACTCTTTTTTCATTTCACAGATGTGTTGGTGGAGATCTGCGATTACGCCCCACTTAAAACATAGCTTTATTCCTGTGCAGTTAGGAGAGATCTTTGTTGTCTCATCTTCTCCCATCTTCCTATCACCATTTTGGCATGGGCCTTGCTTAACTGAATTGCATTTCCTTAGAAAACTGTTGAGTAAGTGGATGATAAAGCTGCTCTCATTGTGAACTGCTTGAGAAGTGATGCAGTGTGAGGCCTGAGATAAGATGCTGCCTGTCAAGCCTTCCTTTGAGATCTGAATTTTAGTAATTGCAATGAAACATCAAAGGCAGTCATGAAAATTAGGAATCTTTAACTGAAAAGCAAGGTTTGTTTCTAAGGGAGTAGGCACTGAAGTTTGCCTAATGTGAAATGTAGAGGTTTAGGTAACCTTCTTTGGTGTTGGGGATATGCAGTGTCCTGAAATGCTTTCTATAATGTTTTCTATTCTGACTTCTATAAGAGTGACAATTTGAGGGCTCCTGTCTGGAGAGCAGTCAGTGCGGGCAGGGAAGAAAGGTCTCATGGCTGCTGGTTGCTGTGGAGACAGGCAGCATCCCACTGCGAAGACAGTGTAATACAGGGAGGAAAAGCTCTGATGGACATCACAAAGAAAACTTATTGATTCCACCTTCTGTCTCAGCTTGGCTCTTTGCTTCTGTCTTTCTTCCAGCTTCTCATCCCTGCTTGATTCTCTCCATCTTTTCTTCAGCTCAAATCTCACTTCTCTTCTTATTATCTCTTCTCCCCATTCCTTTTCACATCTCTTTCATGTCCCTTTTCTTCACATTGCACCCCACATTCTTGAGTGCCCCTGCCTTGCTGAAGTTTTATTTCCAGACAAAATCACTGATTTTCTATTTTCTTCTGCTGGGCTGTTAGAGCAGGACAGTGCTCCGACTGCAGTTCAGCCTGGATAATATTGCTATTAGGTTCTGTATTTCAATCGACCCAAATTTGTTCTCATGAAAGAAGCTTGCTATGGTCCTGCTTCATCCCAGCAACCTCTATAGATGCCTTCTTCCACAAGCTCCTGTGGCACCCAGTTCCCTGGATGCAGAGCTACAGCAAAGCTCTTTCTTTGTAAAGATTTCTGGTACCCTGTAGTGCAATAAAAGGACTGGTCAGAGCTGTTCTGAAGTATCTCAGCACAGTGCAGTATCTGGTTCATTTTAGAAGAATGCTCTCCTAAGCTTATCTCATTGCTTCAGCACTCAATATTTTTGAGAACACACGACACCCATTTGTGAGACACGTTTATAAAAGAGAATGTTAACTTCCTAGTATTGTACTGGCTTTAGCTTTTTGCTTTTACTACCTTGAGTAGTTATTCTGATGTTCAGTCTGCAAAAAAATAAATGACAGAGTCGAGTATTTTTGTGTTTGAATCCTATGCAGTGGCTGTGTTGTCTAAAGATGTTTCCCTTCTAAAATTCCTGCTAGCTTCATTTAACAATCCTTTTCGTTTGTCATGCATCAATTCACATCGACGTTCTGACGGGCGTTTTCATACTCAATTTCCTGCAAGGACCACTGGGTGGCAGAGCGATCATGCACATATTTACTGCGATTTTGTTTCACAGAAACCGGCCGGGCCAGCGAGAACAGCTGCTGGTGGATGTGGATGCTCCAGAAGATCTGATACCTCAGGTTTTAGCATTATGGATTTCCTGGATGTCCCTTCCTCCACCTGAGGAGCAGGCCTGTGTTCCTCAGTGCCATGTGCTGCACAGCCCAAAGCAAAAACAGGACATGGTATGGATAACGGCTCCTGTATGAGAAAAGGCTGAGTAGCTTGGGTCTGTTCAGCCTGGGGAAAAGAAGACTGACTGCGGAATGTGATCAGTGTTGATAAATATCTAAAGGGAGGTGAGAGGCAAATGGATGAGGCTCTTCTTGGTGGTGTGTAGCAACAGCAGAAGGAGTGATGGCCTAAAACTTGAACATATCCTATTTTCTGTGCTAACATGTGGAAGAAGTTATTTATGGTAAGGATGATGGAGGACTGGAACAGGTTGCCCAGAGAGGTTGTGGAGTCTCCTTCTATGGAGACTGGCTACCTGGCTGGATATCGACCTGTGCCACCTATCACAGGCAACCTGCTTCAGTGGGGAAGGTTGGACTCCCAGGTGTTGCCTCCCAAGGGAAAATAAAAATGTGCATGAGCTTTCAAGGCAGGGTTCAATGCAAAGTCAAGCTGTCAGCTCAAGCCACGCTGGTTTAAGCAAAACATTTTGATCTTGCAGCCAGATACTAGGGCGTATTAATGCAGAGGTGGGGGACAGCCTAAGAAGCTGTCTTTTACCACATAGAACATAGGTGTTGTCTTCATGCTTGAGATGTGGTTTACAAAGAAGCTCCTTCTCAGCTGTTAGTTATGTCTGCCAGCTGAGTCACACCTTCCAGCCACAATCTGGTTACCACAAAAGCCCTGAACTATAACCTGGGCTAAACTATCAATTAAGTGCAGGACAAAATCAGAGAAAACAAAGCAACAAAAATGATAGAACTAATGGAAATGCGTATGAAATGTTCAAAGAGTAACATTCCTACCAGTTTTACAGGTGTTTTTTGACACGTAAATATCCTTGTGATGCTCAAAATTAGGAATTATTACAAAACTGCTGAAGATGCAAAATAAGACAAATTAGGAACTGCTCCAGATACGTGATAGATACAGAAGGACTCCAGTGTAACAGAACAAGTGACGTCACTGAGAGTGCAGAAATCAATTGCATAATGGCTAACAAAAATGCAAGTTTAGCAGAGTGCACTATCAACAATTATTGGGTCTTCAGGTCTGATATGGATTTCTCTCTTTTTTATTTTCTTACTGAAGCTGTTTATTTCCATGAAATATTGACAGGAGCAAGCCCTAGAACACGTATCTGCCTCATGGCAGTGCTTTAAGACATCAACCTGCATACAAGTCTCAGTATCTTTGACCCAGTGAGAACTTGGGTATTTAACACAAAATGGAAAGGCTGAGTAAGGGTAGGCTCAGAAAGCCCCTTTGAGATCATCTCTGCATATCTCAGTATACAAGTGTCTTTTCTCTGTACTTCATCTTATCAGAACAATTGCCAGGTCAGCGACACATGAAATGTAAGGATCCGAACAGATACAAGTCTCACTCACATGCTGAAATGTTAGACATTTCGTAGTCTTTTTGCAGAAAATTAAATAATTGTGATAAATCCTCCTCTTATCTCACCATGGTGGCTTTTGTAGGAACTTGGATGTTATATTGGAAAAAGAGAAGTATAACATGCCTTTTTTTTTTTTTTTTTTTTTTTTTTTTTTTATGAAAACTTGCTGACTTTTCCTGTGGTTTATCACAAAACTAAAATTAGCTTGGCCAGATGTATTCAGCCCTTTGAATTACACAAGAACTGATTCTTCTAACCAGTTTCCAGCAGACAACTTAAATTGTTCAAGCTCAGAGCAGCAAATGAACAGCAATGAATGTAATCTATGCACTGCCAAGAATGGGAAATACTATTGTACATAGCATGAAAAGAGGAGGGCAGGCTGGACAATACCTGGTAGTTTCTCTGGTTTCCTTTGCCAGATCTCTGGTACTAAGGAAGTTAACCAGCTGAAACACAAAGACAAGTGAGATCTCTTTTCAAATAAGCATGGGAATATAGAAAAAAAGAACAAACAAACAAACACACGAAGCCACACACATACTCCTTTTTCAGTAGTGTTGCAAAAACTACTTAGATGAGAGGACAATTAAAGGCCAAAATCATAAGTTTTTCTGTCTTCCTCAGTAAGAGAAGAACCAGGTATTTTTAAATTTGATGCTTACATAATGCTGGCTTTTATACAAAATATTTTAGGAAAACCAGAACTGTGAACCAGTTGAACAGCTCACCTTTTACCCCCGCTTCACCATCTTTTGCACGTGATAATCAATGCCTTAATCAATGCCTTAATGATTTCTCTGTCACTTTCCTGTTTCAAAAGCTCTAGTCATCCCAGCAAGGAAAAATCAATCTTACGTGAACAATGCCACAGAAGGGAGAAGTGTACATAAGAACACTGGTAAAACATACATGTGAATGTCTCACTTTAAATTAAGTTTGCATTAATTAGTGGGTCTAAGGAATTAGTTTATGTCTAATCTCGAATTATTTTATCAAGTCAAAATTTAGGCCACAGGTGCTATATTCTATAAACAGTGTTCCAAAAGCAGTCTTCCTATTTCACTTTGTAGGCATTTATGTTTTACCATTTGTATATATACTCAACGCAATAAGGAAATTTATACAAATTCCTAGAATGTTTTTTTGAGCTCCAGCTCAAACCTTTGTCATACTTTGGACTGAGGAATCTCTTGAACTTAGCTAGCTACCTTAATACCACAGAATTGTGGAATATCTAAACTTGGAAGGGATTCATATGGCGTCCTGGTATGTATCAGAAACAGTGCAGCCAGCAGGAGCAAGGAAGTGATCTTCCTTTAGGACTCAAATTTGGTATGGCTGAACCTCAAGTGCTGTGTTCAGCTCCTCACTACAAGAAAGACATCGAGGCCCTGGGATGTGTCCAGAGAAGGGTGACAAAGCTGTGAGGGGTTTGGAGCACAAGTCTTATGGGGAGCGGCAGAGGGAACTGGGGTCATTCAGTCTGGAGAAGGTTCAGGGGAGACCTTCCTGCTGTATATAACTCCACGAAAGGAGGAGGTTGTGGCATGGAGGGGCTTGGTCACTTATCCCAAGTTAACAGTGATAGGATGAGAGGGGAATGGCTTCATGTTGAGATGGGAGATTCACGTTGGACATTAGGAAAAATTTCTTCTCCAAAAGGGTGGTCAGGCACTGGAATGGGCTGCCCGTGGTGGTGGTGGACTCACTGTCCCTTGAAGTGTTCAAGAAACATTTAGATGTTATACTAAGGGACACGGTTTAGTGGAAATACTGGTGGAAGGTGGATGGTTGGAGTGGATGATCTCGGAGGTCTTTTCCAACCTTGCTGATTCTGTGCTTCTACGATATATACAGATCATTGAGTCCAACTCTTCTCACTTAACTGCAGCCATGCTAAGGCAAAATCCAAGTATTCATTCACATATAAAATAAACAGCAGCGCCTGAAATTGTTCCTATGTTTATACAAAACATATGTGTATATATCCATCTGCTTACCAGAGTTTACCTTGAGGAAAGTCTCTCCTCAGTAACCTTGCTGTCAGGATCTCACATGCTTTCCTACCTCTCAGCACAGTGTCGGGGTCTTGGAGGTCAGTCTGCCCTGGGAGGCAGGACAGGACAGTTGAATCTTTTTCTAGAATTGCAGTCTGTGCATTAAAATCGTACAAGCTACAAACATCCAAACAGGTCAGTTTATGTCACTTAATTTGTGCTCTTGACTCTGAAACGTGATCCGTTGGGGTTACGTCAGCTAAGCATCGAGGAGAGACATCAGGTTGGGGATGATTGATACCTAACCCCTTCCTTTGAAGCACACTGTAGCTGTAAGATATTTCCGTGTGAACATGTGGAACAAATTACAAAAGGGATATCAGTGTGGAAAGGCAAACATGGCAGCCAATAAGCATTAAATAATTCAGTACAGGAAATTGCACTGACCTGCAAGAATAATCTGATATGCAAGGAAAGAAACGTGTTTCAGGCTGCAGTTCCACAAGCACTGTGAGTCAAGCTGCTGGCTTGTCACAGCTGAAAGACAGCTTCTTCCCCTTCTTCCTCTCCCTCTTCCTCCTCTCTTCTCCTGCTCTCAGCTACTCAGGCCCACTCCAGCTGTGTGTCAGCTCCAGGCCCACGAGATCCACAGCCACATGGGCAGCTCTGCTTACTGCCCCAGAAAAAATTAACCTCATTGTGTGACTTCTCTGCCCATTCCGTGAATTCAATTGCAGCAGAGGTGCTGAAAGCATGGAAAGCAGTGTAGGGCCCATCGCAAGGTTGTGCAGCCAGAGCTGAGCACTTCCCCCTTTTAGAAGTGGGGAACAGCTGAATCAGACAAACTCAGGTGATAAAGCCCTACAATGACAGAAATGCTCAAGAACATTCTCTTGAGATTTTTGGCTTCAGCCATGTGATAATGTGCTTGATACAAATTACTGTGCACATTCTTGGTCCTAAAGATAAGGTCAGATGAGACGGTTATTTCAGTTCCCTTTTAGTTTCTAGCTCTGTGAATGTGTACTTCATGTACTTACAGTATGAGCAGGATTAGAGGGCGCTTGCAAGTACTGACGTTAAATAGACGTCTTCCAAATTTGAGCTGCAGTGTCTGCACTCCGAAGTTGTCCTTCCTCCTTGGCCCAGTCTATGGCTGACACGAAGGCAGATTCAGTTTTTCTTTACTTGCCACCCATCAGTCACCAGGCTTCTGAGATATTCCGTACAGTCATTTTTCTGAACCAAAGGTGCAGCTGGTCCAATATTCATCCCACAAGTGGCAATGAACAGATGTTAGGGAACAGCAGGGAGGGCATATATGGAACTTCTTGCAAGGGCTCCCCTAGCTTGCAATTATTTTTAGCACAGAGAATTTCCTGAGCTGGATGTGACTTCTGTCTGCTTACTAACCCTCCTTGGACTTATTTTCCAACTGCCTGTCCATTTTTTCCTTGACTCCAAGTTATTATTATTATTATTGTGTTATTTTAATCAAGAGCTTCCTTTAGTAGTAAATACTGTAAGTCTACATGGGCTGTTTGGAGATCCTCTTTCTTTTCAGCCTGGTTTATACCGGGTTCATTTGATTCCCCCATTTGATACCTTGTTAATGCTTATCCTCGTTCTGAAACCACCGTCCTGGTCGTCAGACTATGGCAATACTGCAAATGCGAAGCAGACGCAGTTTTCAACGCACACGCTGTGTGCAGGCAGAGAGGAATGCAATGAGTGCCCCGTCAAGGTGTATCTTAATTGTGTTGCCAATGAAAACCCTTCTTGGGCCACTGCAGAAGCGGCCTCGGACTTGTTTCCGTCCTGGTGCTTTTTTTTCCCACCAGCAGCGCTGACAAAGGGTGACCTCGCACTCCCCCATCTTTTCAGACTGAATATTGCGAGAAACGCTCTTCATCCCCCAAGAATTCCGCGGCCGCCGTCGCCGGAGGGACAAAGGGGTGCGGTGGGCGCGGGGGCAACGCGTGAGAGCAGCCCACGGCCGGCAGAGAGATGCGCGGTGACAGCGGGGCCGCGGGCAGCTCCGCGCACCCCACAGCCGGGCCGTGGGGCAGAGCGCGGCCCCAGCACACTCGTGGGGCTGCCGGTGCCTCCCTGCCGTGTGACAGCCGGGGGGGGCCGCTGCTGCCTCTCGGCGAGCCGTGCTGCGGCGGCCGCAGCCATGTGTTTCTCTCCCCGCCCGTGACACAATAACACGGGAAGCGGGGCGGGTT
This sequence comes from Oreortyx pictus, assembly GCA_036925125.1. Classification (NCBI taxonomy): domain Eukaryota; kingdom Metazoa; phylum Chordata; class Aves; order Galliformes; family Odontophoridae; genus Oreortyx; species Oreortyx pictus. The sequence continues at coordinate 12,580,097 of JAUPFR010000003.1, read as the reverse complement.
TTGGAGGGGGTGGGGGGGTGGGGGTGAGGGGGGGGGGGGGGGGGGGGTTGCGGGGGGGAAAGCGAACCGAATCGGCGCCCTGTCCCCTGCAGGTGAGCGCGGCTGGGGGAGGCTGCCGGTGCCCCCGGCCACGAACGCGGAGATCGGGGCTGCAGCAGCGGGAGCCGCGGCCGGGGAGGGGGAGCCGGAGCCCGCTCCCCATAACCCGCGGCGCCGTGCCCGCAGGCGGCGGCGATGGAGGAGGGCATGAGCAGCATGCAGCAGAAAGCGACCGAGCTGGAGCACATGGCCGAGGTCCTGCTGACCGGCGAGCAGCTGCGGTAAGCGGTGCCGTGCGCTGCGCTGTGGGACCGGGGTCCCGGCGGGAGGGGTTGGGGTGAGGACGTGTCCCCTGGAAGCCGAGCACCTGCCCCGCAGCCCCCGGAGCGCTGCCGTGTCCCGGGGTGGGGGGTGGGGGGGGGGGGGGACCCCGCGAGGAGAGCGGGGCTGTGGGGGGCCGTTCACCGCAACGCCTGCCTCAGTTATTTGTTGATTTCTGGCGTGTGTTCGGTGCGCCGTCTGAAGCCATGCGCTACGGAGACCAGAAATCGCGAGGCTTTTGGCTTGCCCGTGAGTGTTGTGGTTCAGGAGGAAATATCCCGTTATCGTGACTGTGTGTTAGGTGTGCAACTAGGAAGAGAATATGAAGAAGATGTGCTCGGTGGCCCTTGCTTGGATTTTCTTTGAACTTTTTGCTCAGATGCTGTACAAACACTGCAGAATGGTAGCAGTGTCGCTTGATTTGGAAGGTGCTATCCCTGCTGCTGCTGCAGGCTCTGACAGTGGTGCCGGTAGCATTGGCATGGCGAGCAGCATTGGCACCGTGCAGTGCACATCAGTGATAGCTGTATCCAGGCAGTAAACATCGCTGTGCTCTGGCTCCAGTGCTTGAGATTCTACGTCTGAGCAACTTGAAATGAAACCGGGAGTGGAAGGATCATAGAATTGTGGAATCATAAATGTTGGAAAGAGCACTGAGATCTAGTCCAGTCGTCAGCCCATTACACCGTGCCCAGTAAACCATGTCCCCTGGTGCCACATCTACAGGGGCACATCTGCACCTCCAGGGACAGTGACTCCACCAACCTCCCTGGGCAGCCTGTTCAGGACACACCAGCATGGAGGCACTGCGCAGCAATGGACTTGGTGCTGAGGGGTTTGTCAAAGTGCTGCCAAGTCTCCTACAGCTTCCAACTTATCTCACAAAAAGCTGAATATTACATTCGAATACAAACATTTCTATTGAGATCTACTTAAAATCTTCTATATTCCTTGATGTTAAAAGGTAAACACAAAAGCTTTGCAATCATTTCCTAAGGAGAGGATGGAAGAACTTCAACAAATCAGCTTTATTACTGTCACAGTCAAGGATGACACTTTCATTAATGTTGGAAAAGACCTCTAATAAGGTCATCTAATCTAACCATTTACCCATTAACGCCTTGCTTTCTAAACCATGTCCCTAATTTTATTTATTAAGGTAATTAAATATGATGCTTTTGGGGGGCAGGGTCGTCTACAAACGAAATATTTATTCCCCATCCTGCTCCCATGAAGTTACCTATGGGCATTCTTTTATGAGTCTGTACTAAGTGACCTAGATTACCTTGGACTGGTTTCATAGCACAGCCTCTGTAATGCCTGACTACTGCAAAAGAGATCTGCTTCCCCTTCTTCCCCTCCTGCCCACTGGTTCTGTAGTCCTATGCAGTGCCAAGTCACATCTTTGCACCTTTCCAATGTGGCCACCAAGTGAGCACACTGGTTTTATGAGCTGATGACTGCTAGCATCTCCAGAGGATGGGTGGTGGGAATTTGGAGCCAGAAGGATGGAGAGAAGGTGTTGGGGAAGAAGCAGATCTCCTGTTCTGGCAGGAGGAGCTGTTGGATCAGCTGGAGCTGTCCTGGGAAACTGCGACCTAAAGCACCTCTCTCCCCCAAATCTGGTAGCTTCATTCTGTTTCTCTGTTGGGATGCTCTATATGAGGGTTTTCCAAACAGTAAAAGCTGCAGAGTAGATGACAGAAAACTGGCTGGTAGACAAGTTTTGACTAGCCACACATTTAAAGTTTCCCTTTTCCTGTCCAAGATATGTGTATAATTGTTAATGCTAAATGAAAACATGGAGGGCTTTCAAGATCAAAGTTTGGTTATCTCAGAAGCCTCAGGGGCAGACAAGCAGACAATAGAAAACCAACACACTCACGCCTTCAAGGAAACATACTGTACTCTGTTCATAGTGCTGGTTGCAAATGCTAGCTAAACGCTCTTGGGAGTGATGCAGCAGGACAGGTGATTGTGTGTATTTGGGTGAAAGTGCACATGGGCAGGTGCTGCATACTGCAAGACGAACGCATAGCTTGGGAATAAAGTGTAAGATGAAACTGAGCGTGGTGTTGCTTACATATAAATAAGAAAATGTAGGTATTTAAAGCACTCTTCTACTAGACTAAACAACGTATGTCTAAATGCAGATGCTTGTGATAGAGACTTGATTAAAATTCCTTACAGAGTCCCATTGCTTGTCTCGGCCTGGCCTCATGTATTATCTCAGTCACCTATTCCCATGGCCTGCTTGCTGCATATCCCTCCTCAGCTGTGACCACTTCGTGCAGCGAGGGGTGAGCTCGTTGTAGCAGCACCTGGTTCTGGCACTGGGCTGTCACACGGCAGCTTTGGTCACCAGCAGCTCATGGGAGATCAAGCTGTGACATAAATCCTGGTCCATGGTCTGTCGGTGATATGATACATGGAAAAATAAAGGCCCTTGAGCTTCATAGTAGCTGATATGGTAAATTTTCACATCTGGTTAAGTCTGATGCCTCTAAAGCCAGCAGCTGGCTAAGCAAACACTCAACCAACTCTTCCATTTGGTTAATGGGAACTGATTTTTTAAGTGAGGACTTCTGAAATGTGGGTCTTGGCAGGTCTTTTAGTTATCAGGCTGGTGGCCATGAAACAACGCCAAAGACTCCCTGATCCCAGCTGTGTGGTCCTGCAGGACAGACCCTATAGCAGCCTCTCAAGAGTCAGGTGCTTGTGTGGGCACGGTCAGCCAAGGCACTAGTAGCTCTGTAAGGGGACAGACTGCTGGAGCTTCCTTCCCACATCAGCCCTTCCCTGGCTCTGCTGCACTTTTGGATACTGTTCAGTTGTGAGTTCTTTCATCTGAGAATGGCTGTGATACGGATGTCTTCAATAGGTTACAAATGATCTCAAGGATGATCTCCTGAAGAAACTTGTGCTCAGAAGGAGTGTGGGGTGTCTGTCTTCCTGGGGACTTGGAGAGCCATGAGAAGCCTCCACCCCGCTGTGTCCTCACCTTCTGACATCTGTCTGAATGCAGCCCTGGGGACTGAGTGTGCAGTAGATCCTCTGTGGATGTGCCCTGAAGGGAACTGCCTTGGCCACGGTGCTCTGTGTAGTTGTAGAATCCTAGAATGGCTTGGTTTGGAAGGGACCTTAAAGATTATCGGAATCCAACCCCCATGCCTCACGCAGGGTTGCCACCCACCAGATCAGGATACCCAGGTTTCCATCCAACCTGATACAACACCTCCAGAGATGTGGCATCCACAACCTCTTGGGGCAGCCTGTGCCAGTGACTCACTGCCCTCTGACTGAAAAAGATTCTTCCTAACATCTAACCTAAATCTACTCTTTTTTAGTTTAAAACCATTCCCCTATAAGACTATGTAAGAAGTCAGTCCCTCTCCTGCTTGTAAGCTCCCTTCAAGTACTGGAAAGCTTCAATGAGGTCTCCCTGGAGACTTCTCCAAGCTGAAGAAGTCTGAGAGGTGCTCCAGCGTTTTTATCATCTTCATGGCCCTCCTCTGGACGTGCTCCATCAGCTCTGCATATTTCTTGTGCTGAGAGATGCAGACCTGGATGGAGTACTCCAGGTGGGGCCTCTTGAAAGCAGAGTAAAGAGGGACAGTCACCTCCCTTGCCCTGCTGGCCACCCCTCTTTTGATGCAGCCCAGGATAGTCACAGTTAGACATGTAATCCATGGAGGGTATAACAGCATAACTGAAGTTGATAATGGTTTTACCTGAAGCAGGGCAATTCTAGACTCATCTCCCTTTCAGCAGAAGATGACGTTTCCATTTCAGCACTGGTTAGCAGAGGGATTAAAGTCTTGCTGTTGGAGTTTGAGCATTAACTTAGAGCTTGCAAACAAGAGCTTATTCAGCAGGTATGTTTTGATGTACTTGCTGACCGCCTGTCTTACAGTCAGAGTTGGCAGATACCTCACTCAGCTGCTAATTACTTCTTGATCCCAGATTGCCATTGAACTCTCTTGAATCTTCTGTGTGTCTCTCATTTCTCTAATAAATGTACCTCATCGTTCAGGGTGTTTTCAGGCATCAACTGACCAAACAGCAAGATCTTATAAAGCACTTATTTTTTATTTTTATTTTGTTAGAAATTTTCTTTGTATACACATTGAATTAGGTGTAACTGTAATGATTTTTAATGCTTCTTCTTTGCATATTTTTAGATGTGTCTTTTTCACAAGCCTATATAGAAGGCAGCACCTTCCCCAGTTCACACTTCTGTTTATTGGTTTAATAAATAGTGAGGAAGCTTTTTAGATGAGCTTTTTGTGAGTAGTACCTGTAGTTCAGAATCTTCTTTCTATCTGTTCATATTTCTTCAAAGTTTTCCTACACTCTTCCTGGAAAGACAAAATGTAAGGTATGGTTCAACAGAAATTTGTTTGCCTTATTATTATCAGAGTTTAATCCATTTCACAAAAGAGGTTTTACACAGTAAACAGATGTAAATTTTGAAGCTGAGAGGGAAAAGTCAGAATCAGTTCTCAGTGGTATTCCACAGATCTTGCTTCACTAAGATTGTCACTAATGAAAACTTCTTAATACATCAAAGCGCATAACTATCAGAGTCATTAACTTCTGCAGTGTGATAGTACTTACAGGTCCATAAACTTTTTTCTTATTTGCAGCAGTGAACAGCCAACCTTTTTCACTCTGGTAAGGTTCAAAAGTTCATTGGCACTGGAAGATGCAACAAACCCAATGATGCATAGCACTAACAGTTACTAGAGAAATGCAGTCTAGAGATCACGGCACTGAAGTATTGCTGTATCATAGGAACATAGTAAGCTACATAAGTTACATAAATTATCAGGTGCTATCACTGTGCTTGGAACAGCATTAACACTCCAGTGATGCACAACTGTGACAGTATAGAGACATGATAAAAGGAACGTGAAGATTTAAGATGCAGAACTACCCAGGGGTCACTTCCCCTACAGACAAGACCAGATTGATCTTCAGATATTAAACAATCTTAGATGCCACTTTTGGAGATAGACTTCATTGAGATTAAATTTTGTGATCTGCCTAAGCCAGTGTAATATTGTATGCAATTGCCTGCCCCATCCACCATGTTCATGAACCAGCTTTAGTTCTCCACCAGTGGCTGCCTGTCCACTAGTGAAGAGCTAATTGGGCTCAAAACTGACCCTGAAAAAATTGTTTTCATTTGTCTCACTTGAGAAGGCTCATATCTGATTACTTTTTCAGTGCAGATAGGTCATGGGAGGTTATATCATCAGATCTTTGTAGAACAAAGTGCTCCAGAGCTATCTGCCCACCTAATTTCACTTTCATTAATTTGTTTTCCAAAATCAAGCAGCCAAAAAACTGGCAGTCTTCTCTGTGAAATTCCACCAGAGGAATACACTGAAAGGACGGCTTCAAAGTGAAGGTTGGGAAGGTTGCAAAATGGGGTGCTTTGAAAACAAGATGCTTCCTGCTAAATCAATACTGTCATAATGCATATATTTTTACATTTTAACTCAAGCAAATTACTTTTATAAATGTACACATTCAGTTTTTCACATTCAGAATCTTTGATATCCGGTGTAACTATTCGTGTCTTCTAATCTTGTGTGTTTGTACTAATTTAAATAATGGCAGTGGCACCATATAGATATATATGCACTCAATGATCTTTATGGGTCCCTTCCAGCTCAGGATATTCTGTGGTTCTGTGATATATGCGAGTGCGTATTTATACATATATATACATATATGTGGGTATACATATGTATATACACATATGCTCATACATATAGCTGAGGATCCTGGGCCAGGGGTCTCAATTTCTCCTGTTTTTCACTAAGATTTCTGGTTATTCAGCTTTTCTGTAAATTGAGGCAGAACGCTGTCATTTGCTCAGGTCTTTCCCTTAAGCTGCTTCAGCTGAGTCGCTCCAGTCAGCAGCTCTGAGTTAAAGTAGCTAACAATGCATGTGCAAACAGCGATCACTCTTGCTCCATGTACACAGTAAGGCGGATGTTGTAAGAGTGGTTTGAGCTGTATATTTTGTGTATTCCATTCCAGATGGAGTGAATCATTAACTTCTGTCTCAGGTTAGCAGAGATTAGCAGGGAAGCAAAGGGTACTGTATGTGTAGCGTGTGCAAGAACAGGTTTTATTTATTTTAGATTAGAGGAACTGCCCATGAACAGGTAAAAGGAGACTGCTCTGATGTCAATGCTCGTGCAGGCAAGGAAGGATTAATATTCCATAGGCAGCTTCACTTTGCTGTGTGCAGTGCTTAGTGCACAACCTCAGCTCCTGTGGGGGCAGAGGCCACGGGCTGGCAGCATGACAGGAGCGCTACTATCGCTTGTCGTTATTATTTACTGTTTGTACAGCGATAGTGCCTAGGAATTCGAGCTATTCATCAAGTCCCTGCAGGGGTAGGCACTGTGTGTTCAGAAGAAAGATAAAGCTCTTGCAACACAAATCTTGGCCACAGCTTGCAGCAGGTTTTTGCAGCAAACACAGAGCCTGAGAGTGACATCCCCAAAGCACAGGGAAAAGTACCACTGCAGTGGAGAGATGCAGGAGTTACAGTGTGTGATGCGATGGGGTGGAATGGGGTGGGATAGGATGAAGGGAGCTCTGGGGACAGTGTTTGGGAAAGGACCCACTCCTTTCCCCATTCTGAGTCACATCTGTAGATTAAGACTTGGTTGAGGCTATGAAAGAGGTCAGCCAGCTTTTCCTCTTGGATAAATGGACAAGGACAAGGCAGTGATCTGTGCATTACACACCAATCAAGCTATTCCTTTGATCCTAGTGCTTTTTGAAGTGTAAAAATGTAAGAATTTCCGTGCTCCCCATGATGTAAAATTCAAGAACTTGATGGATGCTGTCACAGCAGCAGATGTGAGCTTCTTTGCAGTCCAGCTGACCTTCTGCCATAGGCTCCTTCATCCCCACAGTCAATTATCCAGGTACTGAGTGCTGGCTTGGAGGCATCTCCTGGCTTAGGGCCTGCTCTCTGAAACAGGCAGTCCCTCCCAAGGGGCCAGGCCCCTCCACCTTTCTTGTCGCTCATTCTGCTTTTTATATTTGAAACCTCTGCATTGTGGTTGACTCTTTTGTTTCTCTCTTCCTGGCACAGCATGTTTTTGTGGCCACGATTGCTGTTAATTATTCTGTGTTGAAGGTAGGGGTTGAATACAATCACCTACTCAGAGTTCTGTGGGAAGAGGTTAAGCCAATGAAGAACTGGCAAAAGGAATGAAAGTTGTGGTAAGAACGTAAACAGGTTTGGTACTTGTGCCTAGGCTTGAAAGAAGAATGCATCCCATAAAAAAGCCACACAACACGAAGTACAGAAGCCGTCTCTGAAGAGAAACTGCAGTGAGGTGTTAATAATAATAATGTAATAACAGTGATGGGAACTGCAAAGCTGGAGATCTCAGCAGAAGTGCTGGCATTCCTTGGGTGAACCACACTTCACATGTTGGCTTGCTGGTTTTCCTTAAGCAAGAGCAGGGCACAGAAATACGCATTCTGAACAATTTTGATGTGGAAAGCTTTGGATTTAAATACAGCTTAAACCATAACAAGGATCCTTACTCACAGGGGTTTGACACAGACTTATTACTATGATGAATAGAATGGTGAGACAGCTTTGCAGAGGCAGGTTGCCCCAGCAGAAGTAAAGATAAGGAATTTTTAATCAATTTCATAACAAATATCAGCAACAGTCATTCTTATTTGTTGTTGGTTTTTTTTTTGTTTTTAATGGTTTGAAGGATTGTCCTTTGTCCTGAACCTCGTGTTTTTCTTGTGGCCTTAAGGAGACATGACTGCATTGTGAATGTGCCTTTGTTCCTTGTAGCAGAAAAAATAGCAATGATCTTAGAGAAAGTATTTAAAACCAATGAACTTAAAGAAAGTTGAAGTATTTAAAACTGCACTGACAGGAGAGCACTCTGCACTGGAAGTGGAAGTATAAAAATGTGCAGTCGTAGTCCTTCATTTTTGGAAAATGCTGAAACATAGAGGCGGCACAAGTTGCATGGAAGCACAGGGCAAGGGAAAAGGTAGCCTGGACTCAGCCAGGCTCTGGAGGAGCCCATGAATTTGGAGGAGCCTCCAGGCAATGGTCATCCGTAGGTCTGCTTCTGCTGACAGCACTTTCTCCATTCCTCAGCCAGGCTTTTCCTCGTGGCACAGCTCTGCAGGGAGTCAGATGTGCTTGGAGCTGCAGTTGTGGAGAGTGGCACATAGTTCTGAAGGATAAAACTGCAAGCTGGTGTTGCCAGAGACAGCAGTGGACCTCTTTTTCTCATACCCCCACTCTGGTATTTCTGTCTGCTGATTCCCTGCTTGGGGCTTTGCTTCATTTGGACTGGCTTAAGCATCTCTGGTCCATTCCCATGCACTGACCTGCGCCAAGGCAGTGATCAGAAGGGCTTTTGGTTGAGTTTTCAGTTGGGTCTTTACAGACCAGTTCACCACATGATCCCATAAAAACTTTTTCTGGAAAAGCATTGTGGAAGAAACAGCCTTAGACCATTTCACTCAGCTACAGTTTATGGCTGTGATTTTCTGATAAGGCAGATCTGTCTGCAGACTGCCTCTGCCCCACTCTTGTCACTTCCCTTGCACTTCTCACTGATGTTCATGGGATCCAAATTTCAGGGACCTACGTGAGCTGTAGAGAAGTGAGAAAAGATTTCTGAACAGGCTAAGCATACAGTGCCAGTGCTGGGGTGAGGAAGCAGACAGAAACGAATGGTCAGGGACAGAGAGAAGGCACCACACACCCACTGCTGGTTTGCTTGGCCACCCCCTCAGTACTTCACTTGCCCTCACACAACTGAGGACAGGTTGATTCCTACCTCTTAACTTCAGACTCCTGTGAAGGATGGGCTATAAAGTTGAGTTTAAGTGCCTGATGCAATGAAGGCACATACCAAAAAGGCCAAGTTGCACCTGTTGGCACTCGGCTGGGTTTATTTTTCATTCAAGGTTTTTACCTTCACTTCTGTGCTCCTGTCAGTGTGTTGTGTATGAATAGAGGCAAACGTTGACATACATATTGCAGATTACACTGTGCAGTGTCTAAGACCAGCACATCACCAGTGTGACAGCACTGTTTCAGAATGCAGCTCCCACCTTAATTATCAGCTTTATGATTTTGTAGTTTTAGTTTATTTCTTATGAGTGCCTCAATCCAGTAAATGCATTCAGGTATCAAAGGTGCACTTACAAATAATTAAAAAATATGCCTGTTTGGGCTTCCTAATTCAGAACAAGTACATAAGCTAGTTCCTGCATAAGGAGACCGTCATTATTCATTTCCATGCAAGTGTGTGGGTGATAACATGAGATACCACAGCTGTGTCACAGGGTTTTGCAGAGAGAGAGCTCTCTGGTTTGTGTGGAGCACCAGGGGCTATTGGTACTGGATTCTGCAGCAGAATTGAGCTGGTGGGTCAGGCTGCTGCTGCAGAAAAGGGCAGAGGAGCTGGGCTCCTGTTCTCCTGGAGGGTTGCATAGTGCTTGTCTGACCCTATGGTGAGCAGCCTGGGGAGCTCAGCCAGATTACAGTGATCACAGAATCATAGAAACATTAAGGTTTGGAAAAAACCTCTAAGATCATGTAGTCCAACTGTCCACCTACTAGCAATATTTCCCAGTAAACCATGTCCCCAATTACAACATCTACACCTTTCTTGGGCACTCCAGAGATGGCAGCTCTACCGCCTCCATGGACAGCCCATTCCAATGCCTGAATATTCTGTCAGAGAAAAAGCTTTTCTGAATATCCAATGCCAATGACAGTGCAAAGGTAGTGTTCAGCTGTCCTAGAGTCGGAGGTGAGCAGCTCCAGAGGCTCCACAATCCTACTGACTTCTGATGGAGTCAAACTATGATACAGCTATGTCAGGCCAGAAGACCCTTTTCACTCTTTTTGCCCATTTTTACACTTCTGTCTCCTACTTATCTTGTGCCATCTCCAGAACTCGTTAAATCTCTCCCTGAGTGCATTTCATGTACTAGCTTAGCAGAGGAGTGATCAAGCAAGGCACAGATGTTGTCGCCAAAAAACCCTGGAAATGTCCCTGGAATATTTTGCTATGTTTATGCTCACAAATAAAACTGTACACTTTGCAAGCCAATAGGTTATCCAGTCACTGGCAGTAGCTTGATTACAATCAGAACTAAAAATGTAAAAATGCTTAAGGTGCAATCATCTGTATAGGCTCAGCTGGTTTGTCAGAACTTTTCTTGGATGTGGGAGATTCCATATTTGGTTTGTATACTTCATGTATCCAGATGCCTGCAGCTGGACAGACATCTTCTAGTCATGATACGCTGCTATTGGATAGACAAAGTACCTTTTGGCTTGTCTCATTGCTGGACTGCCAGAAGCCACGTGCTGCTGATTTTTAGTACTACAAAGAATAAAGAACTCATTCATACTGGGAATCCTGAAGATCACATCCCAGACCATTGCAAGGCCTTGCTCTCTTATTGCTTATAGTCCAAGTGTAAAATAAAGGGATAGCAAATGGATACAGACATAGTATGTGCAGAGGTAACATGACTTTTGAAACTGCTGGTTATTGTGCTGGAAGTGCAGCTTCAGTACACTACCTGCTTAGTTGTTATGCTTTTTGGTAGAGATCACAGCAATGCTGGGCAGGATTTGGGGGGTCTGGATCCAGATGTCTGTGTGGACGTTTGGGTGGGAGTGCCTCCTGTTGAGACAACAAGCAGAAGCTGCTTGCTTGAAGATATTACAGTCTAATGGCAAAGATGAAACCAAATGGGCAGCTAGACCAAAAGCCAGAGTTGCTTGAGAGGTGGTGATAGCAGAGATGGGATCGTGAAAGCGAAGATAAGCACAATAATATAGTGTTTGATGTGCCAGAAGAGGAGGAGGAGGCAATGGAAAGAATCAGGGAGATGAACAGTGTGACTGAAGAGCTGAGGAAATGATCTTTCCAAGGGCGTTCCAGCTAGATAAGAACCTAACAAGATAATGTTTGTCAAGGGGAAAGCACAGAACAAATCTTGAGGTACAAGATAATAGGGATAAATTGCAACTACAAGTGAACTCTCTGGGGGAGAATTGTGGCTGCCCCAGAGGTGAGAAATCCAAAGGTCTTCTGGTGAAAGCCAGCACTAACGCTATCATATTTATCATTTATGATCTCATAAAATCTACCTGATTTGGGAAGATTCTCCCATCCTTTAGTAACACAGCTACCATCTAGCACAGAGGCCTTTCACCTTAAATTGTGAAGTTTTCCCTGTCTTTATTTCCTTGTTTGTCTCACTAAGAGCTATTGCCAAAACTGGTATATTGCCATAATGTTCCCGTTATTGTTCAGCTGAATTGTTGTACGATCTACTGGCTCTGTGTTTGCACCACTTTCTTGCTATATTGGGCCAAATGTGTTTATTGGCAGGAGTTAAAAAGAAGTGTTTGTACGTTGTATCTGTTGCTCTTCACACAAGCACTGGGGATTCTTACAGCAGGCCTGTGTATTCCTTTGTGTTTTCACAAGCCGTTCTCAGCTCTGATGTAGCAGGCAATCCAAACTTAGGGCATAATTACAACGTGGTTCATAAAAACAATGATTTTTAATTTAATTCAAATGAGCCTTGCAAAACATTCACAGGAAGCTGAAACTGTGAGAGCTTGTCTGAGGAATCAGAGCCCAACACTTAACGCATATCCACTTTGGGAAGAGAATCTGACAGCGCATGATCAACACATCACTCAAAGTTAGGATCGCAAATAAAGGAAATGACTTCTGAAGAGAGACTAGCTAAGCATTATTTATAGTGCTGATTGTCTGCAGCAGAACAATTTCCTTTCATTTCTTACAAATAAGATCCTTCTCTTGATAATCACACATCCTTTTCTGCAGGAGTGTAACACTGTATAGCATAGAAATCAAGGTGATATAATAGAAAGCTGTTAATTGTTTCCTGATTCTCAGGATGTAATTAACTTATACTTTCCTCTAGCTGAAATCAGTTTTATAGGAAGACATGGAAAGAGTAATTCCTAGCTTTAATTGCTGTTCTGGTGCTCAGTCGGAGGAAACAGTGAGACTGTGATATGAAGAAGCCATAAGTAGCATTACCATGCAACAAATTCGAAAAGAGATTGTACAAATACTATTTTGAGAGTTATTTGCTGGTTAGTGCTGGCTGCACATATGTAGTAGGTAGTATGGAAGGCAAGGGGAGAGTCTTCTTCAAGCTGCACAGGGATAGGACAAAAGGCAGGGAGTGCAATTAACAGGAGAATGTCTGATTAGATATCTGAAGAAAATTATTCACCATCAGGATAGGTAAAAAGTCAGATAGGGACCTGGAGAAGTTTTGGAGTTTCCATCCTTAGAGATACTGTAGTCTCAACTCGTCTCATGACTTTCTCTTGAGTTAACTTGTACTAACTGGAGCTGCTTTGAACAAAGTTTGGACCAGATCACCTCAAGCTCTTCCTTACAGCCTGAATTACTCTCAGTTTCATGAAAACATGGCATGATGTCATTTTGTTTTAGCTGTAGTAAATGATATTATCCAGATTTTGTTATTTGTTATTAACCAGTGATTACTGTCCTATCCATTGTACTGGTGGGAGGGATTGAGACCTTCTAACCTTCTTCAGTGAAAAATCAGCAAGTTTTGTACAACTGTTGTGGTGGTTGACAGTACCACTTATTTCACCATGTCCAGCTTTTCAAGCAAACTTAAGGGCTAGAAAAAATCCATTTTCAAATTAAAGTCCAAGAACTTTTGATATCTCTCAAGCCCCCAACTGAATTTTTATGATGAGTGTGATGGTGAGAGTGTGATTCCATTGATCATGCTGCCTTAATTTGGGCCAGGATTTTACCCTAGATTATACGAGATTCATGAGGTGCCAACATTTTAACTCATTCCACCACCAAGAGAGCTTTTCAAAGTGAATAGGAGTTTATTGAACTTAGGAGTGGAAATGAAAAGTGCATATAGTTTGGACTTGTTTTCTATCAGTCCTTGAAGGATTATGATAGATAGAAGAATGAGGGCTCTATAAGGAGTAATACATGCTTGAAGGCTGAAATATCACCTTAATGCCAGAAATCACACTGTCTGTGTCACGTTGGCATTACAAGTACAGCAATCTCAGAGCAGACCACCTGCTCCTACTTTCTTACTGCCAGCACAGCGATGGGACAAGAAGATCAAGTGCTCTCAGATCATCTCATGTAGACTTTGTGCAAAAAGTGCCAATTTACTGTTTGCTTGCGTGCATAAATAAATTACTGCTTTTCCATGATCCTGCAGTGACAACTTGGCATCTGGGAAATGGAACTTGAGTCTACCTTGGAAGGCAAGGGAGGTGTAGGAGCTGTTAAGACTTTCTTCCCACGTCTCATCTGCTAATATGTTTGAAAGGTAAAGAGATGTATTCCTTTGCCCTTATGGATGTAGTGAAAGGCCTATTAATAAATCAGTTACGTGCCCCACCATTATCCCGATTTTTTTTAACAATAGTATTTTTCTCAACACACAGAAAGTAATTAGATTTGTCTTTTTCTGTTTGTACCTTTTTGCTTTATCACAGTGACACAAGGCCGAGATCCTTTGAAATATTTCATAATGGGGAAATATCTAGTCATTTTTGGTTTCTATAAAGTGGTGGTTTTTCCAAGTGCTGTATTTTGGGCATTCTATAATGAATGCAGCAGGGTTGTTTGCAAGATAATTGCTTGTATTCACACTGTTTGGCTGCAGTGGATCTAGAACTGCTCCAAATGAACTTATTAAGAACTTCATATGATTTGTTTTTTAAATCTGTAAATCAACACCAGACGAAACAGTGTATTCTACATAATTTCACATGAAATATATTTGTGCTTCATGTTGATTTCTTTTCTGATGAATCCGGAACATCTGAGTTTATATGAGGCCAGTAACAACAGTACTCTTGGGAGACACATTACTGGGCAAAGGAGGAAGAAAAAGGGATTGCATAAACTTTTTAGGAGAAAAACAATAAACATGGAAAGAAAAATTTGCTTAAACTTATAGTAGCTGGGGAAAACAATTCCAGTGACTGGAATTGTGACATTTTGTTGCAAGCTGAAGGCAGTACACAGCGCATATTTTCGCGCAAAAAAAAAAATCCCGTTTCCACCTCAGAAAAGAATAGACCTGTGCAGAAAGGCACATATGTGTGTTGGCCACCAGACCAGTGATTTCATGTTTGCAGCAGCCACAAACCTTTTGCAGATCCAGCAGTTCAAACATGCGCAGACTAGTTACACATGGACTGAGATCTTATATAATGCTGTGTTCAGAAAGCCTGTTACAAGTGAAGGCCTAATTAGTACTATTGGTATTGTGCTTTGTTAGCCAGGGTGAGGAATGGCCCAGTGGGTCTGGGTGCTAACAGTGAGATGTGCCCATGACCTGCCTGCCCAGCTGTGGTCTTCCTACCATCTGAGGAAGGACCATCCCCTGGCTCCCCACAGATCCTGCCTTTCTTCAGGACAGGAGATGTCGGATCACAGAATGATAGAATCATGTGGGTTGGGAAAGACCACTGAGATCATCCAGTCCAACCCCAACTCATCCCCATCGTGTCTGCTAACCATGTTCCTCAGTGCTACATCTCCACTTCTCCTGAACACCTCTAGCGTCGGTGACTCCACCACCTCCCTGGGCAGCCTGTTCCAATACCGCATCACTATTTCTGAGAAAAACTTCTTCCTAATATCCATCCCGAAGCTCCCCTGGTGCAACGTAACACTGTTACCTATTGGCCTATCACTGGTTACCTGGGATGATCTGAATTAACTGGATTTAGGAGTGCCTGGGACATTCATGCTGATAACGAGTGAATATCTGAGTTTGTGTCAAGGCATAGTTCAAGCCCTGACTTCTGGCTGTTTCCATCTTGTTGCTGTCCTGAAGCCTGTCCCAAACTATTGGCTCAGTATTGTTTTGGATTCAAGTTCAGGCCTGAACCACAGCTTGGAGTACATTGTAAACATAACCACATTGTTGTAATCTAATTCTACCAGCATTCAACTATGGCTGAGATCATATGTAAAGCCAACGCTGTAACTTGGTGAATAAGGATCAGGGTGCATGTTCTGAGCTCTGAGCTATTAAAGCAATAATAAGTCACGGTCTGAATTTACTGTCAGAGCACATAAATACCTGCTCACTGAGCTTTCTGCATGTGTGGAGAGATAATTTAGCCTGGAATGAGAAATGACAAACACATGGCCCAGCAATGAGAGCAGGCTGTTCAGTGAAGCAGGCAGAACTTCTGTAGGCTCCTTACGTATTTATTTACCTATTCATATATCATTTTAAAGGAAATTTTCCATTTAATTTTAAGAGCAGAGGAAAAACGCTTCTGTAATGTTTATCTTTTCAAAGCTCATCTACATCTGAATGTTTAACAAGGCCTAATCAACCATGACAAGATCCTTCATAGCAGACTGACAGAAGGAACCGTTCATAGAGAGTGGTTGTGCAGCAGCTGTGTATCTGTTTGTATCAAATGTCTGATGTAGGAAAGTGCTGAGCTCAATCAAAGAAGCCATCCTGAGGCTACATTTTTGTAAAAGTAAAATCCTTTAAATAGAACTAGTCTTTAATTTTTATTAGCACTTTTTCCTTAGTGATAGGGTTCTTCATTAGCCTGCCAGAACTTTGTGTCATTGACTAATCTCCTTAAATTCACATACCATAACTGTTCCCTTTACGTGCTTATATCCAGATAAATAAAGTGATTTAAACCAGATAGATTTTATCATTAAAACATCGTTTATCATGAAACAAATCGTTTCTGTTTTCAAAAAATAAATACTGCAATGTTACGTTTCAGAATTGTTGAGTGAAATTAATGCTTATCATTTGGCATAGGTACATTTGGAACTAATTTAATGTACTCTGGAGCAATCAGTAGTTTTCCAACACATTTTGCATTCTTCTCTGTAGAAGGAGATAAATTTCTTCTTCATTTGTCGCTTCCTGTAAAGCCTTGTAAAATATTACAGGTTTCTCTTTAAGAAAAAGATATATAAATGAGCAGAATGTTAATTTGGATTATACTGCTTTATTGCCTCTAGCTGGCAGTGAAGGTTATATTTCACACTTAAAGCAGTGTTTTTCTTAAGCAAACACGACGAGAACTGAAAAAGGCTGTAACGTGTGTCTACTTAGGCTTCTATCCCAATTTGATATATTTACTTTAATAATTACACACTTAACATTACTTCAGTGAACAAAACAAAATAAAATAAAAATTTTAAAAATAAATAAAATAAAAATTTGTATGACACTATGTAGAAAGTAGAGCAGGGTGACAATGACTCTACAGTTTGTGGTTGCTTCTCAGCTGAGGGCTGAACAGTGCCTACAAACCCAGTGATCCAAGTCTCAGCACGATGAGTGACTGTTGTTTGTGGAGGTAGGAAAGCCAACAGGATGCAGACATACAGGAGCTTCACCCAAAAGTAAATGCAGATTTGTGTGGTGGAAAGGGCAAAGTGTTCCTCTGCCATGGCTCCTGGATCCTCTGCTTTGATTTAGCAAGGATGCAGGCCTGCCCCTTGGTCTCTGTGGATGCTGCCATGGGATTTCCTCACAACAAACACCCAGACACTTTTTCACACAGTTGTATGTCACAACACATAGGATTTTCTTCAGACATAGGAAAACATGCTACAAGTTTCATGTTGACTATGAACAAATGACAAGCCACTTTAATACCTGTCCCTCCAGTCAGCCATATGAGAACCAGTGCATATTTGCACAGCAAAAAGTATTACTCTGCTGCAAGGAACAAGGAAGCATGCTTACAGATATGGACATCTTTTGTCATACTGACAGCTCAACTGCTTTAGCTAGCACATGGAAAATGGCAGGTGCTGGTGGTTTACGTGGAAGTAATATGCACCCAAGCAAAAGCCTCAAACACAACCTGTTCTTTCTTTAAGAACAATAAAGCACATTTTTATGATTTATGTATGACTACACACCTCATAATACACACTTTGTGTATATGGATTGTTTAGTCCACTGAGTAATGTTGCATTCACATCATTGAACATAATCAAGAATGGAATTAAGGCAGCATGGCATTTGCCTCGGCTTCTCCCTTGCTGTCTCACAGAGATACTTACCTGATACCCAGACTCAAGCTCCTGTGCACACACTTCAGTTTATACGCTTACCAATTAACACATTATAAGCTAATTGCATCTATTAGTCCATTAAGATAAACCACACGCCCTTACTTATGGGAAAGCCAAACCTCCATGACTCGTCTCTCATGGAAACTAATACAAATTTTAGTGAGCCCTTTCAAGGTGGTTTCTGTCTATTTGTCTACATAAACACTTCTACTTAATTTAAGCAGCAGATGCCTAAGTATAGGCAAGACTTGAAATCTTTTTCCTCAGTTGAAATAGGACTTTAAATAGGCCATGAGTCCTGGTATAGAGCATTCCAAGATATTCTTCCTACCTGTAGTACTCCCAAGGTTGTTTATAGAAATCAGCTTAAGGTCTGTAATTATAAAAGACAGGACTGGAAGGTCTTCTGACTGGAAGGTTAGAATCCTTTATCGTATTTCTCCAAAAGTTAGGTAAATTATTACTTCAAGTAACAAATTGAAAATCTTGCTCCAAAATGTTGTCTAATTTTGACCTTAGCTTCCCTTGGTACCACTTGGGTAGCTTTTCTTGTCCTCTGCTTTTAACTCCCCTGAAAGATTATAGACAACAGGTATGTTCCTCTCCTATTTTTCTTTGATAATGCCGGACTCCCATGCCAGTGTCTTTTTTGCTTGTAAGACTGGCTAATCATTTCCCATAATGGCATGGCACTGCTTCTTTGTGTCTCTTTGAGCTTATAGTTCTTGAATGATGATGGAATGTTGGAAATACAGTATTTAGATGGTTTCTTGCAGTATCCCATGCAATGACATGTAGTTTCCCATCATTTCCAGAAACATCTCAGTTGCTACAACCTATGAGTGCCGATGGTTTTTGTGAGGTTTCAGAGTACATATAACTTGTAGTCAGTAGCAGTGCATCCTTCTGTGTATTCCACTGTTTATTATTCTGTTGCATCAGTTCCAGATTTATTTTATAAGTTAGTGGTCAACCACTGGATTTCAACAGACTTCTGGAGGTCAGTGGAGAAAAAAATCACTCCAGTCATGTTTTCTTTTAGGGCTGCAACCTGTGTATTGCAGTGTTGCCAGATGTAGGAGATTAAAATGACAACATGTATTGGTATCAAAATATGATAAAATAAATGGAAGAAATTTAGTACAGAACATCACCTCTATTCAGTATGTTTTCATTTAGTGCTTCCACAGCTTCCTTCAAAATAAAAATAGAACCGAGTAATGCAGTTCTATGAAACATGAAAAAAAGTAGGCTATTTGTTTAGAATGTGAAGAGAGAAAAAAGTGTGATGATTTCAATACAACATAATGTATATTGAAAGTGTATTGCTTCTATGGTTATTTTAAGCTGAACCTACATATTACTTGGACGTGGATACGAGGTCTTGAGTCACAGCCTGAATATAAAATTCTGATTGCTGTCAATGGTACACAGCACTAACAATTTTATTACTCATTTTATCACCTGTCAGGTACTGGCTATTTATGCTTAATGACGTTCATGATTACACAGCACAGTAATTGGATACCTCATTGACTGCTATTTAGAGTTTTGTGGAGAGAAGGAATAAAAATTGCTAAAACAAATTGAGATACTACTGCAGTATTACTTATTGTTAATGATGAAGGTAGAAAATCTTTTGCTTACTTTCAGCAGCACTGCTAGGAACTGCTGAAAGAAGTGCAAACAGCTGGTGTCCCTCAGAGGGCACAACATATGGCAGCTTCTGGGGGCACCCAAAGCAATAAAACCTCTTGGTAGAACTGTTAGTCACTCCTTGACGGAGTAGGAGAGGTATCACAGCTGCACCTGAGATGAGACTAACTTCATTTCTCCTGCAGAGTGTTTGGGTTGCTTCTGGCAGATAGCAATACCAGCAATGGCTGGAGTACAGACTTTGCTTTGATTTCCCTAGCCCATCAGGGTGCAACATGCTTCCAAGAGAAGGATTACAATCTAGCCATGTATTCTTGCACCCATAGTCCCTTGCATCCTGTTGACTCCAGCAGAGCAGTCCTGTAGTCCAACGTCCCGCTCCACATTCTCCAATCTCTTTCTGCAGGTTTCTGAGTAGTAGTGAGAGCAGTAATAGCTGTAGCAAAAGGACTTAGGCTGTTTAACCCACATTTGCCCTATTCAGCATTTTGGAGGAACATTCGCCTCTCCCAGGCACACTACCAAGGTAACAAGTGTACATTCCCTCACACAGATTTCACTGTATGTTGTTTTCTTTCACTGACCTCCCATGAATTCTAAGTTGTTCCTTCCTTAGACTTCTGTCTGTGAAATACTTCCTTTACTGACAGAGGTCCATGAGAACTGGTGGGCTTTTGATTATTCATAAAATCATAGGATCGTTAAAGTTGGAAAGTGCGCTAAGATTGTCCAGTCCAACCATCAACACATGCCTATGATTGCTCCAAACCACATCCCTTAGTGTAGCATCTACCCTTCTCTTGAAGATATCCAGGGATGGTGATTCCACCAGCTCCCTGGGCAGCCCGTTCCGATACTTCACTACTCATTCTGAAAAGAAATTTTTCCTGAAATCCAACCTGAATTCCCCCTGCTGCAACTTAAGGCTAGTACCTGTTGTACTTCTGCTCTTACTCAGGAGAAGAGGCTGATGCCTACCTCACCACAACCTCCTTTCAGGGAGCTACTGTGTTAACCAAGGGATGTCTGTAACAGCACTTGTCCTATAATTCCTGATCTGAATTTTGAAGTTGTGGAGAATTCCCTCTCAGTTATGATAGAAGTCTTCAGTTTAGATTTAGGAAGATATTTTTATCCCCCCAAAATTACTCTCCATTGTACTTATTGATATAGTTAGCCTAAGAATATCCTTCCAGTGGAGACAGACTACTTATGAGAACAAAACCTAGTTGATGAGCATAAGCAAAGATAACTTTCTCTCAAATTTAACATGTACCAGATCTTTTGGGGATCCACATAGCAGTATTACATCGGCCTTGACTTTACTACATTAGTCCTATGCATTCATCCCGCCTCATCTGCACAAGTTGGGGGGGATAGATGAACTTTAAATCTACCTGAGAAGGTTGCAGCAAGGTGGGTGTTGGTCCCTTTTCTCAGAGTTTAGCTTTGATATCAGAAAGAATTTTTTCACAGAGATGGTGGTGAAGCGTTGGAAGAGAATGCTAAGGGAGGTGGTGTGGTAACCATCCTTGGTATGAGATGTGTGGATGTGGCCCTTATGGACATGGTGTAGAGGTGGACTTAGTAGTGTTAGGTGGTGGCTGAACTTGATGATGTTATAGGTGTTTTCCAGTCTAAGTCATTCTATGGTTCTATGGTAAATACAGCTATACTGGATCTTGTTGTGGAGAGGGAGATCTGTGAGCTTCTGAGATTTAAATGATTCCACTCCAGCTGGAATTTCACGCCAATGAAATATCACTACACTTCATGTTTTCTTGTTTGTAAAACTCAGTTTCATTTTGAGTGAGGCAGAAGTGCTCAAGGTTAAAGATTAGTTAGAAGTGTAAAAGGAGAAATGCAAGTGAAACAACTTGGCAGGGAGGGAGATGAGCAGCTTTACGGCTTCATGTGGACATGAGGAGAAATTGTCATTAGAATTGTAGCCTTGCCAGATACTGAGTTTTCTTGCTTCCCTAAAAAGAATAGAGGTGATGCTGTTGAACCCTCAGGCACAGGTTTGTCACAGCGTGAATAGAAGAGTAAGGGACTCAGCAGTCCTCTCTACACATTCCTTTACCTTATAGGGTCAAACCCTACAAAAAAGCCTATGTAAGTTTTCCCAAATTTGACATAAATTTTATCTACAGAGCACATTTACAATCATTGTTTAAACAAATCAACAATATTATGATGTGCTGTTTTAAATGAAGACCAGACACAAGGTCAGATTATTGCCCCTTTGAGTTTTAAGAACAACTTTGGTTTTATAAGCAGCCTTCAGTTTTATGACAGATCGATACAAACACACAGATCACATTTCCCAGACGCGCAGTCTGGAATGATCACCATGGAGGCTCTGGGTCTGAATTTCTGGATTGAGTCTGCGGGCTGAAAGAATATCTTCAAAAAATGTCATGTTGAGTTCATCCTAGACCCTGCACCACGCCAGCGTTGGATCCCCAGAGCTTGTTTTGACCCCTGCCCGTGTCAGAAGGGCACAGTGACTACTTGGGATATTGCTGTGCACTCCAAGTGACCTTATTACCTTCTCAATTTATAAAAGAGGCAGCCCCAATGCAGATTGTCATTTCTTTGGAAGCTTTGGGCTTTCCTCCTCTGTGTGCCAAGAGACAGTTTATCTGATATCCCTACCTGGCTTTATGCTCTGGCTTCTCCTCATGTTTACTGTATGGCTGTGGGCAAAAAAGCAGAGATAGACACAGCGACAGGAACTGATAACCAGAGATTCTTTGAGGATCTCCTCTCTAACCCTATTTCAGAAGGTAGTTTCTTCCCTGCCACAGTTACCAAGTTAGAAATATCTTCATCCTATTTCTAGTACGACCCCGTGTTGTAAAGGGTGTTTTTGCTCCTATGAATATCAAGTAACAGAATTAAGTGATTGCAGAGCTGAAGCATAAATAGAAAGAGGAACGGCAGCAAAAGCGCTGACACTTCAGCTGAAGCTTGGCAAGCCCATCTGGAAATGCTTGTCCCAGCAACACACATCGCATTTGCACAGGACCTTCATGGTTGCCTCTGTGTACAAAGTTTACATCATCACTGACCTATTTCTTTTTTTGTGCTGTCAGTGAAAAGGCAGAAGATTAATGCATAGGGAATTATAACTTAAGTATTTCATGTCGTTCTGTATTTTTCTGTGTGTGTATATATAAACAAACTTTCCCATATGCTCAATCACTTTGTATGAACAGAATCTGCAGGTGACCTGTGAGTGCTAACTTCCAATGGGAATTGCACTCCTACATCACTGAGGCTCCTTGTACAATGCCGTAAGTACCTACCCCATGCTGCAGACAGGTCATATGCTGATACTGAGAAAACACCTTCAGAAAAATGTCAAACTTGGTGTCTTTGTGATGGAAAATTTCTCTCTCTTCAACAGAAAGATTTCAACATAAATATTTTTAGTAAGATTTGCTAGGGTAAACATAGGGACAATGTAGGATGTACTGGAGAATCATAGATATATATATCTATAGAAAATTACCAAGAAGAGCAGTAGGCTTTTTGTCTTTTCATGCTTAGAAATCAGGAGTGGATGGTGTTCTGCAAGATGTTAACCAAGTGCAAGCTGCTGACCAGAGGGAAAAAGCTGGATGAAAGTTTTGGACTGCTGGTGACATCACTACTGTCTTCAGCCAGCACAGTGGCCTTCTGTGGGGTTTAAAAGCAAAGTCAGATTCATGTGCAGTCACTGCCTTTTCAAAATCCCATTGGTTCAGAGAGAAATGCAGTAGACTCCAGAAAGCATAATTCTCCTGGTGAAAATAAAACGCGAGTTTCATGTAGCTGTGAGAGCAGTTTCTTCCCAAAGGAGTGCCTGATTCTACATTTCTTAAGCAAAATTTCTGATTTTATGTTGTCATGACTTTTCGGACAGTTGGTAAAGAAAATGCCTAATGGCTTCTCAACAAATAACATTGTTCCAGGCTAGATCTGAACACATACTCCGTGAAATGGGAGCTTGGTGCTCTGGGTTAGGCCTTTCCAAGCTACACAGGAGGGAGGCACTTTTATTTGGAGCACGAGTCCCTGCATGTTGTTCATTAGGAACAACAACTGCTTAGACACAGCCCTGTAAAAAACTGTTCTGGCATGCATATATGCAAATATATAGGATGTTTTTGGTTTTTTTTTGCAGTCATGAATATGAGCCACTGATATTAGTCTGTAAATACTAACGGATTGCATGTGCCTATTTCTGTTCACGGTTCTCACAGTGAGTTCCATAGGTAGTATAGACTGTGGTCCCAAGTAAAAATCTGGCATGTAATCTTCAATAACATTGGGATTTAAGTAAGGGTAATGTACTGGTGTACACAAGATTTTTTTTCTGGAGTTGAGTTGCAGACAGTAGTCCAAAGGCTTGTTTGAGCCAGGGTTTCCCCCATCCCTCCCAATTGTTTGCCCTTTCTCTTTTGCCTCTTCTCTCCTCTGACTGCTCATGTTTGGTAAGGGAGCTAATTTTCCTAAGCAGCTCTTGAGAGAAACTTCTAGCAAGAGAAATATGCCTGATGTCATGTGATGTCTTTTCTAGCCGTAATGTGACTGAGCTGACAAAATGTGATTAACATTACTTACAGAAAAAATCCTGAGGTCTTCTGATGAGAAGCCTCTTTCCAGATGCTAATGGATAAAGAATTTACCACTTCACTTGATCCTTGCTTCCAGTGTACAATTGCATTCTCTGGCACATTTTTTTCTCCTTTTTATCCCTTTTGATTTGGATCCTGGTAATTATGGCTGAATACTGACAGATGTATAGAATTCCTTCCTATAGCTTTGATTTATGTACTGCAATATTAGCTCAATAACTTCATCTGAGGTTGTTATATTTGTTCTGTACGGTAGGTGCAATTTCAATTTATTGAACTACTTCTCCATAAAGTTTGATTTTTAGTGGATTCATAGGGGTGAGGAAGCCCTAACAGGCAGAAGAGAATACAGAAACAGAGATAAAAATTTTTCTTTCTGCTCTTTATTTCAAATACATTAGCTGGAAATAATCCAATAGGGATACAGTGGCTATAAACTGCTGAATAATTTCCCACTTCCATTTGAAAATTGCATGTAAATATATATTTTTTCAGATATCTTGAGGCTTACATGATCGTGTTCTCTTTGGCTTAATGAATTTGTAACCTTTTAGCAAATTTGGAACCACTTTAGCAAGTGAGTGGAGATAATTAAGACAATGAAATTTCTGTGAGCTATGGGAATACAAGCAAAAGGGTATTGAGAGAGATGCTATAATGCCCAGAGTAAGGAAGAAGGCTGTAGTGAAACTGTATATCTTATGGCATGTTAGAGATGCTAAAATAGGTATGATTCCACCAACTGAAGGCAAGTCTTTGGTCAAAATTTAAGACATTAATACTCAGTTGTGGTGCTCTTAGCTACTGGCTTGTTTATGGAATACTATAACCCTCTTGGCACATTCTTTGTGCAAATAATTTAACAGAACAGGTTTTCCCTTTTGTGTCCAATGAGCCCCATTTGTTCAGACTTACACCAATGACTGAAAGGTAGGTCAAGCCATCTATATACGTAGTATATGCTACTTCCTATCATTGTTCTTCTAGATCATTGTGTAACACAAGACTTGATGAACATTAACAAAATCTAAAATATATCTAAAATGGAAAGCTCAGTCAGAAATAATGATAATTGCACGTTCTATAATTAGAGCTGTGTAGGCTTTTCTTTCTAAGTATGGCAACAGCTGCTAAAGCACGTCTGGAAAATATTCTTTAAGCAAAGATATTTTAGTTCAGAGAATTTCACAGTGCATGTGACATTTGCCAGTACTTCTTTCCAGAATCCTATTCTGATTTATTAGTGTTTTAATAAAAAAGTATTTATTTTTTATGTTTGCAGTGTATAGTTTTGAATTTCTGTCGTTGATTGGGCATTTCAGTGTTCAAGGCTGAAGACTACAAAACAGAAACACAGTTATGCTACTATTTTTAGGTAGAAGTCTTGTCTACTGCCATAATAATGTTGTCTTTTCCAACTTCAGCCAAGTGTTTTCTTTATTTTATTTTAAAAAAGAAATGTTTGTTTCATGCTGGAGTCACAATGGGAGGACAATTGTTCTCATGGCTGGACTCCTCTGTGCTTCCTTAGAGTCGAGCTGACACCCTTCTGCTTTATCTCCCAGTTTCAAAACCAGAGGTAGTTGTACCCCCTACAATTATTACAGCATTACTTGGAAAACTGAATTCAGCAAGAGCATATTCATGATAAGACCATGAGTACTTTGAAATGGGTGACAACATTTCTCTTCATGGTTCAGGTTGCTCAGAGCCCCGTCCATCCTGCCTGTCTCCACAGATGGGGCATCCACCACCTCTCTGGGCAACCTGAGCCAGTACCTCACTACCCTTACTGTAAAGAACTTCTTCCTTATATCAAATCTAAATTTCCCCCATTAAAAAAAATAATAATAATGATGTAGAACTCCACAAACTTTACTAATCTAATCAGGGTTTTGGACTCTGACCCAGGCATCTCAAGAACCTACTTAACTTTCAATATGATGGGGGAGATTTTGCAGATAGACAGCATTTACCAACAGTTTGCAGAGTGAGATATCAGTTTCCCTTAATTAAGAGTAGGAGGCAACTTTTTAATGCAAGATAACATTGTATTGAAACAGCTTTGTGACTGAATTTTAAATTGCAGGTGCTGTGCTTGTGCAGCTGGAGGCAAAATGCAGTTACCCAACCAACAAAGAAAATGAAGAAATGAATGGTGTTAAAAAAAATCTAAGGCAGTGATAATGAGTGACATGGAACATATTAGTGGTAATGTGGGAAAATTAATTCCAATTTATTGACAGTTTAATTGGCACACAGGAAGCATTTAATGGTTTTTGTATGCTCTGCTGTTCTTCATTTCCTAGTCTTTTCCACTGGACAGAAATACAATGTTCCCAAGCATGGGGTTTGACATGGAAACAAATGTTTTGTGTGGATTGACTGGAATGGGAGGAAAGCTCTGTTACTGCTGCACCCAACAACTGCAGAGCATTTCTGTGGAGCCAGGCCAGAGTGCGCCTTCTTGGCTCAGCTCTTTTCCCAATCTCACTGGTGTCAGAGGTTCTTTGTACACTCAGTTCATGGGTTGGTTTTGGACCCGCAGGCTCCGACTGCATGAAGAGAAGGTCATCAAAGACCGGAGGCACCACCTCAAGACTTATCCCAACTGCTTTGTTGCCAAAGAGCTGATTGACTGGCTGATTGACCATAAGGAGGCTTCAGACAGAGAGACAGCAATTAAACTTGTCCAGAAGTTATTGGATCACAGCATTATCCATCATGGTAAGTGCAGTATCAGCTCTAAGCTGAACAAACAGAAATCCCCTTCCTGGTGTTCACTCAGGTAGAAGACAAGTAGGTTCCCTTCCCTTCCAGGAAGGGGATACTTGGCTTGAAGGGTGCTGCCTCTCAAGGCCCCTTCTGTCCACAGGGACACTGAGAGTGAAGAGTAGTGTTCCTCATGTTGGAACAGGAGGGAAGTCCCTGCAGACCATGCTGCTACTTCCCTGCCTCCCAAGCATCTTCAGCTGGATTCTGCCCACTCCAGTGCCCTCTCCTCCCCACTCCTCCTGCACATCCACATTCTCCCTTTCCAGCTGAAAAAACCATCTGAAAAATAAGCCAGCAAAAGAAGCGTCATCTTTCTCACAGGGATTTGTTCTCCAGCTCTCCTCCTCGCACCAGCTGCACAAACATTTGTGCTGCTACAGCTGCAAGAGTTAGATGTCCAACTGCGCCCTGATTGATTTTCTCCTAAACTTGTTGTGTATTTGAGACCTGTTCCATTCAGCGCCTTGAATAACAATTTACACTTATGAAAAGGAGGCTACCAAATTAGTGGCAGCATTTAGTTGCCTTTTAGTGCACAAAGAGGCTGGAAAACACATAAACAAAGGAGATCCAAGTCCTCTATTCGAAGTGCATAGTATTGCCCATTTCAGGAAGACAAAATGTACCATTTGTTTCTTTTTAAATAGAAAATAGAGCAACTGCTAGCAAATGACTATTGAATTTGTGCAGGGGTCACTGTCTGTGCAGGAATACCACTGCTATCAGCAGTGCGTTAACAACACCTTAATTAAAGGAAGAAATGCACACACTGAACACTTCTGCAGCTTCTGCTCAGCTATTAAATTAAAATTCCGGGTTGTTATGGAAACTGGGATTCACGATAGATAGTTAAAGAATAAAGTAATTACAGGGTATTCAAATCTGACTACTTAATCCTCTATTGAGAAAATGTCAGTGAAGAGTTGCAAGGATGCCTGAGTGACTTAATTTAATTGAGCAATAGATACCTTCTTGCCAAGTGCTTGTTTAAAACTTTAACAGCCTTTGAATGTTTTTTGCTTTAGAATCCAATTGCACACTCTAGCTTTGATACAAATTATATATGTGTGTGTGTGTGTATCACACATAAAGGAGGTGGCTGTTGAAAATTTTCATCCATTACTCTCAAAGTTAGTAAAATGGTTGGTGGAGTGAGCGAGGGCTCAGTCAGGTAAGTTTAATCAGTTCTGCAGTGTGCTCAGAGCATCCTTTCCATACCAACGTCAAGTGTAAGCAGTGCCAGCCGCTGCTCCTGTGCCTGCTGTGCAGCAGAAGAGCCCATGCCAGTGGGCTGACAGCTCTGCTGCAGGACCTTGCCTGGGCAGCCTTCCCTTGATGCATGCCCTTGCTTCTGGCATTTGTTTGAACCCACTGTCATCTGCTCTCTTATTAATCCTCACTTAATCCACACTTATTTCTCAGTGTCCTCCTATTGTACCACCCATTTGCTAGCTGGTGTGGCAGAGCGATTGAAACGATTTTAAGAGGGCAGAAGACTGTGGTTCTAACTGATTTTGCATGAGTCTAAGCTTTCCTGCTGCACGATTTAACTAATACAGGTAACATTCAGCATTTTGCCAATCTTTAAATCGTTGGCTGCTTTACAGGGTAATCTTTTAAACCATGAGTTTACATCAAAAGGTTTTCCAGGTATCTAGCAGATGAATGCTTTGTCACTATTGGTGTCCACACTAATACTCATGAAACTGATGAACATGAATCCCTCTTAGCAGGAAATTTTCTTCAGTCTTTCATCATTTGTTAGAACTGAATACGGTTGTATCCTAAGTACAGCGGGCTGGGCTCCAATCATGCTTGCTTTGAAGTTCACCAGTGAACCTGCTAAATGGATTCTCAACCCTTTAACATCACTATGAAGATTTTTTTACTTTATGTTTCAGTTTGTGATGAGCATAAAGAATTCAAGGATGCCAAACTGTTCTACCGCTTCAGAAAAGATGATGGGACATTTCCGCTGGATAATGAGGTGAAGGTGTTCATGAGAGGACAAAGACTGTATGAAAAGTACGTTGCATTCAGTATCCTCCAGGCTTCAGTAACAGTGCTACAGGTGTTTGTTCATCTGATTTTCATGGAATAGAATCGTAGAATTTTGAATAGTTTGAGACTTCCAAATCATACAGCAATGAGACTGCATAATCCTATGGCTTTATTTTGTAACCCTTCTCTCTTTCCCCTCATCCTTTCAGTTTTCTACCATGTACACTTAAAGCATTTTGTTTACGATGAAATGGCATTTTTTGATGTTCTCAGTTGTAAAGAAGTGCCGTAGGAAAACCGTATGTAAATTGAAGTCCTTGCACTATATTTTATAAAAATAGTCACGAACAATTGTGTTTGTTTGTGTTTAAGTTCAAGGCTGGATGTGGCTCTGAGCAGCCTGGTCTAGTGGTTGGCGGCCCTGCCCATGGCAAAGGGGTTGAAACTAGATGATCTTTGAGGTCCTTTTCAACCCAGGCCATTCTGTGATTCTGCGATTCTACGATTCTGAATTTGGTTCTGTAAAACTGTAATCACAAACCCCGCAACTTTAGCACATCACAATGAAATGAAGTAGCTGAATATCTGTTGATCTCTTCACTAGGAGGTATTATTTTAAATAATAAGTGAAATTAAATTTCACTGTTCCAGCATGCAAAGCTTCCACATCAGAGAGATTACTCTAAAAGCAGTTGCCCCAAAAAAATAAGCCGAGAACATCTAATTAAGATTTGAAATTAATGATTGTGCTGAGATACTGAATATCCCACTGGATTACTTCTGTCAGATTACCAGGCAGCTTAACTGTACTTCCCCATCTATAATGAATGACTAAGGAGAAGGCTGATACTGCAGCCATGATCCCCCACTGAACAGCCCCTTGTTGCTAATGTGTCCCAGGGTTGTCTGAAATGCCAGACCATTGCCTATCCCTTCGAGCTCCCCTGCTCAAGAGGGCAGGTGCAGAAGATCAGCAGAACAGGGGAAAGCTGCCAAGAGCCGTGCTCTGAGCTGCCAGGGGACTGGGTGTGTTGTTGGAAGAGCCTTCTGAACACCTCGCCAGCTCTGCAGCTTTGCACAACCTGGGGTTTGAGCATCTTTTACTGGAGCTCTATACCTGGACGACTCCAGGTTTAATAACTGAAGATAAATGGTGTTATCAGGTTAGAAAGCTATCAAGGGCAGTTAGGTCAAAGAGCAATTAATCTGAAATGAAAAAAAACCACAACAGAACAAAACAGTTGTAAATGCCACTCTTTTTGTTGCACCTGCCACGCAAATTTTCCATGATTGTGACTATTAATGTGAAAACAAATCAGGCAAAGCACAAGAAAATACACTGCTGGGAAATATTCTTCTTTGGATACACAGAATGATCAGCTGAAATGGCCATCTGCAAAATCTCCTGTGCTCTACATAGCACAGTGTTTGCTCCTGCAGACTCTGCAACACACTGCCCCCAGGCACAGCCCATGATATGGAAAGTTGATTGGTGTGTCTAGACTGCAACCTTGTTTCCAGCTTTTTGCTTCTGTGAGAAGAATGTTTTTTTCTTGTTGAGGCTGGTAAAAATCCCTTGCATGAAATGAACCAAGGTGGGAAAAACCGTTCTGCCAGAGTTTCTACTTCATCCCCGTTTCTCTGCTTGAAGAACCATCCCCAAACCAATACTGAATGTCTAGTTTGACTTAACAATACCAGCAGAACAAGGTTTATAATGATACTCATCTTGGAAAAGGAGTTAGTGCCAAAAGCAATACCTGTATCTAAGTGTAATTCATCCTCATGATATGGTTGCCCCTCAGCACATATCTAATGGTTCTGAAACTTTTAAAACACATCCCAAGTGCTAAATATAGTGTAGATTAAAAAATATGTGGCATTTCAAAACCAGTTTTGTCAAATCTAGTAAAAATTCACTGCGGATCACTGGAAATTATTGTTCTATTCATGGGAGATAAGACTGCATACCTGGGCATACCTTCACCTTACTTTTTGTAGCAAAGCCAGCTGGCACAGCACTGATTTCATTATACCCTTTTCCATGCACACCTATTAGCAGCACCTTTGCAGTTTTGTTGGATGCATTTTAAACTCAAAATCTAATTCTGAAATTCAAACTAGCATGGAAAGAGTTTTGCAGGGAAATACGGGTAATATATCCTTATATTGTTGAGAAAGAAAATACTAATTTAGCATAATTAAAATAGTAATCAAAAGGCAGTAACAGGAGAAAGTGCTTATGCATAGATATGAAATCACTTACCAGCATATTCAACTCGTTCATCATAATGCCTGTAGGTCTGATTTCAGGAGAAATGTAACTATGACAGAGGAAAACTGCCTGTATGCAACAGATGTTAGAACTGTGTCAGCCTTTCAGTTATTGCTGGCCTTCATTAGGCTTTGCTCATTTAAGATAGGCATTGTAATACTATTTCCTGCACTTCCCCACCCATTGTATCAGGGTTGGAGTACAGTTACATTCAGAAGCCAGGATAGTTCGTGCTTGCCAAAAATTGCAGACGTTATCCAAAATCATTCATACGGATTTTTACCCTAAGTGAGTAAACTAAGCAAAAATATTGAAGAGGATCAGCAGACTGTCACATGGACAGGGGAGCAGACATCAGTGAAGGGTAGATGCCCTGTCCTCTCCCAGGGACATGGATCATCAGGTTTGTCCCCCAGCCAAGGAGCAATCTTTCCCTGCCCCCCTTTTGTGTGACCATAGAGGTCTTTGTACCCTGTACTCTCTTCTTCTTTGGCATCGCTTCCTTTACCTATTGTGAATGTTTTCCGTGGTTGTACTTGCGTAATTAAAAGGTTTAAAATCAGTCTCTGACAGTACCTTCCCCTCATTTCCACTGAAAACCATAAGTAGCTCAGATTCCCTGCACATAAATGCACACTTTGGTAATCCTTTCTGTGAACTTCCTTTGAGCTTTAAGATGCGACATAATGGCTTTCCTACTGCTTTAAGCTTTCCTAAAAATCTCCCAAGAGTTTATTAGGTCCATTGACAACATCAGTTTTCATACTCTGCAGGGCTGACCAAAGAGATTGGATATGATAAGCATGTCTCCTGTTCAACAAAATCCTCCCTGCAAAATAAATCCAACACGGATTTTTCATAGCTTTTTTTTTTTTTTAAATCAAACTGTGCGGGCACCATGTCTTTATTATGGTTGCAGTTCTCACAGATGTAGGCCAGGTATGCAGGACTGATATGAGCTACATGTCATCCCATGACATTGACTTCAACTGGCATTTTCAACTGTTTTTCATAGTGATAGAAACGAAATGTTATACTTTTAGTTTCAGGAAGTCATTCACATAGTTTTGAGACTGTGTTCTTTGAATCATTTTCATTTTACCTCATCAGTGGTCGACTCAAATGTATGCTTTGGTGCACTTCTTTAGAAAAAAAACAAACTTAAACAAAAACAAAAGGTTTGAATTTCAGTGCTTGGCTAAATACATTCCTTCCATATAGGATAACACAACTTTCAGCAAATAATGTTTTGGCATGAATGGACTCAAGGTTTTTTGAAACATGAGAAAATAGAAGAGACGGAGGCAGTTTCCAGTTCTGACTAATGAAAGCCCAGGCTTTTGACTGATAGAAATTGGTACCGTTTTGTTGACAGCAATAAAGTTACAGTGATTTACTTCAGTTAGTGATGGATTACTGTTTCTGGGTTTGTAAAACTGTCAGTTTGTCATGTCTGTTTGTTCACAACCCAAATCCTTTGCAGTGCTATTCTGGGCACATGCAGAAGGGTGTGAAATGTCAAGCTGAGTGTTTTTCCACTTGATATTTTTCCAGTTTTCTTTTGTGGCTCTGTAAAAATCAAATGATTAGCATCTCTTTTCCAAGGACCTTTCTATCTGCTGCTTCAATAAGCTGGTCAACTAATTATAGACTCATCAAAGAACAATTAACACAGTCTTCAGGATTTCTTGTTTGGTGCCCACAGAGCCTGGGTAACCATCTCTGGGTAACCACGCAGCAGATGGTATGAAGAGGCATGAGCTTTGGGTTTGCATTTTTTCTTGGGGGGAAAATGCTTGGTGAGTGAGAGACAGTTAAAAATGATCCCTTGGAGCTTTCTCTGTATTAAATGTGGTTAGTGTGGGAGAGAGAGATAAGTTTTCTGTGTGCACATATGCAAATCAAAATATGAAAAAGAATAAAGCCTTTGCAAGAGTTCTGGAGTCATTATCTTGTCCCCTGGTACACGTGTTCTTGCTTTCAGCCTTGTCCCAAACTGATATTAGCTTTAAAGACAAAAGAAGTCTTTAAGAAGTTAAAGACCCTAATTTTGACTTTCAACATTCTTACTCATCTTGAAGGTGTTGGTGATGAGACTCCCAACACCAACAGGAGCAGTTCGTTATATCTGCCACTCAGCTCCAGCTGTGGCACAGCAGCCCTTGGTTTGCTGATCTGCTGCCTGGGGTCAGATCCACTCAGCCCAGGCTCCCAGTTAGCTCTCATTAAAGTCACTGCAAGAACTCCTTCAGGGAGAGTAACAAAGGCCAGGTCCCATCAAACCTCTTTATTGTAATTTCAGTTGAAACTGTGTTCCTATAGCACCTATATTTCTGATGCCTGACTTCAGAATTGGGAGAAGTGGTGTTATATATATTTATTGTGCCTCCCACAGTTTCCATCAAATCTGGACACACTGACTACTTAAAGAATTTCATGGTCTACATGAAATTCCAACTTCTGTTCATGATAAGGGCAAAGCTTGAGAGCTTATCAAATTTCCATGCTGTAGACCAGTTGTGTCTTTAATTTCCAAATAGTTGGTGAAGGGAGAAGCCACACTAACCTTACATGGAAAAAAACCTCAACCATGCCATTCATGAACTGTTATTCTGAAAACCTCACCATTAGTTTATAGTAAATAGAAAAATTAGGAACAGTAATGAAATTGAATAAGAGTCTACCTTGCACAGAAAGGTGGATTTCTGTATTAAAAGAATGTTTCTCATTTCTTTTCTTCCCTACTGTTAACCTTACTTTTGCATTAATAAAATGCTGAGGCTTTAGCTTTATTTTTATATTACATCATTTATTTACGTTACTTGAATGGAGAAGAATTTTCTTAGTAGTTTTAAGCTACATGCCTGCCAGTTGCTGGCACATACAATGTTCCTCTCTATTCTTGTGTTATGCAGAGCAGACTGAGGCACAGTGGCTCAGACGTGAACATGTTTTCAGGTGTGCAACTTCACTGGCTGCAGCTGCATTGAGGAGTGCTGGAAACCAAACATTTACCAACCAAGCAGACCACAGAATTACCTTTTTTCCTTCCTCTTCAATTTTTCTGCAGCTGTTACAAAGCTCAAGGGGAGGATTTTCAAAACCATCTAAAAGACTTAGGGGCATAGTCCTGCTACCTGTAAAAATTAATTAGGAATTTTTGAACACATTAGTTACAATGTCGTGTTTTTAGGCTGATTTTATTTGGAAAGGAATTATATGTTAACTTATAGAGAAGCTGAAGCACTAAGTATGGGAAATGTGAAACTGAAACGCCTTGTTTTGTTGAAAAAAAAAAAGAGAAAGCTTTAACTTGATATAAAACATTAATTTCTTGTCTGAGGCGCTGTAACTCACATCCTAAGTTTAGACTGATAGCTTGAGGAAAGGTTTAAAAAGTTAGGGATAGGCTGACATCAGTGAAATTTGCCAGAATGGATCTGGAGTTGTTTTTTTTAGAAGCATCATTTTTCCTACCAATTTTTTCTCCTCTAAACCAGGTTGATGAGTTCTGAAAATACTCTTCTGCAAGCCAGGGAAGAGGAAGGGGTCAAATACGAGCGAACCTTCGTGGCATCAGAGTTCATTGACTGGTTGATCCAGGAAGGAGAGGCCACGACACGGACTGAAGCTGAGCAGCTTGGCCGCAGGCTTTTGGAGCATGGGATTATACAGCATGGTGAGATGTGTACTTCCAGGAAGCTAAAGCTATGCATTTTTTATAGTGCTTTCTTTGGGTACAGTCATGTGAAGGTGCTTTTGTCTGACTGGTCATTTACCCAAGTTCTAAACAATTTCTTTTTGTTTGATGAAAGGGTGGATTTTTCAGAAGTTCTTTAGCTTAGTTCTGAAAATTGTACATCAAATACAGAGGAAAACTAGAATTTGGGGATATATAATAATAAAGTAAGGATATGGATGAAAAGAAACACTTCTAAGCTTTGGCAATTAATGTCTAGAATTTGTTATCAGCAGTAGGTGTAATTACGATAAATTGATCTGTGAAAATCATATAGGGGTTAGAGTCACTCCTAGGTGAAGTGAAAAAGACAGGTTTTGTATTTCTTCCTGCTTAAGAACAGGAGCAAAGCCCTGGAGTCAGAAAACAAGCTTCCCTCTTGGTCACATTGCGCAATCTTTCTGGTATGTTTGGGTAGTAACGAAGGTATCACTTTCAGCTCAAATGTTACGATGTTGGTCCTGGGGGCATGACTCCTCTGAGGCACAAATCTGACACTTCGTTGTGGTCCAGCACAGTGTGACTGCACTTTCATCAAGGAGGTCCCTTTATTAATGGTGGAGGAGAGTTTTCTCACTCTGTGGCCCCAGTAGTGAAAAAATGACCGTCCCGGCATTTGTCACGATCATCTATTCTCAGTGCAAGTTGCACCCCTCTAACTGGACATTTTGCCCCATAAACGCACCAGCAGCACCCACAGGAGTGACGAAGGGGGTGCTCAAAGGTGACAGAACCAACTGGTGAAGGCTGTTAGCACTGTTGTTTAATGCACAACAGGAAAGTAATCAGATCCTGATGTTTTCAGTGTTGTCAGATCAACACTAATCCTGACAGAGAACAAACAATTCACAGTATTAACAGGGTGTTAATTTACAAGGTGCTGGATTGATTCTGTTATCTGTTGCTTTGTGAGACAATGCAGAATTAAGGAATAGAGAAAAGATGGGTATAGGGACCTGCGTGGTTCCTTCATGGTTGAGATCATGCTCATATTATCTTTAGTTTCCGATTACTAGGAGCTACTTCTGAATGTTTACAGTAATCAGCCTCCAGTTCTATAATTACCCTCCTACTTCCTATGATTTATAGGGTGCCAACTGCTGGAGCTTGTTGAAGAGGGAAGGTATTCCACCTCTTCTCGTTATAGCAGCAGTGATTTAATTCCTATTTTTAACCTGAGTATATTCAGTGTATTATACACAAGGTAAACCTCCCCCAAAAATATAAAGAAAAGAATAGAAAAGAGAAGAATGAGGATTAACGCTGCTGTTGGCATTTTTTTGCAGAGGAAATAAAGTCAGGTCTTGATACATTGTGTGAAGCTGGATTTACTTTTCTACTGAAATCTGTGCAGTGCTAAGTCAGGATGTGGCACCCGTTGCAGATCAGATGCTGCTGTCATTGTGCCACTGGCAGAGAAGTAGTTTTGGCCCTGCCAAGCAGGGTTTCTGGGGAGATTTTTGACAGTGCTGGACTTGCTTACGACCTGTGATTGCCCTGACCAGTTTTGAAGATTTATCACCTACCCATCCTCTTCTAATGCCAACATCACGTGCGAAGTGTTCTGTTAGATCTGAAAGTCACAATGTGACTGTGATGGAGGGTTCTGGGAGCTGTCTGACTGACTGCTGGGGGAAGTGCCTTCTCACTCTGAGGTGTGTTCCTCACTGAGCTGTTTTATGGGCAGAGGTGGCTCAGTGGGACCAGCTGAAGAAGCTAAAAGTATAATAAACCTGATTAATTTCCTTGACATTTATCTTTAGAAGACATGCTATGTGCACACTTCCAAACAGATTTCATTCTCCTTTGGATTTCACAGAAACTATTTACCTAGATTGCTTTAGGAATGTTGGTGACAGAGCAAGCTGAGTAACCACTGAGCTGGTGAGCTTCACCTGGGCAAGTGGATGTGATCTGTTTCTTTTGAAGGTTTGTACAGCGTCTCCTTTTAACAACAGAGCTCTAAATGAGACCTCACAGTTCTTGACTGGGGATGTAAACCTTATTGTGGCATTAGTGGTGTTCTCTTTTATCCGTCTCACTGAATTCTAGGTCCAATTACCAAAATAAAAATGGTATTTTTTTGTCTCTTAGTACAGCAAGTCCACTTCACCACACTATGTTCCTTTTGTTGTGTATTGCATCAACAGTCCCAAAATGTTACTTGACACTAATTGGCATCCTTGTTGGCAGAGCCAGCAGAAAGGCTCTTGACAGAACAGGCATGGAGAATGAAACATTTTCCTGTCCTAAAGGCAGTCTTTTGCTTGCAGGACTGTTTGATATGCACAATGTGGACTAAAATGAAGCTTGCTCTGCTATTAAGTATTTATTACCTTACCTAATGCAATAGAAAGTAATAGAAGCAGTTGTATCAAGTTGCCAGTCTCTATAGTAATTTTCCAGCCACAACTGCATTGTGCAATTTATTTTTATTGATACTGACTTTCATTTCAATTACTCAGAAAAGTTGTATTTTGCACCTGAGGTACTGTATTCGAAGTAGTTTCCTGTTGCATTTGCCTTCACTTTAATTGCTCAGGCACAAACCAGGTTTCACACAGGAAACAAACACTGATACTAATTTTAAAAAGGAAAACATTGATTTAAGAGGAATTGTGTAAATGCTGTAAAAACATGAGACATTTTTGTTTAAAAATAATCCTCCTGATCTCTTTAGGCAGGTATTACTATACATATCCCCCCTTCCATAAATGAAAATGATGATATGTACTTAAGTTCTGAATTGTTTCCTTTGGGAATTCCACTGGTGCATGCAAATGGTAACCCACTAAGTGCTGTTTTCACAAATAGGAGCCAGATGTCCTTTCCTATGAACTGATACCCCCAAGTACCACAGAATAAAAACATCATAGGTAGCAGAGTATTGTGCACTGTATGTTTCTTGATGGCTTGCATTGGCAGTGTAATTGCCAGTAGTTATTATTCTGCATTTGTGAACACTGATGGTGGTTGCCAGAATACAGGAATGAAGATTGTGGGAGGAATTATAAACATGGCTTTGTGCTTGCAACAGCAAGGACAAAAGAAGCACAGAACGTGTTTGGCGATTGTAAGAAAGCACATTTCTAGTACACTGAGGTACATAGAGCCTTTCAGTGTTAACAGGTAAGAATTCCCTCCAGGAAGGCAGAATTTTTCCTAGTTCTTCAGAGGGAAATACTGGAATGGATTAACTGCTGTGGTCAAAATTCATGTGCAGTAAGAGGCAAAGAAGACTCTCAGTCAGCACCAGGATAGATCAGACAAAAGCAAGAGTGGGCTGGGGCAGGCACAGCATAGCAGAAGCATCCACACTGTCACAGTCACTGCTCAGTCTGGAAAACAAAGATACCGAGATGTCCAAGGAGGAAAGAGGATATGCACTGAATTCTTTCTGGCATCATCTTTGATCTCATGCTAGTTGGCAATGACATCTTCTGTGGCATTTACTCTACAGCTATAGCCCCAACAGCAGAGAAGTGCTGGCACTGACTAAGCTATGTGGTCCTCCTTCCAGGACTGACTGGGTGCAAAACCTAGGGAGGGTGAAGAACCATCTGCTTATCTTGCATGAAACTTTAAGGTCTGGAATATCAAATGATAAGTACTTTCCACATTTAAAATCCACTTAATATCAGTAAGAGGGACTTATCCAGTGTTAGCATCTTCACAAGATGAATGTTTACCTTGTGGCATCCGCTGAACACTTTGAAACCCTTTTCAGTATTTTGTGGCGTGTAGACATAGGGTGTCTGTCCTGCAGGGTGCTCAGTGCAGCGTGTGCGTACAAGAGGTACACTGTAGAGTGGCAGTGCTCTTCTTCCCATGCCAATTCACATTCTGTCTCTCTTTTGCTGAGGTCTAATAGGTGTGCAGCCTGGCTCCAGCCCTTCTGGTCACACAGGTGAATCACTTCTACCTGTGTTCCCAGGGCTGACTGGGTCTTTGCTCTGGGTGCTCAATCAGTGGTTCAGGCCATGACTCAGCAGTTGCCATACACTCCCCTACCCCAATAACAATAATTTCGAGGTTGAAAAAGTTTAATTGAACTTACCAGCCCTGGTGAGTGTATATGTAGTGCACTGCTTAGCACAGAAGCAGGTGCTTGCCTCAAGTGTTAATCCTTTATCAGCAAAACTCCCCTATGCAAATTACTTTCAGAGATGAAAACAAACATTTTGTAATGACTTAGTGAGAACAGTAAATATTGACATATGCTATCTCTCTGTCTCTGTGGAGAAGTCTCAGAGCATGTATTGCACTTTCTCTATTCTCTGTGAGGACTGTATACCTTTATTCAACAAAACTGCCCTTAACAAGATGATAGCTCCATTTAGTTGCAAGCATCCAGACTCACGTTAAAGTTCTTTAAACTGTGAAAGTGGATTCGATATCTAAAAATTTATTATTTCTTTTGCTCTTGTTGTTGAAATGTTCACCTACAATTTCTGTAAATTGTAACACATTGCATTTACTTTACATGATGCTCTATTGCTTATGATTAGTTGACATTTCTTATTTCATTGCTGAAAATTTGCCACATACGTGAAATAGAGACTTCTTTCTTAAATTGTGATTTCACTTTGGAACCCCTTTTCTTGAAATTACTAATTACAGTGAGCAGTTTCTAAGTGCTGTTGAACTATTCCAGAAGTAAGTCCTTGATTTAAATGGTCATGGATTTTCAAAGTGAACACATGGATTTTTGTATAATTTTTCTAGTTGATGTAACACCTGGAGCCTGTCAGCTGTTGGATATATCCAGTATATCTATTCTCGACAGTCTTGAAAGCATTCAGTCTATATAGTCCCATATCCCATTCTTTACTGTAGCAGTAACAGTAAAAGACTTTATTTTCACACTGATTTATCTGAGTGAAGAACAAGCATTCTATTAGCCTTTGAAGTCCTCCAGCACACCTTTATTTCTGTTATAAGCCTGGTTCCCCGAGCGATGATGCCAGAAAGCAGCACTGAATTGTTTGTCTCTGTGGCATTCCTTCCCTGGCAGTCTGCATACAGATGGTCAATAACCCACGGTAATTCAACTGCTTATGCTAAACTGACATGCTTTTTCTTGATTTTGCCTTGTTAGGAAAGTGAGAGAATACGAACTTTACACATGACTGCACAGTACTCCACCTTCCTATTCTGTCTGCTCCTCTGTGCTCCTTGTGGTTGTCTTTATCTAAGGCGGCAGGAATGTGTTTGTTTCTTTGAAAAAGGCTCACACATATCTATACGTTACAGAAATAACGTACGAAGACGCCTTTCATATTAACTACCAAATTCTAACTTTCTGTCAGAGAATAGGTTTCAGTTTTTCACAGCTGCAACACGAAAAAGATACCCAGATGGGCCTTTTCATCTTCTGCTTCCCCTGCCACAGCCTGTACTTTCCATACTTTATTTGGAAGCAGAGAAAAGCAGTTGGCTATGTTCTGTAAACCTGCTAAATTAAAGATGATAAATCCTTGTACACAAACTGAAAAGGCTGCTGAAATGAGTGTGATTCAACAGCGGCTTTTCTTTCTGGAGTATGGAGCGTGTATTTGAAAATAGACTGCAAACCTGCTGGAAAGACCTGATGTATATAGAAACATTTTTTTGCATACCTATTTTAAGGCAGCTAAAATAAGGTGCTAATGCACTGAGCAGAACACACTGCTTTAATAGAGGCTGGATACTCTGCATTTCAGCCCCTGAGGGACTTTCGAGACCTGTGTATTGTAATCCTGATGCTTTGAAGGCAGCTGAAAAGTTTTATTCACTGCATGAATATATCGTATTTCACAGAAACAGCTCAGATGGTTCTCTGTATCACTTCATTTTTCTGGACACTTGTCACTTGTTGGACACACTGGCTTCACCCTTAGCTGGGCTGAGCTGGAATAGCTCTTTGGATTCATGGAATCACAGTCCAAACCCATTACCAAAGCAGCTCCCTACACCAGGTTGCACAGGTAGGCGTCCAGGTGGGTCTTGAACATCTCCAGAGAAGGAAGACTCCGCCACCTCTCTGTGCAGCCTGTGCCAGTGCTCCGTCACTGCACTGTGAAGAAGTTCCATATTTCAGCAATAGGATCAGCCTTGCAGTTTTACACTTACACTGGAAACTGCAGCAGTTCAAACTGAGCTCCATTCTCTGTTCCCAGTGAACTCTTCATAATCCAGATGAGAAAACAATCCCACATAGTACAGCTGCAGTGCCAGGAGCTGGGAATGCCGGGTGAGTGCTTTCGCAGGTGGGCCTATCTACAGTCTGCAGAGTGCGTATACTTCATAAAAGATGAAGATGCAGGTGTTTTATTTTTATGGTGTGGAGAGTCAGTGTCACAAGGCTGCCTTCTGGCTGGGCATCGTGGTGCCTCTGCCTTGACTAGAGAGAGCTCTAAGCAGGTAAAATTCATCCATATGAATAGGTGCTGTTATTAAAATGGATTTGCAGAAACCAGATTAGCTTTAGGAAAACAGGAAGAGGAGTGGAAAAAGCATTGTCCGGTGTAGAATGAAGGGTCAGTGTGTCGGTGGAGGCCGGAGTGCAGCTCTGGGGCAGGAGCAGCTGGGTGGCCAAGCACGGCCAGGGAAGGCCGTGCTGAAGGCAGGGAGCTCAGAGCTGGGAGATCACAAGGTGCCTGCAGTCTCCTTGAGCCAAAGTGCATGCACACCTCCAGTGCTTTTCTGCTGTGAGACAGAAACCGAGCTGATTTGTTTCCTTCCCTTCTGAACACCGCATCTGCTTAGGAGAGGGGAGTGAGGAAGCAAAGGCTGCAGGGCTGGAGATGAGCCCTTGCCAAGGGGAGGGGCAGGGCACGGCCAGGCCATCCCTCTTGGCAGTCAGCAGCCTCCATCCCTCCCTACGGCCTGCTGGAGGGCTTGATGATGTTTCACACCATTCCACATTTGTTTTCAGTATAATGTCAGCTTTTCTGGGGGAAAGTTGTGCCTCCTTAGAGGTCAAAACTGATGTGGTCTTCTGAGACGTGCAATGGGAAAGGGCAGAGCACTGCAGCCAGTAGTGGGGGAGGTCCAGAATGATTTCCTGTAGCTTTAACTCCACTTTAATAGAGCAAACTGTCCCAGCAGAAAAGTAAACTTATTTAAGAATAAACTGGAATTGCTGTCTTACACCAAAGGACTTGGAAATATGCTGCGTACTGCTGGGAAGGGTTCAGTGCTTCCTGTGGCTTCAAGTAGGAAAAGACCTGAAATATCAGTGCTGAAAACCACATGTGCATTGCCAAAACTTTTCTAACCCCTTAGCTCCAGCATAGACACACACTCACTCAAACCAGCACACACTTGACTATGTCCTCCACTGCACTGGGGAGAGCAGCTCTTCAGCTCCTCAGGGAACTCTGATCTCCTTCCCACTGTGCCCTTGACATGAAGGAGCTGCGTCCCAGCTCGAGTCATGGGCTCAGTGAGTGACAGCTTCATTTTACTGGGGGCATGCAGAGCAGCTGGGTGCATTGCATGGGAGCTGCAGTGTTTGACTGCTAGAAAGCATTAATCACCATGCTGGAGATTTGCATGGGTTATCAGCCCTGGAAATCGTGGAGTACTGAGTTTGTGGGAGGGATCTGGGGAAAAAGCCAGATATGAACATGGTTTGATTTTTAGGACGTGAATCACACCATTTATTAAAATAGGGTTTTGTACTTTCTGAAGACTGCTCAGTTCCATGCAGTCAACTTAAAACTAGTATTTTCATCTCTGTCGTATATCAGTCTCCCTGCAGAAGAAAAACTGTTGGGGCCCTGTGTAGATCTCCAGATTTTATGTTGGAATCAGAAGGTGAAAGAAGATCTACATAGACATTGCAGTTTATATTTCAAATATTTGGACAGAAATTGCAAAGCAGCCAGGCACAAGGACTGACAAAGATGCAACATTAGGTGTTCAGAGTCTGAGAAATGCCAAAATAAATAGTCTGATTTTTCTCTTATTCGCGGTATTGCAAATACGGAATGGCCACCTGAAAACTTTGCTGATGAAATTTGAAAACT
Source organism: Oreortyx pictus (assembly GCA_036925125.1). Taxonomy (NCBI): domain Eukaryota; kingdom Metazoa; phylum Chordata; class Aves; order Galliformes; family Odontophoridae; genus Oreortyx; species Oreortyx pictus. Next base: position 12,537,474 of record JAUPFR010000003.1, on the reverse strand, counting down.
TTATGGATAATTAATTGAACTCTGTTAATTAAGTGGTCAATATTGATCATTATCCAAGGGGAGGTATATTTTCGTGTAACTCAGTAGAGGGTAGTTTATGGGAAATGAGAATAACAGCTCTGCTTGTTGGTATGAGACAGTGCAGTGCAGGGGAGGGAGGATGCAACAGGGCACTTAGACACATCGTTCTGAGTTTATACTTATAGGACAGTATGGTTTTAGTCACCATTACTAGGGGCTGAGGTATATGAAAAGACATCTGTAAGCAGAAGAAGGGGAATGATGACGTAAGGATGAACATTTTGTGAGATCTGGGTTTTAGTTAGGATAAAGAAGCTCTGAGGAGAACTGGAGGAAGGGTAAAAATTTAGCACTAATTTAAGGGGCGTTCGTAAGTGATGATATGACGATGTGTTTGGGAGTTGCTTCATCATTTCACAGACTTTTTTACAAAGGTTTCTGACAAGGCCTTACGTAACTTTCCAGCAAAGGTGTTACAAATACCAGGGATTAAAAGCTAAACACATTCAACCTTGAGTCAAGTCTTTATTGCCTGGCATGGAAAGTAATGAGAACAGCTCATGAGGGGAAGGGTAAAGCAGCCATTACAGCCTGCTTCAAAGTAAGATTAAACTGTATTTTTGTGAGATTATAAGATAGATATTTTTTAAATTCTGCTCTGGGAGAAATGATGTGCCCTCTGTATGTGAGAGATTAGATTGGTGAAATGTTACTGAATCTCCAAAGCTTGCCATCTGTGACCATGCTGTTGATACCTTTCCCTCTTGGACCATTTTTATGATTTTTGAGGTTGCCAGTCACTGTATATTTTTTCACACTCTTTGGTGCAGTTTCTTTCTGTTTCATAAAGGGCACATCTTAATGTGAACATGTTGCTACGTGAGCACTGGTGAATTAAACTGGAATGAAAAACCCATGAAATCACCCCACCTTGTTCTTTACATCACTTTCATCATGTACAAAACCAGGTGCTGATAATTGAAGACAAACCAGAACAAGGGTGGGTTTTTCTGTGCTGCACTGTGAAGGGCAGTGTGCTAATGGAGGAGCAGTTAGCTCAGTCCGGTCTGGCAGCAGCAGCTTCCAAGGGAGGCACAGGAGCCTGGACAGTGAGCCTTGTCAGCCTCAGTAAGATTATCTGCTGCTGTCTCTGAGTCAACCCTAGAGGCAACAACCTTAAAAGTACCTCTAAAGAAATCCCTTCTGAGCAAGTCTGTGCCGCCCACCAAGCTTCCTGCAATCAGCTTTGAATATCTTTCCACTCCCACTTTTCTCTGCTGATCTCAGCAAAATGCTGGCTGTTGAGAAAGGGAAGTGAGCACCCCTGCCTGCTCTGCTGCCTCTTGGCCAGAGTGTACCAAGCCCAACAAAACCAGCCTTCTGTGCTCAGCATCCAGCGTTCACACACCTGGGACTCGTGCCAGCTGCTTTCCTCTGAGGCGAGGGCATACACGTGTCCATCCAGGAGCACTTCAGAGCCAGCACTGCTGCCTGCCTCCCCCTCCTCAACCTCTTCCTCCCATCTGTGGTCTGGACACCCATTTTTTCACAGCCTGGCAGATACACTCAGGCAGAGTCCCAGCAGAGACATTTCAGCCCGCATCATGAAGAAGTCAGAAACCTGACAGTTCACACACAGACACAAAAAAGACCTGTGGGTCACACCACTAAGTTTGGGTGAGATGTTTTATTTGATGTTGTAGGTGCAAGGAGGTGGTTTGAGTTAAGTATGCCTTTTTATATTTTAAGCTTATCCTTAAGTTTACATAAGTATTACTGTTTAGTAAAGAAATATGCATAAAGTTTCATGGTGCAACAAATGCATTATTTGCTCAAACTGAGGCTGCAAGGCGTTGTCCTAACATTCTCGCAGAAAATGTGAACTATCAGTAGAAATGAAGAAGTAAACTATAAAAATCAGTGAGCACTCCACACTGATACTACTTGTCGTAAGCACTGGGGCTACAAAACATTTGTGATGCAAACTGCATACAAATATACTACAACGCAGAGCAATTGTTCTCATCTTTTCCACTTGCCTTCATTTATTGCACGAAAATTCACCCTTCCGTGGAGTAAAGCAGTTACAGGAACGATGAATTTCTTCAACGGAAGACCCAAGCTTCACTACTGTAATTATGTAATGTTCCAATACTTGAGTCAAAACAGTTATTGTTGTTCTAAGATATGCTCCAGTATCACAGCATTAAAAAGATTCTATTATGTAGTTTCATGGTCAATAAATATTGTGGAATTTGAGTGCTTTATTATGTCTGCAACACGAGTGTGTGTTGATCTTCGATTATCATAGTTTCTGAAGACTGTCAGAGCACTTCAGTGAATGGCACAAACAGAATAGAACAGTTTTCCTTAGGAGCTGTGGTGTCATAATATTTAAAATGAGCCAGAAACAATACTGATATTTCTTAGATGGGAAACAGTTGGTAACAGTAATTGTGCTTCCAGGTGAGCATTTATGGGGCCCCCTTTCTTTTAATATTATGAACCACAGTAGCAGGCTGACTGCATGCTGCTTGACTTTTGAAGTTGATGTCAATATATAAAAATAAGAAAAAGATTTTTTTTTTTTTAAATTTGCATTGAGTTATTCTAATACTATGGTGTTCTATTACTAGAATACTTCTACCTGTTGTGTCAGTGGTCTGAAAGTGAGAATGCTGACTGGAGCACCTACATATTAACTCTGCTTCTGACAGTAAATCCTTTTGTGGATGTAGGCAAGCCTCCAAATCTCTCCTCCTCTACTTCCGTCCATCAAAAATAGTGGTCGCCTGTAAAAGCTGCTTTACAGTGTTGTGTGCTATATGTGTCGAAAGCAAGGAGCACAGCAGTGTGTGCCTGCAAGCATTAATTAAGGTAATCAATTGCTTCTAGAGGTAAATAGACTTAGCAAAGCCATGTGGCCCCCAGAGGATACAAATGGCTGATATGGGGAAACAGTGGGTTCAGCCCCGAAATGAAGCTGAGTAAAGCCATGTGGCACTGGCTGTTCTCGTGCTCTCCAAGGGAGTCAGCCAAGCTAGGTACCCAGGTCTGTTGTGTACATAGTGCTTGAAACATCACAGTTTGGCTGCCTGGCACATCCTTATATCTTTACTCCTGAAACAAAGGTAGAGCTTCAAAAGAGGAACAAAAGTAACGTTGCAAAGCACTGTGCAAACTGCAGGGCAGCCTATGGCATGCAGTGGGACTTGGGCAGAAGGTCACTATGGCAGCTTGGGCACAAGCGCATGCCATTCAGAAAGCTCCCATGTCCTGATTATTCTCTGTGTCCCAAAGGCAGAACATCCATCTGTGCAGTGTCTTGTCTCTGGCAGTGGCCCAGGCAAGCAAGAGACAGGCTCCTCTAGGCTTCTCTGCAAGACAGACTTAGGATCTGAGCCCATATGGCAGCTTCTGAGTCTGTATGGAGGGCTGAGCCCTGAGTGCCACAGCAAGGTTTGTCCTCTTCTTTCCTGTCAGGTTAGGATAGGTTACTTTGCTTCTCTGGTATGTGTATGGTCTCTGAGACCAGAAACTGCTGCAGATGTCTGAGATTTTTGCTCTTTGAGGCCTCTCCTGCAGCTCACAAGTGTAAGATGACATACTGGCAGTGCATGTCTAAATACAGCTCTTTTTCCAAGGCTGTAACATATGTGGAGCTCCTGGAACAAAATCTTAAGGTATCGAGAAGGGATGAATGTATGAAGGACTATGCTGAGGACTGTGGAAGGAGGAATGAGCTCAGGAGAGTGTGCTGAGAGCTGTGGGCTATGCATGTGATGCAACACCCTGGGTTTTGCTGCCTTTAGAGCTCAGGTGTTAGGCAGAGCCAAGAGCAAAGTCAAAGCACAGAGGCTGAGGCCAAATGCCTGAGTCTTCTTCTGCAAGTGTCAGGCGTGGCTGACCTCCAAGCATGTACCTATGTTGTTGTTTAGGCATTCCATGTAAATAAATACCAGTAACCCAACAGTCTCATGATTCAAACAGTCTGCCCAGAGAAGTTGTGAAGGTCTTAAAGGGCAGGTTAAATGGGGCCCTGGGCAGCCTGATCTGGTAGGGACAGCAGGATGTTGAAACTGGACGGTCTTAGAAGGTCTCCTCCAACCCATGCCATTCTATGTTTCTATAACTCTATGATTCTGTGATTCAGTATAGGAAGAAATGCAATTTGTAAACTGGGTAAATCCAGAATCTGTCTGAGGTGCGTCCAACTCACATCCCATGGGCAGCATGTGGCCCTGGGAAGCTTGTAATGCAGCCTCGCAGGGTCATCAACTTTTAACAGGTGTGTTTCTGCCAGTTCCAGGAGTTCCTTGCAAGTATGAATATTGATTACAGGGACATACTTTATCTGAAGTAAGGTGGCTAAGTTGGGGTAAAATACTAAAAAGATTTTATGATTTGCAAAATGAAATAAAGTCATTTGTGGAATCAATGGGAAAAATTATGCCAGAACTTGAAGAACTGTCTCACAGATTTAGCTGTGAATTCAGCTGCTTGTTTAAATGACTTAAACATGTGTCTTCAAAGTGAAGATCAATTTATCTGTGCCAAGTTTCAAACCACAACTGTGTTCAAAATGAAATTCAAATCATGACAGGCTCGAGGTATGGCAAAGAATCGTATGCGTTTTGATACACTGGCTAAACATAGATCTGGGAGCAGCAAAAAACATGCAGTCATGCCTTCCATTTTGGTAAAGGAATATGAGAATGGTTTAGGTATTTAGAAAAAAGACACATCAGTGTTTTTGTATATTTGCAGCTCTGTTTTCAGTCAACATAAATACATTACCTGTGAATTTTCAAATGCTATGCATAGAGTTGCAATCAGACATTCAACACAAAGAAAAATTGCATAGTGTCTCTACCAGACTTTTATAAGCCTTCTCTTACTGGAGAAAAAGATCCCTCGCTTCACAATCACTCCTTATTCACATCACCACTTTTGGCCATATGAACAATTGCAAACATCTGTTTTCAAGGGTCAGACATGCCACTAGCTTTATCCTTTTGTTGCCTTCCCTCAATGCAGCCCAGGCAAGCCAAAAGGTTGGACACCTGTGATCTAGATCCCTCATGGAAAAGGTCAACTATGGGAAGTCATTGAGGGAGGCATGAGGAACAAAGTGAAGGCAGAGAAAATGGAGGAGTCAGTGCACTCTGGGACCTGGTCCAGCTCAGTCTGGCTGCTGCGTTTCACACTGCTATTAAGAGGCAGCTTCAGCACCAGTGTCCGTGTTGATGTTGTGCTGCTTCAGGCTTCAGGCGCGCTCTGTTCACCAGCAACTTGGGATTTGCTCTCAGTGTCAAAACAGGTTGTAATTAAGCCTTCTGTTCATTACGTTAGAAATGATTTTTGGCCGAGTGCCTGTTCCCAAACCTTGCATATCCGGGGAAAGGAGAGGAAGCGGAATGCAGGAAGCGTCTGGGACACCGTGTCAGTGGTGGCTAAGACAGAGGAAATACACAGGTCTCGCTTTTCTGCTGCTCGTGGCTCTGAAGGACGCAGGCAGAGTGTCTTTCTGAGGCGGAGGCATTGGCACGAGTCTCAGTGAAGGAGCCAAGTCTGCTCTAGGGACCAGCAGCACCGTGTGGCATACAGGGTTGGCATGCTCCTCTTCTGAGCCTACAGCAGGGACAAGACAGGGACAGGACATTCAGATATGCGTGTCCAAGGCACACCGCAGATGGCTGTGCTCAGATTTCAGTCCCATCAAGCTCTTTATCCCCTTCTTTTTCCAGTGTCCAACAAGCACCATTTTATGGACAGCAACTTGCTCTACCAGTGCAGGATGAATTTCCGGCGGCGGCGGAGGCTGATGGAGCTGCTCACTGAGAAGTCTCGCCTGGTGCCAGAAAGCCACGACAGCCCCTTTTGCCTGCGCAAGCAGAACCATGACAACAGAAAGCACACCAGTTTTCTGTCAGGTGACTAATCAGCTCTGCTGCTGTCTGTAGAGTGACTGCATGGGGTGCTGAAAGTCCTCCAGCATCCTTTCTGTGCCAGAGGTCTCACCATTTACCTAAAAACAGTTGTGTATCTCTGTTTGCAGGGATTGTCTCAGTTTGCAAGATCTTTAGCTCTTGGTGTAGCTGTTGCTCTGATATCAATAGTACATCAGATGCTGATCAAAAATCAGTGTCCATGAGCAAACAGAATGCATTAAATTCCTCACAAGTCCAATGTAGTTTGCCCTATATAATCTATGCTGGTTTTGAGAAAAATAAGAGGCGGGGGGAGTGCGGTGCTTTCTGCACAGAAATATCAAGTGGGAACTGAAAGAATAAGTGGGAAGTGGAATAACTTTTACCCTATATTGAAATGCCTCCTAGAACATCCTGCAGTGGGAGCAGTTTGCCCATTGTTTTAGGTAAGGTGTTACAATATTCATGCAAAAACATTTCTTTGCGTCACACATTTAAGAAGGTGAAAGTGCGGCTCATTGCCGATGTTTTAAAGAATGCAAATACTGTGTTCAGTAAGTGACACCGGTTCTCTTACCCCCTGTGTTTTCTCAGTGAGCCCCACCAAGGAGATAAAGATCGTGTCGGCAGTGCGGAGGAGCAGCATGAGCAGCTGTGGCAGCAGTGGGTACTTCAGCAGCAGCCCCACGCTCAGCAGCAGCCCCCCAGTGCTCTGCAACCCTAAGTCTGGTAAGGACCAGCAGCAGCATCTGATGACAGGAGATTGGTGCAGGAATCTATCGGGGAGAAGGGGATGTGAGGAATGCACAGTGTCTCACCTAGCTTTATCTTTTCAAGGACAGATTAAAACTTCACTGCATCAGGAGTCTGGGGGGACTATTAGCATCACCCAGCCTTGCTGAACACGAGCCAGACGTCTGCCTCCTGTAGTCTCTGCGCCAAGCCACAAGTAATTGTGGCTGGAGCTGCAGTTTATCTGCTAGGAGGTCACGCAGCCAGAGAGCCAGCTTCGCCTCTGCACTGCCAACCCTGGGCCGACTCAAACCTCCTCCTTGAGACATTCCTTTGGCGTAAGTCATGGGAGTGTTTAACTGTCCAGTGGCCACAGAATTTGTTGTGAAATAACACAGCTAAGAACACAACCACATCTAGAGCTGGAGAAAGTGTTGTTTGTGCCTGTCAGATGCCATTGCAATGCTTTCATTTGTTCAGGTCTTACACAGGTCTGTTCGGGAAGGTAGAAGTGGTGGTGAAGCTTTTCTTTTTGAAAGGATTTCCTACCCCACACTGGAAGGTTAAATACAGCCATTCTTCCACAGCTTGGTTAAAATTGTTTCTTACTGTACATCTGTGAAGGGGAAAACAGACTGCAATAGGCATTGTTTCAACCCCTCTATTTCCCTCAGAAGGAGCCCTGAGGTTCAAAGCCTGTGCTGCCCTTTGTGCTCCCTGTTGTTCTGGATTTAGTATAAATATCCCCTTTCTACTCTGTGTGGAGGCAAGCATGCAACTGGTGGGCAGGAGACATTTTGGGGATTATTGTGTGTTTGGACATAGGGATACTTCTGTCATTGTGTGAGGCATGGGGGGGTTGGTTTCACAGAATCACAGAATTGTAGGGGTTGGAAGGGACCTCTAGAGATCATCGAATCCAACCCCCCTGCCAAAGCAGCTCCCCAGCCCAGGTTGCACAGGTAGGTGTCCAGGCAGGTCTTGAACATCTCCAGAGAAGGAGACTCCACCACCTCTCTGGCCAACGTTTCCACCTCCCATTTGTCCTATGGGAGGTGTAAAGGTGGGAGTGTTGTGCAGGCGGAGGCATGCAGTGCAGGGCTGGCTGCTGGGTCCCTGCCAGCGGTGTGGGGCACGTTGTGCACAGGGAAAGTCTTCAATGGATGCACCTCTGTGTCTCACTCAAAGGAGTGCTGCTTTTTAAAGTCACTGCTAACAGTAAGTTGCTGCTGGGCATTCAGTGCCACCCTCCCACATGTCCATCACTCTGTGAAAGGTGCCACAGCATTATGTCTTAGCAAAATATCTCTCAGGTATGTTACCCAGAAATGCTCCGACAGAGTTGGTAGTCTGAGCCTTTTGGCTCCAGTCCTCAATTAATGGAAATGTTTCTAGGGCAGATAAAGCAGTATTCATTTGCTGTCCATAAACGTCTGCAATATCTGAAGCATGTCTGCTATTCCATTCACTTATGGTTTAATTATATGTGAAGTGTCAACCCACGAGAAGTGAGAAGTTTATTTTAGTGCAACTGATCATACAACACTGGAAGAAAAAGAAGAGCCTGATGTCGCCCTTCCATAAATTATTGGGTTTTATTAAACACAGTCTGCCTTAGGGTAATTCCTCTTGTAGCACAAGTACAGATCCACACCTCACCTCACAGAGGTTAGCGTAAGGCTACCAGATGTAAATGTTATGGCGGAATTCTTAATCCTCTGCTGGACTGTGAATTGACTTTTTCAACAGTAGTTTCCTGCTACGCAGAACCAGACCAATAGAAAACATAGGTGTCTTGTCGTGCTGGCAAATCCTTTCATAAAAACAGGTCACGACTTGACCAGTCATGTAGGAAAACAATTAGCAAACAAGATTTCTGAGGGTATAATGAACAGAGGCAAGCAAGGGTGTCCAGCATGGATGATTTATCTGATGCAGATTTGCTGACTGAGGGCGGTCATCCAGGCTTTTTAACCTGAGTGGACATCCTCTGTAAAGTGTGACTGCCTAAGTGACCACTTGCCAAAATCCATGGGAAAGAAGAAGACTACTTATTGGTTTGTACACAGGAATTCTTCCTACTTCCATCATTAAGAAACTCGTGATCTGGGAGAAATTTTAACTTTGACCTGTGGCTTAAAAGGCAGGCATCATCACAATCACTAATCACTCCAGGAAGAACAGCCCTAATTTGGAAGGTGAGGTGGGCAAATACAGTGAACTATATATATCTTACCATTGCCTTCCATCTTGTAAAGCATTTACAGGTAGATAAGAATGATTTGCAGAGTGGTATCAAATTGGTTCAACAGAGCTTTAAAATTAGTTCATTTAGGGGAAAATTAGTCTATTGCAGTGAGGTAGTGCAGAATCACTTGAAGAAAGTCACTGGTAAGTCACAACCAGCTACAGACTAACTGGACTCTGTCTGTAAGGAGGGCGTTGGATTCAGAAGTGACAAAGACTTCTTTTTGGGTTGGGAAAAGGTGGGCAGGTTACCAAGCTTTCTTGCGTGCAGTATGGCCTGTCTGAATTTTCATGTTACTGAATTTCTGGATTCCAAACTAACTTGGATGAAATGTGCAGAGAGAGCCTGTAAGAAAAGCTGCTTCATGCCAGGGAGGTTGGCCACTTGTTTCAACACTGGCTACGGGGCCAGCCACTTCTAATGCTCATGGTGGTGTTCAGTGGATGCTGATTGCAGACAACAAAGTTTGTTGCCTGAAATGCTGTTTTCTGAAGATCTCATCATTGATGTTCAGATATTCTGCAGACATTCCTTTGGCTCTTCTGCTTCTTTCAAGTAAGACTTCAACTGCAGTGTGTATGGGATGTGGGACCAAAGGACGTTACGTTCCAACACTGTGTCTTATTTGTTAGGAGAATCTCCAGATAAATGCTTGTATTGAATATTTATTTATGTACCCCTACAGTATTAAAGAGACCAGTGACTGCTGATGAGCTTTTGATGCCTGGAGCTCCATACGTCAGAAAAACTTTTACGGTATGTCTCTGGTCTTTTTCTCTGTTTCTGTGCATTGTATGCCTAAGGTAATCCAAACAGACCTTTTCTGAAGGGATAATTAGTGCTTATTTGCACTCCTTAAGGTCTGTACTTTTAAATTCTTAAATCTGTTATCAGTACTGCCACATATTTCACATTTCTGATTCTGCACTTGTTTATCCTGTCTTTATGTCACTGTGGTACTTCTGACTTAAACGGGCTGTGAAATTACATAAAGACACTGATATTTTTATTATGCAAACTCATTTAAACTTTGTGCTCCTGCTACTACGTCCACTGTAGGTGTGGATAGACTACCCAAATTGAAGTTTTCTACTCAGACGTATCTTTTCTTGGACTCTGATGGGAAAGAAATTTTGATTCTGTATTAAAGACAGTCTTCCTAAAAGACAGTTTTGAATCTAATCAGTCATTAGAAAGCATTGTATTTGGAGCCTCCTACTTCAACAAAGGAAAAAATTGTTGAAAGCAAAAGGCACGGTGCCTTTCCCATCTCTTATATAAGCGACTGTACACAGACTTCGATAAAATATCATCATACAGTGTCCAGTAAGAAGCAGTTGTCCTGAATTTAGATGTATCATGGAGCTCGTAGTGCTCACCTCCTTCTTTTCTCTTTCAAGATCGTTGGTGATGCAGTTGGTTGGGGCTTCGTGGTGCGGGGCAGCAAGCCATGCCACATTCAGGCTGTGGACCCCAGCGGGCCAGCAGCTGCAGCTGGCATGAAGGTACGTGCTCAAGAAGGAATGCTTTATTGCAGTGTTTGGGCTTCCTGGTGAAGGTCTTGAACTGCCTGTACTTGGACAGAGAGAGGTGCTCTTTTTTTCTGGGCCCAGTGCCTTTCAGATGTAAGCATTTGTAATTGTTCAATTAAATTGCCTTTTGCCCTCTTCCTATTTCATTTTTTCTGTCCTTGAGGTTCTTCATAGAATCATGGAATGGTTTTGGTTGGATGGGTATTTAAGATGACCTAGTTCCATCCTCTCTGCTGTGGGCAGGGACAGATTTGGGTAGAATGGGGTTTCCCAATGTCCCATACAACCTGACCCTGAAAAATTCCAGAGTCCTCAAGTCACTTTTCTCTGTGAAATTCAACTCTTCTTTCCAAGTGGCTTTCTTTATCTATTTTTTCTTTTTTTTTTTTCTCTCTTTTATTCTTTGCTTTTGTTGGTTTTGGCTCTTTACAAACTCTGTACAAATTCTAGTCTCCCAACCCTTTACTTTGCAATTCATTTGATGCTCGGTATGCAGCTTCCACACTCTGCCTGTATATGAAGATGGAGCCAGAAATACAAGAAAGAGGGGGACAGACTATTTAGCGAGGCCTGCGGTGAGAAGACTAGAGGAAGTGGTTTCAAACTAAAAGAGATGAGATTTAGGTTGGATATAAGGAAAAAGTCTTTTACAGTGAGGGTTGTGAAGCACTGGAACGGGCTGCCCATTGATGTAATGGAAGCCTTGTCCTTACAGACATTCAATTTGAGGTTGGACCAGGCTCTTAGCAACCTGATCTAGCTGTGGATGTCCCTGTGTATTGTATGGGAGTAGAACTAGATGATTTGTAAGGATCCCTTTCAAATATATCGATTAGATGATTCTATGAAAATAACTGCTACACCTGCTCCAGTGTCCAGGCTGCAAATGAGCAGCTTACATCATGTTTTGTGTAACATAAAACTAAAAATGAAGGTTTCAGATGTACTCTGTGAGTAGCTCATCTTCCCCTAAATTTTATCCTACCTTCTAATCCATCTCTTCTTCCCATCACACTCATGTATTCTCACCCATTCGTCATATGCTTCCTGGCCTGCTCATTGCACAATGCCAGATGCTCCATGGCATCCTCTGCAAGCAGTATACAACAGGAGTTCCTCCTCTTTGGGTGCTGATTTTTTATGAAACTTGCAAGAACGTTCTGTCTTTGAAGCATTTACTTCTCTTGAATAAGGGCAGCCAAAACCCTCGGAGGCTGCAGAGCCTGTTGGTACAGGCAGCACATTCTGCTGGCAAACTGCTCGATTCGTAAGGGAACTGGATTTTTCTGTAGTTTTTATAAAATACATAAATTAAACATGCATTTACAATTTTCATATGGAGGCTATTGTTTCTGAAAAGTAATCCTGTCTAAAATACACAGGTCTTACATTTAAAAAGGGTAAATGTATTCATGTGTGTATTCTACTTTCTGAAATTGGGAGTTTTAGTAATTTACATCATCTTCTATGCTCAGAATTTAGCAGCTGGCAGTAGATCAGCTCTAGTCTGAAACTGGACTCATAAAAATAATACTGTGGTGCCTTAGGAATAATCTTAAGAGATTTCTCTTCTGAAGGTTTTAAAGGTGAGTTTAGTCACCATCCCTGGAGAAAGGAATGTTTAGATGTTGTAATAAGGGACGTGGTTTAGCAGGGAAATATTGGTGGTAGGTGAGTGATTGGACTGGATGATCTTGGAGGTCTTCTCCAACCTTGGAGGTTCTATGACTCTGTGACAGCGGTCTTTGGGTTTGTTTTTAATTTTGGTTTTGTGCTGACAGCCCTGCAACTATGCAGTAGTTGGACATTGGAGTTAAGCCCGGTTTTCTCGTTGTATTGTACCTCTAGAATTCGTTTTATTTGCCAAACCATGTCCTTGTGTCTTCCATTCCCACTCTTCATGCAATCTCTGATGGGGTTACAAAGGTTTACCAGTTCCACTCACAACATAAGAATGTAGAAGATGCCCTATCCTGCTGGATGTAAATGGCATTTATATGGTATTTTAAACAGTAAATCTGGAATATATCACCCTGATTTTGTATGAAGAGTAGATCTGATTATTTGCAAAGGTGCTATCTTTGTATAAAACTCCTTGTGAGAACAGAATTGCGCATGAAACATTATGGTCATGTATTAGAAGACACCAGAGTTGATACTGCATTTTTACAAATACTGAATGCCTTGAGCCCCAGGTGAAGATATGCCAGTTTCTTTTGGAAATAAGTTTTGGAGGTTTTTTGTTGTTGTTGTTATTGTTGAAGTGTTCCAGTGGCAGTAGGTATGTAAATTATAGTTCAGTATTTGATTTTTTTTTTTTTAAATCTGTGTACCACAATCCATCTGTTTATAACACTTTTCAATCTGGCAGATTTAAAGGACTCATATGACCATGACAGCTCCTTGAAAATAAACCTTCTGCTGGGTGGAAGCCAAAGGTGGGGTAGTTTGAAGACAGGCTGTTGGGCATGGTAACTCCTGGTGGGCTGGGGTAGGAGGCTTTTGTCTGCCAGTGCTGCACTGAGCATGGCACCAAAGAAGCTCTAACGAGGAAAGCTGGCTATGATCAAAGGGAAAGACTCTGAAGAAGAGCCAAGTCTTGGTGTTGCAGTTTGTAGAAAAGTTTTTGGCAGTAGCAGCAGGGTTTTTTCTCCTTAGGAGATGAATCCAGCATAGTGATTTCTGGAAGCATCTTTGTAAAGCTTGTGATTTTTAACTTATCTTTCTTGGATAGCATTATATTCCTGTCTTTGCATCATGCTGGACAAATTGTTCTGAGAGGACTGCTGCCTGTCATCTCATTGTAGCATCTCACTTTGTACACTGTAAAATCCACTGTAGATTTTACATAAAGCAGCAACCATTCCAGGATCAATCTACCTGAAGGACTCTGTGGTGTCCCACTTTCAGTTTAGGCTTGGCTGGGATCCTGGCCTGTTCTGCGAATGGAGAGTATCAGCAGAAATTTCAGTGATATTGGCTTGGAGCACTTGAGCACAAGCAATGATCTTGTGGTCCCCATCAGGCGGAGTGACTGGGGTGCCTGTGTCTCCACAATCAGTCATCGAACCGTACAATATCCCAAGTTGGCAGGGACCCATAAGGGTCATCGAGACCAACTGCTGGCTCCACAGAAGACCACCCAAAAATAGAATCACAGAATACCCTGAGTTGGAAGAGACCCATGATGCATACTTAACGCTGGTGTGGAAGCACTCAGCACCATGTTACAGCAACAGCCCCTTCAGGGGCACTGTTAAGGCAGTTTAACTCAGAAAATTAGAAGCGCAGCCGACAGAAGAGGTGTGAGCAGATATTAGCTTTGTGATTTTCAGCCTTGACACCTCTCCTGGGCCTGCTAAGTGGGACTACCATTTACAGCTTGAGGTTACAACTTCGAGGAGATGCAAGTAATTTCATATATTGTCAGTTATCTCATAAAAGTATTTTTAGAGCTGATCTGTTGAAGTGCAGTTGCCTGTGGCAGCGCTGGAGGAGCGTAACGGCTGTAAGTGCATTGGTGAGCAGAAGCTGGAGGCGACGCAGGGCTCTGAAAGGAGTCAGTGTTGCGATGCACACGTCCAAGTTATTTGTAGCTCTGCTTTACTGTCTGCTGTCGTCAGCAGACTGAGAAGGGAAGAGAGGAACAGCAGGGGTTTGAAGTTCCAAGGTTGCTTTCACGTTCCCGATTGGCTGGCCGCAAAATTCAGGTCTCTGCTAAATACTGCAAGTTGTAGTCAGGAGAACTCTCGTCCCCCTTTTCTCAGTTTTATCCTTTAAGCTATTCTCTGGTTCTAAGGTACAAGTATTTTTGAAAAGTTACACAGCTTGACTTCAAACCGATGACTGAAGTTGTTATGTTACACATTGTTATTCGGTGTGACATCATTGCAGCAGCGTGAGTGGTGCAGCAGCCCAGGCTTGGTGGGAGGCCTAGGAAAATGAGAAGTTTGTTGCTAACTTTGCTGATAGTCTGTTGGTGCCTTTGGCTGGAGAAACCACAGACCCACTCTAAACCACAGACCCACTCTAACCTTTGCGGAATACTGAAGAATATCCAACTGCTTTGATTGATAATAAATGTTACAGATGTTACACATAGGGTCTCTGTATGACATATATTTCCAATGGTCACTGAATCTTTTTTACCCTAGTTCTTCCTTTCAGTTAGTAGCAGGAGGTTGGAGATACATGGAATAATTGGTCACCAGTACCAGCTGCTTCTGCTTGGCGATTCCAGCACACAGCCAGGATCATTTCAGTCTGATTCTGTTCTGCTGCTGATCTTTAAAAGCTGGCAGAGTGAGGAGGTCAGCCTCATAAATTTCTGACAGTGGCATCATCCTTTACATTCTCAAATGATTATTTCAAGGCTGAGTTCTCAAATAAATTCACTGGCAGTCAAAGAGCCAAATCTCAAGTGCTATTGAGTAACCCCTGTTTTGTGGAATGTAATTGCTGTCAGGGTCTGTTGGGGCCATCAAATCAAGTACTCAGATAGGCACTGTCTGAGTTTTAAGAATCCGGATATCATCGTGATCACGAAATATGTAGGTTGCTCCAAAAGTAATGTCTTAAATTTATTTCCGTAGATACGACAACAGATACAAAGAGCACAAGAACACTGTTTCGTAGAGCAAGTTCTCCTCTACAAAACAGTATTTTTCAACATAGTCACCACCATTAGTTTTGTATTTTCACTAGCATTGAACGTGCAGCCTTCATGCTGCACTCGCAGAAGTCTGCACCAGTGGAGTTTTCTCACTGTCGCTGTTGCCAGTGTTGAAATGAATGACCCACCCTCACCATGCTTACATCCAGTGTTTGGTCTCCACAAGTGTTCAGCAAGCATTGGTGAATGTCAGTGAGTGTTCTTTCTTTCACATGGAAGAATTCACAGAATCACAGAGTTGTAGGGGTCGGAAGGGACCTCCAGAGATCATCGAGTCCAACCCCCCTGCCAAGACAGCTCCCAGACCAGGTTGCACAGGTAGGCGTCCAGGCAGGCCTTGAACATCTCCAGAGAAGGAGACCCCACCACCTCTCTGGGCAGCACCTCTCTGTCACTGCACTGTGAAGAATTCAGTGACATCCCTTTGCCTCATATGAACATCCATGTCAGATTCCATTTTGCCAGCCTGCCCCTGTGCTGCCATGTGACTCAACAAAAGAATGTAATGGAACTCTGGGGGAAGGTTCAGCCTCTATTGACACACCACCAACGTTCCACTCTGACATCTTGGATTAACACAATAAAACAGGAGGCATTACTCTCAGAGCAGCCCTCATATTACAGGCCTGTAACAAAAAGAAGTAGAAGATAGACATTATGAGGTATCAGATTAGAAATGAGTCAAAAGCATGTGATATCAGAGGAATTTCCTGCAACAGCAAGAATTTTGAACTGTGAAGTTCTCAGGATGTTGAATGAATTCTAGGCTGGCAGAGAAATGCAAAACCCACTCTACAGTCCTTGCCAGTCTGACCCCAAACTGAAGTGCTGGTTTCATAGCTATTTGACAAGATAACCAGTCTAAAAATTCTAAAAATCCCCCCTGGAAAAAAATAGCCCAGCTCTGGCTGTGGCCGATCTCCAGTGGCCACAGGCCACACAGAACAGTGGGAAAAGTGGAGGAAAATGGATATCACAAGTGAGAACATCCTTCATAACACATGAAGGCAGCCTAGTGGGAGCTGTAGTTAGAGAATTATGTAAGTAAGGTACAATGAACTTGCTTCCAATTTAAGCCTCTCTGTAAAGCCTAGGAAAGGATGAATACCTTGGTGTTTGTTGCTATGGCTTTAACCCTCTAATGGACCAGGAAGATGCTTCAGTGTTAATTTAAGGTATACAAAGGGTACTTTACTATCTCATGTGACTAAGCTTTAAACGAGAAGATGAAGTAGATTTGGATAAATATTTATACTGTGCACCAGCATATGGTGTTGCTGAAGCAGATGCAATTCAGTCTAAGAATTCTTATCTTATCCCAACACGTTACTGGTTGTAGAAAAGCATAAATTACACAAGTTGCCATCTGTTTTCAATTACAGCATGAAAACACTGAGGCAGGTTGGTATTTTCCTTCAGCGGTTTTATCAGCTAGCTGCTGAATTTGATAATTGCATTAGAGTGAATTCAGAATGAGTGTATTTAGTAATGTGAACACTCAAAAAAAGTTGCTGACAAACTGCTTTCATAACTTGTCTATAAATAGAGAAGTGCCAGAGCGAAATGAGTGTGTGATGAATGCCACTACTGTAGTGCTTGAAAATAGATGTGTAAGTGTCAAACACATCTCCCTAAGTGACTGCCTTCATTTTTGATCATATGTAACTGTAAACTATAACATAAAGTTCTGTTACGGAGATGTAGAAGCTCTATTCATGCACCTGGTAAGAACATAATGGTCTACATTTTGGACACTTTTCTTTCACCACTCAGTCTTTAGCAAAAATCCGTTCTTCAAAATAAAGGTAAGACAGCTGTGTTAGTAACATGATGATTCAGCAGAAGTTGGAAGTGATCAAATATTTGTGAATGTGAAAATATTCAACAATGACATCAGCATGAAAAATGGGTTTGTGGCTTGTTGTCCTTGACACAGCATGTGTAGCAGTCACCCTACTTTCCTGATCGATGCATGAATCGGTGTCTGGATTTTCTTACTCTGTGCCTTCTCAGTTTGGTCTGTGTGCATCATGTGCTGAAGTAAAAGCTGGTGAGTTGAGTTCACAGAAACACAGAATCACAGAACTGTAGGGGTTGGAAGGGACCTCTAGAGATCATTTAGTCCAGACCCCCTGCCAGAGCAGCTCCCTACACCAGGTTGCACAGGTAGGAATCCAGGAAGGTCTTGAATGTCTTCAGAGAAGGAGGCTCCACCACCTCTCTGGGCAGCCTGTGCCAGTGCTCTGTCACCTGCACTGTGAAGAAGTTCCCATGCACAAGTTTCCATCTCTAGGGCATGTGTTTTGTTAGCTTAAATGAGTAGTTCCTAACATTTTTAGTAACTTCTCTTAGGTTGGGTCTACCCTAAAGCCTCTAACTATACCAGGATTATTGCCCTGCAAAATATGGTGGCAGCACAGTTCTCTTCCTCAGAAGCACATCTTAACATTGCAGGGAAACAACACAGGCCTCAAGAGGCCTAAATGAGCCATCATGGATATTGGAATCTATATGCATGAAGTGAAT
The DNA here is from genome assembly GCA_036925125.1 of Oreortyx pictus. Taxonomy (NCBI): domain Eukaryota; kingdom Metazoa; phylum Chordata; class Aves; order Galliformes; family Odontophoridae; genus Oreortyx; species Oreortyx pictus. The sequence goes on along the minus strand of JAUPFR010000003.1, from coordinate 12,519,813 downwards.
ACCACTAATTATAGTTAAATGCTGGAAAAAAACATTTCAGGAGCATCAAAAGGCAGCAGGCTGCATCTCACATATCTCCTTTCGTCTGAGAGGAATTCAGCCCTCTTGTCTAATTAGGGGCTTCTCTTAATGAAGGAAAATGCCATTTTGGGAGCTGCATTGTGTCACTGCCAGAACTTTGTCTGGTTGCCAAAAGGAGACAAGGTTTGGCAAATCTTTGCTTTCATTGTAGAATGCTCCAATTGCAACAACAAAGTCCTTATGGTCTTGATCATCCTTAGCATTCACGTGATGCCTTTAGGTTGATTGAAATCATGAAATGTTTTCTTAACATTCCTTCTTTTCCCTTGTCACTGGGAATCCCAGTGCAGGATTTGATGAGCTGCTGCGCAGTCTCTCTTCTCCCCCTTCACTGCACCAGCTACTTGGTGTGGTTTGTTCCTTCTTTGTGGTGGAAGCAGTACTCCAGCTTTGCTCCACTGTGATGTAAACTGCAAACTTCCGTGCACAAATTGGATCAGAGATAATTTTTTGGTGTGATTCTCAGTTCCCTTGATTTTCAGTTCTGCTTTTGAAGAACAGGACCCATGTCAGTCACTTTGAAGAAACTGTTAATCTACTACAAGAATTAAGGCAGTGGGAATTACTGTGTAAAATATCAAGGAAGGAGTTGGTTTAGCTTTTTCCAGTACAGATTTCACCTTTAATGGTGAATTTCCTTTTTTTCCCTTTAACTTACTGTTTTAGTACTGGCTTAGCCCAGATTTTGGCCTACAGACATAGTGAAATGGTATTACATTTCCAATAACTGATTTTTTTCTAAAGACTCTTAACACAGAGAGAGTTTCACTAGATAATAAAACAAGATTCTTCTTCCTTATAGCAACTGAAACCTTATGCAAAATATAAAAAGTTTCACAATATTGCAGAGCTTTCTTCTGCCTCAACACTGGTGGGGTTAACATTAACACTGACTGTGCTTGTAGGCTGGTCACCTAAACCTCTGTTGGGCAACAAGTGACCTACTGTACTTGCATCTGTACACTGGCTTCTTTTCATCAACAGGAAATACAATTCAGAAAAAAAATTGTCTATAGTTTCTTAATTGGAGGTCAGTGTATTTTCTAAATTTCATCACATTAATAGAAAGTTGGTTTAAGAACCGTTTTTTTTTTTTGAGTAAGTGGAGTCTTACGGCAGGATAAGCCAGATATCTGAACTCCATGCATTTATGAAAGTGCTTTCTTGATTGTTTCTGAAGTCTTACAGCTGTAGCCATTCAGACAGACAGAAAGCAGTCTTGGTTTCAGCTGCACAGTGAAACAGTGCTGCGCTTGTGTTTTGATACAGCCTCCAAATTCCAGCAGGGTCTATGCCCCATTTAATGGTGAGATTTAGTGCCAGCCAGAACAGCTGTGGTCTTACTCTTGCTGAAGCTTTCTTAGGATCTTGCAGGTCACCCCTACATAGCTCTGAGGAACAGACTTATCCCAAAAACTTAACCCACTACTGGGTTCCTGCAGAGTGGATAAATTCTGAAAGAAAGGGCTTCATAAAGTCTGTAAAAAGACATAAAATAAGAGCCCAGTACAGCAAAAGTCTGTCTTTTTTAACTCCTTTTGCTCTCACTTGATAGTAAAAAGCAGCTTATTGTGTTTAGTGGCAGTACACATTTCCCTTGGAGCCTTGAAGGAGTCCTCAGATGGAGCTGCACTGACTGTGCATGTCAATGTTTGTGCCTGGCTGCTCTGTGGTCTGCCTTTGTCATCCTTCTTCACCGTGCCATTTTGTTCCTCTTCATGACACAAGCTGGCTTCCTTTATTGCTGTAAGCAAACAATTAGGGAAACATGTTGCGTTGAAGCCTAGGCTCTGTTTAGCTAGAGGAACACATGGAGAAACAATTGCACTATTGTCTGAGAAAACAGAGCAGCTGTTTGTCTGGAATGGCGCTGACCACTTGTGCTCACTACAGTCCCACTAAAAAAGGGTGATAGCCCAACAGATCAGGCCACCCTTCTCCTCCCTTGTCTGGGTGAGACTGGGACCATTTTTGTTTAACTAACGTGGGCCCTAAACTAGCTACACTCAGTTAGTTCGGTCTAAATACATTTGACTTCACAAGTAAATTGATATAGAAAGTTCTTAACTGATCAGATTTTTTTTTCTTTGAGCTCTGTAGCTCACCTATACTCTACCTCTCGTCTAAGTGTAAACATCAGATTAAAAAAGAGTACTAAAGGGTCAAGTAATGCATAAAAATGAGCTACTTCTAAGCTAAGACATCATATCCTTTTGCTGCTGATGCATTTTCACCCAGACTCACCTTCAGCTGTTTTGAGTTATTAAACATTTTCATGGCTGATCTGGTAAAAATGTTCATGAAGTTAAGGATGCAGTCGCTATTTTGCTTTGCTGCTGTGGCTCTGTACAGCTGTTTTCATCCACGAAATCTGCATGGCAACAGGGATGTCCTTCTTGGACTCAGGTTGGGTTGATCATTTGCTACCACTGTCCAATTATGGCCACTGATGCAACTCTGATGATCTGCACCTGAATTAGTTTTTATATCGATGTTGTTTCATTTCTATTTTTGTTTGTTTATTTATTTTTTTCTTCCAGTTATATGAGTTGGGAATACTATAAGAAATCAGATCCTTTTCTCTGTTTCCATAAAAAAACATTACACTTTGCTCAAGCAAACCATCCATACCAGACAGCAGCCACAGGTAGAGATGCAGAGCCAGAGTTACATGGTTCTGTTTGGAATGCTGTAATGTGATTGGTTTTCTCTACCCTGTACCATCCTGTGCTGTGCTGGTAACTAGTTTTTTCCCCAGTGCTGGGACAGGAGGCCAACTTAACATTGGTGTAAGGATCAGAGAAGAAATGTGGCTCTCTAGAGGGAAAATCCTGTGTTTATGCAAGACCTGGACACTTGCCTACTCCCACACCACCCACTCTACAGCCAATGACACATTTGCTAGAGATATTTGCAGAGTTGAGCACACAGCTGCAATTTATTCTGTTTCATGCCGTAACCTCAGCTATGTGGAAAAGGACACTGTGCTGTTTTTTAACCTTCTGGTGCCATGCAGTCATATCTGAGTTGCTAGCATCCAGCTTTGATTCACTAATTCTAGCAAGAATGTATGAATGCCTAAGAGGAGAAACAAAAAAGACAAAAATCTAAATGCTAACGTAGGAACAATGATTTCCATCTCTTTTCCTAATCCCGATGTCACAATGAAAGGGTTAGTGTGTGCAGGACTTCAGTGCCACCTGTGTTTGGTTATTGAGGAGGTGAGTCCCATGCTTGTGCTCTTCCATGGTGGCAAACTCAGCATCTCCACAGGCTGAGCTGTTTTCTGGAACAGGATGAGCACCTGAACCAACACTTATGCAGGCTGTGCGAGTAGGGCTGAAAGGGAGGCCCATCCTGCAAGGTTTCTGCTTGCATGGTTTCTGCTTGTAAATAGCTGCTTTTCGATGGTGAATGCAATAAGAAGTGAATAAGAAGTGTTGCTTCTTGTTCCTCCGTGACAAAGCAATAGCCTTAGATAGCCTACACTCTCCATCATTTCACAAGTCTTTCATATTTCATATTTAAATCTGTTTTAAAACGCAACTTGTTTTCCATCTGCTTGCTCAGGAGCTTGGGCAGGAGGCAGGGGTTGGCGTTCCCAGTGTCCTTGGTGGAGCTGTGACACTGCAAGGGAGGAAAAATCACATTTCAAGCATAACTCTGTCTTCAAACTGTTGGAAACCTGGTTGTCCCCTTCTGTCTTTCTGAAGGCTGAAATGCTGAATTCCAGATGTGATGTGCTCATAGCAGTGAAGTGCTCCTGCTGAAATCTGTCAGCAAAACAACAAAAGCCAAAGAAGATCTGTCACCTTTTAAACAAGTGAAGTAAAAAATGTATTTCTTTCTTTACTTAGTTTTTCATTCTCTGGTTCAGCAGCTTAGCAACATTTGCAGGCAAAAACCATGAGCGTACAACAGGAGTCAACCAGGAAGGCTTCTGTCTTAGGCTGGGCCTGGAGTTTTTAAAAGACTGAGAAGTGTCACGAGCTTGATTGATGGGCATCCTGCCTAAGACATCTCCGTGCTCCTGACCATTGCAGAACGTTGCTCCTTCAGCCACAATTTGCTTAAGTGACAGTAATGAACGCCATATCCGCTGACGGCATAGACTGATGCGTAAGAGAAACAAGTACTGAGTTGGACTGGCCTACAGAATACACATAGTTAACACATGGCTTTCCCAATAACACATGGAGAATTATTCTTCTGGAAGATCACAGCAAGTTGCAGAATACCATCATGAAACAATTATAAGCTTGAGCTACTCAAACTGGCCAGCTGATCCTGGTCCCCATAGAATTAGGAGGACAAGAAAAAATAAAGCAGTTATTTATAGTTATTGAGGATATCTCTGTATCAGACATTTAAGCTGTCCATTTCTTTAATGGATTTGATTTTAACTTTCTTTAGTAATAAGAAAAGCAAATCCACCTCCATTGGGCTTATTTTTTTCTTTCTGAAATAGCTACATTGTAAATTCTGCTATCAATTTTGTTCTGTAAAATTGTCAAAACACACTTTTCTTTAGACAGCTCTGAAATAAGTTACGTTTAGGAGCTTATATTTTAGTTCTTAGGAAAATTGCTTAAGAATTTTCCAGGCTTGAAAATAACTCCTATATTTGCCTAAATTCATCATTCATATTTGATACTAGTAAGGTCTCAAAAACAACCCCAAACACAACACATTTTTCCACGTGTTTTGGGAATGGTTCATCTCAAAGTTAAAGCTATCTGTGTGGCACTGGTGTCACCTCAGATCATAAGAAGAAACAGTAATCAGGCGAGCATGTCCTAACCTATCTGACATGGAAATCAGTGTGCTTACAAATCATGAGCAGAAGGTTAAATCTGATATGATGTACAGTTAGTGTGACTGTAACCACAGTCTAATCTGACTGATTTGAGATATGCTAATGCTCTATCTTCATGAGGTATGGTTTAGTGGGAAATATTGGTGGCAAGTGGACATTTGGACTAGATGATCTTAGAGGTCTTTTCCAACTTTTATAGTTCTAAGATTTTTCATAATGCCCTCTGATTGTACCTAAAAAAATAAGGGATTTTGGTAAGGATTTTTCTTTATGTTCAGAAATCAAGTCCCATATCTACAAGGACAGATGACCAAATCCTATAGCACAAACAGCCCCTGAATATCTGAGGATCTAGCTGACTGCCAGTTTTAAGATAGCATTCCAGTAGCATTTATAAATATTAAGGTGATCCTGAGGCAGATGGTGAGAATTACTGACAGCTGTACGATGTTTTCATTGAAAAATTTGTTCATTAACTATTTTGTCCCAGCTTGTGCATTTCCATGGTCCAAGCTCCGTGTGTCAGCTCCTGTTCTCCAACCTGCACTCTCAGGTCTCTGACATCCCCCTGCAGCATCTCACAGTCCTTCTCTCCTCAGCTTGGCACAACCAAGTGTGGGCTGGCAGCCAGTGCTTACCGTGGAGGGGAAATAGGGAGGGTTGTGCAACTTTCAGTACAGCAGGATTCTCACTCTCATTATTAAAAATTATGGTAGCAGTAATTACAGTTCCTCTTCTCACCATCTTTAGTTTGATGGTCAATGACATGACATATCTTTGGTAGGTTCTTTAAGCAGAAAGTTTCTAGATCCTTTCTGGTCAAATCTAAGTCCAAAGCTGAAGTTTTCCTTTTCCTGGGAACACCTAGATTTGGTTAAATCTTCTTCTGTATGAACCAGTGAAAACATACAGAAATAAGTGACACGGGTACCTTTCCTCCCATCCATAGTGCTGGGGGCTGTTCTGTGACAGGGTGAGAAGTAGAAATGGTTAACAATAAATGTTTATTAATATAAAATGTAATTTTTTTAAAAAACTAAGTCATTTCAATGTTACCTAATTTAACTATTATTTCTTATCTTTTTTTTTTTTTTTTTTTTTTCGTATCATTATATCCTGACCAAGAAAAAGGTTGGAATTTACTCCAGGCTTTGTCATTTTTTGAAGTCTGAGGGATAAAAATGGATGTTTATCTCCTGTCAGGCTCCTTGGAGAGCTATGAGGAAATGAGCAATAAAAGGCTCTTTGAGACTCTTTTAGCTTCAGTTTATCATCTATTATAGTTACTGATGTGTGGAAACCAACAGAGAAATTGTACGTGTTTGTAGTTACAAAGCCTTAGCAGCTGTAGTTATGAGCTGAGCACTTAGAGCTTTTTGAAATGTGTTTTTAAAAATGCAGTGTTAAATCATTGACATTTTGCAAACTGGCAGCCTTATGAAAATTCTTAGGATAATATGTGGGTTCCCGTACTCAGGCGGACTGGGTATTGCTGCTTTTGTATCTCTACCAAGAGAGCAGCACACTGTACTGGCTTGCTTGGGGCAGGATTTGTGATAGCAAACATGCATGAAGCCATTGTGGATTCCATTTCCCATCCTGGATGCCGCACTGGATGAAAAGCTAAGATGGGAGAACACAATGGGCTGAGCTGAGGACACTACTTCCTTCCCCCATCCTTAAAGGGCTCAGGATTATGAAAACCTCTGTCTTTGTGCTGGCTGTAGGACCTAGCAAATGACTCCACATTTCTTCATACCATGAACAAACTGGAATGTGCAGATTCTGCCCTTGAGAGGACAGGTGAAATGATGGCTATGGAGAGACCTGTCTGCCCTGAGGGTGACTTTGTCACAGTTTTAGCACAGATGTGCTGTCTTCTGCACCCTCATCTCCTCTCTGTCTTTCTCATATGGCTTGAGTGGACTTTTTTGCATCTAAACCTGTTTGTTAAAAATGCTGAAAGTATAACTACAGTGCCGTTTGGATCCACTGCAAAGGGTGGTGTGAAGAATGCTGTTCTCAGCCCCTACACCCCACTGCCATGCTACTTTCGAACATCCATGAAAACAAACACACTGTGAATGCAGGCGTGTCAACTCTTCTATTTTGCAACTCTTTGGCATGTGGATTGCTGTTCACTGCAACAGTGCCCATCCATGTCTATACAATTGCAGCCCTGGTGTGAGACTCTGGCTGGTCTGGAAGGTCTGTTGTTCTGCCAGGAACCTTCCTGAAGGCCCCCGAGTGACCCTCATAGGATCCAGTGTGCAGATTTATTCATCACACGCCTACGTGCCTGTCCCTGGCCAAAGATGAGTCCCATGCATTAGGATTCCAGTAACTCGAGAAGTCTGAGAATAGGCAGCAGCAAAACAAACATCAGCCACTCAACTTCCAAAACCTGCATTAAGCCAGAAGAGACAATGTTATTTCTGCAGGTCTGTTTTAAATCAACCAAAATATTATGTTGGAGCCAGAGCTATAATTCAATAAAACTTGATACAATCTTGGAAAGCCGTCCCAAAGCATTAGGAAATATTGCTGGGAGTTGAGACACCTATGCATATTGCAAAAATTTGTGTTTTAAAGTGCATAGATGTGTCTCAAATGCTAATCGAGGCACCCTGAAGAGGGTGATGGGTTGCCTCTTCAATCAAAAACTTAAAAATTCAGGAAAGTTTGTCTTCATGCAAAAACTGAAGTTCTTTCCCAGTGCTTCTTGCGGCTGAAATGGCATGAAAGTGCATAGGAAAGATACAGCCGTATTGCCATGGAAGTGGTCAAGTGGTAGAACTGACTGTCATACTCTGATACTTGTTGAAGCTGCCAGGAAGGTGGACTTCCACTCCTTCAGCTCTGCCAAGCAGTTCTGAGTTTGAAGAGATAGGGTGAAAAACAGAGGTTTTCCATCCCTTTGGGGGCTGCTGCTGCTGTCCCAGGCTCAAAGGAGAGGAGAGTAAAAGCATCAGTAGCACTTTTGATGAAATGTTATATTTTTGGATTGGCCTCACTTCCTCTATAATTTTCCTTAAATGGAACACTGATAGCTGCGTTCTGTACATTTTGCAGAAATATGAGTTGGGTTTTGCCACGTGAAATCCCTTTCACTTGAGAAGGAAGGTAGCTGATGATGCACAAAAGTTAAATGCCAGCATGTAAGAAAATCTGTCTTAGGGATAGCATCTAAGCAGCAGAGCTGTTTCCCACCTCTCCTGCACTCATTTCTGTGTTGCATTTCTTACTAAATATAAAAAGTTAAAACATAAAATAAATCATAATAATTTCTGTAGTGACGTGCTGTTCATGACTTCTTGAGATCACTTACGAGTAAGATAATCACCTAAGGAATGTGCTGTTTTCACTGAAACATCAGGATGATATTATTGTTTGGTTTAGGCTCTATATTTTTAACATTAAAAGCACAGATCTAGACTTCACACACTTTTGACCTTTTAAACAAATGCTATAATATTATGATTAGAGACAGAAAAGTCTCAGTGCTTTTGAGGAGTAAATTTGGATATGTTTCTTTTCCTTGACACTTTTTTTTACGATATTGATGTCCAGGGAGGAATATATCCTGAAAATTACAGTGGCATTTTAATCCATCTTAGTACTGACTGAATTTTCCATGGTACGATGTCCTGGATTTATTTCCTTTGGGTTCAGCGTGCACTGATGAAGGATCTGGCACAGTGTAGTAACCCCAGCTTTGCCCTGAGCCTGGAATCATGATGTGGATTTTAATGGTGATTATCATGAACTGTCCAAATAATTTCAAACTAGATATAGCAGACTGTTTGCAGTGGTCAGAGCTGTCTTGTCCTTCATTGTCTGCACAGCACAATTGAAATTGAAATTGTGCTGTTATCATGAAAAAGAATGATGTGGGACTTCAAAAGCCACAGGTTTCAAAGCTGCAATAACATGAAAGGAAAGAAAAAAGAAGGAAGGAAAAAAAAAAGAAGGAAGGAAAATTAACTCATCAAATTAACTCTAAGGAATGCATTTTTCTTGAGAATAGCGAATGAGACAGAACAAAGAGTTGTGGAGATCTTGCATGGACAGCAGAGGGTAAGAGATGTGTAACTAATTGTGACACAAAAAGTGTAAAGTGCAATTTCTGCTGCTTGTCTCTCTCTGCAGGTGTGCCAATTTGTTGTCTCTGTCAATGGTCTCAACGTTCTCCATGTGGATTACAGGACAGTGAGCAACCTCATCCTGACAGGCCCACGAACAATTGTCATGGAAGTGATGGAAGAAATAGAGTCCTGAGAAGAAAGGATCTCTTACTGGACGTTTTTGTTGGAAAAGAGCCACATCATAAGGCAGCATGACACACAGAGGCACCACTTTCTGTGTCCAAGTAGATGATTTTGCTTTTGGGGAAGGGGGGGCTTCTTTCATTTAACAATAATAGCACTGATTATTATGCTAAGAAGTGAGCAATAGATACCAGCGTATTTTCACTAAGGACTTCTCTTTGCTTGTCAAAGACAAAGGAAGGGCCCTTGGGTTGTCTCTCCAGCCATGTCTGCATCCATCAGAAGGTTTCCCACCTAAGATGTCGTGCAGATTTCCTCACAGTCCACCACTGGATCAAACACTTCAGGAGATGAAAGAACTGCATACACTGTGAGCCAGGATGTCACAGTCTGTGTGCGGGACATATTGACGTGGGTAAACATCCTCTGGTCACAGAGAGCTGACTGACCGCTGGCTTTATTGCCACCAAACACAAAGGAGCTGTGGATGCATTTCTGTGAAACAAATGTGTTCATTTTCTGTAGAGGATACTGTGGGGTGGATGTTCGGGCCTGATAGAGCAGAGCGATTATTCTTAAAGAAAAATAGAACACCATGAAAGCGTGAGTGCATGTGCTACTTTTACAAAGTGAAACAATCTGGCCTTTGAAAATCAGGTGGTTTGTGTAGATGCTGAAGCACAGATGTAGGTACTTAACTATAAAATGTTGGTTTTGGATTGTTTTCTTATGCAGAAAGGAAAGGTGTCTGAGTCTCATTGTTTGTCCCTTTGGAGAATTTTCAGACACCTGTATTCCTAGAAGAATAATAATATTAAGTGGGGTGAGGTGGGAAATTCTCAGTCTTAGCATTAGCAAAGACACATCCAGGTGCTCCTGTAGAGAAATTACTCTTCAAATTGAAGCAATGTACATGAATGTACATTAAGCTCATTAGCACCTTCCAATCATCAATGTTTTGCAAACTACAGACTTGACACATAAGTTTTATTTGACACTATTACTAATAAAAAATAGTATTTAACTGACTCTTACTTGTTTTCAAACTGTAGGATTTCTTTGTTGATAAATATATGAAACAAATCTTTTAAAAAATAATATATGTAAAAATTCTATATTCTGCTGAGCAAGGTGACTTCTTAACCCTGAGGTGATTGGATTCCATGGACATTCTTTGATCTTTGAGCTGAATATATACATCCTTGTCCACACAATTCTAGGTATACATTGCATTCTTTCTCTGCTGTCTAAATTTTGCAATCAAAGCTTGACCTTCTAGATGAGTATACCAAAAATCCTTCGTCTCTGGGGTGGGGAAAATATTTTTCCCTCAAATAATTTTGAAATATGTTTTATATTAAAAATTGTTCTCACTGAATACATTGCTTCTGCAGTATGTTTTTTCACTCACTCTAACACTTCTGTGTGTTTCTTCACAGCTACAGTAAGTCTTCAAAACCACATACGTCTGCAGCTTTGTAGGTGGAAGTCCATATGTTCTTTGTTTCAGGTGTATTATAGCCATGGTTGATTTTTAACCAAGGACACTTCTAATATTCCACTAATATGTCCCCTTGCAGAGAGTTACATAAATGAAACCTTAAGCTGATACTAACCAGGCACAAATGTGCTTGGAAGGTTCTTTCGTGCTGTAATTTAGTGCAGCAATTGTTTATTCTTAGCGCACACCCAAAATTGTTGTACACGTTATATAACCCTTATCAGATTATCTTATACATTTCATCTAAACTAAACAGCTCAGCACATCATGTTACATGAGATCGCAACAACTGTCTACCAAGAAATGGTTGGGAAAAGTACTGTTGTCCCAGAAAAATACATCATGTTTTTAGTTTTGTGAATCCAGGAGTGCTTCCCTAAAGACTTTTATTTTCTCTTTTTCCTAGGTTGTTTTGGTGGCTTGGCTGGAATATACTCTGCACCTCTCAAAAAAAAATTCTACATGTTAGGCTAGGTTAAATATTAAAATGTGAAGGATTTTCTTAGCAAAATGTTAATAATTCTCTCTAATACCATCGTGAATTCTCCTGTCTTACATCTCCTGCCTTAGTTAATATTCTGCTACAAGTTCCCCGTAGCTTACAGATAATAAAGAAACTGGGTCAAAATTTAGCTTAATAATGCATTACGGAGTGCACTTTCAACTTCAGTGAAAAGAGTGGGGGCAGGGAGAAATCTGTGCATATCATTATACTGCAGATTGGATATGGTGTTTTCATTTGCAAGAGACATTAGTCTCTATCACAATCTGAGCACCATTACTTGCCTGCTGTTTAATGGGGATTTCCATATTGCGTTCTCAACTTGATTAGCAATCCAGGATTTAATTAGTTCTTTCCCTCTTAAGCATGACAAAAGTATTCAAATTATTTGTGCAATGAAATGTTGTATTTTGTAAAGAAAAAGAAAAAAAAAAGAATGCGAATTTAACAATGAAATGGTGAAATGTATCATTTCCAATTAAACTGCAGTTTGTCTACGCTCGGCGACACACACCCTGCAAGACATCCCCCAGGAGCCAGCACCACATTCTCATGCACTTCGGAGGGCACAGAGTCTTGCATACAATAGAAAATCATGTTCCCTGCAAAGGACATGTGGAAATGTAAGTATTCACAGGAGTAAGGAATTTCAAGACATGACCGTGAATATAAGAAAGAAGAACAGCAACAACAACAAAAATCTGATATTAACGGTAATAGCTTTATTTAGATGATTTTAGTAAGACTTGCTGTCATATGTGATAGCATTTATGGCTACAGTGGATTTTGTGAGATCTTTTAATAAACCTCTGCGTTTTAATTGTGTAGATTAGTGCCACTCCTCTGCACATGCACATTTGTAATTCATTTGTGGAACATCTTCAAGCAGTATAACAATTAAGTTCAAGAAGTGTTAAAGCTAACTGGGGCATTAACTCTGCCTTATTTCGCCTGGTTTTGCTACAAGATGCGTAATTTTGATTACCTTCATCTGGATTGAATGCCACGTGTGTACTGTTGGACACAACTTGTTCTGCAGCCAGCCCCACTGTAGGCACTGAGCTCATGAAATCACGCGTTAATCAACTTCAGGCATATTCAGGTGAGTGTCACTGCATGCATTTAAGGTCTACATGAAACTGAAAACAGAATTGTCAGCACTGAGATGACATAGTGGTGTCATCTGCAACACCAGTGGACTTGTCCCACTGCCCTCTGCTATGAGATTACATTCAGGTTTGGGAGGAAAAAGCCATCCTGTAGGAATATTTCTCTTCAGGTGTTCTTCCTTCTATGGTTAATCTTCAGTAATAACCACAGAGTGCTAGGGATGTGTCAAACAGCTGCCCCACAATGAACAGTTTAAAGGTTAGCACCTGTGAGAACACTGCCAGGGGACAGCTGGAGAATAACAGGTCCTGAATTTGGAGAAGTGGGCAGGCTGCTTTGAGCCCCTTGGCTTTAGGTACAAAATGTGGTCCCTAAGCTGCTGATTTGCCAAGGAGAGTATATGGGGGAGTAGGAAAGAGAGGAATGAGTGAGTGACTGCTTCCTTCATCTGTACTGAGTGCTGCGTGTTTCTTTTTGCTGGAGGTTTCTTTTTCCCTGTGGATGAAGATGGGGTAATCAGATTAGAGGGTAATAATTGCAGGTAAAACTGGGATTTGAACACTAATTTTTAAAGATAATTTTGCTAAATAAGAATTACTCTGAGTTTAGAGATAGGAAAATATGAGGTAATAAGGTTTGCCAAGGAGTGTTTGACTAATTCAAGACAGAGTGGGAAAACAATTGTTGCCAGTATGAGTATTTTCTTCCTAATGTATAATTAAAACTTGTGTAAGTGAAAAAGCATGTGTATGCCACATGTACGAGTACAGCCAGACCACACTACCCTTCAGAGTGAGAGAACTTCCAACCTTCTACAATTAAAGAGCCACTAAAGATTTCCATCAGTCACACTTTTTGATCTACTGATTGTTTGTCTTTCTTCATCTGGTGAGCGATGTGGTCCATATTTACACATCTTCCTTATGAAAAAGTAATACTGATGTGATAATTCCTTTAGTGTGCACAAAGAGCAGGTAAAGATATCGTTGATGTTACAGAGACGCCATTACATTTCTCTAGGAGCCTGTATGGAAAGAAACATTTCCACATTTATTTTTTTTTAACTGAGCCATTAATGCAATAAAGAATCGATCAGTGTCAGAGACTCAATGATACAATGAATTTATGCCACGGAGATACTTTCTCGTTTATCTATACTCAGTTTTTATACTTGTAATTCCCCACCAGAATTCAGAAAGAATTCAGAAGGGAGCAGCTGTAGCTGTCAAACTGAACATCATGAGAGAAATGGCTGTTGCTCTGCAGATATCTGTGCACATGTTGTCCATGGGGACTGTGCATTTCCAGCACTGCTGGAACTCCAGTTGCCCAAGCACGCACTTATACAATTAAATTCTTGGCTCCTAGAGCAAGCACTGCAAGAGGGCACTGTATGCTAGGTGCACAAATGGGCACAAATTGCCGCCTGCAGACCCAGCTCTCCCACCCTACAGTGCTGTAGCTCTCACTACATGAACAGCATACAGTTACCTCCTGGCTGTTGTGTTGTCTTGCCAGGCAATCATCGTCACTTTTCTTCTGAACATTTGAATATTCTGAATATTCATGTTTGCAGATTCAAATGTGTGACCGATGCAAAGAACAGCACAAGGCTGCTTTGCCTCTGCCGGTGATGGATGGACATAATTAGCTTTCTTTCCTTTTCTTCCACTTCTGTCACATGGCCAAAATGGTAACATTTTCTGTCCCAGCTTAAAAATAACTTCCTGAAGATGCAGATAGCCCTGCTTTCTTCATCTGCTTGTCCCCTGGATGAGCAAATACAGCCTCTTTGCTCCTCCCCTCTGCAAAGCTCCTTTGAGGCAAAGTGGTGGGAAATGTTTCTTTTTCCTCCTTACTTTCCCAGTGAAATCTACAACTAACAGAACTCATGCTTTCCTATTTGTATCCAAGCATAACTCGGGGATGAGCAGATCTTACCTCCTCTTCTTCAGGAAACCTCCACAGGGTCCCACTGCAAAAATGTTACAAAATCTTATATCCATTGCAAGACTGCAGCTGGAAAATGCGTCATACGTACCGGCCGTTGCTTTTGCATAACGCGAAGTTAACAAGTATTAAAACTACTGCTAGTGGTTTTAAATTGAAAGTGAAAGGAAAGCAGAGTTCAGAAGAGCGTCCCTCAGAGTGCTGCGCTGACACTGCCGTGCCATGTCCCTTAACAGCATCACAGAGCAGAAAAATACTGAAGTTTTATGGCTAAATTTACAGTTTACATTCTTTACCCTCTGTTTTAAATAAACAAACTTGTAATTAATTATTTCTTTTAATTTAAGAATATTCAGGCAGAAAATACATTAGATAAGAACATAGTGAAGATAATTGTTTGTGAAATACTTGTTTGGAATTAAACAAGTTACAAGATAAAACATCTCCTTCCAAAACCAGTTTTCATTTACAGTGTTTAATATGACTTTTTTTTCCCTAAATTTTCAATTTCTACAATCTCACTTAAAAAAAAAAAAAGTATATCTCTATTTACATGTGTGCAAACACTGCATTTTTGGACTGAAAATAAATATGCAGATAAGTGGGCTTGGCTGAGCAACCATGTCACCAATAGAGCCTGGTTATGGAGCTAAATAGAGACTTTCAGTTTTATTAGCACAGTTTAATTACGCGTGCTGTTGAGCAAAGCCTAGGAAATATGAAGTGACTCCACTTGGAGGAAGTGCTAAGCAGTTTGCAGGATCAAGAATCCACTTTATTGTGTTCTCAAAATGTGCTTACATCCATGCTTTACCAATAAAGCATCTCTGGAAGCAAGATAGCATTTTCTTCAAACTCTTAAATATTAGACATGGAATCCATTGCACTTGTGGGCTAACTTGGAAAGGAAGAAGCATGAAAGTATTTAAGATCTTGATGTTACATTTTCCTGTTGCTTGTTTCATTTTTTATGCCTTGGCCTGATCTTGTGGTAGACAACTCTGACCATGGCAGGGGGTTGGAGCTCAGGGATCTTTAAGGTCCCTTCCAACCCAAACTGTTCTATGATTTTTTGAGCATACAATTCATTGTCAATTCAGCTGCTTTTTGAAGATAACTTAATGCACAGTTTTAGATGTATGTGTGCTTTGTTTACTTTCCCAGAATCAAAAAGCCAGTGTTGAAAAATTTAATAACTCAATGATTTATTTTCCATCACACCCCAGCAGTCAAATCATCCACTGCAAAATACACCTTAAGGTAGGCTTCACAAAATTAATGCTTGACTTTTCGTGATAAAAGATTTCAAGACCAGATTGGATGGTGCCCTGGGCAACCTGGTCTAGTATTAAATGGGGAGCTTGTTGGCCCTGCCTTGGGCAGGGGGGTTGGAGACTCATGATCCTTGAGGTCCCTTCCAACCTGGGCCATTCTGTGATAAAATGTGCATTACACTTGAAAATAGTGTACTGGGCTACCCTCTTAAATGTTTGATTTGCATGACAAAATCCACACTACACTTTGTTATAAATACGTTTCATTGCCCTCCATGCAACATTTGTATACAACATGTGTATCCCCAGAACAAGAAGGATGCAGAGCTACTGGGGTTAGGTCCAGAGGAGGGCTACAAGGAAGATCAAAGGGCTGGAGCACCTCTCCTATGAAGAGAGGTTGAGAGAGTTAGGCTTGTTTATCTTGGTGAAGGCTCTGGGGAGACCTCATTTTGGCCTTCCAGCACTGAAAGGGAGCTTATAAATAGGAGGGAGACTGACTTTCTACAGAGTCTGATAGTGATAGGAAAAAGGGGAGTGATTTTAAACTAAAAGAGGGGAGATTTATATTAGATATTGGGGGGAATCACACCCCTACTAACAAGTTCTTAATATCAGCTTATCCAACTGTCTTAACTGCTGGCAATTTTGCTGGAGTTATCCAGCTGGATATTCATTTATTGCTGATGATGGAAAAGAACTTCCTGGCCATCCAGACAATTCTTTGAGTTGTTGTTGAACAACTGTATCATGCAGGGATGATGACGGTGATAATGTGCTATTACTAAATGTCCAGTGTAGTTGGTCTTCTTTTACTGTCCTCTTACGCCTTCTGTCAAGCTGTGGGGTAGCCTCCCACCCATGGATACCTTGCTTTTTGAGTTGCCTGTAGCCAGTCCAGGAGACTGGAGCCATTTCTCAGCTGAACTGTAATCTACATATATATATGTACATATGATCACACATAATTACTCTCTGCAAACTCCTCCTGCTTTGTGGCTGTTACTGTTCTTACACTGTCCTGGAAAGTGCTCATTCCACTCGGTCTTATCAAGGCAGCGAGCAACCTGCTGCTACTGAGGAGAGAGACAAAAAGATGAAACAGGCACCTACTGTAACCAGACGAGACAAGAGGGAGCAGCAGCTGAATATGGCCAGTCAACCTGCATTCTGTCCACTGCTTGCAGTTATGCCAGGTACTGCAGCTCTCAGGTGCCCTGAAGTACTTACATATGCCCCATATGCTTCAGTGATTGCTCTCTCTGTGTCTGTCAGTCAAGTACCTGAGGGTTTGACAGCTTAATCTTTGGCACAGGAGGGGAGCCAACAAGGCCAATGGCATTCTGGCTTGTATCACAAATAGT
Source organism: Oreortyx pictus (assembly GCA_036925125.1). Lineage (NCBI taxonomy): Eukaryota > Metazoa > Chordata > Aves > Galliformes > Odontophoridae > Oreortyx > Oreortyx pictus. Next base: position 12,502,947 of record JAUPFR010000003.1, on the reverse strand, counting down.
GCTGCCACCAGGAACAAGATTGCCCCTTTGTACTCACCACTGGGGAGGCTGCACATTGGGTGCTGTGTTGTGTGGGCTCCTCACTACAAGAAAGACACTGAAGCCTTGGGGCATGTTCAGAGAAGGGCAGCAAGGCTGTGAAGGATCTGGAGCACAAGTCTGTTGGGGAGCAGCTGAGGGAGCTGGGATTGTTCAGTCTGGAGAAGAGGAGGCTCAGGGGAGACCTTATTGTTCTCTATAACTGCCTGAAGGGAAGTTGTGGTGAGGTGGAGTTGGCCTCTTCTCACTGTGGAACTAGTAATAGGTAAATGGCCTCAGGTTGCACAAGAAGAGGTTCAGGTTGGATTTTAGGAAAAAATACTCCTCAGAAAGAGGCATTGGAACAGGTTGCCCAAGGAAGTGGTAGAGTCACCATCCCTGGAGGTATTCAAGACAAGAATAGATGGGGCACTGAGGAATGTGGTTTAGTGGGCATGGTGGGGTTGGGTTGATGGTTGGACTTGGTGATCCTAGTGGTCTTTTCCAGCCTTAACAATTCTGTGATTCTGCAATTCCATGTACAAATGTAAAATATGAGTTTGTCTCATTTAAAATTACAGATTGTGAGGATTTCAGACATGTAATTTTACATCCATCAATAATTTCAATTTTAAAATTGACATCAATCCCATATAGGGAGGCATATAAATCTTACATGCTAAATAGTCAAGTGAAGAAAATTAATGGTAGTTCAACAAACAGCGTTGAAAACTCTTTGAGAATGCAGTTAGGCAAATGATAGCAGTGAATACACGTTTATGGAGAGGTTCTGATTAATTAACCTACTTGAGAATTACATTAACGTACAAAAAAGACACCTGAATATAGTAGTAGAAGCAAAATTACAACCTGACTATTTATTAGCAAAAAGGTAAGAGACATATATTTAGGAAATTATTTTATAAATCTGAACCAGATTTGCCACAGAAGTGGACTTAATAAGAAGTATTATTCAATGTGAGAAGCACAGGTTTGACTACAGTGATTCTCTATATCACTCTTGGAAAAAAAATGACGACCAAAAAGTGAGTGGGTGCTCATTGTGCCTATTGCCAATACAGAATTTGACTGTTCCACTAAAAACCTCAGGCTAGCTCAGGCACGTATTTTAAAGCATTACTTTATTCATGGCACATGAAGCTTTGAGCTAGTACTGTGAATCCAGAAACAAAGCGCTGCATGCTTATGGTGTTCGTTTGTTCGTTCCTCTATTCAGAAAAAATGTATATACCATGAAATATTGTGAAAGTTTTATGAGGAAAGCTTTTGAAAAAGAACAGAATGTGCAGAGCATTCTGAACTTATCTGCCCTGCCTTCTGCTCGTAATACTTTCTGAATGTGGCAAAAGGCCAGGGGTGGAATTTTTTTGAAAGATAAAATATATGAAAAATATAAGGCACTGGAGAATTTTTTTTAGACTGTGGGGAAGAATAGGACATGATTAATTAATAGTATCTTTGTAATTCACAGTTGATTTTAGTAAGAAAATGAACTGACACTGCTTGTTCCTCTTTTCCCAACGTAGTACAGAAAGAGCTAATTGACAGACGTGTACGTTGAGGGCTGTGTGAACTGGTGGAGAAGTGCTCAGAGGAGCATCCATCTGTGAGAAGCTTACTGAAATTACAAAGACGCTTGTAGCTCTCTTTGGAATGAGCTGATCCTATCCTCTCTCTTCCTTACCAATGGCTTTTGTTTTTGATTTTAATGGAATGCTGTCAGATTCCAACCAGGTTGCTTTTATCATTAAATAGATTCACATCACCTTTGTAGACTCCTATGGTTTGCATAGCTTACATCCAATTCTGTTTGAAGAACCAGCAGAAGAACAACTGTCCTCCTATGGAGCTTCTTGGCCAGTCTCTCCAGGCTGCAGTCTGAGCAGTAAAGGAAGGCAGGGAAGATAGAGAGGGAGCAGAACTTTCAAAAGATTAATGACAGCCAAAGCTCAGGCTGACTTGCCTTTAGAGGTGGAGACTGGTCATTTTTAAATGCTGATGTAAACAGAAGCAATGCTGACACACTTGTTGTTACAGGAACTTTAATACTTGTTCTTACTATTTATGCTGCATGCTCAAAGCATTCAGAGCCCCTGGGTTTTAAAGACTGTTTCTCCACACCAAACTTTCCAAGTATTTAAAGGACAACATGGCAGACACTCCAAACAGCAGTAGCTCCTTTTTATGTGCTGAAGTGTTCTTCCTATCACCAAATTTGTCAAATGTCCAGTGGCCTGAAGCAGGCACCAGGAAAAACAGCCAGGAAACTGAAGCATTTTCCCCCCAAATTCTTCTTTAAAGACAACAAGGGAACAATGTAGCCTATTCTTTCTTCTCCCTTTACCTTCCAGTCTGCAATGGGTGGCAAAGATGAGGTGGTGACTTGTTCTAGCACCATAGCACTGTACTACACTGTACACCATGTCTCACTGCAACAGCAACAGCCCAAGTGCATGCTCCAGTCCTGTGGTATGTCCTGTTGGGTGTTGAGGGGTTACAGTGGGAGCAGGCTAAGAAGAAAGCTGTGCTCCTGCTGAAGCTGTGTGAGGAGGCCTCTGGCATTCGCAAGGAAAAAATACTTCTAAAGAAAATGAAGAACTTCTACTACTTTGCCAGGGCTTCTGAAAACTGTAAGAAACGTTTTGCTCTTCAAGGCTTTTTTTGTGGTCCCACTCTAAACTGACTTACCTTAAGCACTGTTAATTTAAACAGGCCCAGGCCAAGTTTTTTTCCATGAACCACAGTATAAAGAATGTTACTGTGGGCAGTGCCAGTATTACAAGAATGCTTAAACTAGAATCTATGACAGATGCCATCAGTAAATTAAAGATTGCTACAGGCCCCTTGACAACAGATAATCTAATAAAAACAGCTAAAAGAAAACAGTACTTTGTCAGAGAGCTTGAGATGAAAAGCTAGTCACCAGAGTTAAGTAAGCAAATGTTGGAAAACAGAGCTGCAGCATGCATGGAGTGTGGCTGAACATCCTATTTGCACGGGGGTTTTGTGAAGTGTGTGGCCTGAGTTGATGCTCACTTTATCTAGCACATGATTCAGATGCTGCAGACGTGCGCAAGTGCATTGAATGTAGCCTCTGAGTGTTCAGGGTGAGGGAAAAGCAAAACTAACCCCAGAACTTTCAAGATGCTATCAGCTTTTTGTGGTCTGAAGCTGCTGCCTGTCTTTATTTTTTCAGGTTTCACATTTTTTGTCATAATACCCTGTAATATTTTAAGTCATCAAATCAAATGCTTTTGAGCACAACCACTCCTGTCTATTTGTTTAAAACTAGTAACAGAAGCTTGCTTTCTTCCTGTGTAGCTTCACGTTATTTTTGGCTTTGTATTGAAGGCACTTAGATCCCATTCAATGAGGGTTGTCCCAGCGCTTCTTAGGCGCCTATGCAATACACAGTTAGCTCCGCTAGCAAAACCAAAACTGTACCTCTTTGGCTTTATCTCAACAGTCTTGGCAAATCCCGAGCCAGCAAATGGCTATGTCAGCCCTGGGAGGGCTCATTGCCGACTGTTGCACAGATCCTTGCAATGCAGATCCCTCTCAGTGATGTTGCAGTAACCCCATCTGTCCTATCGTGCCTGCTCCCAGGGAGGAAACCTGCCCTGGCTCTTCTCATCAGCACTGCCGAGTTCTCAGCGTGTGAAGAAGGAGGTGAGGGTCGGCTGGCTTTGGAAGCTGCTTGTTAAACAGGGCACAGCCAGATTACATCCCAGCATTCAAAAGATAAGTAGGCCTGAAGAGTTTTGTAATGATTTTTTTCTTTTTTTTAATTGGATCTTCTGCTGAGAGGAGGCATCCCATGAATTGCCTTGGGCCGAGTGGAGCCCTTTTCTCAGGAGCTGAGTAATACAGGTCTTCATAACTGTTCGTTCCTTGACACTCACAAGAAAGACCAAAACAAGGGGAGTACTGAAGTGCTGTCAGAAGAGACGCAATACTTGAACACAGAGGCACGCTAACATGCAGGAGAGATTTTTGTCCAAGACTGCCCCCATCTGTTACTGCTTCCCAACTGAAACAAAAACCCAACCGAGCAGGTTAAAACAGTAAATTCTGTGATTTCTAGGATATTGATATTTAATACAGACATTTATTGGAATAACGGACTGATAGTTACCTCAGTTGCTTAAATGCCTTTGAAATAAAGACGTGGAAGGCAGACTGAATCTCTTCTGTGAGCATTTGAATGGGACAATTTTACTGAACTGCTTTCAACAAATGGAAGTATTAATATTTCTCTTGGCTCCCTCCAATTTATTTTCAATAAAATTACTCTGAAAGACGAGCTACATTTCTATAGCAATAATAGCTTCTTCTCTGGCAAATCCAAAACAGAGTGACACTTCTCTTTCATAAATTTTCTGCTAAGGCCAATTCAGTATTTTATTTGTGGAAACCTAATGTTATATGTTTAACAAATGCATAAATAAGTGTAGGATAGCAAGTCTGTTCGTGAAAATTCCAGTCGCAATTCTTAACAATGTGTAGAGGAGCAAAATGCTCAACTGAATTTTTTTCATCCACCTTAAATCCCAACAGCATCAAACAGAAGGAACTGCTTAAAACTGAACAAAACTCCCCTCAGATTTTTGGGGAATAAAACTGGTGAGCAATGTAAACTGCTCTATTAAAGGAGAGTTTTGCTCAGGAGTTTATTCAGCCACAAAACATAACCACATGTTGTCATGTGATACTATTCCAGAAGAGAACAAGGTTATTATTTTTTCAGTAACGAGCAGAATTGCTTTTCCAAAAATAGCAAGTTAAAAACCTTTGGAAATTCATAATGTTTTATTAATCAGCAAGATGGAAAAAGATAATTGGACAGCATTTAACAAATCTTGCTCTTCTATTTAAGGATTTTACTCTTGTGGATGTGTTCACTATGGAAGACTTAACCTGAAACAGACCACAGGTGTGTAACTGTAGTGGCCCAGAGTGCATAGGGCAGGAGCTGAGACAAGAAGCTATGAGGAAAGAAGCTCTGCTTCTCTTAGCTTAAGATACATGTTATTTGGACAGGAATTCTTGTTCCAGAGATCTCCTGTATTCATAACTCAAGGTATATATTACAGAGACCACGCTGGTATTGCTTTCAGCTTTAAATATGCATTTCAGCTTGGATTTCATCCCAAACAGAATTACTTTTGGCACAGACAGCCAGAAACTGTTGGTGTTCTGCTTATTCAGTAAGACATGGGGGACCCCTCACTCACTGTGTTAGATTGTACCATCGGTGGTCTGCAACTTAATCTTCACCATGGCATTATCCAGTGAAAGGAAATCTGCTTGCCTTTCTAGCCTAAAGCCATATCTCTGCCTGCCTATTTCCAGCTGGTGATAGATCCAAACATCACAAAGTCTGCTCTGTTTTCCTCTGCATGCCCCTGCCTCACTGCTGGCAGCATCCCAGGGTTTGCCCACCAGGGGCAGTGCTCTCGGGCTGGTTCGTACAGTCTCAGCAAGCAGTTTGGGAGCGGATGGAACCAGTGATTAGAGATCTTCCATGAACAGCTGCGATGCTGTTCATCTTGACTTTAGTAATCCTTTTTGACACTACTTCCCATAATGCCCTCACAGACACAGCGGTGAAGTATGGACTAGAGAGGTGCACAGAGAAGAGAGCTGAGACCAATGGCACTGCTGGGCACAGAGGATTGTGATCAGCAGCATGAAGTCCAAGAGGAAGCCAGTCATTAGTGATACACCACAGTGGATGATATTTGAGATAATACTTTAAAAAACACTTATTAATAAACTGTTTGATGGTGAAGAGTGACATTTAATAGGTTAATAGGTGCCCCTTATGTATGGAGCTCCTGGCCATGGCTTCAGGTTTATACTCATCTGAGATACTGAAGTGTAAACCAAGGATGACAGATGAACCTCGCATCACAAAACTAAAAGAATCTGATTTTCCTGCAGAATGAAGAAAAAAACCCACTAAACTCTTCATGCTTCCCATTACTTTCTGGAACCTTCATACAGAAAAACATGTGACTGAAAAGCATTTGTATTTTTCCATATCCCTGTGCTCATCTTTTTCCCAGCTTTTTTCCTTTTCCTGCACATTTGGAGGTACAGGGACATCTGCAAACATGAAAAGTTACACTTCAGTGGCCATGTCATCAATCTGACTTCTTACATATCCCTTTCACTTACCTCATTATGTGTAATAAACTTCAGATGAATAAACCTAGCAGCTCACTAACGTGCTGACAGCATTGAAATCTTCTAGAAAGTATCAAGGAAATGAAAATGACTCATCAGACATGCCAACCAGTAATGAAGCAAAGCTGGACTACCAGGACTGTTTCTGCCTGAAAACAGAGTTGTAAAAAGCCAAACTTGTGAGGCTGGTAGTAGAGAAACAACAGTTGGTGCACAACAGAAAGTCACTAGAAAAAATATTTCACAAAGAATTGCTACTGCTTTCAGTGGTCACTTCATTGCATACTCACATCGCCAAATAGCTATTAAATAGTCTTAGCTATCAAAGACAAGAAACATTAAGAAGCAAGCATGGCTAGCGTGTTAAAGATAGTGAATAGTAATTTTATTATTATTATTTTTTTTAATTTGGAAAGAATACAGACCTAAGTCCTTCTCGGACTGTTCGGCACATGAATTCATAAATCACTTAATTATTTCAGGCGTTGACAGACTGATCTTGGCAAAGCATTTTCAAAAGGACACCGTATGTGCCTTCACATTTAATAAGGACTATCAAATTGAAAACAAAATTCAGTTTTACTTCACGTATTACCTCTGCCTTTATGTTCTTCAGTTCTTTTAATAGCAAAACTAAATTCTAGGAGCTGCTGTTAGACCAAGGGAATTAATCTAGTCACACAAATGAATGTTCTGTAGCCAATCTTTCTGAATGTGACTGGAGTTTGTGACTGCTGCAGGAGAGAGGGCATTTAAAAATATTAAAACATTAAAAACAATTTAAAATAATACAAGGTCTACTTAGGTTTGAATTATTTGCAATGTAACAAGGTCACCAAAACTTGAAATTTACTGAAAGTTTTGTGAAGATTGGGACAGCAATGAAATTGCAGCCACTACCATGCAGGAAAAAAAGCCAAACAAATATTCTAAATAAATGCTAAAAAGCAGACCATCAGTAATTAAAGTCATTATTCTCCAGGACCAACAAAGTCATCCATTACCTTAGTTCCTCCTTCGCAAATAATGCTGTCGGTGATTCCTTACTAACTTCACTTGTACAGTCCTTCAGCCCAGTGCACTTTGAGCTTGACAGTCTGTGATAATTCCATTCTTCGTTTGCACTTAAGCTGGATTCACAGAATCGTTTCCAGAAGTGTTTTTAGTGTAATTCCCCGTGTAATCCTATTGATATAAACGTTGTGGAATCTATACTAGGCAAGCCAAAGGATGGTCATATCTTGTTGGTCTGAATACTTTTAAAACATGCTGGCTGTAAACCATTGTTGCTCTTTTGAAATCACAGAAGAGTGGCCAATTCAAAATAGTGGAAGGTCAATCCATGGTACTAATTCAATATCTTCTCAAAACTGCTTTTTTAAAATTTTTTCAGAAAGAGGACAAGAAGGGAACATTGGTAAATCATTTGCATGTTAACACTGTACATATGTACTGTATTTCTAAGTGTATTTCCAGATGTGCAGCCCATATGAACTCTTCTGAAGAGTAAAGCTCAATGATATCAAGCATTTTGTACTCTAAAAGGTGGACAAATGGTGCAAAATATAAAATAGTGAATGAGGAAATCGGGAAAATCAGTTGGTACAAACAATTCAGAAGTTACCCTCGAAATCACATACTTTACGCAAATGTAAAAGATTCATTCCTTATGCATGGAGGTGAGTCAGAATTAAAGCGTTCATTCATTTGAAGGCTGGGGAGTTCTGGTCAGTGGGAACCTGCGGACTTTCAGTGCAGCTGACTGCATCCTTACCAGATGCAACCACAGGATGGAGCTCATGCACTTTGCACACTGCACTGCAAACATGGGGAAGAAAAAAGAGATAGAAAAAAACTAAAAGAGAGATGGAGCCAGACTCCCTTTGGCAGTCTGCTCCTTGTCATGCCCTGAAGTATCTGAGCCAGAAAGTAGTCATGAATGATGCTGACTGATCGCTCTACCTTTACCAAGTCTTTAAGGGTATTTCAGATATGCTTATCTGTCTGGCTCCTTGATTCTGGTTATTATTATTTACCTGAATCCATAAATTAGGGGCTGGAAAGGTACAAAATGGAATGGGCTGCCCAGGGAGGTGATGAAGTCACTGACCCTGGAGGTGTTCAAGGAATGTTTAGATGTTGTGTTGAGGAACATGGTTTAGTGAGAACTGTTGCTGATAGTTAGACAGTTGGACTGGATGATCTTGTAGGTCTTTTCCAACCTTGGAGATTCTGTGATTCTAAAACATATCCCATTTTGCATCAGTGAGTTTCAGAAGGAACGTTATCTTGTGAGTGAGTCTGTTGTCAACTGGTACAAGGCGTCCATCACAGCACACATATCTGGTGGTACTGCAGAACCCCTGCAAAGGATGGGATGTGCCAAGTAAATCAAGGAATGCTTCTGAACCTTTGCTCTAGAAACCAACCTGACTCAGAAGAGCGCCTCTAAAGCTTGAAGCACTTCTGCAGTTTCAGCAGAGAGAGATCTGTGTGTGGTGAATTGAGACAAGAGCTCCAGGACTGGGAGCCTCACCTGGCAGCAGCACTCCTGCTTTTCTGCATTCAACAAACGAGCGACCCCGGAAAGAGGGAGAGGAGCAGAGCATCACCTGAGGGCCCGGCGCGGCCCCGCCCGCGCACCTGAGGACCGCCGGGAGCGGAGCGGGGGCGGGCGCTGGCTGCCGGGCTCCGCGCTCCTCTTTCCCCCCTTCTTTCCACCTTGTGCTCTATAACTGCCCGCCTCCTCTCCCGTCCCTCTCGCCTTATCGGACGCGGCGCTGTGAGGGGAAGAGCAGTCGGAGGGAGGGGAGCGAGCGGCGGCAGCAGCAGCAGCACCCCCGGCCCCGGCTCGCCCGCTGCTGCCCGCCCAGGTCGGTGCGAGCTCCGCGTCTGCGCCCGGGGGGTGCGGGGAGAGGCGGGAAGTGTCTGGGTGCGAGCGGGAGCGTTGCGCGGGCACCTGCGGGGGGGAATGGGGGACAGAGGTTCCCCCCTCGCGGGAGCAGCCTCCCTCTGTCCTGCGTGGCCGCGTCGCTTCTCCCTCGGCTGCCGTGGGCATGTGCAGCCCGCGCAGCACGGAGCGGGCTCGGGGGCTGGAGTTGGATCTCTGCTGCCAGAGCTATTCAGTCGGATAACTCTTTTTACCAAATAGTTCCTAAAAGGAGCGGTGTACGAAGAGCTGGAGGTTGTTTCTTCTCGTCCCCAGCTGATGTCAGCCACGAGGTGGCTGCGGAATTGTGGCTGCCTTTGTGGGCTGCTCCTCCTCGAGCGCAGAAGGCAGCTCGTGCCTCGGTTGTGTTACGTTCCTGTGCAACTGCTTCTCTCTAAAAGGAGCGGGAGGGAGTGTTCCCACGCAGGGCTGCGTGTCGGTTAGCATTTATAGCCCTTATTTGAGAGAGAAGGGTTTTTATCAAATCTAACCAACTGAGCCGCAGCTGTGAGTGAATCTTTCAACATCTGGGAAGAAGTGCACACATAGTGGTGGCAGCACCTAAGAATGAGCTGCGTGCTGTCCTCTGGGGAGTCAACACCTATGTGTTTCACGTTGTATTACTGAAGTGAGGAGAAACCTCAGCATTCAATGTAAGTTGAGCAAACCATGCTGTTTTGGATTTTTCTCTTCATTTTTCCTATTACCTGTCAGTAGTGTCTGCTGGCTGTGCTGTCTCATCAGGATCCAGTGCTTGGATTTGCATATAGGGAGCCTGGGCACCTTGCTTGGCTTCTTGACCTCCATCTGGAGGATAAAATAGCAATACCTAAGCTTACAGTTCAATTTTGTCATTGGATATATCTATTTGCCTTTGTCTTCTGAGATTAGGGAAAAATTCTTCTCTGAATGAGCAGTGAGATGTTGGGATGGGCTGCACAGAAAGGTGGTGGAGTCTCTGTCCCCATGGAGGTGTTCAAGAAAAGAAGAATTGTGGTAGTGAGGGGCACGATGTTGATGAGTTAATTGCTGAGCTAGATGATCTTTGTGGTTTTTTCCAACATATGTGATTCATAATGTAAGAGACTGATTCAGAACACGGGTCTAAGTAGTGCAGAACCTGTTGATAACTTGGCTAAAACCTCCTTCAGGGTTAGAACTTCAAATGATTAAGTTGCTTATGTATTTCTAGGTGGTATACCAAGTGTCCGTGACTGACATTTTCGATGTTAGGCCAACCAGGTGCATGGATAGCTAATGTAAATCGTAAATGTTTGGAGAGAGAGGGGCGTATGTCTGTCATCTGACTGACCTCAGTCTGCCTTTTGTATTCTTAGGTAGAGGTTGGGCCACTTGCATTATACCTTCCTCAGAAGACAGTGAAAATAGGGAAAGTAAATTAAATGGTGGTATCTTGAGAATATTAGAGAAAGGTACATGGAAAGTGAAGGGAAGGGACCTGCAAAACAGAAGTAGGTAATCCAAAATTTACCGAAGTGAACCTTCACATGCTGAGTGGTGGACAGCAACAGGCTTACTGTTAGTAAGCTTGGTTTAATTCTCCAGAAAAATACTAACAGGAGGGGGCAGCAAAAATGTTTAAGAGTCTTGACTAAAGCTACTTGAATGATAGATCAACATGTTCATTATGTCATGCTTTTGAGTGTCTATGAGTCTTCAGAGGTACTACTACGTATGTTGAGTAATTCAACTGAAAAGTATCAGAAGCTGGTGCTTCTAATGGACTGAGTTATGCCTTTTTTGACAGCTGATGTATAAAATTGCTTAGTTGAACTGACCAGTCAGTTATGCCACTGGGCATATTATATATACTTCTGATATTTTATGGTAGTCTTTAAGTTCTACTTTATCTAGCGATTGAGAATTTTCTACCACAGTTATCTTGGTAAGAGGCTTGCAACACTAGATTGTTTAGAGATATCCATTTTTGCATACATAGTGAGCACTGTTTCCAATACCAGTGTAAACCTTGCAAAGAATAACTATTTTCTCTTCGCATGGGATCAATTTTTAGAACTGTCCAGAGCTCCAGTCATACTCCTCTGTCTTTCTCAAGGAAAGTATAATTTGGTTGTGAGTGTTTCTCAGGATGGAGTTTTTGCTTCACTGATATTCTTGACCAACTCCTAGCTGTATTATGTTTTTTGTTTAATGGAATCAGTTTTTGCCCATGCTTTTCATTGTAGTGTATACCTTAGATTTACGGGTTTGTTAAATGTTTCTTTTCTGTGCTTTCAGATCCTCTGATACTGTATACATCAATTGGGAAAAGATGCTTTGTTGGAATGAGGTACAGAGCTGCTTCCTCTTGGCTTTTCTAGTTGTTGCAGCTTATTCTGTCACTGACGCCCAGGGCCAAGGTAAGCAATAAATGAAAAGATGGAACTTTTTGAGATCACTCTGATGTGCAGAAATAGGCTCCCTTCTTCCAAATGCAAGTGTTGCTTCCCTCTGTTGGGATGCTGATCTGATGTTACTGAAACAAAGCAGTTTTGCTGTTGATGTCAGAAGAATTGTGCGTTCATGTGTATTTCTTGAACCTTGTGCCTCAAATGTCAGAAATCATTCTGTTTGCAAGCTCAGGTGCCTCTTGTAAATAAGAGTAAAGAAACTGTACTGTATAACTCATTTTGAAAGTACTTATCAGGAATTTGCTGTGACTGCCCTCTATGTGATTGAGAAAGTTTGAAGAACCAGATTGGATATTAAACTCATACAGAAATTACTTTTTTACTTTATTGGAACAGTAACTGAAGCAACGCATCATACAGCATCATGCATTACTGTTAAATATTACACACTGCTTCTGCTTTTTTTTTTTTTTTTTCCATCTCCATTATGAGTATTAAAATACTGCTGAGATTGCTAGGCTTGAATACTTGTTGGATCACATGGATTGTGGCTTGATTTCTAGGGGACCACATATTACATGGGGAAGGAGGGAGGGACAATACAATGAGTTTCTATGACTTCTCAAGAAATAACTTTCTCTCAAAATTATGTTTATGTAATCCCTTTGATATGCAGCTGCTGTGGCATAACTGGGAGCAGAATTTGATCCTGGGGTTCTTCTAGGGCTATTGTGTAATGCATTATTCATGAACATACTCAAACTGGTGGCAATCTGAAGCTTTCTGACTTCTGATTAAAGCACGTAGCTGCACTGTCCACTCTGCGTGGCACTCATGTTAAGGGGAGACATTCTGATACAGATGTTTGGGCATCTATGAGTGTTCTACAAGCTTCTCCCAGATCTCAGGGGTGTATGTTAGCAGTAATATTAAATGATGACATGAAGTGAATGAAGAAATGTGTTCCCAATGTTCAGTGCAACAGTTCTGGGCCTTATTTCTGACCAGAATGTTTTTGATGAGCCAGTAAAACAAAGCATATGGACAGTATTTTTCTGTCTGCGAATTTGAGTCCGAATACATATGGTTAAGATTTGCAGAACAGGGCTGGTACTAGAGGTTCATCTCCATACAGTTGTATGTAGTTCCTTGAACTTGAAAAGCTATGTTCTTTCCGCCTCCTTTTTTTTAACTTTTTTTTTTTAAGACTTTGGTTTAATCAATTATAGATAAAGGGGAAAACTCGAACTATAAGTACAATGAGATGATGGTCAGAGTTTTTTTCCACAGTCACCACACCAGCAGAAGCGAGAGTTGTTGTACTTGTTGAGTAAACAATACTCCCCTTGTTCTTATACTCTTTCAGCAAGCATCAGCTATTGAATGCTGTCAGCAGTTACATACTAAGCTAAGTGGGGTATTGCTTTGGCCTGGAATGACTGTGGTGGTGTTGAATGAGGTGATAAGAAATCTCTAATCCATTTTCACAGAATAAAAATGACTCTTCTTACAGTGAAAATAGTAAGATGTTTCTCAAATACCTTAAGATTGCCACTCCTTACTGTAATTCTGGCTAGCTATTAACAATTTAATGCACCACCTACTGTATGCTTGTCTGATTTAAGAAACTGCATGCTCTGCCAAGGTATAGTAAGAGCTGGTATTAGTCCCAGCTTGTGTTTTTTTCCTTGGGAAAGATGCTCTGTTGAAGGTGTGTAACGTGAATTCTTGGAAAAGAGGAAATGTTTGGGACTCAAGTGAATGTGCCTGAAGATACAGCTTCAGCTGAGGAATTATCTGCATTGAGCTGCATGATTTTCTCATTTAATGTTTGAATGCCATATGTACTACTATATTCAGTTTTCCTCAACAGCAGTCATTCTTTCGTTGCTGCCATTTCTTTCCTCATGATAATGTCATATAAACAACAAAACTACAAAAATTCCAGTTTTCGTGTACTTAAGTTTTTATGTGGTACAGAGGGGGAAAAAGAGTTCGAGGCAAGAAAAAGCTTCAGAATTTTCCATTTATTCATAAAGTAACTTTCTATGGGTATTTTCTTTCTTTATTTAAAGATGGAAACTTGTCTTTGCTTAGCAATAGTTTCCGTGTGTTACTAATGTAAATGCAGTGCATATTAACTTATTCAGGTCTGAAGATGAAAGTACATTGGAAGCTGCAAGGTTTAGTTAGCATCCAGTTTTAGAGTACTGGATGTCCCTGAGACAGCTGCAGACATACAGTTCATGGTATTTTTCCTTTCCATTAAAATGCTGAATAGTTCGGAATGCTCTTTCTTGACTTGTCCATAAGAATAATGTGTTTGAAGCACTAATCTATCTGGTTCCACAAACCAAAGCCTTGAACTTGTCTTCAGTTTTCTTTTGGGTGACTGCTCTAATGTTGCTGACGGCCATTCACTTTTGCATTCCTGTAAAGCCACTTAACAAGCTCTAGCTACTGATTTTTATCAGTTAACTGACTCAGCTTGGATTAATTTTTTTTCCCTCTCTGCAAGAAGTGAGATTTTGTTCCACAGACAATAAAGGTCCTAAGAAATAAAGATATCCTCTTCAGGTTGGTGAATGTGTAGTAATTCCCATCAATATTTTGTTGTCTGTTCAAGTGTTAGATTTTTAACTTCCTTAGCTATATGTACTTCTCTATGCCAGAACATTAGTCTTTGCACAGCTAAGACACAGCTGAATTTGTTTCAGTTTGGTGAAGTATTCTTTTTTTCCTAATGGTTCATTGCTGTATGGGAATATCTATTCCACTGCAGTGCTGCCTTTGGTACAAAAGAAAAATACCCACTGAAAATTGACTAGTTATGTAAAGACTATTGTGGCACAACTTTTCTAGTCTTTCACATTATAACTCTGTAGTAAACAGAAAAGCCTCTGGTGATTGTGTCCTTCTTTGCTTGTAAGATCTGTGATTGGTTTTAGGGGGCTCCCAAAATGTACGGGGTTTGGTGATGGCTAATAGCAATTAGGCCAGGACCATGCTTCTTTGTTAGAAAGTGCTTTCATCAATTAAGTTAAAAGCAGGATGGAATGACAGGGGAAGGAGGAAGATGGCAGAGGCAAAACAAACCAACAAAAAAAAACCCTGAAATCCAAAGATAAGAGGTTTGGTTTTCTTTGAGGTAGTACATGCTTTTTTGGTTATGATTGCTCTCAACTCTGCCTCTTAAGCCCCATACAAATTTGCCACTTAATCCTAGTAAAACAAACACAGACAGTATGCAAGTGTAAGAAGTTTGTGATTTTTTTCTTGTACAAAATAAATACGAAAGGAATTGTGTATTTTCCAAATTTCTAGGTATGGTTTGTCACTCTTGTTCATTCAGCACCAATTCATTACGGCTTATGTATAGTTCAAAAGACAGAATGAATCTTGAGAATGAATTAAAAACTGTAATCCATAACTACAGTCTGCTTGGCTTTTGAAACTTTTTGCCATAGTCTCTGTCATTTTATTGCAGTTACAGCATGCTGAATGTTCTTGCAGAAGCCTGCCCACCAAAATATTTTTGCAGTACTGGGGCCAAATTTTCAAAGAACTCATTTTGCATTCCCAGTGATTCCTGCACGTGCTCCTACTTGTAGCCTCTCTTCTGCCACCTCACAGGGGTTTAGGCAGTTTGAAGGCTGGTCTGACAAGATTGTGCCCAGCAGCTAAGGATATGCACTGTTTGGATACGTTCCCAATGCTGAAAAGAAGAACAGTCTTGCATGTATGGAATTGATGTGCTACCTACTGTTTCTGTCCCCTTACCTCTCTCCTGAGCTTGTTCTTTCAAGTCTTTGGGAGTGGTATGGTGTTACCAAGCTGCTCTTGATGCTTACATCCTCGCTTTTTCTGTGTTCTGGTGTGAAATCTCTCAATGCAAAGAGGAATAGAACCAGCCTTTGCTCAGGCAAAGCTGTCCCTTATGGATTGGTAGGCTGGATACAAGGAATAATATCTTGTGTTAAAACTCCAGACTTTTAAGACAAAATAGTTTTGTTAGATGACATTTAAAACCTCCCCCACCTCAGATGTCAAAAACACTATAGCCTGCCTTATTCTTTCTCCTTTCTTCTGCAAGCCCTTGGAAAAAGAAATGAGTAGGAAAAAGCAATCAATTGAGGACAGGTCTTTGGCTGCTGCTGTTGCCAGACCTGCATTGACTGCAGCAGGTCAAATGGAGAGGCCAGAGACTGCTGGATAGCACGTTCTGCCTTGTAAACTCAGATGCTCCATATGCTGTAGTCCTTAAATCTCAAAAATATTGTAAGAACTATTGGCATATTATGTGTGGTGGACCAAAAAAACATGGCCATGGGCCCGGTCAGTTGAGAGCTCTACTGGGCTCTAGAGCAAAGAAATTGGCACTTCTCCCAACTCTTTCAGATAGTTTCCCTTCTTTTTCAGATGTGCCAACAGAAATCTTAAGGATGGTAGTGACAAAAGGCATGCATAAAGAGACAAAAAATAAAGGAAAAAGTTCTATGGGCTGTGGAGGTAGTAGGAAGATGAGGGGTAATGTCTGTGGAGGACTTAAGTATGCTTTTCTAACCCTCCTTATTGCTCAGTCTCTGCATGGCTTCCCTGGCTGCCTTTCACTGTAGATCAGTTAGCTCTGTATGAGCCCGAAACTATTCAAATGTATAAAGATTCCCCCTTACTGACAACCTTGAATATCACAGGCTGCACAACTAGCAGCTGTGCTTTAGTTGTCTGCTGTGGAAGGGGGATGTGAATCCCTAGAAGAGAAGAGAAAAGCTCTGTAGGGTATTTTTTTTTTAACAACAACAGTGGGGCTTGCCAAAGCAGAGGAACGCTCACTCTGAAGGACCAGTTAATGTACGTGTGCACCATGCTGATGATATTGCACAATATCATAATAATACCAGTCTGTGGTGGACTTTCCTTTTCTTTGTGTGTTACTTCACTGAAATCTCATGTCTTTCATGCTTTTTTTTATTTCACCTTCTCCTCCTGATTGAAACACATGTGATGGCACAAGATAAGGAAAGTGTTTCCACGTTGCCCCCTACCTAAATCTTTACTGTCCTGTGCATGACTTGATGTTGAAGCAGTGCTTGCAACTGGACAAGTCTGCATCCCTGAGGCTAGGTTTATAAATTGGGCAGCTGATACTCCTTCTGCCTTGTGTGTGTCTGTCTTTCCTCTTGGTTCCACTGCCTTCGCAAGGCTTTGAAAATTTGGCCCTGAGTGACTTGAAATGTGGGGCAACACCCACAATAATGTGAAATAAAGGAGGCTGTCTATGTAACGCACATTGTCAGCATAAACAGGGAGAGCAATTTAAATTCTGTTGTATTAACAAAGAGCATTTTTATTACCAGCTTTGCCTGCTAAACTAGAGTCTTAACATCTAACACTGTTTGTTTTCCTGTCTTCTGCTAAGTTGTTAGCTTGTTTTTGTAAACAGTTAAATAAAAGGTATGTCTGAGGGAAGTAGTGCACCCGGGGATGTTGTTTTACAAACTAATAAACTGATGTGTGACATTTGGAATAACTTGCATCCTTTACTGTTAAAATTGTGTTGTCTTCCTACGTGTTTGTTTTAATGTTTAAAATTGAAGATTTCTTTTATTTGAATTTAAATGCTGTTTTCTTTCCCACTTACAGTGTCCCCACCAACAAGATTAAGGTATAATGTAGTCAATCCTGACAGTGTACAGATCTCTTGGAAAGCCCCCAAAGGGCAATTCAGTGGATATAAGCTGCTTGTCACTCCAAGTTCAGGTAAAATGAAAATCTGTATATTCTCTTGAGAGGTGAAATTACTTTGGCATCTAGACCTAAGGTTAGGCAGCTTTCCTGAGGCTAATGTCACCTTTTATGACTGAGGGGTTGTGAGCAAACTGTGGATAAGGGTATTGACCATTCAGTGGAAGAATGAAAATTTCTGAAGCACTGTCTAATCAAAGGCACACAACCCCTCATTCCTAAAAAGTCTGTGGAACAGCTATGCTGATTTGTACATTTCTGTATTAGTTATTTTTCATTTTATTGTGCTTTCTTAGCCTCTTGTCATCAGACAGCATGTTCCCTAATGGGGAACATTATAATCATAATTCTTCTCATAATACTACAATCATAATACTTGGGTGATGGGTGAGACCATGTATGGGAACTGTTGGATCACAGCCTGAACAACTGGTTGATCACCTGAGGAGAGTTCTGAGTCAGCTGTGGGAGCACAGGTGGAGGCAATTCACCTGTGTGACCAGAAGGGGTGGAGTCTGGCTCCACCTCTCCTAGTCCCCATTTAAGGGCTGACCAGTGCTGGGAAAGGAACTCTTGTTGGAGATCCCTCCTTTGTGGAGTTTTTCCCTGTGAGCCTTGGTTCTTGAAAATGGGTAAGCTTCTCTCTTTATGTCAATTGTCTCTTTTCCATCCTGATAATCATTCCAATTACACCATCTGTAAAATATATTGGCTAACAATACCATTTGCTGTTACTCATTTTGTTAACTCCATCCCTTACAGACCATCTTCTCAGCAAGTTTGATATCAATTTGTAGGGAATGGCTGACAGGATAGTAGTAAGTGTCCCTTTTAAAAGGAATCTGGGCAGCTGTTAACTGAGCTGACAGTAACCTTACAAAATTTTCTAAAATAAATTTCTGAATATCTTATGAAACAAATGCAAATTCAAACTGGCATAAACCTCCTGAAGGGAGAGTGGAAAGAAAAAGAAACTGGGTTGTTTTTAATGGTGCCCAGTGCCAGTGCAAGGAACGATATATGAAATGCAGTGCAGGAGGTGGTGCATCAGGAACACGAGAAAGCGCTTCTTCTTTACTGTGAGGGTGACCAAACACTGTCACAGGTGGCCCAGGAAAGCTGTGGAACTTCCTTCCTTGGAGATATTAGAAAGCTGTCTTGATGTGGCCTTGGACAAATGGCTGTAGGTTGCCCTGTCTGAGTAGGAGAATTGTACGAAATGAGGTCCAGAGGTCACTTCTAAGTTCAGCCATTCTGTGATTCTGAGTCATCTCAGAGGTTTTGTTCAACCTATGTTGTTCGGTGATTTCATATAGTTAATCTTAAGTCTGTAATTTTTGTTGCAAAAAGTACTTCTCTGCTTTGTGAGTTGATTATTTGGTTTTGCACTTTACTTAAAAAGCGTTTCATCTCATTGCCCAAATACTTCTTTTAATAGTTGTGCTAGATGTGTTGGCTATTCCGTGAGACCTAGATAAAGGTAGAAGGGCTGATTGGTTTCTCTTAATGTTTATATCCAAAAAACTTGGTTTCTTTCTGGTCAGGCTATGTGACTTCTTGCTTTTCAGAGATGTCTTCTGGTTTACTTGTCTGCAGAGTTCCAAAAGTGGATAATAAAGTACACTAGGGTCTTGGTAGAGTTAGAGGTTGTTTTAAGTCACTAAATTTACTTTTCTACGAGGAAATAATTATGTTTGCCTTTTTTGATCTTTTCTGCTACAGGTGGAAAAACCAATCAACTAATTCTTCAAAACACTGCAACCAAAGCGATTATTCAAGGTCTCATTCCAGATCAAAACTATGCCCTTCAGATCATTGCATTCAGTGATGACAAGGAGAGTAAGCCAGCCCAAGGCCAGTTCAGAAGTATGTATCATTTGTACCTGACATGGAGAATGTATCAGCCATTTCATGAAACTTCTGAAACTGTAACAAACCGATGTTGAAAGTAATGAAAAAAACACAGTTTTTTCTGTGTTGGAAGGCCAATTGGAGTACCAGACTTTACCTGATACAGCTACTGTTGGAGGCCACTATTAACACAATTCACAGGAGTTTCTTGCTTTGGCCTATCTTTGTTTCTACTGGTTTGGAATCCCTGTCTTTGCTGTTCCGTAATTAGTCACTGTCCTTTGGAAGAGAATCTTCAATGAGCAGAAATGAGGAGGGAAGTATCGTTATCTGATATATGAAAAAGTTTCCCTCCTTGCTTCTAACTGTTTTTATTAAAGGTTTGTGTAGCTGTACCAACTGACAAATAGTTATTTGTTCAGTGATACTGTGAAAGGCTAAATTTTTACTGGGCTTAAGCTGTCAAGTATGTTTACAAACTATGCTTAAGGCTCTTATCTTTTCTATTTATGTTCTTTATATTTATATCAAAGTGAAAATGTATGAGGAATTCAAACAAAAACTGATTTGTCTTCATTTGCATCTTAAGTAGCTGTATTAAACATGGGCACTGTCAGTTTGGTCTACGAAAAGAAAAATGTGACAGTCTGGAAATGTAGCTGAAATCATGCAGAATTAATTCCCTTGACGCTAAATATTTTAATAACTGTTTGTGGAGGATACTGCTTGCTCTGACTGCTAAATCACTTCACTCTTAGAATGAACACAAGATGAAATGTGCTGACTGCTTGGTGCACCACGTGTCAGTCTTTCTAGCTTTTTATCACTTCTGCTTACGTACTTACTTGAAGTACCATCCCAGTTAGGAAACCCACAAAACCACAGATTACTTCAGCATTAAAGAGCAGCCCACAGGAAGATATACCAGCTTCTATAACATTAGGTGTGGTTCTATTTTAAACTAGCTCTATTCCACAGGAAATGCAGAGCTGGCAGCTTTATTTAACAATGTGGGAGTTAAGTTCTGTTTGGTATACTTTCTCTGCTGCCAATGAAAACATGTAAAACTTAACAAGAAGGGAGTTTCATTTGACCATATGAATGATGCATATACAAAAACTTCCTTTCTCTTATCCTGTGTTCCATGTTTTTCCCCTTCTCTGACAAGGGGTTGTTGACTTCAGAGATTATAGAAGTTCAAACAAATTCAAAACTTTAAAGCATTGTGGAATTTGGTGTGTTGGCACTGTGTATCTAATGCATTGAATTGTTTGATGTACAGAGTTCTTCTCAATCTTACAATAGAATTTTATTGTTAAGAGTATTTCTTATTTAGTTAGATATGCTTTCTTTTTCTATTGTTGCTTGTGATTTATTATACGAGATCACTGGGAGATTACTTCCTTTTAAGATTAATCTGTAAAAATGTAGTTGGTAAGTTCATTGCCTGTGTGAATGTATGCAGAAAGACATCAGTTTTATTTACAGTTTTCATAGGCATTCAGGTTTTTATTATAATTTTTATTAAGGGGCTTTTCCCAAACCAGAAATCTGTCAGGATGTGACTGACTTGTTTCCTAGGAGAATTTTCAGACTTATGTACCATTTCTCTGCAGACTCACTGCTCCACAGCACTGGGATTAGAAGATGCCATCAGCACCTCCTTAGTGATGTAAGGCTGTAGTCATGGTTTGATGGAGTGCTCTTACTTGCTAAGCAGTGGTGTCCTTTTTGTTTAGCATTACTCTAGCTATTTTACCTCGTTTAATTAGAATGCAGTTCAAAAAAAAAAAAATTACTTTTTGACCAGTTCTATACCTGGAGGAAGGATGTTGTTAGTTTTGTGGAAGATTTTCACTCTGAGAGGTTTGAAAATGGCTTGTTGTCTTGATAAGATCTTAAGGTGGCCCTGTGATTATAGTTTGGATAGAGACTTGAGAATGCTGTTTCAGATACTCCAAATACAGTTGGTTTAAATCAGTGTAATCTGTTTGGCTTTGGCTTCTCTTCTGTAAAACAGAATACCTGTGTTGTCCATTTTATATTGTGTTTCAAGAGATAACAGGTTGTCTTTCACTGTCTCGCAGTGTTTTACGAAGGATGTAGCACAGAGTGACTCTGATCCAGGTTGAGATTTGGTGTCTGCTTGAATGAATGTTGGTTGTAATCCAGGTCTACATAAATAGAGGATTTTCATTGGAGTAAAATTTTACTTTCTATGAAGACTTTTTTTTTTTTTTTCCTCAAGCTGTTCCTGGCCATTATAGATTGCTGGAGTTTTGACACCAGTTAATATTAAAGAAATTCCGATATATCAATTCCTCTCCCCAGTATATATCAGCTAACCAAGCTAGGTTCTGCTAGGCTTTTATGAGAAATGTAGGACATAGAAGGGGAGGTATCCTGCCCACTTGCAAGGCAGGAAACTATTGAAGTATGAGCTTCAGAGCAGCTCTGCTGTTGTGGGAATACTTGGTGCCCTGAACACAGATTTGGGCATGGGATTTAAGCTGTTTTTTGCGATGAAGATAATGTAATAGCTGGCTTATGTGCATTTGTGCTGGACGACCTGCTGTAGAACTCTGCAATACTGGACTTTGCCCAACTAGCTTTGCCAACTTCTGGAGTTATATTTCCAGTGCTGATTCTTATTATAGGCTCAGATGCTGATGTCACTATATTTGGACTCTCCTGAATGAGGAGAATCGCTTTTGGGAACTTAAATGAGGATAGAAGGGAGTGGGGGGCAGAGTCATGGATGGGGGAAGTGGAGTCATGGAAATAATAAACCCAAAGGCAGGGAGAGCAGCCATCACTTGTTACCTTAGCGTATTGTAGGTTATTGTGTGAAATTTCTCTGTTTGAAAGAGGAAAACAACATGCTTCTGACTGCACTGTTTCTGGTTTGACTGATTTATTTTTCCCCTTATTTTTCTAGTTAAAGATATAGAGAGAAGAAAAGAAACAAGTAAATCCAAGGTGAAGGATCCAGAAAAAACAAATGCGAGTAAACCAGCTCCAGAAGGTCAGATGTGACTTGGGTGATGTTCTGATAATAACCAGCTTTGTTTAATTTGGCCACTCTACAGATTTTCTTTAAATCATTACTTTAAATCTGATTCCTGGGGTGGTTGAGTTGAATGGAAGGGAAAAATCAGTATTTCCATTAATACTGGAGACTCGCTGCGAAGGACGGATCACTTCTAGTTCTCTATTCTGTTTTATCACTTTATACAATCAGCACTAACTACCACTATGAATAATGTAAAATCAGGCTTAGAACCTGCATTAAAATAAATCGTATTGCCTGTACTTTGCCACTGGGTGCACTAGTTAAATAAAATAAAGTCGTGTGTGTGTTTGTGTGGGTGGGTGCATATTTAAATAGACCTTATTTCAACTGGTTGTTTTAAATGTGGTTACATGTGTGTGACATCATATCATCATGCCTACAAGACAGACTTAGCTAGTATTAACTCTGATGTAAAGTGAAACTGATGCTCTTCTATAACTGTAGATATCATAACTTGATATCTAAAGGGGGTCTTGTATTTGGAAGAATTTGAAATACTTTGATGGGGGGAAGAAACTTTTGTCTAATTGTAAGTAGTTAATCTGGCAAAATGTGATACTGCTCATCATGAGAAGCTCATCTGGAATGGGCAGCATCATCTATTTTGCTTTTTATTAGCTTTTCCTGTTATTCATAAAGAAAATGCCATTTGAATGTTAGAGGTAATCCTGACAGTACTTGTAATTTTCAAGGCCCCTATTTCTCCAGTTACTTTTTGCTTTGCGTCTTGTAATGAAGTGTCAGAGGCCTCATCCAAAGCTTCATGAAACCCTTGCAAACTTTTTTTCACCTTCAGTGCATTCAGCTTCTTCTAACCATAAGTGGTAACTTTTATGGTTAGAAGAACCAAAGAGGTAAAATACAATTTCCTAATGAGGAACAAATTATAAAAGTTGAAGGGGAAAAAATGGGCCTGTAATAGGAAAATTTTTGATTAAATGCAGATAGAGGAAAGTGTCTGCCAGACTGTGGGAGGGAATTTATGCTGTTTTTTGTGCAGAAAGGATGAGAATGTGGTTGGTAAGAGGGGACTGGATGTGCAGCCTTGCCTTTTTTTTTTTTTTAAGGTTCTTGCTAACTTACAAAGACTTTAATGCAATTGCTGTATTCCATCCCAAACAACTTTTTACTTATCTAAACTTCTTTGGTTGTATCAGTGCAGTTGTGTCAGAGCAAAATGCACTTTCATTTAGCACTGTGAAAAGCTCTTGCTTTATATTCTTGTAGCATCTACTAGAAAACTGGCAAGGCAGAATGTCTCAATCAATGAAACTGGTCAAAAAGGGGAAAAAAATCACAGCAAAACAAAAACACCAAAACCCAAGTAAGTGATGGAGATTCCAACTCAGTGACTGCAGGGAGAGTAGTGTCAGTGCAGACAACAAAAAGTTGTGCAGATATTACATCAACAAAAGCGCTTAGCAGTGAATTCAGAATTTATGCATTCTTCTTCATGCATCAGAATATTTCTAGTTTAATATTTAAGGACTGATCCACTTTGAACTGAAGTTAGATCATTGAATGAAAAACAAATCATGAAGTGTCTGTGAAAGAAATAAGAGCAAGATTTTACGGTAGAACTGTGAAGAACAGCTTGATCTTCTGCAGATGTTAGACAGGAAATGATCAGAGTGTGACCGAAAGAGTACAGGCCAGTGCTTAATTTCATAACAGTTTGTTATTATATCTGTATTTGATGCATTTGATAGCATCTGATAAATTCTGTGGCTATATTATATCTTTAGTCAAGTTGATGATGCCTCAGGAGTTAACAGTACAGAAAAACCCTCCAGCAATTGGGTAATATTACCTGAACATGGAGCAATCTTTGCCCAAAGAACCAATAGAAAACAATCAGGCTGGTATTGTCAGGAAATGGTCACTGCTTCTGTTCTTGTCTTAGCTGGAAAGGTAGCAAAAGCTTATTTAACCATTTTTGCAAGTACTAGAGCTGAGTTTCAATGTAAGAATGTGCCTTCTCTGAATGTCTGCCCTGCTTTCTAGTGAGGGATGGTTAGAGGAGACTGGATGATCTTCGCAGGCCTTACAAAGGCAACAGTCATCATTCATTCTTCTGCATATGAAGAACTGTCTCTCAAAATTCCCTAGTATGAATGTTGGGACGGGTTTGGCATTTTAGTAGGTTGTGTAATTCCTCAATCTTTTGGGCAAAACCAATACTGCTTGAGCATGTTAAAATGCACAAAGTGTGTGAATGTGGTCAGTAATGACAGTGTACGCTTTAAGATGTCTGTTACCAGTTTGCAGATGTGTATTATGCTGATTTTTCTGAAAGGCACCAGAGGCACATAACTATTGAAGTTTGTAAATACTTAGGAAATCTTTTCAAGATCCCATAATATAAACAAGAAATTTAAATTCCTGTGGAACACAGATTCCATCATAACACTTCTATTCAAAGAAATCTGTTCTTCACAAAAGATGCAAGGTGGATATCTATATTAACAATTCCAGGTGGTTTCAAGGTGTCTCACTCTATGGTTTGAAGGACTGATTCTGTTGTCTCCTATTTGATTTGAGAGCTGTCTCCTGTTTGATTACTCTTCGAGACTCTAGTTAGTACTGGAATGTGTGTCTTCACCTAAAATATTCCTTTTTCTTTTGCCTCTGAACTAGTTTGTGTTTTTTTCCTTGGTCATTATGTCAGTGGCTTGTGTGACTCATTAGCAATGTTTTCAGCAGTAACCCAGGTTAAAATTTTCCACATTGTCCCTGCCTGTTCAGATAGTTTGAAAAGGTTTACTCCTTTTTTTTTTTCCTGCTCTAAGTACTGTGCTCTTATCTCAAATAAACCTCCACTGAATATTCAATAACGTCACTGTGCCAAATTAATTCAACTTGTAATTTATACATTCTATGTTAATGCTATGTTTGATTTCTAGAAACCTCCTCTGGTTCATCTGTACAAATAATGTCCAAGTGTTGAATCTTTTTCCTGTATTTTCCAGAACCTGTCCGTTTTCAGCTCGGTGATTGATTTATCACTGCTGCACACTCAGTGATGTCAGAAGCCTTTTCTCTTCCTCTCTGTTGAGATAAAGCTCACGGGCTCACCTTCATTCAGCATGTGCTGATATTTGAGTACTTGAACCTTGGCACTTCTCCAGTTCCATCACGTACAAAGCTCCTTTCTGCACAGTGAAAGGGATTAATACGTTCTTCGCCTTCTCAGATGGTTTACAGTTTTTCAAAGAACTTCTAGGAGTGATTCTCTAGTCACATCCCTTTAGGGAGGGAAGAATCACAGTGTTTTGACTATATCCTGTGGCAAGTACGTGACTGTATCCTTTCTCTTTCAAGTGCTTCAGTTCATGCCTGAAAAGTTTTCAGAAGATGATTTTAATGAAAATAAAACGCAGAGGGCTAATTTTATTTTTTTGCTTGCAGACTTTTTTCTTTGAGAATTGTTGGTTAGCCTAAGCTATCAACCAAACTGCCACTTAATTACTTTCTTCAGAAAGATAGAGGGAGAAAATAGGAAGAACAGATAAGAGTGGTTTAACCTGGCGGATAGCTAAGCTCATCGTGATCATTTGTTCTCCCCATCTCAAAGTGGGATGGGGAGAGAATCAGGGTGTGGGGGAGACAGAAAGAAACAACAAAGTAGAACTGATGAGTTGATATAAAAACTATTTACTAAGGCAGAGAAGGAAGGGTGAATTAATGGGTTAAGTTAAAGGGTGAATTAATACTCCAGAATGACCATAGCAAATGGAAGAAAGGCATTTGCATTTCTTCACTGCACTATTGTTCATGGGTTGTGTTTCTTGTATTAGTTTTCTAATGCAGGTAACTTATTCTATCTTTCCTGCCCTTTTGCTTTTTTTTTTCTTTCTTGAGGACTTACAGTCTGAGAGTTTTTTGCTTCTCTCTGTGGGTCTAGATTATTGCTACAACAAAATTTTGTTTAAGATGCAGTTTCCTACCCTGGATTAATCTGTTTTGCAAGTACCTATTTACTAGTTCATGTTCAGTCTTTTTTTTTTACAGGTCTCAAAAAAATATTCATCTAATATTAAATCTTGCCTGACCAGTTACAATCAGAACAGTATAGGAAAAAGTAGGATTTCTTTGGAGTTTTTTTTTTTTCCTTGGTGTGCCATGTGGATGTCATCTTTATGTGAGAGGTGTTAGCAGATCCAGAACTATGCTGGGAGGTGCTTTTCTGTTTTGAATGTCTACTCTAATCTAGACAGTGCTATAGAGCAAGTATTAGACCATCTTGTTTTAGCATTTGCTATTCGATTAAAGGTAATATCAACATAAAAATGAGCTTATTTTGTGTTTCTTTGTGGGTTGGCCTCAGATTCCCATGCATCCCTTGAGAAGACTTGGGAGTTCTTGGGTCATCCTGTAGTATACTTAGAACATTCTGGATCACCACAAAACCTTGACAGGCATTTAAAATTATGCTTCCCTCACATTGCTCTTCTGACTACTCTAAGACGACTCAGTCCTGGAAACAACTTTATAGACACATTTTTGGCTCTCACTTTTATACTTGGCTCCTTTCTGAGGCTTTTTTTTTTTTTATCTAGCCTTAGCCTTAGTGGAGGATCCACGATACATTCATCTCAACTGCCACTATTGAAAGCAGCACCTGATCATCAGACTTTGCCAATAGGGCTCTCACTTGAAGCTAGGTGCGTTAGTGGTTTCCTGATATAGTGCTAAAAACTTCTCTGTTCTGGACTTCATTTAGAACCTGCTCACGTCCATGCTACGTAAGCATGGCATGGCTTCTTTTTTAATAGTGATCTTTGACATATGAATTTAGGATGTCCCATCCAAGCCAGGTGTAATTTGATGAGAGGTATTTGTCAGATTTTTATGGCAGTCTATAAACCACTGAACCACCATACAGAGCTTTGTACATTAGGAACTCCTCGCTAGCCAGTGAATGTCTTCCAGGAGGACTCTGTTGTTGCAAGGAGAGTCTTGAATAAACTCCCTCATTGTTTGGAAAGTTTAGCTCATTGTGTTTTGGATGATAAGTGCTTATTCCAAGAGCTCATCCTATGAATTTCTCTGGGGTAGACCTTTGAATCTTCTGGTTGCTCGTGACTTGGATTTCCTTTTTTCAATGGCAGTGTTTTTTATGAATCTGGCCACAATCCTCCGGCAGACTCCTGCTTCCTGCCTCCCACAAATGGAAAACCTGATAGGATGAATCAGTACTGACATGAGCAGAGCTCTTAAATGTGTACTCTTTGCCATCCTTCTGAGCTTTGAAAAAAGCAAACGTGCTATTTTAATAATGTGTTTCCAACAGTTGTATGGGAGACTGTTCTCTAGCATCAGATAAATGGGATCAGAGCACTTATCAGTCCCCCTCTGCTGTTTTGAGTACAATGTCCTGGATGATGACTTCGCCTAACTGTATTGATGGAACCCAGACACCAAGGTCCGTTGAGTGTGTGATTGCAGCTGTACATGCAGTGTTAGGTTCTGTAACACCATCATCATTATGGCCACAAGAACCTTAAAAAATAGGCTTAGGAGAGGAAGAATGGAGTGTTGTTACCCACTGTCTGTTGTAATAATAGTCATTCTATGCTATTCCTGCATCTTGAGAGTCTGTATGAATTATGTTTCTATTAGCTCAGATTTCTGTTGGTCACTTAAGAGTAAAAGATATGAAGGAGGGTGGTTTTTATTTTCTTTTCACGTCAAGGAGAAGGAATATGCTAGTGACCCTGAGGTATGGCACCTTCAACATCTGTGTCTGTGAAAGGGGAGGTGACTGTGAGTTTGTCTGTAAGTGTGTTGCAGTCATTTGAGTAGGAGAGAACTATGTTCTTGAGAAAAACCAGTGTGGTAACTGAAGACTCAAAGGTTTGCTCAGTAAAGAAAAGCTTGATGTTTAAAGGTACGGTCAGTTTCTGTTCATTGCCAGGGATTCAGCTTACCTCCTGGCTCCTTGTCCTAGCTCTGCTCCTTTTCTTCTGTTGGTGTGTTGTGATCATCTTGTTGTGTATTACCTCTCACACAATGTTCCACACCAGTCAAAAGCTGAAGATTAGAGAGTTTGCCTTTCTGTTATTTATGGTCTCCCTCCTCTCTTTGAACGCACACCTGCTTTATGAAAAATAGGCACAGTATTGACAGACATCTGCAGAACCTGTAGCTCAGGAAAAGGGGGGAAAAAATAGGTGCAATTTATAGCTCCCTTTCTATTCAATCAGAGTTGATAAAGACAGCCTAAACGCAAGTTTCAATTTTGTCATGAAATGATCTAGCTCCTAATTTCGGTGTGTTCAGGTTCGTAACTCTTGGATTACGAAATTTTAGGTTAATAATCCTTAGTTTATAAGATGTGTATCCTCATATGTTAGCACAGGAAGGTCTTGGTAAGTCTGAACTGTTTCCAACTGAACACCCTTCCCCCATCCCATTTGGGCTCTTTGTGGTTTTTTGGTAGCTTTCCTCAAGGCACTGACTTCTTTGTGCAATCAGTTCTTAGCTGAAATGGGAGATTGCTCTCATACTTGAGTGACTGATTGATAGAAGCTGAGGTGAGTGAGCAGTCATTCTTTTCAGACTGCTTTTCAGCTCTTCAAGTTATTAGCTGTTGAGCATCCATCCAATTATCAGAGCGCACTGGCATGGTTGAATTCTCCTGGCAGCAAGAGACTGTTACCTTAAGTCAGACTCAGGGTCTGTGTTGACGTGTTTCATTACTTAAATACTTCCATTGTTACTGTGCAAAGACACGTCTTAACAGTTCTTAATCACGTGACAGCATTAATTCTTTTTACTTCCACTTGAAGTTTGTAAGCTTGCTTCTGACTGTGTATTCTAGGTAAATACCTCTGTGCCTCGAGAGTGTTGAATGTCTTCTTTGAAAGACTCTACCTCCTCTTTGAAACTGCATAGTAATGCATTTAAAATTTGTGTGTTGATTTTGGAAGGGAGAGACAGAAAAAAAAAACCTACAGCTTTGATGTGGTAACAGATTACATCATCACCTTCTGCTGCTTTAATAAATACTGAAGTGGAAGACAGGCTCTCTTGCAGCTATAATCATAAGAGATTGATGCATCAACACATTAATCTGTCATTAAGCTGCATTGCTTTGTGCTCTGGGCAGCAGCACCATGAGATTAAGGCTATCATTTAGTATCTGTTTTCTGTGACTGTGCTCCTTGAGATGGCCTGCTCCTGTATGCAATTTAGAAAGTACTAATTCTTTTGCTTTTGAGCTGTTTGTTGTCTTTTGAGCCGAGTTCCTTTTAAGGGATGTTCCTTATGGTTTGAGAGGGAAGTCTTGTTTCACAGTTTGTCTCATTCATCTGATGCTATCACCGTTGATAAACGTTAATGTTTTTGTGTTCTCTCTGGATGTGTTAACGCTGGACTCTGATTCTGGCTTTGTCAACACTTTTTTTCTTTTTGCCCTGTATGCTTAGTAAGCCTTGGTGTTACAGTAAACCTACACCTCTTGGTTTGAAGATTGTTCTTTAGTGGCTGAAAAAGATCTTGTTTATGTGGCAGAGTAGTCCTTGTTTTCCAGCTCAAAGGTATTCTCTCTGGTCTTGCCTGTCTGGTTATCAGTACTGACTGTACTTGTCTGTCAGCACATAATAAGGGAGTTCTTTTTCCGTATGCAGTTGCTGGGTTTTGTATGAGTGTGTTTGACTCATTATTCTACAATGAATGGAGCTGTGGTATTCTCATTCCTTGTTCTTCTGGAATCCTCAATCAAACCAGTGCTCCTCTGGAGTGCAACCTTAATGTTTGAGCATATAAAGTTTCCTTCTATTCAAGAGTTTAGCAGAAGGAGATCTACTGAGTGGGACTAACAGCTACTTCGGGAGTAAATGTTAGCCTTAGGGGGTCTTTGGGATTGGGTTGTTTATGTAGTACTAAATATCTTTTGCACTAATCTTCTGATTAGAATGATAAAGGGAGAAAAGCTGTAAGTTTTGAGCCTAGAATGGTAGCTCTTTCAAAAAGATGGAATTGGCTGTAGCCTGTAAAATATCACTCATATCTCATCACTCCTGTCTCAGCCTCCATGCATCTCTCAAGACTCAACATTCAAGTTTAACTGAATGCCTTGGGGGCAGGCAGGTGGCCTCAAACTTTGGCAGATGTTTCTGCCTTGTTTCCTAATGTTTAGTGTTTCTTCTGTTAAGTAGCAGCAGTAAGCGTCAGTTGGAAACAATAATGATGTATCTGTTAGCGCTTAGTTGAGATGCTTTTATGACTTCGGTGGGGCAGTTCCACTTGCCTCTGTCTTAAAGGAGGATGATGCTCAGAAGATCACGTTTTGTCTTAACCTAATGGGAGGTCCTTTGCTAGCCAGGCTGTTAATGTTTTATTAATCCAAGTGTGGAAAACAGATGGGGGCTGGGAAACTCTAAAACTGATGTAACAGGATGTAATTGTCTTTATGATGTGGTGATTATTGGGGGGAAAAAAGAGCAAGAACAACTGAACAATTATTTATTGAATATTGAACAATCATTGTGTGTGTGTATGTGGCGGGGGGGGGGGGGGGGGGGGGGTGGAAGTCAAAAATATCCTTTCTTGAGCTCCATAAAACTACTTGAATAAATAAGAATTTTTAATCATGCCCTCACTCTGCTTTTCATACACTAAGGTGATTTAAGTGAATACGTGCATACTGATGAACAAACATAGTTTCAGATAAGTGCCAGGAGTTTCGTTTTTATTACAGCTGAGTAATCTCTTCTACTACTTCATCTATTATGTTAAAGCTGTATCTTATTTATAAGCTCAGGTGTAGACCAACTTATTATCATGGTTTAGAGGAATTAACACACACAACTTAATTAATATTTAGGATTTCTGAGTGCCGGTTTTGTCTGCAGTCCCCCGATTAACTACCCTTTAGGTAGCTAGATAAAAGATCCTCAAGGATTTTATATTTCAGTAAACCAAATGGAAAACTAACTTAAATGAGGGAGTATTTGCTACATAGCAATGATGGATAAATATAACCACAGTAATAGGAATGTCACTACATTTAGACTTTCAGACAACTGTGTCATTTAAAACATTAATGCGGTCAGATGCAAAACTGAGAGCAAAGAGGAGAGAATTATCACTATTCTGCAGAAGAGTTTCTTTAGTCTCGTGTGCATTTATAGGGAGGTTTGTGGAGCATCTTCAAAGTGAATCACTGTGACTAAATGGACATAGTATCTTGCCTTGTTGAGCTTCAGTCTCGGGAAAGATTTCAGCGGTATGCTTTGCTCTGTATTGTTGTTGCCTAGTAGGAGGAGTTAATGAAATAAATACATTGAACTCAGTTTAAATGCAGAATGATTTTAACATATTTCTTTTATCTAGGTATGCAGAAAAAGGGAGTTTGGTTCTGGTATTTGGGAAGGTGCTTCAGCGCTATCAATCAGTAGTGATCTCCCAGAAAACATTAGTGTGTTGTTTCATAGTTATTCTTTACATTTATTCTGTCACTCAAGAGAATTGAAAAGCTAGGATGAAGGAGGAAAGTTCTGCAAGGCTTTGTAGGAAGAAATCCTTGCAAATTTCAATAAGCTAGGGCTTGCTTGCTGCGGAAATACAGCTGTTATTCAGTTTGTATAGAAAGATGTGTGGAAAAGAGAAGTATGCTTCTTTTTCTGACACTTGAGAGCTATTACTACTAAATGCAGATGAACGTATTAATGCTTTTTATTCACTACCACTAGTTAATTTTGTGGCTTTATGTTCAAATGGTATACTTTCAGTAAGAACTTTTATTTATGGCTATGTGCTTCTTGAAAGAAGCAAAATACTGTAAAACTTTAACAATCAAATGTGAATAAAATCTTCTAAGCACAATTAGACAACAGATACAGTAAATGTTACTGTTGAAACTCTCCAAAATAACAAATCTTTAAGCCTGCCAATTTGGCTATAGGTGTTCTGGAACAGAACAAGGTGCATGGGAAAGGGCTGGCTGCTTTATTTTATTTTGGGATTTTTTAGGGAGCAGGGATGAGCTTCTAACCTCATTGGGCTGCTCTTTCAACCTAATAATGTTCCAGCATTTGAGTCTTTCAAATTCAAGCTACATTTGGATCTAGTACAAAGAAAGGCAACTATGTTGTATTCGTTTGTCTGGTCTGTAGCCTCACATATGGGATGTGTTAAACTGAGGTCTAAGTGCAACGATGATATCACCATTACAGCGTAGTAATATCAATGTCAGAAGCATGAACTAGTGAGCTGCTGCATTTTGGAATTGGGCACTGTCTCATGTCCCTCTATTTATTAACCCTTTTCAAACAAACAGAAGCAGTAGTAATATTTAACTCACGTAGAATTATATTGCCCTTGTCCTCACGAGTGCTTCTGCTCAGCTACGGTGGTGTTGGCCATTGTAGAGGACTGACTTTTCTTTGTTGGTCATGCTTCAATCACGAGGTATTTTTCACTTCCGTCAGCAAGTGTCTTGGCTTTTGCCCTTTTATCCTATGTAGGAGTCTCCCCATCATATCTTACTCTTACTGACCTCCACTTGAACTTTCTTCTTTTACTTTATTTGACTTTTCCACTGTGACAAGGAATAAGAAAGGAAAAGAAGTATTGCAGACTCGGAAAGAATTATAGTCTTAACTTGTCCTAGCAGAAGTGTGTGTTTTGGCTCTTGAAAATGAGAACTTCTCATACCAAAGGGAGGAAAAATATCAAATGTGTTTCTGCAAAATATATCATAGCTACATGCAAATTGAACTTGTTCTTCTAAGGCATTGTATCCCCCTGTGTGGCAGTGTCTCTATTTGCTGCTTCTCCCTTTGTCTTTCAAAGAACTGTCAAAGATTAGCAGTATTAACTCCAGGAGTCAAGGAGCCACTACTCTGGCCTAAAAATAATCATTTTTTTTCTATTTTAGAATATTATATTAGGGCTTTTTAATTTTTGACATTGTTTCTAAACTCACTGAGTGCACATATGAAAAGAGAGTAATAGCAGGTTGAAAATGTAGCTACAGAGAGGTAGTCAGTGTTTTCAGAAGCTTGGAGACCCTGCTTTGTTCCATCCATCATCACTGCTGCCAGAGCCCCTCCCAGTCCAACTCTGTGCTCCGTTTCCTTCACGGGATGTCTCAGGGGTCATATTTTGTAGGCTCCAGAACTCTCCACTTTTTCGGAAGGATCAAGCTGGATAACTTTCTCAGCATTGCCATCATTGGCTTCAGTGGAAGCCAAATTCTGACATGGGTCTTGGTAGTGCAACAGTGGAATTGCAGGCAAGTGAGTCATCTTTAATGTCTGGAGCCTTGAGGGATCAAAGGACCAAGGGGCCAAACTTCATTTGGTTGATGCAAAATTCTTTCAATGATGATTATTCTTTGAAAGATCTCCTTGAAACAAAGGCAGTGAAATTCAGTTTTCTAATGAGAGTGACATGACTGTCGACAGTACTGAAGTAGGTTTTGTGCAAGTAACTTGTCTGAATACGCAAACATTGCAGTTCTGAACTGGAGTCTTTAGAGGTGAAATGCTAAGCCTCTTAAAGTTTTTCTTGTCATTCATGAGGAAGTGAGCAGATTGAGCTCCTTCCTACTCATTGAACTGCTTGATGGAATGGTGAGTTCCTTTTACCAATTAACACCAGGAAGACTGTGAATTTGTTATAGAAGGACCAGGAATTTGTTACTATCTCCCCGAGAAATTCCCCCAGCCAATGCACTGGAGAGATAGTTGCTGTTGTGAAATGCAGAAGCTTGCCTTCTGACTTCTGCATCTGTCTTTTTCCGTCATTTTCTCTAATTAAAAAAAAATTGCTGGCTCTGTTACTGTTTGGTGTGGTTTGCTGTACCTGAAGTAGAACAACAATAATGCTATCTGTATAAGATTAAGAGATGTTATACAAATCAGGTAACAGATCACCTCCCTACTGTCCTGCTCTTGGAACTGGTGTTCTACTAGTTTTCTTAATAGCTGGGTGAAAGGGAAATGAATAGCACAACCTGATCACAATGATGAAGTTTGGAGTGCGTGGAAGTGCTGAGTTTTGAAATCATTTTTATTTGAAAATATATGCTGTCATACTTGTTTAAAAGATGTCATGGAGGAAATTGCCTATTCAAATTATGTTCTAATACTGGAGAAGTTCATAATTATCCTCCTACACTGTAGGAATACACAACTGTGTATGGTAGTATGAAAAGATTATTGAAAGTGTTTTGCTGGAACTGGTAATAGAAACTGGATGTTCTTAACGGGGTGTGTAATAAAATTAGTTGCTACACATTGTGTCTTTCTAGAATAACTTCATAAGCTGGGATGATATATGGTGTTTTTATTCCTATCAGGTCGTGAAAATTTCTGTACAGGATGTTATTCTATTTAATATCTCACTGTTGTTTATTCCATTTTAGGGATCTTTCTACAGTTCTATTAAGTACAACAAGGAGAAAACATAAGCAAATAGTGGGTGTACAGAAGTAACAAAACCTAAATGTTTTATGCAGAAAAGATTCAACAAGTATCTCCTATCTACGAAGAATGAATCGTATTTTCACATTCTGTGGCATTGCAGTACAATCTTGGATCAAACCACACATGCTAACAAAAAATAATTGGATGATGCTATTTACGCTGATCTGATTATGTGGAAATAAAATATTGAAAGGAATGCGGTTACTGTTTTCTTTATTCTTCTATCTTTGCTGCACTGAATGGATTTACTAGAACCAGTAAAGTTCTGTTCACAAAGCTTTTAAACTTTGCACACAAAGCTAGTTGATTTAAAAAAAAAAAAAAAATCAGCCTAGGGTACTAACTGGATTTCACAGCATAAAATCATGGAAGTTTTGAAGGGTCACGCAGCCACGCACATCCTGCTATCCTCATTGAGCTATACAATTCAACTGCTGGGATCATACTGAAAAGATACATCTGTGCTGCAGTGCAGCTGCTTGGATGCGTGTCAGGGGCTCGTTCTTACTGGTGCTGAGAAGCATTTTACTTTGCCAGTAGTTATTTGAAGCTTTAGAAGCTAGTCACTGCCAGTGCAAGAATGGCATAATTGAACTTTATGGTTAATGGAAGAGAAATACTTTAAGTAAGGCAAGCTCATTAAGAGGAAGTTTATTTGGCAAGGGTATTTAAAATACAGATTTTGCCATGACCAATAAGTTCCTATTAAATCACAAAAAGGCAGATCTCAGTCTCATTGAAATCAATGGGAGTTTTCCTGTTGACTTCAGTGATAGAAAGATTTGGAGCTCTTTTGGATTTATCTTCCAATTTAAGATTTTTCTGATGCTTACTAAATCTCCCCCAGTGTTTACATTTAAAAATGCGTTGCCAATTCAAATAGCGTTGTCTTGTACTGTAAAAACTAAAATAAAATATTTATTTTGGCATCTTTGTAAGTGGAATTTTTGTCATGCATTTAGAACTCATTCTACACTGCTAACTGCACGTAGGAAATGTTCCTTTCTTGTTTAAAGATGTTTTTAGTACATGTTTAAGACATTAACTGTAACTGTATGGACTGCGTTTCCCGTTAAGTGGATTTGCACTACAGAAAGTGTCTAACTCTTCATAATTAGAAATTTTTAAGTCATTCTGCACATCAGATTATTTTTGCCAATGAGATTGTTTTGTTTTGATGATGAGATTGTCATTAATAATGCGATAATGAAACACTGCTAACTGTGTAGTTTATTCTCTCTTTTACAGGAAAGCTCCTTGTGAGCTAATGCTGTGCACCTTTTTGATAGTTTCTCACTGAATTTTTTTTTGTTATTTGTGGAGAATCTGTGCTCAAGATCAGCTTGCTTCTAACAATTCTGTACTCAGTTGACCCTTGCTGTCAGTACTACCCTATATGCTGGTATCTTTTATCAGCTAATTTATGTAATAGGTGATGATGACAGAAGTTGAGATACAGCTCACTTCACTAGTCAGTGTGTCTTTTTTTTTCTTTTTTCCTTTCTCTCTGTGTTTATCATGCATGATGCCTTTTATACTACCATGCTTTACTTTGACTTTTCTTCTTCCATCCTTATTCTGTAGTCATTCTTGTAGGTGGTTTTGCTGTTTTTATGTTTCAACATAAGCTCTGGTTTGGCATACCCATATAATGTCATTCATACATTTTTCCTCCCTCCACCAGAGCCTTGCTTTCAGCAACCTTACAGTAATGCAGCCACTTCTGTGGGTTTTGGCTATTCTGTCTGAGATTATGGAAACCTTTCCTCACATGCTACCATGGTATACATTTCAGTTCCTTGCCTTCCAGTCATTTTCCCTAGCTGAATATGGTAACGTTTTCTTAGGCTTCTCATTTTGTTAAAAATTTGTTTCTCTAAAAGCCTTCTTGTTATTCTTGCAGTTTGTGTCTAAACACTGTTCCATTCCCTCTAATTTCTCCTTTGGTTAGTTGAACTGTAGAGACTATTAATACTTAGCATCTCTGCTGATTCTCATCAGGTCTTTTCTTTTGATTTTTTTATTGCTCTTTTTGTTTACATTTTCATACGTCCATGAGAGAGGCACTCAAATTAATCATTATGTGGTGCTAGTTCTCATAGAGATTGGAATTTGAATCCAGTGTCTTTGTTTTTCATTTTTGCTGTATTTAATGCATCCTACTTCAGTTTAATACACCTAATTCAATTGACCTTCTAGACTCCAAGGGTGAGATTTACTTCTCTTAAGTTTAGAAGTCTCTATTGACAGCTAAACAAGTTTTTCTGCAGAGTAGCTGAGATGAACTATAAAAATACCAGATTTTCTGAATTGACTATAAAAGGAGTCTGAATAACTCTTTGAAGCTCTCAGCATTGTCCAAACCTAAAGTTAAGTGTCAGAAATTCTATGCCATGTTTGTATATTCCTGTGAATGAAAATGAGCTACTGGTTTGGTTGCATTAACTTACTCTTTCTGAAGTGCTGTATTTTTAGTAGGTCTCCCAAGAGTAATTTTGAATGTTAAATCAATTATCCATTATGGCATTTAGGGCAGATACGTTTAGTGACTTCTCTTATTTCTCACTTTGCCCCTGGAAGACAACTTGGTATTTTTACTGAGAAGAAGAATGTATAAAACAATATAGTTACAGTTTTATGATTAAATTAAAGATTTTGTTTTCATCTTAATGATTTACAGGAAACCTGTTTACCTGTAAAACTCCAGCTATTGCAGATATTGTGATTCTAGTAGATGGGTCCTGGAGTATTGGCCGATTCAATTTCAGACTTGTTCGACTGTTTCTGGAAAATCTCGTTTCTGCTTTCAATGTGGGATCTGAGAAAACTAGAGTAGGTAAGGTATCATGGTTGTTTTTTTTTTTTTTTCACGATATTTAATTATCTTAACACTTGAAAGGAAGGTCTTGGAAGGGAAAGGAGCTGCTGCTAAGAACAGTATTATACTACTGGTTATTTTTTTTTATCACCAAGCAATACAGTTTTCCTACACAGCTGCAAGCTGTTAGTAACCAAGTGTGTATAGTACAGATGCTTAAAAAAGATGGCTTAATTATTTTGTTTTCTAATGCAGTACATTCATTTTGGTGTATCAGGTCTTGCACAGTACAGTGGTGATCCCCGAATTGAATGGCATTTGAATGCCTATGGTACAAAAGATGCTGTATTGGATGCAGTCCGTAATCTACCATATAAGGGAGGGAATACGCTAACAGGTACAGTATATGTTTGAGCTTTAGCATTTTATTAAAAAAAAAAAAATGTCCAGCTGCACAAACTAGGAAGTTTTAGACCTTACTACAAAATGGATGTTTATTTTGCGGCGTGCTTTATCCAGTGTTTGTGAAGTCTTTCTGAAGTACTTGCCTTTTTGGCTCAATTTCTTTCTGTTCAAGATAAGGTCTTATAAAGTGTACGTGAACTATTTGTGTGTGAAGTGAAATCTTATACCAGTGAGGAAGAAAATGCAAAATCCATTCATAAAGTTCTTGTATAAGGTTTTATTCTTGGGAAGGAAGAAATGCAGCTTTAATATCTGACAACTGGCAATACTAAGTATTCATGTGATTACCTGGGGTTTTTAGATTTCCAGTGACCTTACAGTAAAAAAAAAAAAAGGTCCAGAAGATGCTCAATGTTGGATAAATGGAGGCCTGTCTAACTAGAGTAAATACAATGTCAATACAACTCCAGTATTATTAAAGTAGCAGTTAAAAATGGCAACTCTCTTAACAGGAGGTTGCTTTATATTCAAGCTTTCAAGCTTGCCTTTAAGTTAATTGCTGCCTTTCCTTTATTATTATTATTATTATTTTTTGGTGGAAAGGGGAGAAGAATCTGAAAGATGCTCCTTCTCTTCTTCAACAGCCTTCATTTTTATGGAAGAAGTGACTGTAGTGGGTCAAAGAACAAAGTGATTCTGGGTGTTAGACTAATAACAAGTTTATAGGCTTTTATAAACTGGCTTCCATAGCCAGTTTAAAATACACTGATTGATCAAAAGAATGTTAAAAAGTAATTTAAACTCTGCAGTTTAGTTTCCTGATGAAATGTATTCTTTCATGAAATAATTCTTCAGTGAACGGATTATAAACTGAGTGAAGATATAAACACTGTGGTCTGAGCAAATAATACAAAAAAAGGATATTTTTTTCCTTCTAAAATGTTTATTTTTTTTCAGGTCTTGCATTAACTTACATTTTGGAAAACAGCTTTAAGCCTGAAGCAGGTGCAAGGCCTGGGGTATCTAAAATTGGTATATTGATCACTGATGGGAAATCCCAAGATGATGTTATCCCTCCTGCTAAAAACCTACGAGATGCAGGCATTGAGCTGTTTGCTATTGGTGTGTATTCTGCCATATGCGTATCTAGTGTGCCACTAAACTTTGGTATATACGTATCTGTTATCCTGTATATTAACAAAGTGCTCCTTTATATCTATATCTGGACTGTATAATCATTAATTAAATTCTTCAGTTTGTTACCCAGTACATTACAACTATAATTGAAATTGAGTGGAGTACATGCATGCCACATTATCAAGATATAGTTGAGAAAATGCCAGATATATTGGCAGAATTTAACATTTTGAAGTAACATCTTTACAGTGATACTATTGGTAGTTTATGGTTAAAACAAATAGAAATAATTGGATTGTATTCATTTTTGTTGAATTCCTATCCAGGCAAGATGCTTTTTCTTTTATGTTGCAAATGTTTTCTTTGTTTTTCTTTTCAATGAAAGGCGTGAAGAATGCAGATATAAATGAACTCAAAGAAATTGCCTCTGAACCTGACAGCACACACGTTTACAATGTTGCTGACTTCAACTTCATGAATACCATTGTTGAAGGTCTTACCAGAACAGTGTGTTCACGAGTAGAGGAACAGGAAAAGGAAATCAAAGGTGAATAAGAATTAATCTAACTTGATGTCAAATTACAGCTACAAATCCTTTTCTGAATATCTGCAGTTCTAAGCTGGCTTTGGGCATGTGAGTCAAGCTATATATTCTTTTGCTCACAAAAAGGTAAACTATCAGGGAAGTTATCTTCCCAGGTGCTTTATTCTTGTTCTGATACTGATGATCTTTGGCTCTTTTTCTTTGATGGTGCTAAACGTTGTAGTATTTCGTAGTAAAAAAAAAAAAAAAAAAAAAATTCATTTTGCTATATTTATCTCCAAGTAGTGAGCAAGGGGAAAAGAATAGTAATGCAGAGCTTCGGAGGTGAATTGCTTTAACAGCTGTGCGTGGAATTGTTGCATCTGTGCTGTGCTTTCCATTTGCTGAGTTACTATTTTTATTGTCTCCTAAGTATTTTAAACTTGCAGGTTTTAAGGTTGCTTTGTACCTTCCTGATGATAATTATTTTTCTTACTTATTTGGAGCATTTCTGAAATATATTTTAGGGGTAATAAAAGGTGGTGGTGGACAGCACTGTTCTTATGTTAAAAAGAACAAAAAAAAAAAAAGGAAAAAAAGCCTCTCCAACTGCAAAAATTTTTGCTTTTCTGAACGAAAGAAATGTCTATGAGAAAGTGGCCGCAGTTTGTCAGAGAAACATCTTACCTGAGGAAGTCCTTTCTGTATGGCTTCAGTGGAGTTTGCTAATATTGCTTGGTTTGTGATTTTATAATATCACAGAAATGCTGAGTAATTTCTCAGTAAGTTTGTGTATCAGTAAGGAAAGTTGTCTTTCACACGTTTCCACCTAATATAGTGAAAAATGCATACTAGTGTGGTTTCACTCCGTTTTTCACTTTTTAATTCAGCTGGAGACTGGAACAAATACAAAATATTAGTGCCGTCTTGTGGAGGAAATGAGCAGAAAATTGAGAAATTGAGAGGGAAATGGTGGAAAAATCATGAATAGATGAGACATCTTTGTGGAAAGAAATGACTGCTAGAGAAGATGGCCATTCAGTACATCTCTTCAATGTGCTGACAGCCAGCGTATCAGTTTCTGACCTGCAGAGGAGCACAGGAGATCACAGCTATATATGTACTTGGAGGTTTTTCATAACTGGGAAGAAGGGATCCTGGGAGAAAAAAAAAAGGGGGGAGGGGGGAGGAATGAAAGAATGATAGGAGGAAGGATAGGAAGGCTTAGTTTTGTATTTGTTTTTCCCATTGCTATAAAGCTTTGTGCAATACCAGGGAGGCTTAGTACTAGCAAGATCTCCATGTGCAATATTCATCATTATTAGCTGTTTTTCTCTATTGCAGCTCACCTAAATAAATGTGGAGTAGCCAATCATTAGATTTACTGATGAGGAGAGATCTTTGGAGCTTCACTAAACACAGCAAACCAAACAATTATTTTGCAGAGGAGATTAAGAAATTTGTTGCCTCTGTCCTAGGAACAATTGCTGCTTCACTTGGGGCTCCCACAGATTTGGTCACGTCTGATATAACAGCTAGAGGATTCCGTGTTAGCTGGACACATGCTCCAGGCAAAGTGGAAAAATACAGAGTTGTGTATTATCCCACTCGAGGAGGGCAGCCTGAAGAGGTAAGAGGGTACAAGCTTCAAAGAAGTTTTTAATAGGAAGAACTAACCAGACAGAAAATCCATGGCCCGATTTAAATGTACTACCAAATTCTCTAGATGGGCTTTGAAGCCCGTGGTCACTTATGATGGGGCTGAAGACTAGACAGTGAGCAGGCTGCTTTTCTGTCATGTCATTTAAAGTAAATGTGTTATAAATGTACTTTTGGGGGGTGGGGTGAACTGTGCCTTCAGTAAAGTGCCTACATTTTTGCTTACACATGTGGTTACTTGAAACAAATCTTAGCCACTTCAACTGTGTGATTCTGTTTGCAAAAACAGAAGTACAAGGTGATGGTAAGCCAGTTTTTGGGTTCTAAGAACAAGTAATTCAGAACAAGAAGAAAATATGAGAGTATGTTTCAGAATGTCTACATCTAATCCTTGAAAATTTACAGAGATGGTTATTTATGTAGGAATGAGAGGCATTCTGGAGGTGGGCAAAAAATGCAGTAGAACAAGCTTTTGGGGTTGGCTAACAACTAACTCATGGAAGTAAACGGAAATGCGAAAAATGAAAAAAAAATTTCCTAAGGATACATTTTGTCACTTTTTTCCCTAGATACACTGGGTTTTGTATACATATGCATTAATGTCAACTAGTAGTACAGTGTTTATGTATGCAGTGCTAAAGAAATATATATGTTAATGCAGAATTTTATTAAAAAGTGACCAATACACACGATTAAACTGCACTGCATACACTTAATCTAAACAATTTCTTTATTCTGAATGGCTACTTACATCAGCCAAACATTTGAATTATGCACATGCTTGCTTTTTTTTTTTTCAGGTGCGTTACTGTACACAAAGGTAGCAAAAGCAAATTCAGTATATTAATTGAACTCTAGTACATTGATCCTTAGCTGTAAGTTTAACAAACACATGGAAGAGAGCTTTACTGATTTGATAGCAATAGAGTTAATTTGCCACATGTGTATTTAGTTGAACTTTCTTCTAAACAGGTTGTGGTAGACGGAAGTTTATCAACAGCAGTTCTGAAAAACCTGATGTCTTTAACTGAATATCAGGTAGCTGTATTTGCAATATACTCAAATGCTGCTAGTGAGGGCCTCCGTGGAACTGAAACTACACGTGAGTATCCTAATCATATTTACTATGGATTTGACTGTGCATTTAATCACACCATGTAGACGTTAGTCTTTGTGAAGAAGAGCTAGAGATGGGAGTCTTTTTAAATTTAGCTCCTTTTAATGCATTTGTTTTAAATTAATATGTTTGAATTAATTCTGGGCTGTGTTCCTGAGTCCAAATGCTCTGCAGATCTTTAAACACTTCAAGCAGAAATGATTTATTTATCTCTGGGATGAACTTTGAAGTTGTAATGAACCCGAAGTTAGAACACTCCTAAGAAGAAAGATTTGTAGCTGAAGATTACCTAATTGGAGGAGTACTGTGTGGGATATATTTGGGTACCAAATATTTCAGGATAACATCTGTTTGTTACTTTCTTAGTAAATCGACTTTTCAGAAAATCAACTTCCATTGATTTTCTATCAGCATAGATTTATGAAGGGGAAATCATGTTTGATCCCATGAAGTTCAAAAAAGGGAAGTGCAAAATCCTGCCATTGGGCAGGCATAAGTCCAGGAGCCAGTACGTGTGTGCTGATGACCAACTGACTGAGAAACTTTGTAGAGAAGGATCTGATGGTCTTTGTAAACAAGAAGCTAAGTGTAAGCCAGCAACATACCCTTACTGGGGCAGCCTCCAGGGTGTGCTAGGCACAGCTTTGCCAGCTAGTGATCCTTCCCCTCAGCTCAGTATTGGTGAGGACACATGTGGAGTGCTGTGTCCAGTACTGGACTCACCAGTGAATGAGAGATGTGGAATTACTGGAGTAAGTCTAGTGAATGGGCACAAAGGTGATTAAGTGATTGGAGCATCTTTCATAAGGTGAGAAGCTGAGCCAGCCATGGCTTTTCAGCCTGGAGAATAGAAGACTCAGGGGAAATCTTAAGAATATGTAAAAATCCCTGGTGGGAAGGAATGAAGGAGGATGCCAGACTTTTCTCAGCACTGCCCACTGACAGGACAAGAGTCAGTGGGCACAAAT
Source organism: Oreortyx pictus (assembly GCA_036925125.1). NCBI lineage: Eukaryota > Metazoa > Chordata > Aves > Galliformes > Odontophoridae > Oreortyx > Oreortyx pictus. Next base: position 12,459,685 of record JAUPFR010000003.1, on the reverse strand, counting down.
TAAAAAACGTTGAAAGAAACAAAAGAACGAAAGCAAGTACTGTTTTACTGTCATGTCAAAGGTTGGATGAAGTTGTCCAGAAAGTCTGTGGAGATATTTAAATCCCAGCTGGGTATGGTTGTCAGCAATGTGCTGTAGCTGTGCCTGACTGAACAGAGAAAGTATACTAAATGTTCTCAAGAGATGTCATCCATCCTCAATAATTAGTTGATTCCACGTAAAAGTTAGTCTTCCCAATTTGAAAGTAACATAAGAAATGGATCATATAAAATTATCTGAGACTTGTATTTTTGTCTCAGTCTCCCAAAATGTCATCTCCAACAGTATTTTACTCCATAATACAATGTTAGGAATTGTTTAATTTATTGAAGCAGAGACATTTACTGAACAGGATCATTTCCTATTGCACCTGGTATTTCTTTGAAGTTATCTAGTCAAGTCCTGACTGAGCCCAGAGCTGCTAGCTTTGAGATCTGATCAGATCACACCCCAAGGTCATGAAACACCATTTTGATAGTGTGTTAAAAGTAATAGTTTGTCATGTGTAAGTATTAATCATTTCAGACGGTAGAAAACACACAGTTTAAAAGTTTTTTTTTTTTTTTTCACTAACCTAGTAGAGAACTACAGAAAACTGTAATTTGCATTCTTGTCTTGTGTGAGATACTGACAGATTAAAATTAGCCACTCATATGAAGACTGACCCATTTGCTACACAGAATAGTAGAAGTGATTTACAGGATGTGTGAAATGTATACAGTTAAAATATGCACAATACTACTACTTAGTATTTAAAAGTGATTAAAGAGATACTTCTAACCTGAAAGAGATGTGAAATGCATTCACATTTTTAATTTGTTGCAAATATGTTTTATCTGCTTTAATTTATTCAAGTTGTTTTTCACTATACTTCTGGTTTAGTTTATCCCCATGGCTTTATCAAGATATCAGAATCACATAACGTAGAAACTGTCTAAGATACAAATTGGCATTCTCTAATCCTTTATATTTCAAATTCAGAGCACTTTAGCTGAAAATTCCTGTAGAAAACATCCCTTCTTGAATTTCCAGTCGTTTCTTTGTTAATTTTAGTTTTAAATATTATGTATTAGTATTGTAATGCATTTTGTATCTTATTAAGCCATAAGTTATAAAGAGACTACCTTTCTTGGAGATACGTACAATCAAAATAAGTAACAATGCAAGTGATCACTGCTGTCTGTATAACGCTGCCACAATCTTAACAGGAATCAGACAATGTGATGGAAAGTACCTTCAGAATACCTCAGCAGGATCATTTTCTTTCTGTAGCTTATTAGAGATCTGAGTGGACCTCTGAGGGAGGAAGCGGAAGTAAAACAGAAAATGTTTATGGGTAGTTTCTTCTTATAATGAAACCAGAAATTCAGAATGTGAAATAGAGGTAGAATTCTTAAGAATAGGAGTCAAAACATCAACAGTAGGTAGTCTGAAAGGCTTGGGAGTGAAGGTAGGTAAGCTGGAAATGGGACCTAAAGGAAAGTCTGAGCTGAACCTTTGTCCAGGTTTACAGATGGACAGACTGAGTGAACGGCCACAGTGCAGAAGAAAGGATGAGACAGATGTGTTTTGTGCGCAGGAAAACATGATCTCTGTTAGAGCTTGTTGAACATAATCTAACAGATATACACCTCCTTGAAGATGTAAAACAGGCTACAATTTTTGTTTACACAAGGAGATTGGAAACATTCTTTGAACTATTAGAATTTTAATGAGAATGATTGCTGAATATGTGTTTGCATGTCAGATCTTTCAGAAAAAGGTGAAGTAGAGCTTTTTGGAATCTTACACATGCAACCCTTTATATAGTCTCTTTGAGTTTCTAGTACGAAAAGGACTAATATCAGTTGTCAATTGCCTTCTTCTCTGGTCAAACCCTTTAATGCATTTCAGGGACTATTTTCTGTGTTTATGCTTCAAAGAAACAGACAAAATTCCCTTCTATCTCTCCAGCGATCAGACATTTTGATGGGATAAAAAGCAATGGAGAGCCCTTGGGGCACTGCTCTGTGAGGGAAGAAAAGGAGGACAGTCAGAGAAAAGCTACCCTAAAGAGTTACAGAAATACAAAGAAATAATCAGGGATGTGGTTTAGCACTGTGTTGCTTTGCAAACAGAAATCCACAAATAAATCTCGTAATAATGTTTGAATTTGTCTCAGCCTGCTTAGTCATACTCACTAGATTAGCATTCAGCAAGATTTGTGATGGATGATTTTATTTGTTTTGTGTAATCCCACTGACACAGGCCTGGGAGTTAGTTTGAACTCTCCAGGATTTAAGCACACAACTGCTTGTGGTCATCATATTTTGGTGCGTGCAATTTACTCATTCAGGGTTTCCTCCAGGGTGTCCTATATCAAGGCTGTTTCTCCCACACCCTGGCTTGGGAACTATTGCTGTAAAAAAAGCCACCTCTGGGGAGTTGTTCGTTATAGCAACCTTGCCCATTCTTCAATAGCAAGTGCTTGTCCGTGTACAGATCAGGGAGAAGGGAGGGTAAGATCTGAACAGAATGATTTGGTGCTTAAAGAATAGAAATCCTCCTGCTTGAAATGCTCAAAACCATCTAAGAGAAAGAGCTGCAGTGATTTGTAGGGACTAACTCTGCCCTGGCATTAGAATTGGTTAGATCATAATTTCCTTGTTTCTTTAATCTACAGACGTTTATGTACTAATTAACTATTCACAACTGTGGGATACGGGCATCACTTCCGTGCTTGGAGATAGCCAAATTCCCTTGTGTTTCCTGTGATAAAATACACTGAAAACTATCTGGTTGTTCAGGTGAGATAACTGAAGTGTCTGTCACTTTTCTTCTGTAGTGGCCTTGCCAATGGCATCAGATCTGAAACTGTATGATGTGTCACAAAGCAGCATGAGAGCTAAGTGGAGTGGAGTAGCGGGTGCCACAGGTTACATGATCTTGTATGCTCCCCTGACAGAAGGATTGGCTGCAGATGAAAAGGAGGTAATGTGTAGAGCTTTCATCTAAATCATAATTATTCACGAAATAAGTATTTTAAAGAGAAAAGTAGGTATGAGCAAATACTTGATTTTTCCATTACTGTCTTAAGTATTTTCTGTTGAACTGCATGAGGAGAGTACCAGCTGATTATTTTTATGTCACTGTCATTAAAAAATGCAACCATTTCAGCTGAATTGAAGTGATGCTCTTGAGATAATATATGACATAATACTTTATCATCTTATAAAGCCAACACTCAAAGGAAAGAAAGAAAGGAGGAAGACATATTTAAAAGAATATGAAGTTTAACCTTTGTTTGCATGAAAGTAAATTAAATTAACAAATATCACATTTATTGCTTTTATTTTAGTTCTGTTTGTTTGTTTGTTTGTTTAAAAATATTGCCTTCCCTCAGAAATGTATTTTTATCAGGTACCATTAGGAGGAAAATAAAGTGAGGCAAGGTGAAAAGCAGTCTTCTACCGTGCGTAAAATACTAAAAGCAGTAGACTAAAACTGGTTTCTAATATAGTTCCAATTGAACTTTTGGGGCAGGATTTAAAACGTTTTTATGCTCGAGTCTCTATGTGTTTGATTATATATAGTAACTCTGGTCTAGAAAGAATGCTACAAAGCATTCTAGGGCATGCAAACTTGTGGGAAGAGTGCAGCAAACTACCAAAAACTTGCACAGACTTGTGCTCTCTGCTAAACGAGTCTCTTCCTGAAACCTAGTTGAATCAGGAAGCCTGAGCCTTACCTGAGGAAAGACTTTTTTTCCAATAAACAAGTCACCTATATTTCTGTGTCTGTCATTGAAGAGGTGGAAAGTGACACATACACTCCTTAAATATCAAACAGAAAATCTGAGCCTTGCTGTGCATGGAAATAAATTTATTTGCTATAAGACTGAAAATGAAGCAAAGTATAGCTGGGAGTGAAAAGGCAACAGTAGCTGTGTGCTGCATTGCTGAAGATAAAGTTAGTTACTTCTAGAGTTCTTTAACTGTCATATTTTGGATTTTTAACAATTTTGTTCTTTTGATTATTGTGAAAAATCCCAAAATCTGGGCCAAGTAGTAAAGGTATGGCATCGGAAAAATGCTCAGTAAAGCATTTCACAGAATCACAGAATGGTAGGGGTTGGAAGGGGTCTCCAGAGATCACCGAGTCCAACCCACCTGCCAAAGCAGCTCCCTAGCCCAGGTTGCCCAGGTCGACATCCAGGTGGGTCTTGAACATCTCCAGAGGAGTTTCTATCACCTCTCTGGGCAGCGTGTGCCAGTGCTCCGTCACCTGCACTATGAAGAAGTTCCCACACACTTGACAACAGTAAATGTAGTATGTGTAAATAGTATTCTTTACCATCATGAGCCAATTCAGAAAAAAAAATGTCTTTTTCTTTATGGTGTTTTTAGATAAAAATTGGAGAGGCCTCAACTGAACTTGAACTGGATGGACTATTGCCGAATACAGAATATACAGTCACAGTTTACGCCATGTTTGGAGAAGAAGCTAGTGATCCTCTTACTGGGCAAGAAACTACATGTGGGTAGTACATACCTATACTCACTTCAGTATTGATAAAATTTTAGAATAATCAAACTTTAAAATCTGATTTGAATAGACCATAGGACAAGGTCTTAACTGTACTTTTGTTTCTTAATGCAAATACTATGGATTTATGGAGGCTGGGGATGTGAGTTTCTGGGAAAAAAAAATGTTCACAGAATGGAATTGTGAACTCTTTTTCTTGTTAGTAGTGGTACTGTATTATGGGTTTCTCCGTTGATTCAGTGGAAGTAATGACAGTTTACTGAGCTTGCTGCAGTTGAATGAAGGTCACCTTGTAAAGCTAAACTGAGACCACTGTTTAGTCTCCTGCAGCCACAAGAACCAGGTGTGTCTGGGGTGGGGGGGGGGGTCTGCTCAAATGGAGGAATTCTTTCCTCTGGCTCAGCAGCAGACAGTACAGATGGAAAAGAAGCAAGAAGAAATTTTTGTGCAACCCCCACTGCCTAACATCTGGTAAATGAGGGATTGGAAAGTGCCTGTGCACTCATGATAGATGACGTGTTTTTAATAAGCAGTAAGATTTTTGCCAGCAAAATTCTGTCCTTTACTAACTGTACACAGCACTGTATGTTGGCTCTGTAAATGGCCTCAGCATTTGAAAGAGAAAGGAATTGAAAATAAGTAATTGTGCTGTAGGGACGTTTCTGGGATTGCCCTCAGTGATGTTTTTATTGTTCCCAGCAGTGAAGCGATTGCTTCTCCTTGTTTTGTGTTCCTGGCTTGAGTAGGCCACTGTGAAAGTGACTTAGATCCAGCAGGTGAGAGAAGTTCAGGCATGTGTGTGCTAAGAAGGGCTGGAGCAATATCCTGTAGGGTTAGTCAAGACGCTCTAGAAGTGCTGTGTGTAAACTGGGTCATCTGTGGGAGTGTCAGTGGTTTTGGGCCAGTAACAAAAATCATAAACCCATGACAAGAGAGGTCAGTCGAAGACAATCAAGCACAGAGAGAACTAATTCAACTTGGGTATATCTCTGGGCTCAAAAGGAGGGTGGAAGATTTTTAATGCTTAGAGAATCAAGTCTTTGACTTTTCTCTCTGATTTCTCTCTCCTATTGTTTGTCTCCCATTTGTTCTCCCTATGTAAAATTTTTTGATCCTGGTTTTGATTAATATCTGCCCAACATCTGTTTTTCATTTATCCTAAACAGTAGTTTGTGTAGTTTGTGACTGTGCCAGTCTGAATTCACTTCATGTCTCATGATCTTGGAGGCTGCACAGCTCTAAACCTGGCTAACTTATTGGAAGGATGATCACATACAGATTCCAGATACATTGGCAAAAGCTGAGAATTCATGACCTCAGTGTTTGATCACAGGAACTAGTAACGTATGTTAGTCAGACAGTCATCACTGCAGTTAACAGACCAGAATAATAAAAAAAAAAAACAGGGCCCTGCAACCTTCATTTATTTTTAAGGTGACTCAGAGAAGCCAATTGGTCTTTAGTGCTGTAATAAGAAACTGGATTACTTGCAGCTTGAAAAGCCAGTGGTATCCTTCAGAAGAGGGGTGGCCAGCTGGGAAGGGGAGGTGATTGTCCCTCTCTGCCCTAAATGGGGACGTTTAGATTGGATGTCATTGGGAAGCTCTTTACAGAGAGAGTGGTGAGGTGCTAGAACAGGCTGCCCAGAGAGGCTGTGGATGTTCTGTCCCTGGAGTTGTTCAAGACCACGTTGGATGGAACCTTGTGCAACTTGGTCTAGTACCAGACCTTGAGGTTGGTGGCCCTGCCTGTGGCAAGGGTTCAGAACTTGGTGAACCTTGGGGTCCCTTCCAACCCAAGCCATTCTATGATTCATTCAGCTCTTACTGTAAATATAATGTTATTACAGTGGCAGGACTGCCTGTCTGGTTGTGAACAACGCTGTCAGGCAGTTGTGTTCCAGAAATAAAGAGCTGAAACTAAAGCATTTTGTGGTATGGCCAGGCTGGTTAAATGAAGTGAATTCTATGACTGACAGAAAGTAGAAAGGTAATCCAGCTCATGACATTCCCTTCACTTGACTCAGAGGAATATATTGAATGCCAGAAGGTGTGGCAAATCCATCTAGTATATTTCTGGTCTGCTCCTATCTTCTCTTTCCTCATAGCCAAGTTGACTTAACAGTTCCTAAGGTTGTTAGGCATTTGCTTGCAGATTCCAAGTCAGTAAATATTGAGCCCATATCATATTTTCTTTCTCCCATGTGCTTTTGTATGAAGGAAGCAACTTCTGAAGTGATGATATTTATCTGTCTGGGTGGATTAGTGTGGAGTGTGTGTGAAGGCAGGATGGATAGGCACAAAAATCATGACAGATAAAATTAACAGACGTTGGGGCAATACAGAGTAACAGAGACAACCCCAATTACTTTCTTTTGTATGACAGGAAAATGAAAGCAATCTGAGACTGTTTCATGCCTTTGTTTTCCTCCAGCTTGTGCCAGTCAGTGAATGTGTAGTTTATAAATATGATTTTAACTGAGACTGCTGTTAGGAAACAGCTTCAACCAAATACAGCCTTCACAGAATCACAGGTTTTACGGAGGGAAGGTGAAAAAATGAAGAAAGGTTAAGCACATATGTAAAAAAATATTGTAATTTTAGAAAAATTCTAAATGAGAAAACGAGATTGGCTTTTGTTCGAACTTGTTTATGTCAGAGATTTTTATGTTAAGAAAATGTTTTGTCAGAATGTTCCTGACAGGAGATATTTCGATGGAACACTTACAGAAAACAACTGCATATGAGGTACAGATCTAGTTGAGTTACACTGATGTACAAATATAAAAGTAAATTTACTTATATGTATTGTGTAGGTTATATTCAGTGTGAGCAGGGGCATCATTTCATTTTCAGTACTAGTTAAGATACACCTTTGAAGGCCAAAAAAAACTTCAGCAAAGAGCTAAACCATAATTCCTCATGTAGCACTCATGTAGATCCATCGATGAAGTGAATGTATCTTTTAAAATATAAATATTGGTCATTTTAATTTTTAAATGAAGCCATACATTTTTCATTTAAAGACATAAAAAGTTTCACAACTAAAATCATCATATTTTCTCTTTCCTTTCCAAGTACCTCTAAGTCCCCCATCAAACTTGAAGTTTTTTGATGTTGGACACAATAGTGCCAAGCTAACGTGGGATCCTGCATCCAAAAATGTGAAGGGCTATCGCATCATGTACGTTAAAACAGATGGAACAGAAACCAATGAGGTAATTATTAGCTTCTCCTTTTTCTTACCCAATCTCAGCCCCCCTCTCTTCCCCCAAAACTTCTGTAATTATTAAGCGTAACCTTTGTAAACAAAAGCTACTTTGTGAGCTGTAACAATTCCTTGCTAAAGAGTTCTGAAACTTAGTGCTGTGCTGTACTGTACAGTTCTGACGTATGAGAGTAGCCATTGCTGGTCTATTTAAATTGAAGGGAGGTACCCAAGTGAATAATGTTTTGTAGGAACAGGATCTTGACTATATATTTAGTGTGGAAACATTTATTCTTAATTTTGTCCAGATAACGAGATTTTCCGTGTCATATGACACGGACACAAGGTCATTCAAAAAGACTGTCTGAAGGCTTCCACACATTTTCTATAACATACCTTGCAGTAATTGTGTTTTAAAAACTTGCTTCCTAGAAGCAGGGTCTGAGTTGAACAGAATGGTGGTAACAATTTTTCTCCTTGAATTTATGCATTTATAAAGTTATGCAATATTTAGTTGTCACTAGATACTAAAAGTGCTTTGTAATATCTTTTGACATCAAGAATCATTCACAGAGTGAAAGATGGGATGGAATTATATTAATAGAGAAATTCAAAAGGAGCTTTTAGAGATCACAGTAAATGGTTCTGATTATTAAAACAGCTCCATTACAAAATAAGTTGTAGTATATGCATACCTTAAACCTCAGAAAAATTCTTATGTGTCAGTGTGTAATCATGTTTTTTTCTGGGGCATATCTGACCTTGTGATGCTTGTGGATCCCTTTCAGCTCTGGATATCCTGTGATCCTATGGTTCTGTGATAATTGTTTTGAGTATCTTGGACTTGTGGTAAAGCAATTTATAATGTGAGAATGTTCAGTGGGTTTTAACTACCTTTATGTCTGTTTAAAGAGTAGGTGGCATTTCTTTTCTTTGTTCTACATTGGTTGCGTTTCTCCTGTGGTGCTAACATCTATTGCAAATTATGCTTTCTCTAGGTGGAAGTTGGTCCTGTTTCAACACACACTTTAAAAAGTCTGACAGCCCTTACAGAATATACTGTTGCTATCTTCTCCCTCTATGATGAAGGACAGTCTGAACCACTTACTGGCAGCTTTACCACAAGTATGTATGTCCAAACTTTTGAAGGTTTTCCAAGAACAATTTTGATGCTCTCATCCTTTACTGAAAAGCATGACCAGTAACAGCAAATGCCTCTGACTGTGGATTCACATATATGGAATGCTTTCCATTATTTTCACTGGAGTATTCAACTTCATTGTGCCTTTAGTTTGGGATCAGTTGCATACTTTAGTCATAGGAGTAATGTGATATCAAGGAAGCATTAGTGTTGATAAGGTCTATTTTTTCACTCTTTCCTCAGTCAGCCATTTTAAAGTATATTTTACTGCAATTAGGTAGTAAGGCAGTTGTCTCCCCAGCTTTCTGAAATGTCATTCAGTGTGATGATATTTGGCTATCTGGCTGTAGCATGATGAATTCTGTACCATATAGTTAGCCACTGAATTATCTCTGCAATTAAGAGTAGAAACATGTATATACAGTGAGAAACTCAAACTTGAGAAGGAGAAAATGTAAGCTCTTGTAGTCATTTTAAATCAGTTGTGGTTTCTGTAACAGTTTTGTGCAAATTGTGCATTGAACAAATGGCTGACAGTGCTTACTAATGATTTCCAACATAAGAATAGGAGAAGGACCTTGAGGGAGGAAAGAGAAACACGAAGTGGAAGAGAAAGGAGGACATACATATACAGAATAAGAAGTTGGTACCTTACATGCAAATAAGTGGAAATATAGAGACTGTGTGTGGAAAAGGCAGAGATAGAATCTAGTTTGAAGTAGAGAAAAAGAAGGGAGCGTGGGAATCAGAGGTCTGGGCAAAGGAAGGAGAGTTAGGATTGCATGGAACTACTCCAGTGGAGAAAAGATGAGGAAGATTGTGCAGCTGGAGAAGAAAATGAACATATATTATGTGTATTTCCCTCTCCAATTACAAAGACACTTCCCCGAGCGTACACGTGTGCAAGGAATACGCTGTGCATTTGTCATCTATCTTCCATGTTTTACTCTTGGTGCATCCTTGATATTGCTATGTAAGTTTCAGAGAATAATTTACTTTCACTTTTCTCTTGCATAATGTTTTGCAGGAAAAGTTCCACCTCCCCAGCATTTGGAAATTGATGAAGCATCAACAGATAGTTTTAGGGTCAGCTGGAAACCCACCTCCTCAGATATTGCTTTTTACAGATTGGCGTGGATTCCTTTGGATGGAGGGGAATCTGAAGAGGTGAGTTGCCTTGGCCCTTTGATGGTATGAAACTGGACAAGAAATTTGATTCTGAAGTCCTTTGCATCATCTTTTGCTGATTAAACCTGACCAGTTGACTTGGAAAAAAATCTATCCTTTTGCAAAGCTCTCAAAACCATAATCAAACGAATATTCAGCTTTATTTTTGAAAAGTGAAAATACATCTATTGTGAATAATAGCCTGTAATGTGCCACTTGCACAGAACTAGTCTGAATGTTTGATGCTATTTAGGTTTTCACAGGTTCATATTTTTGTTTTACTAGAAGATGGTGGTAACTCAGCCAGAGCTGTGATGTGACTGCATGTTTGTCTAATAAACTGGTCACATTGCAATTAACCATGAAGCCTAAGTTGTAAAAGGTTTGAAAGATAAAAGCTTACCTTTCAGATTAACTGTAGTTAATTTATTAGATTAATTGCTCATTTTCTTTCTCCTTTCCATGCTATGTTTTTTGCTATAGGCCCTTGCACATCTTCACCACAGTGCCATTTTTAGTAGTCTGAATTACTACATTATTTTTCCTCCTATTAGTTTATTTTTGTTTTACTATCTTTTTCCAAGAATTTTGCACTTTCTGTCATTTTATAAATTCTCTACTGTTTGTATTCTGTTTGATTTTGTCTCTTTTAATGTCTGTTCCTTCATGGTATTTGCTTCTTTCGTACTCTTCAATCTTTTATAATTTCTCAAACACTTTGCTTAGTTGGCATAAGCACTATGAAGAGAGGCCATGTCTGAGAACTGTTGATTGAGGTAGAAAACATGGTGGGAAAAGATGACCTGTACCTAGATTTCATGCATCATTTCTTTCATCTGTTAGGACAGAAAGCAGTTTTTCAAAATTAGGTTAAGTGTCATTTTCTGTAGATTTAGTTGAGGCCAATTCTTTGACACAGCAAGAGGTACTCCTGCAAATTGTTGAAAGAAATTACGGGAAGGAGCAGGGAAAAGAGGAAATTGGCAGGTGAGAGCGTGGGCACAGGTCATTCCCCAGCATCCTCCTACAGTACTGTTTTGTTTGCAGAATACTGAAGTGATTTGTTTTTGTTAAGCTCCAAAGAGTAGATGTCAGTGAAACCCTTTAAGGCTTGTGATTTTTTTGGACGGGTGAGATTTATGGTGTCTGTGGTATCCTTTGAGTGTGAGAATTAGTGATCAGGAAATATTTGAACTCGTAGGGTTTCACTTGTTCATTGTATTCATTAAGTACTGCTGGAGGACTCAGTATTTTTTTTGTGTTAAAATATTAAAAATACCCAAGCTGCTTTCTTGTTCTCCTTGCATGACCTTTCTAATGGGGTCATGCCTAGGATAGCACAATACCTCCGGGCTGTTGCCTGCCTCTTTAAACTTCTTTCCCAGCTAAGTGATCAGTCATGCAGAGAAAAAACATGCACTCCCTCCCTTTCTCCCAAGACCCAACTTGCCAATTAGCTGAGTGGGGTCATGGAATGATGTTGAGAATTACACGCACCTCAACTTATTTCACCCACACTGCTGATGTATGAGGAGAGTGTAGTGGGACGTTATCACAAAAGAGCTGGAATACATTATTTAAAAGTGACCTTTTATTCGTAGGTTAAAGTAAGAAATGCATGCTGCTCTACTCCTAAATTTGCTACTATTTTTGCTTCTGTTATTTGTCCTCTCCACTTGAAAGTTCAGCTCTTTGTGTTCTTTTTTTGTGTGTTCATCGCTGTGGGCTAAATTAGCAGGGAGTGGAGAGTGCTAGATGCTATGCTGCAGAAAGTTCACCAAAGTTATGTGTGAGATCGTAGCTATGTATAGGGATGTTATTATGACACATGATTATAGAGGGTCTGGGGAACTGGAAAGAAAGATATTACTTATACCTTCTTAGAATGCAACTAGACTCGCTGAAGCTGATTTCTGAATTTTCCCCAGGAAAATAGATGCTGGAGTGCCTAGATGGACTGCCTAATTCATTACCTGATAGTTGTAGAAGACATGAGTCCAACCAACTAATTTCTTTCTTTTTTTGTTTTCTTTATCAGAGTTCAGAAAGTCTATGATTGGTTAATGAGTTCCTCTTCCCAAAGATATATTTTTATTCCTGCACTGTACCTATCTTCTGACCTAGGAATCTGGGGTCATGGATAGAATGTAGTGTGATTTACTATTTCTGTTAGCTGCTCTTGTAGACTTTATGCAGCGTTTATGTATTGTTTGGTTATATAACAGCCACCTATAAAAGCTTGCCCAAGAAAGATTGTTTTGTGATAGTATTTCTTTCATTAACTAGTGATTATTCCCCAAACAAGTCTACCAGTTTCACTGGAACTACTGCACAGGTTCCTTCTGCTCTGCTTCGCAGTTCATTTAGCTCCAGTTCTTACTCATATATACCTTCCGATAACAATCTATGAAACACAAAAATTCTAAGTGAAAGTCTTCTTACAGTTAACGTTTCACATGTGAATCTTCTGTTGCTGTCATAGCTAGAAATAAGGAAAATTACTTCTTAAAATGTCATATAGTCAGCTTTCCTACTACACATCTCCCATAAATCCCCAAGTCTGCTGCAAATGTTCTTTCTGTTACTGCATGCGGTCTGCTTGATTCTTTTGGCTGTGGACATCCTTTCTGGATCCAGTTTTGTTAGAGGGAAAAATTACACCTTCCAGCAGTTTGCCACCAGTTTCCTGAAATAGAACATCACATGTGTACTCACATCAAATCTATCAATGACATGGATTATATGAGCAATCCCTCATCCTTCTCTATCATAATGAAGCAAACCTAGTAAAAACAGTGATTTAAACTGTCAGAGGTAACCATGTTCGTTCTTATGAGTGGTTACCCCAGGATGAGCTGATGTGCTGGCAATCTATGGCAGAGTGTAGTAATTTATGGCAAATAGGGCTTGGTGGAATTAGTACATTTAACATTTATTACAACTAGTTACAGAGTGCATTTATCCGTATTCCTCAAGTAGCATTCAAATGTGTGGAGTCATAACTCACATTATAAATTTAATATAGAAACAGCATATTGGAAAGCTACAGAGATACTAAATACGCTTGTCATGACAGTGATTGAAGGATAGAAATATGGATGAAAGATAACTTGCCCTGTTATATTGCTTTTGTTGACGAATATTTTGAATTTTAAAGCTTTTCAAATGAAATGCTTATGTTGAGCTCTAGCAATTCATTAACTGTATGTGAACGAGTAAGATTGCGTGTTTATCAATAATCAAGCCAGCCACAAAATAGTAAATACATTTAAAATTTTCTTAACAGTGCTTTTTTTCCAGTCTTACTTTGTGATAGTCTTTATTTTAACACAGATGACTTGGGCATATCTAAGTGTTGATTTATGTTGTTTTTAAGCAGAATTTATTGTCCTTCTTTGACTTCAGTCACTTTGTATAAATTAATCAAGTATAGAACTGATTTTCTTTATTCTTGCTTTGCTACTTAGGTTGTCTTAAATGGAGATGCAGACAGTTATGTTATTGAGGGATTGTTGCCCAACACGGAATATGAAGTTTCTTTGCTGGCAGTTTTTGATGATGAAACTGAAAGTGAAGTTGTTGCTGTTCTTGGAGCTACATGTAAGACTAACTCTTGAACTCTCAACTGTCTCTTTTTAGAGACATTTAAATGATTTAAGTTTAATGTATAAACCTAGTACTTAAATATAGTCCATCCTTGGGTTGCTGATAAAGAATGTGTTGGTTTAGCATGAGGACTTTGCTGACAATATTTTTTTGCTTTTCTTGTTCAATATTGTATGGTAAATGGCATTGAATCAAAATGATGGTTTGGCTCCCTCTCTGAGCAGTGGTATTAACAACCATAGGAACTGGAAATATATTCTTCCATCCTACATTTCTACTTTTAGTCTTGGAACACAGTTTTTCATTAAGACATATATTAAATTGAGGGTAGGCAATAAATATTTTAAAGTTAATACTTAACAGGAATTTTGTTGAAAATGTTTGGCGTTTGTGTTATGCCCTTTCATTTCTCATTTATGTAATTTATACTCACTGCAGAGACATTCACTCTTGGTGGAAGTAAGTGTCCAGAAATTTTACGTGGGTATCCTCTGAGATTAATATGGAAGTAAAAACTTAAAATCATATACAGTGTAATTTATAGTTGTAACCAAAATGGTAGCCAGCAATTTCATTTAGATTGCCGAAGTCTTTGATTCAGTGTAACAGTCAAATTTAGGACCCATTGCAATTTAGTAAAGGAAAGTATTCTTAATACTGATCTACTATAAGTAGAATTCTAATTGAGGCCAGATAGTTGGTTTATGTGTACATATAGATGCATCTTCTGCACTTGATAAATCTGCTACAGTAATATGAGATAAAATCATTGCCCTGAAGATTTTCATCTATTTCTATCCTCTGTTGAGGAACTGAAAATGTATTTACATTTTAAATCTGTTTCTGAAAAAATGTACCATTTGTGAAAATTTGCATTACTCAATGACATGGATTTAAAAAAAAAATAAAAAATAGTGTTGCTTATATCAGGTACTGGGAGGCATTAAAAACATGTTGCCCTTAGCTACTGGACATTCTTTCTCTCTCAGAAATTAGAGTTTTGTGAGTTTACTCTAGGGTTATGGATTTTTTTTGTGCAAAAGGAGAGACTTGGAAGGTTATGGAAGAAGCGCCTATTCAGTAAATTTTTCCTGGCTTACAAAGGGAGCGTTTATGGGGGAAGATGTTTGATTTTCTTGTTTGTAAAGCATCAGTACATTTCTGTTGATGTGCAGCTTGGCGTGGTGTCAACTGATAAGGATCATTTTTGTTCTATTCAGTGAGGAAAAAAATATTTCTTAAATTCACATGCAGATTCTCTTTTGATGGACAATGACTCACTAAAGTGAACAACTGTTGTTTTTTTTGTGTGTAGATTCAAAAATATAATTGTTTTTTATTAAATCATAAGCTTAATCTTCAGTCCATTTTAAAGAAGTCATTGCCCATCCAAATGATGCTGTTCTTGCTTATTGTTATTTGAATGTACTTTTGGTTTTCACTTGGACAGTAGTGTGCACCCTTACAAATTCCTCAATTCAGTAAATGTGACAACTCTTAAATTGTCAAAGTGGAGGTCACTATTCTCAGCTAAGCAAGAAATGTAGAAGGCAATGTGTATTCTTGAATTGTAATATTTTATTATGTTGTATCTCTGGATCTGAGGACTACTGCACATCTATGTGCTTAAAGTAAATGGAATAAATAGTTCCCTTGTAGTCTCTGAAATGCCTGAAGTGTATGGGATATTTGTAGATATGAACATGCATTTTTCTTGTCATAGTTAGAAATACAAGACTGTGGCTTGCCTTGTTGAATTGTTTGTGAGCTGACTATTGTTTTTCAGTTGCAGGAACTACTGCAGTACCTACAACTGTGACCACTACTACTACTACCACTACTACAACTCCTAAGCCCACCATAGCAGGTAAATGGAATAAATGTATTCTGTTTAGATGCAAAAGGGAAAGAACTGAGGTTTTGCCCAAGCTAGCACACGCATATCTAGGTGCAGAGAGCTGTGATTGTACTGAGGATCTGGGAACACCAAATCCTCATGGTTTATGTGGTCAGCACGCTCTCATGGGAGATCTTGTTGAGGTGTAGACTCCAGGTGAGGGACATCACTCGCAAAAGGTGCCTGTTGTTGTGCTCTGCCACTGCACTTCTCTGTGTAGCCAGCTTCCTTTTCATGCCTTATATGGGATAGGACCCAACCAGTAATGTAGTGTAAGAAATTTGAATGGTCCCAGAGATACTACATAGGAATACAGAAACTGAGTCTAATTTGGAAAGTCTGACTCTTCTGTCTCTTTATAAGCATGAAAATAAATTTGAGCTTGAATACTCTTAAGAAATTTGTTTATTTTTGAAGGTTCTTTGTCTAAATGGGAGTTAGAAAACTGAAGTTTACGAATCAAGAGTTCAGCACTTTTTTGTTTCATAATAGTTAAAAAAAAGCTTTTTATCATTATAATGCTCCATAAGCAAAGTAATGCTATAAATAAAGCAAGTGGGATAATGCATATTAATGGCACTATAGTAGCTATCCTCCTGTAGTAGCTATTATTTAATTACATTGTTAAAGCTTTTATGTGGTTTAGCTCAAGTATGACTGAACTGAATGGGTTTGTGCTAGGATAAACTTTGTGATTATTAGCATATTAAAATATAAAAATAGAATTGATGAAGTGCTAATTAATTTACTTTTCAAATCAGTTTTTCGAACAGGAGTCAGAAATCTTGTTATAGATGATGAAACAACCTCAAGTCTGAGGGTAGTGTGGGACATTTCAGATTACAACGTTCAGCAGTTTAGAGTAACCTACCTCACTGCCAAAGGTGACCGCGCTGAGGAAGCGGTAAGAACGGTCTGTATAGCTTTTTATGAATGGCTTCATAAACTTGAAATGGTTGCTTAATAATTGCTAAGGCACAATCTCCTCTTGCATAACACTCCTGTTGCAGTCAGTAAATGATTCATGTTTGGTTTTACTGTGAGATAGAACATCAGATTTTTAATAGCACATGATTCATGACAGACAGAGTCAAATGCAGGATCGGACCTAAGAAGGTTAAAAGACTGGCTGGCTGACTAAATTATTTATTTATATGCTTTTTGTTTGTTTGTGTCTTTTAAATCTTAAGCCTGTAGTTCTGCTTTAATATTCAGTGACTATTATTTTAAAAGGAAATTATTACTGTAAGAAATGGTAATTAAATTCTGGCCATCAGAAGGAATTGAGAACTGACTCAAAACCTCTTAATATTAGGTAGGTGTCTTGGCTCTAATTCCACAGATTATTTAATTTTAAGTACACACTCAAGTCATATTATCTTTGGTCACAATTCAGTTTCAATTTTGAAATTAATCACATGCATAAATACTTCACTTACTAAAGAATTACTTAAGATCATAGTTAAAATTAAGCACATTTTAAACTGAAGAAAAGTGATTCATCATGTGGTTTCAAGCACCTGGGAGGTGCAATATAGATGTGAAAAAAAAAAAAAAAAGTTTTCATATGTTTAACTACATTTCTTAAACAGAACCCAAAAGTTTTGTGGAATTTGGGCTTAAATAAACCATAGCGTGACAATTCTATGGTGGATACTTGGTTTTTTGGCTTTGATTTCTGTGTAATTTCCAATTACTCCTCCCTCTCCATAAAAATAATAATAAGCTTTTTAATCCTTGATGCAATTGGCTGAAAATCAAGGACAAAAAATGTAACGAGATACTTTTCACTTCAGAAGAGTAAATTACATGTTTATTCTTGGGTTTGCTAGAAAGATTGCATTTTTTTTTGTTCCTTCAAGCCAAGAATTTTTCACATGGTTAAAAACCATGTTGTCCCTATGGAAGATCTTGTGAAATGTGAGAATTTTCAATGCTTGCATCCCCTCTTCTACAAACCTAAAATTTTGGTGGTTTTTTTCAGAAACTTGGACCGTACAGTTGGATTATATGTACAGAGGAGCTTAACACAAAAGGTCATGCATATGTCTTTAGGTGGTTCTGTCCTAACTTTCAATTTTGAAAAACAAATCAAGTATTTCTTTGACAAGTACACCTGGGTGTACTAGATTAATGTCCTTCTGTGTATCCCTTGCCAAAATTAGAAGTAGTTTAAATGTGTCCTGGAGCATTGAGATATGAGAGCTTTCTTCTTTTCCGAGTATCACCTTCAGAAAATTTAGCTGCATCATCCTCAAATACACCATTTCTCTTTAAAATAACAGAACACCTTGAGGCTCACTTTTTGCTTTTTCCTCTTGAAGTGACTTACTATAGGTTTGTCAGTTTCTTGGCAAATATGTGAGAGGTTGCTAGCATAGGTGATAGATCCAGCGGGCTTGAGATACTGAGGATTCAAAAGAAGAGTTTGAACCTTGGGGCTGTTGCTTCCAATAATCTCACTTCAAAGAACAGATTTGGTATGGGAAATATATAAGGTCATATTCTCTTTATTTTACATTGATTTCATGTGCCAGATAGCTTCCGTTCAGGCTTACGAATCTCACTGAGATCAAAATTTTAGTGACAAATACTAATGAAATCACAGTTCATCTATGATACAGGAAAGTTTTGGCTATAATCATTAACCATGTTTCTGGTATCCTGACTATGCAGATAATGGTGCCTGGTAGACAAAACTCCCTTCTGCTCCAGCCTCTGCTGCCTGATACAGAATACAAAGTTACAATTACTCCAATCTATGCTGATGGGGAAGGAGTCAGTGTCTCAGCTCCTGGCAAAACTCGTAAGTGTGAACTTTCTGCTCTTTTTGAACCAGAATGTGTATGAAGAAAGGCTCTTTCTTTTGGTCTTCTATCCCTGACTGTACCGCCTTACTTCGCATGATGAATATGATTTAAGTGCTTTATATTAATCTCAGTTCATTGGCTTGTAAGTAATTGGTTGCTTCGAATTGAGAGATTAAATTTTGTATTTAAATACAATGAATGCAGAAAAACTTTCTCAGTAGTAAAACTGGTAAATCCTGGAGAGACAGCTCACAAAGGTCAACACAGCAAATGTAGAAAATAATGTAAATAGTGCCTGCTGGGATACTATGAAGCAAGTTATTGTACTGTTCATTTTTGTGTGCCTATATGAGATCATTACATCTGAAAGGTCATTAGAAATTAGAAACAAGAGCAGGATTCTACTTGAAAAACTTCAGTGTGCTTTTGTTGAAATAAACTGTTTAAATGGAAGAACACTATTTCTGAGTTGCCTTACATTAAATAAAAAACCTTGTGAACAAAGTTGGGAATTTATCTGGAAATTCATGGTTTGTTGAACAAAAGTCATAATTAGTTCTTAGTATAACAAGATACGACTTTCTGAAGTACATTGACCTTAATCTATCAGCATAATTCAAAGGAAGAATTTGGACCAAAGCTTTCTTTCTGATAGATTTGCCCATAAATTTGAGAAAACTGTATATTTCATGACTTCCAAATCAATGTTAGAGTATGCGTGTGTTTGTTCAAGTTACATTTTTAAAAGCTCAGTTTCATTTTCTTGTAGAACCCCTGTCTGCTCCTAGAAATTTACGTGTCTCAGATGAATGGTACAACAGATTACGTATTAGTTGGGATGCCCCGCCATCACCGACTATGGGTTACAGAATTGTCTACAAATCTATCAACAGTGAGTTTTTAAAAATTTCTTTTTGTCATTTGCTTTTGATATTAACTTGATGTCTCAGTTTTTGAATATGGGAATTTTGTAGTTACAGAATGATATGGGTTGGAGAGGATCTCTGGAGATCGCCCTTTCCAGCTCTCTGATCAAAACAGAGCCAAATTAGAAGAGGAGTCACTAAGTCTTGTTCAATCAAGTTCATGATATCTCTCAGAATGGAGATTACAAAATATCTCTAGGCATTTTTTTCAGTTTTTGACTGCTTTCACTTTGGAATTGTTTTTCCAAATATCTAATCAATGTTTCCCACATTTCAAATTTTGTCTATTTCTTCTTGTCATCTTCCTGTTTCCTCAGAGGAGAATGACTACATCTTCTCTTCCCCCTCCCATAATGTAGTTGTAGGCAGTGGTAAAATTCCCATAAGAATTCCTTCATAACATTGATCAAGCCTAACTCTCAGTTTGTGTTTTTATGTCAGCTTTTCCTGAGTCCTGTTTATTTCAGAAACTACTTCTCTTCTTTTCCCGTACCTCTTTTCTACAGTTCTCCTGTCCTCAACTTCCAACCCCTTACAACACAAATAAAGCTTTAGTTTCTTTGGCTTACTTCTGCTGCCCTACTTGTTTCAGATAATTGCCTTTTTATTCATGGATCATTTTGTCTATGCTGCATCTGACCACCTGCACATTTCAGCTAGACAAGGCACCTATTTTTATTCAGAGTTCTTTAGAAAAATGTCCTCTATTGACAGCAAACAAAACTGTGACTATTAAAGGACTAAAACTATATATAAAGACAATGCTTTTGTCTGGTTTCTGAAGTCTATGCAGAGCACCTAGGAGAGGTGTGAAAGGTGCTGTTTGCACTTCTGATTTGGTATAGTTTTATTCTTTTCTATTTTCATTATCATTTTTGCACAGTGCAAAATGATGCTGTTGTGTTAAGAATGCCTTAGGGACTATTCTGGCTGGCATCTGCTGTCCCCTGTTGCTCCTGGCACACCATCAAACTGAGGAGATCTTTGGCACTCTATTTAGGGCAGTAGTAAGTCACTGAAGCAGAACAAAAGAGTTTTTACAGATGCCAATGACTAGCCCTGCCATAATGAATCCCACTGCTGAATTTCCCAAGTGTGTTGTCCATATGAGAACTGTGCACTGTTCTGAGCACCGTCTTTGTCTTTGTGCATGATAAAAACAAAACAAAATAGTAACTTTAGGGCTGTGTGCAATTTTGGATGGATCTTAAGATTTGCTTTCACTACCTGTTAATTGAGTGGATGATTTTCTAATATTTTCTTTTTTTGTTGTTTTTTTTTGCAGTCCCTGGTCCTGCTTTGGAGACCTTTGTAGGAGATGATATTAATACCATTCTCATTCTAAATCTCTTCAGTGGAACAGAGTACAGTGTGAAAGTATTTGCTTCATACTCAACAGGCTTCAGCGATGCCCTAACAGGCGTAGCCAAAACCTGTAAGAATGATTTCATGCTGTTCAGATCTCTGCAGGCTGTTTCTCACTATAAAAATAGCTTTGTGCAGCTCCTTGAGTAAATTTTCACATGGAAGTCTTTTTCAGTTGTGTGAAAAATGTTTTCCTGAAATTGAAGTCTCTTTTCTTATCAATATATGTCATGCTTTATAATCTACTGGACATGAGCAAAACTGGAATCATAAACCAGATGCCATTATTTGTCAGTTAATATTTTCCTAGTAATATATTCAAATTGCTTTAATGGAAAGTATGGTTACCTTATTTTTCCCTGTAAATCCCTATATGTAGTCTAAATTAGTCTTTATGTACCTAAACCTCAATTTAAAATATTTTTTTGACTGAAGTACTGCTTTTATAATGACGTTTTACATTGATTGGTAGTAACTGTTTCTTTAGCGATGTCCACTGACATTCCAAAGCTCTGATCTAAAAATACACATTTTTTTCCTTCCATTTTTGAGTTTTATTGACATCATTTTTGTAAGAAGCTCTTGAAATTTAAAAAAAAAAAATTGAAAGAAGTGTTATTGGATCCCTTTAGTACAGTGCTTTCATCATTGTTAAACCAAATTTTTGCATTCTAAGAAGAGCCATAAAAGCCCATTGTTGTCATTATAAAATACAACAGCTAATAGTAGCTTACAGTTTGGGAACGTGAGCCCTCTGCAGCTGCATTACAGCTCCCTTGAAACAGAGGTCTGCTCGGGGTTGTCGCAAAGGGTGCTGCCACAAGAAACAAGATATTTAAAAAATGCCAGGAATATCTGGGGATTATGGCAAGAAGATGTCACATGTGGGAGCTGTCTGTGGGTTTCTGTTTTCTGTGCAGCTCCTCTCTGCAGAGTTTGCAGTGGGGCATCAGCACCTGCTGAGATGCAGTGGGTTCCAGGAACCACATGGGAAAAGGAGCAGATGAAGAGTAAGAAAGGCAGCACGTTGACCTCTTATGCACAGGGCTAACATCAAAGGCTGCTGATATTCCTTACAGACTGAATATTAGGGAAAAGTACTCTGAAAGAGAGGTATAGCCTGGGTTCCCAGAAAGGTGATGGCATCACCATCTCTGGAAGTGTTCAAGGACTGTGGAGATTTGGCACTAAGGGAAATGGTTAGTGGGCATGGTGAGGATGGGTTTGCATTTGGACTGGACAATCTTAGAGATCTTTTCCATCCTTAATGATTCTGTGATTCTCCTTCTATAATTCTTTTGTTGCTTTCTCTTGTATGTCATAATGGAGGATTAAATCTTTCCTTTTTTGTTTTTAATTTTCAGTGTACCTGGGTGTGACAAATTTGGATACGTATCAGGTCCGCATGACTAGTCTCTGTACTCAGTGGCAGCTTCACAGGCATGCTACTGCGTACAGGGTAGTTATAGAATCACTTGTGGGTAAGTTACTAAATACATTAAATATGCATTTACAGCCTAACCCAGAGAGCTGAACTGCACAAGTTTAGAAATGGTATGTGGTCAGACTTGTAGACTGGCTCTTGAAAGACTGGAAATGAGGAGCAGAAGAGTTGTCTACACATTGAATGTTTCAGGAGTAAGAGTAGCATTTCCATCCTTTTATATCAAATAGATGTTAACTTACCCTTTTTTTTGTTGTTGTTGGAATTTTTTACCTATCAGTAGAAGGCAGATGATTACATAAGATTTTCATAGTTGTGAGGGAAAGAAGATGGGTAAAAGATGAACAGAATACATTTAAGATTGTAAATGAACCCATTAATGACAGCAGTGATTAGGAAAGGACAGAAAGGTAAGGGTGAGCTCTCAATGAACCCATAGAACCGTAGAATATCCTGAGTTGGATACCCACAAGTATCATTGAATCTAGCTGCGCACAGGAACACCCATAATTCAAACCTGATGTCTGAGAGTGTTATTCAAATGCTTCTTGGATTCCAGCAGGCATGCTGCCATGACTGCTGCACTTGAGGAGCCTGTTCCAGTGCCCAGACAGTGAAGACCGTGCTCACAATTGGAACAGGGTTCAGTTTTGTCTGTTCTCATTGAGTTGATTGTTAATTATACCTCATAGTAATGTTACTCATCTATCACAAGTTAGATGAGCGTGATATATTTTTATGGGGCAGTGTGCAGTTGATGCTTTTAGCACAGATTATATAGACGGTGATGTTTCCTCTGTTTCACTGAGATTCTCAGGTGTAGCCAGAAGAGATTTTAGGAAGTCGTATTTCGTGCAGTTATTCTCTTACCCCAGTATATATCTTTTGAGTGGTGACAAATTAGAAGCTTGGATAACTTGGGAGAAGTGTAATTTATAGCATTTAATGGCATTTATAAAATGTATCATGAAAAGTAATACTAATTTGATTATAAAAGATTAATGGCCTTTCTGTGTTATGGCAAATGATGTGGTTTATCTGAAGGTCTGAAATAGAGACAAGCTGTTCAGAAAGCAGCCATTTTTGCTGACAAAAGAGAGCATGAATTTCTTGGCTACCTAGCGTTCTGCATTCTTGGTACCTTGTTCCTCATCTTACAGAACTGCCAGAATTGTTTTAGCTTAGCCAACAGAGCTTAAATATGAGCAGAATAGGCTTAAGTGTGAACAAGTGCTTTGTATTGACATCTATCATGAAGAGTTTTGATTGTCAGCTGAGGTATGTGACTCATTCAGGCAGCAATTGTTTACTTTTATACTAATCTAACACCTCCTGACAAGCATCAGATGTTTCTTCCTTGGCAGTGAATGATTGGCATTTTGTGTTTATACTCTGTAGAATGTGAGATCAGTTACTTATATTTTGCTTTAATTCTTTCTGGTACAAATTATAAAATGTGCTGAGATACACCATACGTGCTGTTTTGCGGTATCCAGGCTTTTTTCCATGGTCAACTTGCTCTCCAGTTCAGCATTAAACAGACTTTATCTGAAAGTCCTGTAGAACCCTATTCCCTAACCAACATTTTAAATGCTTACTGGTGGAAGCTGTAGTACAATGTGTACTTCAGTCTCTCTTGCAATTACTAAGCACATTATAGACTCTGAGAACCAGAGCCATAGACAAAGGGTGCCATGGAATTGTATAATGCAACAATTCCTCATTAGACTGATAATTTAGGACCAGATCCAAAGCCCATTGATGACAGTGTCAGTGTATTTATTAACTTCAGTGAAAGGGGCAGAATTCATCTCTTTTCCTGCAGAGGTCTGACACATCCTTCAGCTGCTACTTTGTACAAAAGATGTATCAATAAATGTCCCCCATAGATCACTACAGAGAGGTGAATTTCAAGAAATAAGGCAACATGTAATTTATAAGTTTCTGTCAACTAATTGCTCTTCATTGGCTGTCAAGTTCCATTCTAATTTCAGACTTATATTGTGTTATTCAATGAAACTGCAATGGAAACTGTGTTTTAATGATTTCTTTTTTTGATTCCAGATGGGAAAAAACAAGAGGTAAATCTTGGTGGAGGGACACCTAGGCATTGCTTCTTTGAGCTAATGCCTGGTACTGAATATAAAATCAGTGTCCATGCACAGCTTCAGGAGATAGAGGGCCCTGCTGTAAGCATCATGGAGACAACGTGTGAGTAAAGCAGATATGAGTTCAGCCAGCAGTAACATTGCTTGTTTGCTCCTAATTTTTTGTTTGATTGCCTTCAAATATGCTATTCCTATGCAGTTTCCTTTAGCTGAGTTTTTATTTTTCAACAACATTGCAACTCCTCCATGGATGTACACAAAAGGCTGCTTTCTCCAGAGGATTCTTACTCCACTCCTTTGTATCATTTATGAAGTCACATTCCCCAGTGCTACTGGACGTTTTAATGGGAGTGAAGCAGGGACAGTGGGTTAGGCAAAAAAAAAAAAAAACAAATCAAAACAAGGTTTTACATGCTGCAGTTCTTGTCATTTAGTAAAATTTTCACCAGTATCTGAGTGACAAAGTTAAATGAGGCTTTGGTACCCAATCTACTTATATACCTGAAAAGAGGAAAAAGCAAACATTTCTAGTGTTCGTAACATGAGACAAAAAAACCTCTTACAGCTGTTTCTGAAGGCAGGACCCTATTCTCATGCATTCTTAATACCAGGAAACAAAATATGGGATTAGCAGAATGAAGCAAACATATTTTAATGTTATCGTTCTTCAAGCCTGCCTGCTTTCAGTCTAGATGATACACTTCTCATGCTATATTGTTATATACCACAACACTGTTACCCTTCTCTCAGAGTTGGTAACATTTATTGTTGTCCTCTACAAGCTCATCTGCCTATACTTTGAGTTCCCATATGGGACAAACCTGCACAGGTGCATGAGGAATGCATTTTGTATGCTCTGCAGTTCAGGGAGTTAGGAGGATAAGCCTGGAAGAGGATGCTTTGGCCTGCATTTAATTTCTCACACAAACAGATTATTGTATCACATCAGAAAAAAACACTGTTTCAAGGTGGCCTTGATGGTGGCCTCATGGAGTCCATGGAGGTCCTGGACATCAGTTTCTTTGTACATATTTCAGAGTCTTGGTCTTTTTCCCTACTGAAGCCAATAGAAAAACATCAATTTCAGTGGAAGTAAATGTGGGTGTGTACACGGGGCTTGTAATGAGTCCCATTTGTACTAAGCATTCTCAAGAATGGATGTTTTTTCTGAAGTTGTAATTATCTCTATTTGCTACCTATTAAACATCACATGTTATAGCAAATACTAAGTAGTCTTACTTGAAGGCATGATGCTTTATGTCACCTGTTGCTTCGTACAATAATTACATCGATGAAAATTGAAAAAAAATATGCTATTGAACCAAGGTGGAAACTTTTTCTCAGCTACAGACATCAAAATGCATGGCTGTTATCTCTGAAAATTCAGCCAAAACTGTATCAAAATGAACTAAATGGAGCTCTTGCACACAGCAAGGCTTTCAGCCAGTGATCATGTATTTAGGTAGGCTTCTGAGAATCTGTCATTCCAAACCTTATTTTTTAGGAGCAGGTATAGACAGAGTAACCAGTTTTCTGTATGGCAGCCTTAGTAAACTTTGCTGCAAACACTGAAGTTGTAATCCTGCAAAGTTCTGCTAGGAACTGCATTTCTAGCTGGAAACATAACAGGATCTTTCAGAGAAATCAGAAAAATGTGGCTGTGTTTTGCTCTGGATGCTGGCACTGGCTTGCTCCTGCACTCACTATTTGTGTGGCAGGACTAATCTCTTCTTCCTTTCAGTGTGGATGAAGATATACTTTCTGTGATTCAGGACTAGATGTGATCAGAAAGGAAAAGACCACTGATGTTTTATGAAATGAATTAAAGATTATATGTGTGATACTCTGGTGAATACAGAAATGGACAGTTCCTATTGTAGTGCACTCACTGCTCCCCTTTTTTGGGTGATCAGTGGAAGAAGATGCACTCACCTATCTTTCTGTCCAATTGCATTACTACTTGGTTAAAGGTAATGAATTTGGAATGTGGGGATGAATAGAAAATGATATGTTTAACATAGGTAAAATAAGTTGGGCTTCTCTTTGAAGCACTTTTACATTCCTTTCTTTTATTCTTCAGTACCATTTCCAACTCAACCACCAACTTCTCCTTCAACAACATCACCACCACCTACAATCCCTCCTGCAAAAGAAGGTAAGTGCTGCATGCGTGGATTTATGATCATTTGAAGATGTTGATGCGATGATTTTCTGCTTCTGACACCATTTTAGACCTGTGGAGATTGGATGTCAAAATACATTTGCTACAACTACACTGCTAAGGCAGCTGGCTTAAATTTGATGAGCCAAAAATCTTACATCATGATTGTATTGTTGAAATTTGCAGAAAGGAAGGCTAACGGCTGTGAGGTTTTCTTTTTCCAGAACTCTCAAACCATACATATTTTGCCAATGAAGCAGATATCCTAGGGATAATTAAACTTCTGGAACAGAACGATTTTTAAAAGTATGTCTACTTCAGTTAATGACAAAGTTTGGGGCCATTTTCAGGTTCTTTAAATGCAGGCTTCCTTTTGTTTATCAATTGAATGTGTAGTGTGTTGTACAGAGTCACATAAAAACTTCTGTAAGGAGGATCATTAGTGTAGGAAACTGAGGACCAAATCTGTTTACAGCAACTGAGAATTTTATTCCTAAGTACAGAAAAAGAGCTTTTATTATTATTATTATTATTATTATTTATTTTTATTTTTAACCAAAGTGTAATCAGCAGAAAACTAAAGACAGATATTTATCTTTCTATCCCATTCTCTGGATTTAGAAGAACAATTTTTTTCATGGTGAAATGTGTTTAAAAGCTAACCTTGTTATATTCTGACCCTGAGCAATAGATTTAGGTTCTGCTGTGCACTGAAGTTTCCCAGTTCCTGTACAACTCACTTGGACATGTCTAAAGCTCTGCATGCTATTTTGCATAAGAACATGTTAAATAAGAGGGTATGGGGGATACCTGCACTGCTCCTAAATACTGCAGTTAAGGGGAAGAGCTAAGGTGTGGACTAGGTTCCACAGAGAACATCTACAGTAGAATACAGATTCTTACTATGTCATGCAAAGTGCATGTGTGACTTTATTTTACAACCTAAATAAAAATCGAAGTGGCTACCCAGATTTAAATAAGTGTTACGGCCTTCAAGTGTCTTCTGTCAGTGCAGATCATTCACCCCTTGCAGAGCTCAGCTGGTTCTGCACTTACAATGAAATCAGTACCATCAAGTCATTTTGCTAAAGCATTATTGACATTTAAAAAGGACTTTTGATGACAGTTATGTTTTCTAATGTGATTTATGAGATTTTCAGAGGTGTTGAGCTATTGCTTAATTTCCAGAGTACTTGCTTTTTTTTTTCTCAGTGTGCAAAGCAGCCAAGGCTGACCTGGTATTCCTGGTGGATGGGTCATGGAGCATTGGAGATGACAATTTCAACAAAATAATAAGCTTTCTGTATAGCACTGTTGGAGCTTTGGATAAGATTGGCCCTGATGGAACACAGGTAATCAACATCAAGAGACAGAGGGGGCACCAGAAGTGAAATGAATCAAAATGTTATTAACGTATTTTCTAAGTAACTGTGAAATTATAAACTGCTTTATAGCAGCAATTATTTTAATATCTTTTTTTACAGACATCATATGTTAACATTCATGGCTTGAATTTTACAAGCCTGAAGTATCGCGTTAGTCAACTCTGAATCAATCTAATGAGATTTGTTAATGTTATTGTAGAAGTACTCACTGTGGTGTATATATCTAAATAAGCTAGAAGTTGTGTTGATAAGGAAAACGAAAGGTTCATTTAGTTCATTTATTGCTTGTGGTGCTTCAGAATCTGACATGGGTGCTTAGTTTAAGGATGAGTGTAACTCCTTTCACCTCAGGAGCACCTTTTAGAGAATATGAATTTTAATATGTTTTCTGCATTGCAGAGATTTAATATATAGTATTGAAATACAAGGTCTTCACTCAAAGAAAGCATATATTTGAACATGCTCTTGCATGTTTCTATCGTTGCTGCCCATCTGCAAGCTGTTTTTTGTGCAGCTTTTCATTCATGGAGACTGAATAAAGTCCTTGTGGTTGTATGTGCATGTAACTGCACATGTGTGAGTAACTGTACATGTGTGAGCATCTGTAAGTAGGATTTTGCTTTTGGTCTGGATTGAGAGTACTTTTGCCAATCTGGGTATTACTTTTCTCATTCTGTTTGCTGCAAAATGAAACCAGAAAGTATTAGGTGGTTGCCAAAGCTTTGGAGAGTGAAATTAAACTTTATTTTTTGGAAGCTTTTTGAAAGAAGAAAGTTCTGGCTTCAATTTAAAGATGAAGCAAAATTACAAGATAAATCCTTGTTTTAAATGCTCTAATTCACTTACTTTTTGCTTATATACACTGGGTGGTGCTCTAATAATAAACACATCTTCTGTATGCACAGGTGGCAATAATTCAATTCAGTGATGATCCCAGGACAGAATTTAAATTGAATGCATACAAAACAAAAGAGACTCTTCTTGAGGCTATTCAGCAAATAGCCTACAAAGGAGGAAATACAAAAACAGGTGAGAAAGGTTGTGATTATGATGTAGATTTTGTCCCTGCTTCACTCTGTACAGCATTTAGCCTCAACAGGAGTGGTGAGGCACTAGAACAGGTTGCCCAGAGAAGCAGCGGATGCCATGTCCCTGGAATACATTCAAAGTCAGGCTGGATGGGGCTCTGAGCAACCTGATATATCTGTAGATGTCCCTGTTCATTGCAGGTAAGTTGAATTAGATGGCCTTTAAAGGGCCCCTTCTGACTCAAACAGATCTAGGATTCTGTTTTATTTTCATTTGCTAAATGGTGTAAGATATCAGTGTACAAGCAGTGAGAATGTGGTATCCTCACAACAAAGATAAGAAGTTGGCGTTTGGAAGTTAAAGTCTTTGGACTCTGCAGTTTACACCCTTCACCCTCTGAAGGGTGTAATAATTCACCCTGAATATTCACCCTCTGCCCAACTGTTAGGGAGGGACGGAGGAGAGGAGAGTTGAACAGAAGTAAATAGCTTTTGAGATTGTGGAAGATGAAATCAGCTTAGCGAGTGGAAAACTTTGAGGAGGGAGAAGGTGGGAGGGAACTTGCAGAGAATAGTGGGAAATAGTGGGCAAAGTGGAGTGTCTGCTTGGTTATAATCCAGGACAGTTAAGCCTCAGTGGTGTAGTTAAGACAGAGCAGGGAGAACAGGTCCGTTAAGTGAATGCACTTACATTTTAATTAATCCTTTAGAATGTCTCTCTGATGGGAAGAAATTAAAGATGAGTACTAAAAGGGTTAAAGTTTAAGTTGGAAACCATATGTTTTATTATTCTCAGACTGCACAGAAATTTCTTGCAGCTGTTGCATTGCATCAGGTTTCAGTAGTATCAAAATGACACGTTTTCAATTTACTCCAGAAAATGCTACTATGGCACTTTCAGTTGCTACCTGGAGGCGCCCCTACTAACCAGAAAAGAAATTTGTTACCTCTAACCTGCACCAATTACCCTTTCCTTAATATGTAATGTTCATCATCTTAACCTTCTGGACTGAAGGAACTGATGACTGAGCTGTCAAATTTTCAAAACTTGTGGTCAAAATTAAACTTCTAAATCTCTATTTTAATATCAACGGAATGCACTAATTTACAGACTGCCTAGGATCCAACAACTCCTACCAAAATCCATTTACAGCTAAGTCCTCAGCTTACTTCAGTCTCATGCTAATCATTCAGGCCTTAAAGCATACATCTGGGCAGACATTTTTGGGACAGAGCATGTGTGGAGATTTCTCCTTTCATTGATATCTAACATATCATATGAAAAGCCAATAGAGATTGGATTTAAGTCACAGAGAAAGTGTGCTGACATTTTTTTCTGTTTCAGGCAAAGCCATCAAACATGCAAGAGAAGTCTTGTTTACTGGAGAGGCAGGCATGAGAAGGGGCATTCCAAGGGTGTTGGTTGTTATTACTGATGGGCGATCACAGGACGATGTGAACAAAGTCTCCAGAGAAATGCAATTAGATGGTAAAATGTGTAGTTTTAAGAACTATTCATATTTTCCTTTTTTTTTCATTAGTCATAACTTGTTATGTTTATAGATAAAATAGGGTAGTTTTTTTCCAAGTTTAAATAAAACATTTAATGGAATTGCCCTTATGAAGAAGATTTTAGAGGGCATGATCATCATCTATGCTATTGTCTGTGAGTTGTACTCTTAGGGCTACCAGCAAAATGAACTGTTTTGTTTTGTATACAAGAGGTCCTTTGAAGTTCTTCCATATGTTCTTTTGCTGATTCTGATCTGCTCTCATCTTACAATCATTACCTTTTTTTTTTTTTTTAACACCAAGTTTAAATAAAGGCACACAGTGTTGCGTGCCTAGA
The DNA here is from genome assembly GCA_036925125.1 of Oreortyx pictus. Lineage (NCBI taxonomy): Eukaryota > Metazoa > Chordata > Aves > Galliformes > Odontophoridae > Oreortyx > Oreortyx pictus. The sequence continues at coordinate 12,429,028 of JAUPFR010000003.1, read as the reverse complement.
GGTTATTGGTTCTGTATGACTGAGGTTTGTATCAAAATCCTAAACACACTGAATGTCATATAGATTGAAGCTGAAATAGAGAAGATAAAGGCTATAATCATTTTGATGTGAGGAGGTCTAAGAAGGAATTAAATATGTGCTTTGTAATTAGTCTTTAGACTTCGGCAGCTGTGAAGATACCAGTGGATATCACTGATTCCTGAAATACAGTGTAGTCATTGAGCTTAGTTGCCTGCTTGCATAATTCTTAGATGCTGAATTCGGTGCCTTTTTTAATAACACACTGCAAAATAGTAGTGCATGGATACATTGTTTTAAACAGCAATCAAGAAAACAGAAATTATATTTGACATGAATTTGGAGTCTATGCCTAAACTGAACAAAAATATGTTTAATTCTCACGTAAGTTTTGCAGTTGTCTATTACCTATTACGTATGTTACTATTACACTGGCCATGACTTCTAGAGGAGAAAGCATATAATGGGGATTTAGCTGTGACAGGTTATGTCCCAGTCACCTTGGACAAATAACTTCCTGTCTCTCTTTTCCATTTGCACGTTGTCTGCTTAGACTTCGGATATGTACAGACTCATCTGTGATAGAGACTAGCAGGAAGAAGTGCTGATGTTGGATGAAATGTTAAGATGTTGGATCTCCTGGAAAGAGTCCAGTGGAGGGCTACAAAGATAATAAGGGGTGTGGAATACCTCCCTTATGAGGAAAGGCTGAGAGACCTGGGTCTGTTCAGCCTTGAGAAAAGAAGACTTGGAGATCTGATCTACATCTATAAATATCTAAGTAGTGGGAGGCAAAGGGATAAGGCTGGAGTCTTCTCAGCAGTGTGTGGTGATAGGATGAGGAGAAATGGCCACAAACTGAAGCATAGGAAGTTCCACACAAATGTACATGGGAACTTCTTCACAGTGCAGAGATGGAGCACTGGAGCTGCCCAGAGAGGTGGTGGAGTCTCCTTCTCTAGAGACATTCAAGACCCACCTGGACACCTACCTGTGCAACCTGGGCTAGGGAGCTGTTTTGGCAGTGGGTTGGACTCGATGATCTCTGGAGGTTCCTTCCAACCCCTGCAGTTCTATGATTCTGTGATTACATTAAATCAAAGCTTTGTTATGCTAAAATCTCTGCAGAAGGTAGTAAATATCCCTGAACTCCTTTCAAACTTAAAGAAAATATTGTTGGACTAGAGTAAATTTGAACTCAGGCTGTACAAGAACACTATGTCCATCAAAAATATTCAGCCTGATGTAGACAGGGTCTTTATCTTTTGTGGAAGGGAAAATTTAGAAAAACTTTTGCTTCATTTGCTGCTCTTCAAAGATACAGGATATGATTCTCATTTCATTTAAATCTTTGAAGGCCAGCTCAAAGATTAGAATATATTCATGCAGGTTGCATAGAACAGATTTGACTGGTGCAGTTAAACTGCTGATAAAATAAGAATGCATTTCAGTGTTCACTCTCGTAACAGCAGTAGCTTGAACATTCTGATTAATGTATGGCACAGAGCAAAATCTGTAGAAGAACTGTAGGAAATTACTTTTTGTGCTTTATGTTTATGATATACTTAATATATCCTTCCTACACTTTGCCTAAAGTGAGTGGAAATGTTTATGGATGATACATTGCAGCATTAAATTAAAAAAGAATTTAAACATATGCTAAAACAATTGTCTAGTCCTTATGACTTCAAGAGAACATTTAAGGATTAAGTTTTAATTAACAGATGAAGAATAAATAGCTGAAAGAAATATTTCACTGAGGATGTATCACCTTTTGTTTTGATTGTGTGTGAATTATCTCGTGTGATAGAACAGTAATAAGATTTTCACTACTGTATTTAATTAGGAAAGGAGCCAGTACAAATCTATCTGTGTTTGTATTTCATTTCCATTCTTTAAATAAACAACTCACAAGAATGTTCTTTTTCGTTTTACAGGTTTCAGCTTTTTTGCTATTGGAGTTGCTGATGCTGATTATTCAGAATTAGTTAATATTGGCAGCAAGCCCAGTGAAAGACATGTCTTCTTCGTGGATGACTTTGATGCCTTTACAAAGATCGAAGATGAGCTGATCACTTTTGTTTGTGAAACTGCATCTGCAAGTTAGCCATCTGACATATACTTACTTCTAAAATAAGAGCTAAATACTATGGGTTTCTTTTGTAACAATTTCCTTTTAAGTGATATTCATGAAAATGTATATTTTAAGTATAATTTGATGCAGATGTTATAACTGTAATGTTATTTCCTTAAAAAAATAAGGAGATGGAGGTGTTACAGTTTTTGTATAATTAATAGTTGTTTGATAAAAATCTAGAATAGATCCATTGGTTATTGGGGGTGGGGGAGGAGGAAAGGTTTTTCAGTTTTGAAACAGGCCCAAATTCTTTGAAATCTATCAGAATGCCACGTTTCAGGCTCTTTATGAAAAGCAAGAGGATTACATTCTGGGAAGACACCAGATGGTTAGAGGTTGATAATTCACATGGTTTTAGGTGTATGCCCCTGTATGTTTTCTGATACGTGAACCAGGAATTAGGCAATATATAGCTGATATGAATCACTTGTACCTATAAAGGGTACTGGAAGCGTGCATTGAGCTGGTGAATGCAAGAATGTAGCTTGTGACCCCTCAGTTCTTTGTTTTTGACCAGTATCTCTACTTTCAGTTTTAGAGAGAACTTAGAACGCTGAGAATATTCAACAGTAGTATTTATTTGTCACTTGTGATTTGTTCCAAAAGTTATCTCCAAATTTAAGTGCTGTGGGGTGTCATATATGATGCCTTGCATGTATGCTTATTGATTTCCTAGGGCTCCTTTCTTGGAGGAGACTAGTGTATTTTCTTCCCTCCTAGAAATGAAATAGAAGAAACAGATTCACAGATATTTAATGTCGTAAGGACTGTATGCAGTACTGATCTCTCCCATGAAGGCTGTGTGTGGAGTCTGAAAAGACACAAAGAATGCCTGCTAAAGTAATTGAACTTGAGTCAGACTTAGGTTGAAGGGCACAGATGAGAACTGGGGACATTTGGTTAAAGAGTAATATAAGACTTTTTTTACACAGCAAGCAGTGAATTTTTGTCACAAGGGATTTTGAAATCAGGTTCCTATAAGGATTAAACAAATTAATGGACAACAGTTGTATAAAGTGCTGTTATGTGGAACATGCAGCCAAGTGCCCCTTTACATCTCTACTACAGCCATTGTGGATCCTGAGGATCAAAACTGAATGAGTGTAAAGTGGTCAGACTTCCATGCCTTTCCTAGGCATCATCTCCTTTTGCTGCTTTTGAAGATAGAGTCCTGAGCTGAGTAGACCATTGTTCTTACCTGATGGGGCCACACTTGTATCCCTAAATGTATCCTTCCTTTTATTTTTTTCAGCTTGCCCACTGGTATTTAAAGATGGGGACAACTTTGCAGGTAAGCTAGTTTTGTGTTTGGTTTTTGTGCCAGATTTATGGAATTTTTTTTCATTACCTGCTTTTTACAGTATCAGCAATAATACAGCCTTTACGTAAAATGTTTTGCATGTTATGACAGGAAACTCTGATGCACCCGGCTTTGTCCTTTCCTGTAATGTAGTGTTAATTTAATTTAAATGAGTAATACACACTTTTTCATGTCTTTCAGGATTTAAAATGATGGAAATGTTTGGCTTGGTTGAAAAGGAGTTTTCAGCCATTGATGGGGTTTCAATGGAACCTGGTACATTTAATGTTTACCCGTGTTACAGACTGCACAAGGATGCCCTCGTGTCCCAGCCTACTAAGTATGTATTAATATATAAATATTTGTAAAACATGTGAAATAAACTGTTCAGCACAGGCAGTGATTCATTTCAAGGGTTGCTATTTTTGTCAGAGGAGCAGAGTGCATTCATATCTACATTATGTATATTATGGTAATTAGTTGAGCATTTGGTGTCCAAAGTCCCCAACCAATTTCCTTCTAAAATAACAGCTGTAGGAAAAAGTAGATGAACTCAGGGGCTATTTGGAGTTTCTTGTGTGAGCCAGTTTCAGGTACATGCCAGTTTGGCATCTAGCAGTTTCATGCAGGTGTATATCAGTATTGCTTTGTGAAAGGTTGAAGTCTCATGGAGTGCACAGTGGCTTATTTTTAGGAAAGGTGATTGAAATTGTTGTTAATCTAGTAAGGTTTATCTCCCTACACTTTACTGAAAGTGTGTGGAAAGACAGAAAGCTTCTTTCAAGTCTGAGAGTGGGAAGCTTCTTTAGATCCCTTTCTGATTCAGTCTCTGTATGTATTAAAAACAGAGGAAGATTATCTTCTTTATGTTAAAATGAGTTTCTTTAACCACTTTACCATACCTTACTGGGAATCAGGATGTAGTGCTGTATCAAGGACTATGTCCTGGGAGAGAGATGGAAGAGACAGTGAAGAAACCTCCCACAGAATTACATTTGTTCCTCAGAGTGGAAGTGATGGGAAAATCTTCATTTCTTTGAGCTATGTGTAGGTTATGTTTGATTCCTTCGTGTCAAGTTCCCTAGTTTGTGTTAAATGTCACCAGACAACAGCAATGGCTTTACTGTGTTAAAACTGAGAAGAGTTAACAAAATGGTTTCTTAGCTGAGAAAAACAAGAAAGAATAACGTTATGAAATGCTTTATAATTTTTTAATTAGCAGTTTTCTTACTCTTTTTGTGTGATTACCCTGTTGTGTCCCAGTTGGAGCCATCCTTCTTGGAGCTGTGTCACATTATACTTGTTTAGTTTCCTTCTGGATCTACACTGAGTGGAATTTCCAGAGATTAGAATTGCTCACTTCTTTTTCCTTTTCTGTTTCTTTCTGATTGGATCTGCTGTGTTTATATGCTCTTCTCTGGCTGCCACCCCAGGCCAGTCCTGCCCAATCTTACTTCTTCTTTAGGCTTTCAGTCTCTTTTGTGGTTCAGAGAATGCCTTTCTCTTGATGATGTACAGGTATGTCTGAATAATACTGCTTTTATTTTCTCATCTCATATGTGTGCTGAGTATCATTAATGCTCTTCTCCTTTTTAATTTCTATATCCCCAAACCTTGTGTTTTCCCATCTGTTTATTGAATTTTCTTTTGTTGGTTCTTTTATAACAGACATACTTTAGGCCTTTGTTCTTACACCTGTTACATTCTCTTTCTCCTTTTTCTCTCTGGGGAAAGAGAGAGTGTAATATCAAATTTAGTCATCTACAGACTACTGTGGGGAATATATACATTGTTTATCATATTTAACTCTTTTTTTTTTTTCCAGCATGATTCATATTTATACATATTAAAAGTGTCAGAAAAACTTTAGATGGAAGAGATCATATTTTGGGAAAAGAAATTGATTAAATGAATGTGCCAGATTCTTTCAGATCCCTTTAATAAGATTTAAGGAATCGAGCTAATTAACTTTTTCAAAGTACAGGCAGTCATTTCTGGTATTTCTTTGTCCTGCCTTGGAATTTGACAATGAAAGGTTAAATTAAATTGTTACTATTAACAAGCTTCAGGAAATGAAATAAAATAACATGCCATTTTTATAAGAAAATGCGTTATGTGAACATCTGATATGTAAACCACAAGATTTAAAGTTTGTTTCAGTTTAAAAAACTTTATTTGTTTTACAGGTATTTGCATCCTGAAGGTCTTCCTTCGGATTACACCATTACATTTCTCTTTCGTATACTTCCCGATACACCTCAGGAACCATTTGCTCTATGGGAGATTTTAAATGAACAATATGAACCTCTGGTTGGAGTTATTTTAGATAGTACGTATTTTGTATCCTCTCTGTGATTTCTTCCTTAACTGTGTGAATGGTTCATTCTTTGTCTAGATGTTTTTCGCCAATGTTTTAATTCTCTGCTACAACAACTGCCTGAATTTTTGAAGGTTATGGTTTCTGGTGATTATTTTATAGATTGAATATATTTGACCCTAATTTGGAGTTGGTGTAAAATTTTGAGTACACTTCTGTGAACTGGAAGTAATGATACTGAAAGTGTTATTGTCATTTTTCCACTTATAATGTTGACTTTTGCACCTAGTACATACCATAAGCAAATTTCAAAATGTCAAACAAAATGAAATTCAATTTTTTAAACAGTTCTACAAGTAGCTGCTTATTTTTGTTTTTTTTTAGTTTGTTTGTGTTTTTTTAATATCTTACAAAAGACAACTGACAACTTCAATTTTTTTTTTTTTTAATTAAAAAAGTAACATTTTCAAATAATGTATTGGGCCTTTGCTTCTTATAATAACTAGTTCTTATTTTTACTCTTGCACAGATGGTGGTAAAACTCTGACTTTCTTTAACTATGACTACAAAGGAGATTTTCAAACCGTGACTTTTGAAGGTCCTGAAATAAGAAAGATATTTTATGGGAGCTTTCATAAGGTTAGTAATGGTAATAGTAAAAATACATAACTCTTAATGGGAATTTTTCATGTTTTGAAATCTTCCTTCACGTGATCATTCACATCGAAAAGAAATGTAATTTGCATGTTCAGAACCACTTACTAAACTTAAGACCCTTTGCTGTATTGAATTAACATTAAGCAAATCATTGTTTTTATGAAGTTGATGCATTCAATTTTAATCTCATACTTTTTGCCTATATTTTAGAGTTGGTAAAAAATACTTGCCTTGAGTTGTTGAATTTAGAAATGAATTGGCTTTTGCCTTTAATGTTTAGGTTGGAAACGTCAACCAAAATGTAAAGAAAAAGTCATGCAAAAAAAAGCTGTCCTTCCTTTTGACCAGAGTTGTTATTTTTAAATGTATTTTAAAGGGATATGACTTCTTGAACTTGCCTTGGCTGCAAGAGATCTTGTAACATTCTTTCCAAAAGCAGATGAGGTAATGTTGAAATTGTAGCACCTTTGTTGTGGAAGGTATTTTTGTGGTTCAATTTTATTCTTGATTTCTTTGTCTTTCTCAAAACAAAACAAAAAATAAATAAAAAAAAAAAGAAAAGGAGACTTGTTGAATGGACTATTGTGGAATAGTATTCACAGAGCTCAATTTCTCTTTAACTACTCTAGACTTCCTTTTTAGCTGTGAGACCAAGAAAGAGATGGTAGGTCAGAGCAAAAGTCTAACACTCTCTTTCTAAAATCATGCTTTGAAAGAATGTGTAAGTACATAGCAAATTTTCCTCTTAAATATTTTTCTGCATTTTGAATGATGATCCTATGAGTATGAAAGACACAAGACCAAATTCAGTGCTTCTGCTGAGTCCAGAGGAAAGCAGTTACAGTAGTCCTTCATGGATTTCTGTCTTCCACCTTGGGTTCTGAACTTCACATAGTGCACTGATAGAGAGCAGATGCTGCATTTTTACCAGCTCTTCATCTGTACTCTCCCCTGCCAAAAGATTTTCTATTTTTTTTGCCTGAGTTTTGCTAGTGATAGAACAATTGTGACAAGGATTGTTTTCTCTGTTGGGGATGTTTTTGCTGCATCAGTGTTGGAGAGCAGAGTCAAGGCAGAAGGATGAAACTTAGCTGCTATGCTCTGCTTTTCTGTGTTGCATTTGATGGGATTTGATATTCTTTCTGTGTAAAAACTTCATTTTCCTGTGTGATGGCGTATAGTATACAGAATAACTTTCACTGCTTAGTTTTGGCTTTGCAAGCAGCTATAAAGGGGAAATCCAGTGCTATATAGCAGTATCACACAGGGCCCAGGAAATATTACTGACTTCATTAATCAAAGGTTCTGAGAGATCTGGGTGATATACGAACCTTATGCAGACATTGTGTCAGTAATAAATCATTTTCTCCTCAGTAAATTAGGGAAGTTGCCAGATTTTATGCAGATGTTCCTTAAGCAGAGAAATAAGCTAAATTAATTGAGCAGATTAGAATCATGGAGCAATGGACCTCTAGAGGCCAACTACATTAGTTGCTATGGATTAGTCTCAGTTTGGTTAGCAAACATGAAATTAGGAGCTCATTTCAAAAAATGCCCAGCACATCAGTATATTATGTGTGCTCCTTTGGTATGTTAAAGCATATTTTCTTTTCTTTAGCTGCATGTCGTTATTAGCAAGACTACAGCCAAAATAATTATTGACTGCAAAGAAGCAGGTGAGAAGACCATTAATGCAGCAGGGAACATAAGTTCTGATGGCATAGAAGTGCTGGGAAGAATGGTCAGATCCAGAGGACCAAGAGACAACTCTGTACCAGTGAGTAGAATAAGAACCATTTCTTTAAACCATTTGAATATCCTAAAAACAAGCATTTGGGATCTTTGCATTTTAAGCTGAAGCAAAATGAACTTGTATTTGAAACAGAAAAGCTCCATAATTTCAGATATTTAAAAAATGAGAAAGATTTTCCCCAGATTGTCTTTAATTCCTCTGAAATTGTTCTCCTGGAAACAGCAATTGATCATGCTGTTTGCATGGCAACCTATGGGATTCTTTCCATTTTGCCTTAGATAACTTTAGGTTTTGTTTGTTTTTCTAGGTAGACTTAGTTGTTGAGGGATAACTGCAAAGCTGGTGAGGATCTTGGGAAGACTTCTTTGCTGAGCAGCATTGTTTGCTGATTTTCTTTGAACTTTGTTGACTCTAGAGAGAGGTTAGCATAGAATGTGAACCTTGAACTCGAGACTTGATTTGAATAGGAATGAAGTTTCAAAAACGTATTTACTTGTTATTATATGTAAGTACTCTTTTAGTCAAAAATGAGCCCTCAGAATTCATCTCTGTGTACAAAAAAAAGAGCCCTTAGTGCTCAAGCTTACAGATAATAATTATATCAAGGCTGTAAAGACAATTATACAGAGAAACTTTTGTAGTCACTTTCCAATAGAAACAGAAAAAAGACAAACTTAGTAAAACTTGGAATTAAAGAAGGCTTTGTAAAGAGAAGTGGAAAGAAATTGTGTCTTTTGTTAGAACCCAGGAATCTATAAAGGATAAGTTGGATTACCCACACACTGAAAAATTTGGTTTTGTTCAAATGAACAGTAAAGCTTACGTAAGACTACGAATGTGTAGATGTAGATGCATTTTCTTTACTCCATGCAACTGTATATGCCTTGAAATTTTACCAAGATACAGGCACGTCAAGAAAGCATAGAAATAACCTCCTTTAAAATCTTGGTTCTGCACACTGTATTCATCCTGAGTAGAACTTGTGTGGTCATATTTAAGGCAAGAATGAGGTGATTTCTTCTACAAAAATTAGAGGACATTAAAGGAAGCTAGTAAGAGGCAGGACAGTGACTCTCCACACAAAAGGTACTAATCAGTGCTGCTTATTTTTTTTTTTATTAAATATTTATTATTATTATTTTAGAGGTGTATTGACAAATTAATGGAAAGGAAAAAAGGGACATTGCTAATTGTGGAAAAAAAACAAAAACAAATCTGGGACAGGGAATCCCTGATCTGAATGTCACGGAAGATAGTGGACTGTACAGGAGGCTTTAGATCTGTGTGCTTTATTAGATTTCAAATGTTGTGCTGTTGAAAATGGGGTACAGGGATTTAGTCTGTCTTAGTAGCTTCATAGTTTTAAGGGGCTTGACCATGCCTGCATAAAATAGTTTAACATTTTTATAATGGTTTTAGTGTGTTGTTTTTCTTTGTAATGAATAAAAGCCAATATAACTGAAGCCAACAAAATAACATACATTTTGTAGTTTTGAATGTTCTGTCTCACAGTATCCTCTGGACAAAATGTTCAGCAGCACATTTATACTGTGCTAGATGAATAATTGACTGGTCATGCTCAAAGTGGTGATAAGAAATAAGAGTTACATCTGTCTGGAGTTCAGTCAATACTGGGATTGTGCAGAGCTCCATTTTAGAGACAATTATTTTTAATGTTTTCTTCAAAGACGTGAACGCAGGACTTGAGTGTATGCAAAAGGTAAGGTTGAAGGTGACACTAAATTGGGAGGAACTGTTTAACTCCCTAAAAGGTAGAGAGGCCTTGCAGAGAGAGCTTAACAAATTGAAGGGATGTGCAATTATCAGTCACATGAGCAAGTTCCATATTCTGCATCTGGGACAGGGCAGCCCTGGATATATGTACAGACTGGAGGATAAGAGTCTTAAGAGCAGCCTCTGGGAAGGAATCTGGGAGTTCTGGTTGACAGCCAGTGAGATATGAGTCAGCAGCGTGCCCTGGCAGCCAGAAGGACCAACTGTGTCATGGGGTGCATGAGGCCAGCTGGGCAAGGGAAGGAATTGTCCCACTCTGCTTTGCACTGGTGCAGCCACACCTTGAGCGCTGTGTGCTGTTTTGGGTGCCATGATATATAAAAGACACAAAACTAATAGAGGGAGTCCAGTGAAGGACTATAAAGATGGTGAAGGATCTAGAGGGGAAGATTAATGTGAAATATCTGAAGTCACCGGGTTTGTTGAGCCCAGAGGAGGCTAAGGGGAGGCATCGTGCAACCTACAGCTCTTCACAAGAGGAGCAAAGGGGCTGATGCTGATCTCTGTTCTATGGTGACAGCAATAAGACCCAAGGGAATGGCATGGAGCTGTGTCAGGGGAGGGTCAGGTTGTGTATTACGAGAAGGTTCTTCACCAGATGGTGGTCAGACACGGTTACAGGCTTTCCAGGCAAGTGGTCATGGCACTAAGCCTCCTGGAGTTTGGGAAGCATTTGGGCATCGCTCTCAGAAATATGGTTTGATTTTCATGTGGTCCTATGTGAATCCAGATGCTGGACTTGGTGATACTTCTGAATCCCTCCCAAGTCAAGATATTCTGTGGTCTGTTAAACAATTTTGAGTATATCCCAAATTAGAGATTTTTGTCCCATTGATGGGTGCAGTATGCTGCAGTTCAGTGAACAAACATTCATCCTAAATAGATGGAACAGAAAGGGAATTAGGCTAAACATGCCTAACCCTTTCAGCAACCCTTAATAGTGGGGCATCTCTGGGTTAGAAGTTCCAGACAGCTAACGCAGAGAAACCTAACCTTGACAAGAAATAAATACCGTTCTTCATTCTTTCAACAGGATTGAGTAAAAAGTCTAGCATTAAAACGTAGTTTACTTACAAATCACAACTTTTTTCTTTATTCACGCTTCCTTTTCATCAATATTTATCTTCTTTTACCTCTGTGTGTTTATAACATTAAAAGAATTAAGATTTGATGTGTTCTACTGTTGGGAATGTTTTGCAGAACCATAACCTGATCAGATAAGGATGAGTAGACTTTTCTGTATTACTGGCTTTCCTTGCAGAATTGGAGATCTAGGAAGCAAAATTTATATGAATACTCAGAATTATGAATAAAAGGCTAATGGTAGCAAAGAAAGCTTTGTTTAGTTATTTAGCTTGAGTCAGAGCAACCCACGTAGTATTTTAAAATAAAGATACTGAGTCATTCAACATTTGGATGGTGAATGCAGCAATTCAGAGAATGTCTCTCTGCTCTTTATTTTACACCAACATGTTCTATCACTATGGATCTCTGGATTGTTTAATCCAGTATATGAATGTGTATATGCTTCTGTGTAGGACTGCATAAATTTAACCAATAATGTCAGACTTCCACTGTTTAGGATAACAGCTTGGGATAGATTGATTTGTAGAAAAAGTAGAAATACTGCTTACATCTGACCCTGAAATTATTTCTGCTCAACTGGCTGAGGTGTTTCTGCACTTCTTTACTGAGACGTCTTATTTGCTTAAGTGTAGTACCATGTAAATGTCCAGGGTCATTCTGAGCAAATTAATGAGACTTCCTAGGATTAGTGGCCCTGAGATATGTAATGAAGAGGTGTCTAAGTAGCTCCACGTTGAGCCAGCTTGGGTTTGAAATAGCTGGGGACACAGACCTGTTTGACTCAGGCTAGTCCTTTGTGGAGCCAACCCAAACATCCAGAACTTCCTTTCATGATGCACTTCAACAGCTAATCTGCTCGCAGATAAGGAGAAATTCTATGTATATGGAAGCATTCATTTGTTTAAAATACAATAATTGATTTATGTAAGAAAAAAACCCAAAGAAAAATGAAAACCTACCCATTTCAATTTTATCTTAAAACTTCATTGCTTCTAAAGGTGTTAAAACTTTTGAAGTTTGAAAATCCTGACCTTCATTCCTCTGTTCTAGTTTTAAAATAATACTGCTGAAAATAATGATTTACATTTGCTTAACTGAAAATAATAGCTAAACTAAAGATCATTCTTCTATCTCTAGCCATTCCTCAATGTTTTTAACATGTGGGGCTAATTTAATGGGGTATTCTGTTCCCTTTATTCAGTATGCAAGTAAATGAGGCATGGAGAAAGAATGGAAATAAAAACTGAGCAAAGCTTCATTTCTGTAGGCCCCATTTTTTATTCAGATCAAGGCTGTAATGGAGACACTTGGTTTTACCATTGAGTCCTATTTAGTATATTGTTTCTGATTACCTAGCAGCTGTAATTTTTACCAAATGTTTGTGTTCCTGTAGATTAAATACTTGTCCAAAGCATGTTCCCAGACATGAGGTGGGAATTTTTCTTTCTGACCAAAGTCATGCAGCAAGCTTTTCACCATCCGTAACTTTTCATTGCCTGAGGATATTATGGATAAAAGGGGGCACATTCTAAAATAAAATAGAACTGGAGAAGATGATAAATATTATCTGTGGCTCAGTTCCAATGTAAGTAATGTGTTACAGGAGATCTTATTCCAGATAAAATCTGAGCACCAGACAAGTGCAGTATTTTGGGATGTTCAACTCTCTTACACCTGTCTCTCTTACACCATCAAATGTCTGCAGCATTTCACATTGAACAGCTTGCTCAATCGATATCACATCTGATAATTGGACATGTTGGTTAGAACATGAGCCTTTTTACGGTTTAAGTTAGCATATTATCGACTAGCAGCTCTAAGTTGATAGCCATTCCTGTCTAGCCTGAATACTTGAATGAAGGTAGCTTTTCTTGCTGTTGGCACTGATCTTACAATTAACTATCGTCTGTATATCATCTTATTTTGAAACAGTTGCAATTGCAGATGTTTGACATTGTTTGTGCTACCTCATGGGCCAACCGAGACAAATGCTGTGAGCTTCCTGGCTTGGTAAGAAACTTATTTCATTGACTGTACTAATTGCATCATTTTTTCTTTTTATTCAGACAAATCTTTTAAAGGAAATGTTTGGTTAAGTGTTTTCAAAAAAAAAATCCAAATGTATTTAGATTACTTGTCCCACTGAAAGTCAATATGATGTATGTTTGTAAATCAGGTAAGCTGTTTTAAGGCACCTGTGTAATACTATGTTTCATTACATAAAATTCTTACTTCTGAAACAAAGTTTTATACATAAGTCTCATCCAATCTTGATCTTTCCTTAGAGAGATGAGGAAAATTGCCCTGCCCTTCCTCATGCTTGTTCCTGTTCAGAAGCTAATAAGGGTCCTCTGGGACCTCCAGGACCACCGGTAAGATTTCATTCAGGGTTTTAGCCAACCGTACCAAGTTGTCCATGTGTCACCTTTAGTCCGAGACACATAAACGTACTGAAATTGTGTAACTAATAAGAATAAATTAGAGTTTCAAGTATCAGTAAAGTGATACAATGTCATTCAATTTAGAGTAAAGATGCTAAGGAAAAAAAAAAAAATGACTTGTCACTCAAATTTCTGATGGTTAAGAAGGCCTGAAGCATTTAGGGACTTGGAAATTTTTCTGACTTGCTAGTGAATGATGAAATATACAATCTCAAAACTTCCCTGTTCTTTGTGATCGTTCTTTGCTAGCACTCCTCTAATTGTTTACTGTACAGAAACACAAGACACTGTACTGTTCAGCAAGTGTCTTGTCTTTCTTATGTAACAAGTGGAACTGGATAGTTTCATCTAGAAGAAAGATTTTACTTTCCATCTCAGTGTAGTATCTTAGGAAGATGGAATGAATCTTTATTTCCTGCCTTGTGGAAAAACTCATATAACGGATCAGACCGGACAACTGAGATGTGGGTGATTTGAATTTCATAATAACTCAGTTTCACATCACATGGCGATTTTTGGCAGTTCAGAAAGGTTGCAGGCTCTATTTACAGTAATGTATTCTTGATTTGGTGTAAGAGGATTGTAACTAGAATGTTTGTAGAGCATTCATGTTTTTTCTTTTACAGACACACTGATAGCTCTGATTGGTATCTTAGGGCTGCTTGCTAAGTTAGCTTGACATAAGGTGCTCTTAGGAAAAAAAAACTATCTTCATCTTTCTCTGCTCATTCTGTGTTCTGAAGGATACAAGAGCATGTTTTGAAGGGAAAGAGCCAGTGAAGAATGTGAAGGAAAAATAAGTGTTTTGAAAAGACTTTAATTGCACAAATTATGTATAATACATGTTTAACAACTCAGGTGTTACATCTTTTTTGCAGAAACGGTTGCTTAAGCTTTAGGTACAAAAACTCGAGAAGAAACTTGAAAAGGAGAAATTTAAGTGAAGACATGTGTCTTGAAAAAGGAAATATATTACTGTATTTTCCTTTTTCAAGTATAGGTTATGAGTCAAGGGTAGATTAAGGTTTTAATTCCATTATATAGACTTCCAGTGTGTTTCTTTATAGAGAGACAGAGGGATAATTCACATGAGTCCTTTTACTATATGTATCAGAAAAAAAAAAAAGCTTAAAAATTATTTGAATGGAAGGATATATATGTTGCAGCAGTCCAGAATGTATATACATCAAGAAATGCCAAAACTTAATTCAGAAATAAATGATCTATTTTTATTTATTGACAATAATTTGTTCACTACAAGAGGAGGTATTAAGCCAAGCAGAAAAATCATAGAATCCTTGAATCGTTTATGTTGGAAGGGACTCTTAAAGGTCATCTAGTTCAATATCTCTGCAGTGAACATGGGCATCTACAAGCTGGTTCAAAATGCTCACAAAGTTTGGTCTGGCCTGACCTTGAATGTCTCTGGGGGGGTTGCCTCTCTGGGCAGTCTGTTCCAGTGCTTCACTACCCTTACCATCAAAAAGTCTTTTACCTTATATCCGATCTAAATTTCTTTTAGTTTGAAACTGTCTCACCTTTTCCTATCACAACATACTTTGCTGAAGAGTCTGTCCCCTTCTCTCTCTTATCACTGTCTGGTCAGCGGAGAATGTAATTCTAGAATTCATCCTCTTATGAGTGCTTTTTTTTTTTTCTTTTTTTTTTTTTTTCTGCCAGACGATCACATGGCATGTGGCTTGGGAAATAGGTATAAGGTCTGGGAAAAAGTGGAGCAAAAAACAACCTACTCACTGTTCTTTTCTGAGCCAACCAAGAGCCAGTCACATTGCTGTGTCTGGTCAGCACTGCTCTGGGCCATTAAAATATCACGTGACTTTTCTCAAAGCCAAGGATTTTTCTGTTTTAGGGATCAGAATTCTTCTGTATAGCCAGTTCTAAATATTTTAATTTAATTAAATATTTTAATTTAAATATTTTAAATATTTTAAGTAACCAAAAACACTAACAAGGTGAATTCATAACAGTTGATTAAGAATTGTTTCTGGGGAAAGTACTGGCTATGAAGAAGTTCTTTAAAATAACAGAAAAGACATAACAGGAAATCTTGGCTAGAACTAGAAGTCAAATAAATGACAAGTTTGATATTATTATACGGTCTTATTAGTACTGGGGTTTAACCACTAAAACAAGTTTATGGGAAAAATAAGGGAGGTTCTTGTGATGTTTTCAACTTAAATCAAGGCTTTTCTGGAATTTGTGCTTTTGCCATGCTAGGATTACTGGGTTCAAAACCAGACTCATTGTGAATCTTAAAGAATATGAATCAGTTATGATGCCTAGCTGTACACAGTCCTTTCTGACTACAAAGACGGGCAGAGTCTCTATAATGCTTATATCCCAAGAGATAAAGGAGTACACTCAAGTGAAGGAAGAGGGAAATTGACCTGAAAAATGTGAAAAACGATCTTTGTGCTGTCCTGGAGGATGAAGCACATCCAACATGTATATGCAAAACACATTCATGGCAGCAATCCATAGGTATATGCAACTCCAGTGGCTCAGATGATACTAATAAGAAAGGCAACATTTGGTTAATAAATGTTTAACAGATGTAGGCACCACTGAAGAAAGTAAGAAAGACAAAAATAGGCAAAAGATTATTTGCCTATGTGTAACACTAAATTTGACCATGGTAAATTTAGTAGATACTGGAGTTGTCCTTGGTGAAAAATACTCCTTAGTAATTGAAAACTCAGCCTTTAACAGCGTGGTGTTCCTGAGGAGAATGGGCAGATGTTCAGGAGGTTTCAGCAACTGAAGGGGAACCCATGACCCCATGTATGCAGCTTTCAGTGTTATTTTGATGCATACTGCGTGTGAATTCTTGGCTCATCGAAGTAGTTACATCTGTGTTTAAATCTGCTCCTATGTATGACCACATGTAAGTATATTCTCAGTTTAATTACTGCAATGGAAGGATCTGGACAGGATTTTCACTGTGATTCAAGAACAAGAACAAAACATTTGGGCTTCTCTGGATTTCATTTCTGTTTATTTGAGAGCTTTGGTTCTCAGAAGGTCCTATGCTTCTACTTTACAGGGTGGTCCAGGTGTCAGAGGTGCCAAAGGTCATCGTGGAGATCCAGGTCCAAAGGTACTTTGTACAACACTTTACAATTGTCAGGTGCACAGGCGCTTGGTTTGTTTTTGCTGTGAAATGAATCCCAGATTCTCACTGTCAGTGGGGAAAATGCATAGTGAAATGTCTTTGGTGTTTCTTTTGTCTCTTTTCATAACAATTGCTTGCCATGTGTGTTTCTTGATAAAAGAAATAAAATTGAGAATGCTGCTATCACAGCACAAATATTTTTTTTTTCTATTTGTAAAGGAACTTTGCCATTTTAAAATGGAACACTAACCGTTCATTCAAATGTTAACTCATATTTCAGATGTTTTTGAGTCTATCAGTACTTAATTCTTCAAACAGAAGCTGCCTTTCTCCATATGATAGGAGTTTAACTTATGACCTGTGCTACTTTAGGGGCCAGATGGACCTCGAGGTGAAATCGGTGTTCCTGGACCGCAAGGACCTCCAGGACCACAAGGACCCAGTGGACTTTCTATTCAAGGCCTTCCAGTGAGTCTTACAAAAACAGTAGAGTTTTCTTCTCTGTTATGGGCAGCACTTATCTTAGATAAGGCCAATACAGAATCTGCATTTCAGCATTTGTGGGGAAGTTGCATATTTGGTTTAACCTATGGTGAAAGTGGGTTCAATGCCAACATTCCAGTTTGCACTTAGATATGAACTTGGATTCCTCTAGTTATCTGGAGGAATTTAATCAGCTTGGTCTGACTCAGGTATGAGCATCCAAGCCTTGAGACGAGTGAAAAAAAAAATCATGGTAGGGGAGTAACATGGCCCTGGACCAAAATGTTAATATTTAATCTTTCTTCTAGTTGTGGTATTGCTCATTGCAGATCAGTCCTGACTTGAAAGGTATACCAAAGCAAGAACACTGTATCTGCTGCCAAAACTGAGCAATAGTATTCACTGCACTTACAAAGTCTGTCATCACAGGAGATGATTAGATGATTAGTCCTGAAATTTACAAAGCTGTTGTGAAATAAGTATCAGAATTTCATCATAAAGACACATTGGTAGAACAATGAACCAAGAGGACTAATTTATTTTATATCCATCTCCAGTAGATGGGTACACACAAGTCCTGAAAGGTATCAGATACATGTCTTCTTTTTCTGCTAGACTTGTTTCATAATTTTCCTGTTATAATACCCTTTCTTTTTTCTAATGTACTACTGTAAAAATGTAACAAAGTAAATTCTTGAAACTACATATTCTTGATGCTGTCATCAGGGAGTAATACAGAATACATTAATTATAAAATCAATTCTTTTTTAGAGCAAATGTGTTATGACAGCATGTAATTAAAACTTGCTTATTATCTGGAAAAGTGTATCTGTATTGTACATGTACTTTGTAGAGATCTAATTGTTTCATCATTAAAGGAAGTACTCCTGAGTGATTAAATGAAACAGATTCTGATGAGGAGGGAAAAATGAACTGGATTTTTTGTGATTTAATGGCTATAATTCTGTCAGGTTAATTCTGAAGCTTTTTCAAATGGGTTTCATAGTCTTTATTTTCTGTATTTGTAAATTCTTCATTTACATTTTTTTCAGAGTCTAAAGGTTTGCTTTCATCAGGAAAAAGAGCCTTGTTTTCTTACTCTTTGTATGCTTGCTGATTATTTGTTTGTTTGTTTGTTTTTTGATGTCGTTAAGAACTATTATAAATAGGAAAGTAACCATATATTTGATTTACTGTGAGTGCTTCTTAATCTGCAGGGACCACCGGGTGAAAAGGGAGAGAAAGGAGATCTTGGTTTTCCTGGCCTGCAGGTATTCCCCGTGTTATTTTTTGAGCTGTCACTTACTAAGTTTGTGTTGAACCGACATTGTGAATTTAAGGCACATATCCAAAACTGCTGAGGAGTGTGTTGTCATGGTAAATTTGAATGGATATTTAGAAGCAGGAATCTAGAGTATGCTGGTATGCAGTGACCAAATCGTTCAGGGTCTGAAGAACTGGTTATTTTCTTGACCTTGTTAAACACTGAAATTGGGTCCTTAACAACTCAGAAACTATTGACTTTTAAATTTCTGCTTATGTAGTGAATTATTGGTAACATCTTATTTTCACTCTAAACATAGTAAATTCTTCATGGAATTATATAGGAGGACATATCAGGCTAGTTAATTTTTGTTTTTAGGATATCATTCACAAGATCAGCATATTAAAAACTGTGATTGTCAGTGAATCTAAACTTAGTTTACATCTGGTATTTAGAAAGGAGTGTTCTTTCCAATTGTGCTGCTTCGCGGGATCATTTGCTCTTCCTTTTTCAAACAACTTTCTTCTGATTATATCCTTCCTGTATTTGTTGGTTGTTACCAGGTTTTCATGAGAGATTTCATTTGAACAATGTGGAGCTGTGCTGGATGTAATTTGTAATCTTAGTTAGGCCATTTCATATTGCTGCACTGACTTCAAACAATATAGTACCAGGCTCTGTCTTAGAAAAGAGAAAAATAGCATTTATACTTTCATGTTAAGATACTGATTCGTGCAGTAGAGTCATATTTACACAGCACTGGAATGATGCAGATTTCTTTGCAGCTTAGCAACACAGGAAGACTGATGTGACTCAGTTGTCAGTGTCATTAACAGAGGCTTGTAGTGAAGGAGTGTGAATGAATGTGCATTTTAACAAAATGTATTTAACCATCTCTCATTTCACAGAATTAACTTCATTACCAACTTTTTTTATGGCCCCCACTTATTATCAAATTCCCTAGTTCCTCTCATTTGTGCAAAGGCATGCCAGTTTAATTGGAAGTGATTTTGTTGCATTCTGTTGAGTTGATCTCATCATTGGTTCTCCCTTCATAATGCTTAGGGTGTCCCAGGAGCATCAGGTTCACCCGGAAGAGATGGAGCTCAAGGTCAAAGGGTAAGTTAAAATGAACATGTCATGTGTTTGTTTTAAAAGATTCCATTTCATAATGGATATGTTTCCCAGCATGGCCAATTTTTTGTAGCTTATGTCACTTAAGTTCTGTTGTTTCGGGAGACCTGTATCTCTGTGCCAGTCAGAAGAGAAAGGCAAAAATAGGGTGGAGTATCTTTCCATCTGCAAAATCAAGGTTGAGAAATACTAGGTGAGTCCTGGGGGAACCATGCACTGTGTTTGCACTCAACGCTGGTCATAGGAGTATATGTCGCTTATGTCCAGCACTGCCTATTACAAGTTCATTTGCTTATATGTTTAGAATTAGATGGTGGGTAAATGTTACATAATAAACATGCAATTGAGTACTATGATCTAGCTCATTAGTGAATAATGAAGACAATTACAAGGGCATTTTATATCGAATGTAAACATTTGTAGAAACTACTGATGTGAGGAAAACTGGAATATGAAAATGTGGCCCACTTTATTCTGCTTCTGGTAAAACAAATATAAATACTGCCTGTAGGAATCGGTAAGAACAGATCTTCACATTCATGTGTGGAGTTAAAGCTATGAATTAAACCTTTCTACTTGGGAGGACTTGCATTATTATTTAGGTGCTATGAGGCATTGTTAGTATAAAACAATGTTACTGTATACAGCAGAAGTTCACTATTAAATATGACTTTTCAACTACACTTGAACAAGATTTATATGTTTGTGTTCCTTTTTTTGGGTATGTAGTGCAACATCTCTTGTAAATCTGAACTTTCCTTGGATTTCTAGCATTTGCCTGTGAGCATGTTATAAAAATATGCATGTATCTCTATAATGATGTGTACTTGAGCTCATTACTATAAATTTAAATGTGTGCTTAAATACTTAAACTCACAGTAGTGAAAGTTAGAAATTTAAATATGTAAATTACTCCAATGAAATTACTGTAGGGCAATGCATAGATGTTTTTCTTCTAAAGTAAAGAATAATTTTATTAAGATAAAGATTTGGACAATATTATCTTCAGATGAAAAACTTTTCTAATCAGATGAATAGACAATTTTAATTAACTCGTAATGAAATATGAAGCTAAATATATTCCTTTTCCTACTTTATCCTACTTTAATGCCTTCTTCTATATAGAAGCTCATTTTTTACATGTTTTTAATCTCTTCTCCTTGGTTGTGTTCTGTCTTTTCCCCCTAAGTTCCCCTAGCTTGCTGTCACCTATTCATCTCCATGTTAAAGACTTGCAGGACTGATGGACATTTGGTTTTTTCCCGTAATGCTTGTTTAATCTTGATCATAGACAAGTTGAAGTGATTTTGTTCTAGAAATTGTTTATGTGAGTGGCATGTATCCCCTCTTTTTGCATCCCTGATCACTACTTAAACTGAACATTTTGCTAATTGCATCTTTAATTAGGAGGAAAAGTACTCAGAGTTTTGACTTTATGCTATAACTAACTTCTGGAGTAGTCATACAACCCTAACTGTGGTAGCCAGCAGTTCAGTTTTCCTACCTATGGAACTCAGCAGGCTGATACAGAGAGATTATATTTCTGAGAAAACTGTGGGATAAGAGTAGTGCAGCGAAGGTTTTGGATACAATCTGGAAGGAGCCTGCAGTGCTTATTCCATAGATGACCCCAACATTGTCTACAATAAGGAATGACATGTAAATAACCAGCCAGTTTTTATAGATAAAGTAATCATACTTGGCTCGTGTGTTCACTTTCTTCTAGTGTTAATCAAAGTAGCTGGAGAAATAGCTTAGATCTCGCTGAGATAGGTCTGTTAGC
This sequence comes from Oreortyx pictus, assembly GCA_036925125.1. Taxonomy (NCBI): domain Eukaryota; kingdom Metazoa; phylum Chordata; class Aves; order Galliformes; family Odontophoridae; genus Oreortyx; species Oreortyx pictus. The sequence goes on along the minus strand of JAUPFR010000003.1, from coordinate 12,407,728 downwards.
CTCTTACTGTCTCTGTGTGACCTTACACAATATTGTGCAGCAGCAGTTATTTCTACAACAACAAACAATAGTGTTTTATTAATTTTATGGTGTTGTAACTTATTTGATTACTGTAGAGTTATGACAACATAAAATTACTTTTAATGAGTGAAGATCCAAGCCAATGATATTACCAAAGTCTCTTTGAAGACCAAGCATTGGAGAAAGGCATAATTCTGAAAGGCATAACTGCAGCAATACCAAAAGGGAATTGGAAAATTCGTAAGAAGTAAATTGCCTTTTTGTATAATGTTCCCTTTGTTGGGCTTCCTCCTGTTAGCCAAGATGACAAACTGTTTTGCAGCTATTATACTACTAGAACTGAGATTTTATACATTATTCTTAGCTTAGCCATCATTTCCTCATTAGTATTTTTTGTTCATTGAAATATTTTACTTACAGCATGGAACTAGTTCCATAAAGCACTTAAGCAGATGACTGAATCACATCAGTTTAAGTAAGCATAGGACTGATTTATATTGGGAGCTCTCTGGGAGCTTTTTTGAACTGGGGATAATGTGATATGAGACTCAAGAAGTCCTGCAGTCAAGGATTTTTTTTCTTCCAGTTACTAATACTTGAAATCACTTCATTTATGTTTCTTTCTTCTTTTGAATTCTAACAGCCATCATTTAGGTTTTTATTCTTGAAATAATATAATTTTGTTGAAGTCAATTCAGAAAATGTCTTTATTTTTAACTCTTCACATTTTACTTTAGCAGTTATTCTGGAGAAGTACTTTTCTGTGTTTCTGAACTGCTTTTTAATTCCTGTTTAATTTTGCTTTTTGTGGATTTTAGTAACTAGTTAAAAAACTAGAGCATCTCCCATGTCCGTTGTGTGAATTCATATGAAGATCATTTTTATAATGAAACACCCTCTCTTAAAAAAAAAAAAATAAAGTGTGATGTTATAAAAATACTGTGTGAAATTTGAATCAGAAGAATAAG